>OY744476.1:31436202-32061122 GCA_963556175.1 Tipula confusa
AAAGTGGAAACTACAGGGATGGTGAGCTTGTCAAATTCAACAAAATATGAACACAATTCGGAAAAAGGTTGCAAAAATGGCATACCAATGGGCGACAACAAGAAACACTTGATCAAATGCAAGTTCGACGCGCTAATAATTTTCGTTATTACGTCAAACGTCGGCAATGATAGAAAGATGAATAAACTATAACTAAACTTGTGGAACCTCCGAGTTTGGAGTTGCGACGGAAAGTTTACCAACGACTGCCGAAAAGGCAAAGTAAAATTAAAAATAGCATTAGTTCGAGCGAAAATGTTCTTGAGTATCCTTAAGTTTTCACAAAACTTGAATCAAACCCCCAGCATTACGACTATATACAATTTTCTGGAAATATTTGCTTGCACAGGTTTTTCCTTTGCACTGGTGGAGGCACGAAGAGTTATCTTTCGTGGAGGAAGACCATATATTTTCAAGATTTATAGTCAAGTTTTTTTCAATTTTTGCAATAGGCTCAACTTTAGGTATTGAGTTTAGATATAGAAGTTTAGAAAGTCGATGCTTGTTGAGATTCCCAATGTTCAGAAGACATTTAATGGTTTAAAATTTTACGTGTATGTCAAAAATTGGTATAAATAGATTTGGTCGTATTGGATGCCTTCCGTGCTGCTGTTTACAAAGGTGCTCCGCAGTTTTAGCCGTAAACGATTTCTTAATTGGAGTTGACTACTTGTTCAAATATGATTCAACATACGGTTTGTTTGGTCCATTCTGATTTTATTTTTATTATTTAATGCCTTTATGTTGGTACACACTGTTTTTGGAACCTCTTTATAAAAGTGTATGATGCTTCTTTCTGTTCTTAAACAGTTGGACTATAAATATTGTTTGCTATCGAAGCTTTTGTGCAACTCGATTTCAAATCGTTGAAAGTGGGGCTGATGGTTGTATTGTGTTTCATTCAATTTGATGTGCGCTCACATGATCGTTCGGCCTCTTGAATACTAACGTTTTGGTGAATTTGTCAAACCTTCTGTAAGCACCCACGAAGTTGGTGGCATTTGTCACTGTAAATGTTTTTGGTAGTCTTCTTCGTCTTGTGCACTTCTTGACTGCCATAAGTTCTTCGGTTGTTAACTCACTCATGTCTTCAACATGAATGGTGGTTTTGGTCGCCATGCAGATAAACAAACAGAATTATGTGGATCGTCTACCTTTTTTGGAGCAAATGCAGAAAGACCCCGCATAGTCTAAGTTATTATCGGAAAAGGTAAACTACCCATGATCTGTTTCTAGCTTTGTGCGAGTTCGAACGCAATGCAAACAGTCCCTTCTGACTCGTTCGATAATATCATTGACACCGATAATCTAATATTTTGATCCAGTATTGGCCCTTTATAATACAATAACCAGATGATTTCAATATTGTAAACGTCCACTTACTCGAAATATGGAGTTTTTGTCTACAAACGGATGCAGCGCTGCCAATTTGCAATTTCATCTTTAAAGCAGCCGCGTTGGGCCCATTCGATGCCGATATTCTCAGCTTTTTCTAGATGTTCACATGTGACGAGGGATGATTTTATTTAAGATAGTTGTTGCTTTGTCTGATACAGTTGGCCAAAATTCTCAGAATTGACCAGTAAGAAGACATTTTTGGACCACATATTCCACTGGATATGTTAATTTTTCGACGTTAAACTCGGTCCGGACGTAACATGAATCCACTGGTGCCTGAAATATTTTTACTACTTGGTTTTAGACGAGCAACCTTTGTTTTGGCAGCTATTAAAATGTTCTTCTTTGATGTCTGTGGATTTAACATATACCATCTCAGAATATGCATTCCCTGATGCATCACATAGGATCTATGATACTATATGAGTGCAATTGGTTGGAAGCATATGTATGAATCGTGGTATGGCGCATTGCAGCAAAACAGAGTATACCATTTTGTAGGGAGCACCAACTTTTATAAGTTTGCCATCTGGAAATTGATCATTCCACATTACATTTGTTAGCCACAGAGATTGCAGTAGTATATTTTAAGTGATTCCGATGCCGGTGAAATTCCATCTAATAGAATCGAATCCTTGTTGGTTGATTGGAAGAAAATATGGCACGTTAAAAGTGAAAACATTTAGTTTGTCAGCCAAGAAATACCCAATGTCTTAATGAATGATTCAGGATCTGTAAATAACATCACTACCTCGCTTTTCTTTTGCTACATTGTTCAAAAAATCAAGACTATTTAAACTTCATTATTCTAATTTAAACCCAGCATGAGACAACGCGGTTGACATGTCCTTGTATAATTTAACCACGTGGCGAATGGAATCACAGCCGGTTTACAAATCATCCACGTAAAAATCTAATTTGGTAGTTGCTTGGTGTAATGATCGGATAGCCATATACGACGAACAAGTTAGCCAGAATAAGTCACTGTATTTAGTCCATAATGGTGCAACTTATATCTTGAGGAGTTTTGCGCCATAGGATTCTCTGGGCATTTTGGTGTTTCGGATTGACTAATCCCTGGCTAAACATATTCTCTATATCAGAAAACCTTGCTATTTTGTGCCTGACGAATCTGGTTAGATTGGTGTAAAGATCCTTCTGAATTGTGAGTCATGTTTTTAAGACATCATTCAATGATTTGCATGAGCTACCAAAGGCAACATCGAAAATGTTATATACATTTACGTTTCTTTGCAATCAGAGATTTTCAGAGATTTTGCTTACGTAAAACAGCTTCAGTCAATTTATTACCGTCCTCTTGGTTTAATGTAAAGGATATCGCTTTACAAAATTTACTTAAAATCAAGATGGCGTAAAGAAGATATCTTAAAATTTTACATACGGGAGTGTGACGCTTTGCCTGACATAGGCGAATTTTTTTTTTTAAGTTTGCACTCATTAAGGACTGACCAACAATTTCAAAATCAATCACCATTAAATAAACCAACAAATCGTTGAATAGCAGCCTTCCCAATACTTTACTTTTGATTTTTCAGATACTTTTGAATTTTTTCGAGTGCTAGATCCTAATTGAATTATAATGACAGGTTACGATTGAATAAGTATCAGACTCGCTGCTTCTAAGGATTCCAGGGGTTCGATTTTGTTTCGATAATATGATAATGAAAGAAAAATAATTATCATCAAGTTTTTATTAGCTTGTATCATTTTCTTTTATCATCATTATCGAAAACGCGATTCCGTTTTCCCAAATGATAAAATCACATTGGTTCAGAGTATTTACGCATGATGGCAGTGTAAATATTTATAAAATATATGAACTCAGAAATATAATAATAAATACATTTAGGCGCAATGAAACTAAATTAATCATCGGTGATAAATTCTTATCGGCGACAAAATCGAAATAAAAAATGAAAAAAATCCGATGGTGCTCATGAAATAAAAGGACTGCGAGAACGCTGCTTCGAGTAGATTCTGCATGCTGGTAGAACCAGTGATCGCTTTTATCTAATTCCGTAATAGTTTGTTTAAAAAAAGACTTGAACGATTTGTGCAATGCACTCTTCTGGAGATGAACAGTGGCAAAACCGTTTCAAGCATTATATAATATTTTATCAAAGTACATAATACTATTGGAAATTTATCTGACATGGTTATATGAAGAAAATCAAACGATGTGGGTTAGATTGTTAACATTCGTAGATTGTTTCGTTTCAATAAATTAGATTTTGAAATATTGTCTTGTTGACAAAAAATGTCATTTCCAAGATCAAATTTAAAAACATGTTACATAATCAGCTGCTCCAATCATTGTTCCATAATATACCACTTAAAGCATCTATAGAACAAAACATTGTAATAATAATTTTGATTTGATGACATAACTAAAAAAAAAAAAAAACTATAAACTTTGTCTCGTATTTCCACTCGTTCGTGCAAAGTAGTTTACAAAATGAAAAATCCAATTGATTTTCAATTATATATAATAATATTGTTTGCCTTCGTTCCAACATTTGTTGCAATTTTCCAACCCACATCAAACAAAAATAAAAATATGCTTTCGAATCAGTTAAAAAGCACAAAATGAAAATGTGGAAATATTGGAAAAAAAAACAAACTGTTTGTTTCTCCGAGTTTTTTCATCATTTTAAGATCATCATAATGAAAATCTTCGTACACACATGTTTGGTATCGTACGTAAACTTTGGGGAAAATAACAAATGATGTACCTATATATACCTGTAAACATGTTAAGCTGAAAGCCACGCAACAGTCATTCATTTATTATTTTTCGATAATTTGTTTCAATATTTTTTTGGTTGTAAACCAACTGATGTTTAGGGTTATATACCGCAGGTGTTTTACAATTTGTTGATGATGGAAAATTCTTTGAAAATAAATTTTTTTTTTTTTTTTTAGGAAAACATAAAATAAATTGAAACATACAATATACAAACAAAAATCGATCTGTCGACCACATCAAACAACAAATTAATTCGTTTTTTTTTGTTTATTTTAATTAAAACCAATTGATTCTGAAAAGTGTTGGATACATACGACTAAATGTGTGGAAATAAACAAAATTATTGTTCGATATGAACACAATGCTTTAATTACACACAGATCTAATATAATGGCAACAGTATATACAAAAAAGCTCATTCAAATTGATTATTCAAAATAATTGGTTTTCAATTGATTAATTTACAAAACGGTTCCCGTTTCCTAGTTTTTATGCTTTACACTGTTTTGCATGTCAAAAGGCTTAATTTTAAACGATATTTGCAAATAATTTCTTTACCATAATCTAAAAAAAAAAAACTCTAATATTTATTTATAGTAACGTATGCATCACTTTGAGACGATTTGTAATAAGCTGAAGTATCATGTGGGTGAGATTAATTTGATATATTGATTTATATGTCAAAGTAATATGTCCTTAAGTTATATAATGGTTTTTGGCTAGTTTGGTTTGGATTAAAACCACGATCGTTTCAAAAACTATTTTGGTTTCAGCCTTTACAAAAATTCAAATGAAATGAACAAAAAAAATAAATTTCTACACTTTTTATTTTTGTTTCAATTTTGGTGACACTTTTTTGTTTGTAGTGTAGTACTTTCTTAATTTATGTAAAAATTTAATTAAATTCCACTACAAGTAACTAGTAGCAAGGCTTTGACTGTAAGTGGTACACTAACTACCCAGTTGGGTATTCTCCCCTCTCACAAATTAGACTTAATGGATTCTGTTAATGATGAAAAGATTACCACTCATACACTCTGACTCCGTAATTTATTAGAGTGTCGATTTTGTACCAAAAATGTCAGCGAGCTCTGGCGAGGTGAGCAATATTTTGTGTGGATATTTACAGTGTACAAAACCTTATTTACTACAAGCCGTATATTTAATCATATACTCATGAGAATGTATTGTAAGTAACAATATGATTTAGATTACAGGTATCACTCGCTTAACACGATACTCGCATTACACGAATTCGGATAAAACGGTCGATAAATTGTAACAAATTCTCTGATAACACGTTCAGATTAACGCGGTTTCGTTTCAACACGGCCCAAAAGTGCCATTTAACACGTTTTTTATTTTTTAGGCTTTACGAAATCTATTTGTAGAACACAATTTCTGAGATTAACCGACGTATTTTGTTTTATTTTACGTTTTCTAAATACCGGGTGGTCCTATTTATGTTAGCAAATTGATAAAGCCAAGCTTCCACTACATGATTGGGTTTTTGACTATTTGCTACAGAGGTAAAAAAATCCTTTTTTTTTAAATCGTGCTTTTAAGGTGTTTCTGTTTCCAAACAATACTTCTGGACATCATCAAAATTTAAAACACCAAAACATCCAAGTAATTTTACTTCCACCTAACATAAGGGAATTATCAGAATTATCAGGGAATTAACACCACTTTAAAAGCTTATTACATCCGAAGATCTTTTACAATTCAAGGTCTGAATGCGATTTTTTTCTGTGTAGAAATTATTTCGTTGGTTACTAAAGAAATAATATCACCAACTTTGAATGGTTGTTGCAAATCAATATGGTCTGAAGTAGTTGCAAATGATTTTGAACCTGTGAATAAATAATATGAACAGATCGTAACACTTTCTCGTTCGGTAGAAGGAGAAGGATTCGACAATTTACAAGTTTCCGATATGCAAGAGCTCAGTATCTGTTGCAAAATAATAAATCAATAGAAAAAGATCCCAAACGTTACAAAATTTTTTTTACATAATTTTTATGAATTCAGTTATTTTATGACTACATATTTAAAATTAAAACTTACTGTTTTTAAAATTTTCTGATGAATTTTCTTAAATTTAGGAACTGCACTCTATAATTTATATGACTTCTGAGTATCATTTAATACGATTTTTCAAAACACGGACTTTATAAGGAACCATACTACCGTGTTAAGCGAGGGATACCTGTATAGTGTAAAATAAAATAAACTCTCCCATACTATAAAACAAAAGAGAGTAAAAAGTGTCAAAAAAAAAAAAATTAAAAGGCAAAATTGATGTTATGTTATCTCTTTCCTATACAAAACATAAATAACAAAAAAAAAAAGAGATAAAAAAATTCTCATTTATCCATACACATTAAATAGTGTGCGTAACTTAGAGATAAAAATGTTAATTAGTGGCAGTAAGAATGAGAAAATTATACATTTTTTGCATGGACCAACTATTCAAAAATTTAAAGGGACAAAGCGGCTCTTTGATCTAGTATTAGTTGTGTACATATATAGCGTAAAATAAAAATAAAAACATATTTTTACTAACACTAATATAGTTAGTTTTTTTATGTTATTTTTGCTTTGTTATTTGTTGTGGTACCAATACTACTTTATTGAGGTGGATATGTACTAGTATCAGTAAATGAAAAAATGAGTTGGGCTTTCTATAGAGATGTTTTTGTTTTTTGGTATGGATTTTCATATAAGTCAATAAAGTCAATTGTGTATATAGGTTTTGTTTATCTGTGTCAACGAAAGTTACAAGACGGCTTGTATAATAGAGAAGGTTTTGACAGTGTATCTACAATCTACAATTGTATATTTGTATGTATTGTCTCATGTGTCTGTGCATTATGTAAGTCATTTTTATGAAGGCAAGTATGGAAATAAAGGGTTCTGGTTGAACCGGTTAAATTTGTATAATGCTGAACTCTTCTGTTCGGTAGCTTTTTAGCGGTATAATCAAATTTTTTATTATGCAGTATGTGTTATTTATTTTTTCTTATTTTCTTTTCTTAAATAATAGATAGATAGTCGGCAACTGTAACTTCGCTAGCAAACACAGTTATCGTAGGGTTTAACAAGTTAAAGACTGATTTCTTTGCGAGTATTTAACAAACTCTTCTGATAATGCTTCCCACACTCTTCTTAACAATATTGCGAACATAGTTAAAGAGCGATCTACTGATAGATCATCTTATCTTGTAAATCATTAAATCCAGCACGCGCAATTGGAGTGTATTGTTGGATCATTTACCATTGTTGATGACCAAGTCAAGTCTGTGCCTGATAAAAAGTTCATTTATGTTTTTAATACAACCACTTCTAATGCATCAACAAATCCTTGAGTGGAAAACTTGCTGTTGCAGAAGATGTTCTTGCTTGCAGATTGCTTGTATCAGCTAATCAGGATGTCAATCGACTCAACTTCGTATTTTGATCTTTCGATAATTCATAACGTTTTTGGGTGATAACTTCTCAAGTTTCAACTTTTCAAGCCCAGTTAACTTAGAAACACCTGTGTCTCCAGTAAATGGTAATAGCAATTGCTTCTATTTTTTGCATTTGAAAGATGAGAAAATTTTTAAATGTCTATGTAAACTTAAAGTTAATTATTTGTCTGGTCCTGATGGTTTACCAGCGATTATACTCCATAAATGTGCTCAATCTTTTTCCTCTAAAGTTAATTTTTGATAGGTTATTCTATATTGGATATTTTCCTAAATGCTGGGAGCCTGCTAATGTTGTTCCGGGTTTTAAGAGTGTTGACAGATCTAATATGGAAAACTTTAGACCTATTTCTACTTTATCTATAGTTGCGAATAACTTTGAATATCTGGTTCGTGATATAATGGAATTTATTGGGTTCACAATGGAATCTTTTGAAGATGGGGGGTTGATGTTGTGTTAACCGATTTTAAAAAAGCATTTGACAGAATTTCTCATTAAATTCTATTATCTAAACTGGATCTGATTAGTGTTCACCCTCGTCTGCTTCTTTGGGTTAAATCGAATTTATCTGATAGTGTCTAGTTGGTAAAACTGGGCGATTTTGTTTTGGATATACATTATGTAGGTTCTGGTATTCTACAAGGAAGTCATCTTGGCTCATTACTGTTCCTGTTATTTATTGTCGACGTCATAAATTGTTTTCAGCATTCTCAATGTTCACTTATGATCTAAAAATTTTCAGACCACTTTTTGTTCCACATTTTTAAAACGCTTGTAATTTTCAGGGATCCATCCTTCCTTCGACCCTTTTATAACTTTCATGAATGATTTTTTATTAAAAACTTGTAAACCAATAAACTCTTTTGCTGGAAACGATGTTCTCACAGAAAAAATGGATATGGAGGATCGCGTTATGCGAGATCTCAATACATTTCATGAGGTAAGGCCAACAAGAGCATATGGAAAGTCTGATTCCAAGCTTATTGTAGTTGCCAATATTTTTAAAAGAATAATTTTCCAAGGACAAGTGTCAGAGACAAATGACCGATTGGATCGATTAAAGCACTGTATGGTTGGTTATAGATTCGACTGTGAAAATTTGGACGTTACAAATATTTTTTTAGGCTTGCATAATAGTCCTAAGATTTTAACAAAGCCGTTGACCTCAACGCCGTAACTGATTTTGTGTAAAATCGTTTGTTGGGCTGACCACCTACAACGATCATCAATTGTAAAAATACAGTCTGAAAGATCTTGTAAACGATTCCAGTAAGTGTCAAATCTGGCCAGTAATGCGGTTGATTTTTTTTTCAAATGGTGGAGAAATTGCAGCCGCTGCAAATCCAAACCCATCATATCACCTTGTTAGTGGGACAAAATATGCACAGCAGAGTTGGAAAATACGATAGAAAAACTAAAGGTCAAAAAGGATATTATTTTTAACCTTCTAACGATCATTATCTCCAAATCGTGCAATCACCAACGATCAAGAATTGATGTCATGTTAATATCAAAAAAGCATAACCCCAGCGAATGTTTGCTAAAAATATCAAGATACACCGTCTATGACACAAACCATCCTGATGGAATACCGCATGAATACATGAAATAGAAAAGTATGAGAATAAGCAACTACTGTAGTAACATTAAATTGGCTAGATCCTATGGATTGAATGTATTGAAAGTTCACACCAGTAAAAAATGAGAAAAAGAACAATCTAGAACTGTTCAAAAATTTTGCCAAGACAATTATTAAGGACAAAAAAATTAACACAGCAATGATATAGACTAACGGAAGATAACTGCGGTTAAATGAAAAAAAAACAGTCAATTTAACTCAATATTACTCAAGATTCTTACCATAGTATAAATATACATAGTACTACCATCATAAGAGAAAAACAGTTTACCCATTGAAGTTCCAGATGTTTGGATCGATAGAATATTGTCCAAATTTAGGATAAATATATGACATTTAGGCGTTTTACATATAAAATCTTTTGATTATTTTAAAACGATACCAATAGCGACATTTGATTATCTCTGTCGGAAGCAACTAAGAACGAAGTTAAGTACTCAGAACTGGATATTTTCCAATACAATGGAAGGTTTTACAAGTAATCCTGATACTAAAAACTGGCAAGCCTCCATAAAAAGTAACATCGTATAGACCTATAAGCTTACTACCAATTATGTCTAAATTATTAGGAAAACTACTACTTAAACACCTAAAGCCTACATTGCTGGAGAAGAAACTAGTTCCGGACCATCAGTTTGGGTTTAGGCCAAAGCACTCTACAATAGAACAAGTACACAAGATTTTTTTAATTTACCAGGACTTTAATTATTCGGTAGAATCATCGGAGACTACTCCTTGAAAGAACTATAGAAGCCCTAACTAACAAAAAAACACTGATTTTAGGACTAAACATAAAAATGCCATTCAAAGAAGGGCGGGCATCGCCGGTCAATAACCTCTCACAAGGGTCTCAACAAAAACTAGAAAGAATTTTGTCAAAATTATTTGGAGTGGTCAACAACCTTGTAACAATCGACACTGACATAAAAGCAAAAATTAAAACCACTGCGGAAGAAGCTATGTATTCAAAATCCTACTCATGCCAAGGAAGCATGAGGGGTGAGGTAGAAAATCAAATCAAACAACTACTAAAAAAAGACATTCTAAGGCATTCTAAGACCTTCCAAGATCCCATATAATTCTTCAATCTGGGTAGTGGAAATGAAATTAGATACTTTCGATATAAAAAAATACCGGATGGTCATTGACTTTAAAAGACTAAACGCAGTAACAACATGAGATGCTTACCCGATTCCGAATATATCCAACACAATGGAAAAACTTAGAAATTCACAAATGTTCACGACAATCGACCTCAACTCCGGTTTTCATCATATTAGACATTTTTCTCAACGTTGAATGGCAAAACGAATTCTTAAGGCTTCCTTTCAGATTAAAGAATATACTTGGCTATCTTTCAATAATGATAGAAAATGTGATGAAGGAATTCAGAAAAAATATAAGTAAATCTTGATAAAACGGAGTTTCTCAAGAATGAAACCGAATTGTTTGGTTATACATCATAAGCAATCAGGGTATCAAACCTGATTACAAGAAAGTCCACGTAATAAAAAAATTAATATCCCGAAAAACTTGAAAGATTTAAAATCATATCTTGGCATCACCTCCTACTTCAGGCGTTTCATAAAAGATTTCGCCAAATTAGCCAAACCAATCACAAATCTCACAAGTGTTGAAAATGCGCAAATCAATGCGAACGCATAAAAAAATCATAATCAAACTTTCAGAGAAAGAGATACACGCATTTCAACAACTCAAAGACATCTCTAGGGTATTAAATAAAACAAAAGAGAACTATGAAGTAACTGAAAAATAAGTGTTAGCAGTAATTTGGTTCTTGGCTTTAAAAAGATTAAGGTCGTCATGGACCATTAACCGCCCACATTTTTATTGACCAACTGCAACATCAGCGCAAAACTTAAACGAATCGAGCAATTGGCGCAGTGGTTAAAGCTGCAGTGTTTGGGACGGGAGGTACCGGGTTCGAATCCCAACGGTGGAGGGTCTCAAAAGGGATTTTTCATCACCTGATTACGATCGGTGATGACGATGAACACAACTATGACCCCTGTTGGAGTGCAGAATCCATGGGCCGAACCATCGTCCATGCGTCAGTACAGGCTTGCTGGAGCAATGTAATGTGCAGATGGATTTAAAAGCGAACCTGTATATTCAAGCGTCCTCAATTTGGCGTAATGGCATAAGGTAGGACGTTAAAAATTAACCGCGAAAGAGTTGGGAGAGCTTCGGCCCCAAAAAAGATTGCAGGGTTCAAACACAAAAAAAAAAAAAAAAAAAATTTAACGATGAAAATTATGACTGGAGGAATAGAATTAGGTGGCACTAACAAACTAGCGGATACCGCTAGTCACGGCTAGAATTAGAAACAAATATGCTATCAACAGAAAGACAGATTCATAGTGCAGATCAAGATACTACTAATTTAATACCATATTGTGAGACACCCATAAACGTAATCAGAAATCAAATCATCATCACGGAAAACCAAGGCATCTACGCCTTTGAGAAATCTCACCCTAACTTCTTGAGGTATTTCATCTACCTAAACCAGATAAACGAAAAAAAGTCGGACAAGAGTCCTAAGAGAAAGACTTAGCCCAACCGCAATAAATGGAATCAAAATTTCAAACAAAACACATGTAAAAGCTATAAGAAGTATTGAAGAAGCCTCTAAGCGGATATAAAGTTTGATTAACGTAAAGGATTGTACAAGACGTAAACAACGAAGAGAATAAATTTCGTCATTCTGACAAGGTATACTTATATAGATAAATTTACAAAGTTCACGAACATTTTTCAAATCAAGGATAAATCAGCAGTACATCTAAGAAGCAAGATCCTTAAAATTCTGCACTATTTCACCGCACTAAAACTAATAGTGATGGATAGTGAATCAAGTTTTGTCAGCCCAAATGGCATGATATCCTTAGAATTCTACCACAGTATCCTTGGTTATTCGTAAGAGGCAACTAAACAAAGGATATCTGAGCTGACTACTCACATCCTTTAAAAACTTTAATTTTAAAATACTCAACAAAAGGATGTATGGATACCACCAAAACTCAAACCGACCCCGCTTGTATTAACGGGCACATCAGAATAACGACTAGTGACTTTAATGCTAAAGCTAGCAAATGACAGACTGATTTATGAGAAACCATATAGATAAACACGATCTAGCGGTCGATAATGATGAAATAATGATGAATTTTGCACCGATCTGATTATGGGAATGCTCTATGGGAGATTGATGAATCTAGGCGACCAGACGAAGCTAGGTAGGGTAATAATTAACCCCAAAAAAAGATTGGTTTGATGATGATAGTTGTCTTGCTTTCAAGCAACAGAATAAATCATATCAAAAAGCGCGAATACGTTTTATAGTCTCATAGAAGAAGAAAATGGTCCGTGCTAGGAGAACTGCTAATTGAATTTGTAAACGGAGTACAGTTCTCCTTACTTCTTTAAAAGAGTTACCGAATTGTACCATCCTTTTAGCCCTAGGTCTAATGCCATACGGAACCAAAAAAGAAACCACCATATTAACATCGATGCAGTGCTCAACATGTGGAAGGAGCTTTTATCTGATTTACTCAATGTTCCACAAGAAGAGATCGCTCAAAATGCGTAAACTTTATTGTGGCATGGCTCCCCTTTGCACAGCGATCGAATTACTGTCTTACATAAAATTGAGGAAATTGTAGGTGACTACCAAAGAGCATTTCATCTGAATCAGTCAGTCACTGATCAAGCTTTTTCGCTAAATATGATCATTTCTTAAGAAATGTCTCAGGGCATGCATCAGATGGTTTTGTATTTCTAACAAGTTTCTGACTCAATCCATCGGGAGAACCTATGGTTTGCTTTGCAATATCTTGGAATACCTGACAAATATGTGCGTTCATGTAAAATGACAGTCACAATGTTAGTCACTATGACTGTCACAATGTTATGGCAAAATTAAGAAGAAGCAAATCGGAATTTTTTGCAATTAGCTCTGGGGTACGGTAAGGAAATGCTCCATCCCCGATACTCTTTTATCTCATGTTAAAATTCATCTTTCGTAAAACTAAAACATCACAGGAATGTGTACCATTAGTCAAACCTGGTTCTGGTATATGAAAACGATATCTGTGTAATTGGACTGCACAGATTAATGGCAACGGTGTTAAAGATTTACTGGATCCACTTGTTCGATTTTTAGCTCCCGCTGAGCTCAAAACCAATGAGTCCAAAATAAAATATATGACCACTGATTTAAGAGTTGCCGAAGTTTTGCAAGTTGTTGATCAAGCTCATTATCATGTATTGATATGTGAGGGTTGTACCCTGATGGTTGAGAATGGCATTCAATAGAAGAGGCGTGCGCATGATATATGGCCTCAAGTACGACGATGAATACACTTACCGAGTTCTATGGTATCACGAGATCAGGGCGATACGAAGAAACGGCTCGGGATCGAGTGTAGTGGAACCACACTGTGGAAACAGTATGAGCCAGCAATGGCCTGTAAAAATCGTTTTATTATTATTGTTATGCGATTTAGATACTTATCTGTTCCGGTGATTTTAATACACTCTGTAAAGTAAACCAACTGTGTGTTCTATGTTTATGAACTTGTCTGATCCAAAACTTTTTAAAGCAGAATGCTAAAAGGGTTAGACATTTTTAATTTTGTTTGCAAACATTTGTCATATATAATCAAAATACTGTGCCAGCACATTTTATATTACCTTTCTAATTTTATAGGTGTAATAAATATTATCTTCGACTATCTCATAAGTAAGAGATTGTTCTAACATTTTTCAAACTCGGCATTAACGAGAAAAAATTATTCATCACCATATTACTTGTATACACCAAATTTCATGGGACGATATTTTTCATTTCAAGCGTTTTTTTGTTGGAAAATGTATTTCCATTTTTCCACATACCATTAATGATAACAATAATGTATATATTATGTGAAATGTATATTTAATTGTTTTGTGTATGTACGTATAAATGTGTGTGCGGTTCAGAATTTCATTCTGTGTGAAACTGGACCAAAAAATTAAAATTTTACAGGGAAAATGAACAAAATAAATTTTACCACACTGAAAATATATGCTGCAGTGCGGCAAGTTTATGGTTTTATGTTGTTCTGTTTCGTTTCTTTGTTTTTGTTTTATTTTTATTTTTAATCTTTAGCAAATGAAAATTAATTTCTGCTTTTTTATATACTCAAAAATGCCTTGGGTGTAATATATAAGGGGTAGACATGATTGATCAGTATATAAACTTTTAACCATGAAATATGACGTTTTCATTGCCCACGCGAATCAAAATATTTTTCGTAACCTTGGAATTTTGTTTTGATTTCTTTTTAATTTTCAATGGAAAATTTTAAGCTCATTACACCGCAAACACTATATATAGTATATATAAGCTAAATGAAATTTTTAAAGTTTGAGGTAATGAGGCTTTTTAACGTTTACGATACAGGCTTAATGGAAATTTTAATTAATTTGTGAAATCAATAAAATTCTTTATAGGCAAAAATCTAAAATTTTGTGGAATCATGCGGTGAGCTCGTAAATTAAATTTAAACATTGTTTTATCTATTTCCATACTATTGCTAATTTGTCTAAGTACTGAAATAGCATTAATCGCGTAATCTTAAAAGATCTCATCATCTAATTGTTATACGGATTGTCTGTGAACGTGGTGAGTGGTCACCAGTTTAAGGGTTTTAAGAGCTGAATATCAAGAGCTAAAGGGTAATGCAATCAACCTCAACGGAATAATTTCTTTTTAGTCTAAGCTAAGCCAGTGTAAATTTCTCATATGGTTGATCCTTTATGCATATCACCGCATCACGGTTGACAGTTCCTATCGATTACCGAATATTAGGGTTCAATTGTTTGAATGGAGGTGACAAAATGCATTAGTGCAGACTTAAGTTGAGATACCAATGCTGCCTAAAGAAATACTACACATCATTGCACGAATTAGCAAATGGAGCAAAATCATCGAACGAAGACCGACAAACTAATGCACGCGTCGAGCGCTATTAGATTCTGGATAGCAGTCAGTCATAATTTATTTCGAAAGGTGTGTTTGCAAAATATAAATGAGCACCGGGAAAATGATAGAATTCTGATAAAAGGCGTCGGTGAAACTTAAATTAGATCAACTAAGGACTCCACTAAGAATGGTCACTATCCCAAGGCCAAATCAAAAGCTGAAATCAAATGTAATCAAAAGCTACCCAGCAGATCCAACTGAATTTATCGAAAACGGATCATAGAAGTGCAAGAGTTGTAAGTTGGGAAGCTGGTTGACAGCAGGTTGTGCAATACTTAATTGGGTAGTGACTGGAAGACTAGCCAAAGAGGATCCAACTGTAAAGAAAACTCAAGCAATAACGAAGGGCTCCTCAATGTTATCAAAGAAATAGAATTGAGGAGAGTTATTCCAAAGAACAACAAGGAGAATTTGCCACTCATCGCAATGCACAGTTCATTGAAATGAATGAAATAAAATGTGTCTACCTGAATTTGGTTCAGCAACATCCACAAGAACAACCATCGTAGTGTTAATGAAATCTTGGTGCGGACAAAATCTGTAAAATAAAAACAAAAAAATGGCAGATACTTTATGAAATCGTCGTTCAGATTAATTGATTGATTTAGAATGTACGGCCAAGCATTGAGCAGGGTATCCCAGAAAGCGCCGAGCCTACCGTACAACCATTTTTATATAAACTTGGAAGGTTGGAACCTGACAAAATTGGTCCGGTTTCCAAGTAGCCAATATTCAAATTACTGTTAGTAAAAGCCAATCACAATTTTACCGTTCAGCAACTCGAGTGTGCCATCACTCAGGTGTAATCTGTAAATGTACCCTGAAAAAATATCTATTAATGAACTAATTGCTCTTAGCCATAGGCTGTAATAAATTGTACTAATTTTCATCTGAAATTATAAATTAATTGATTCTTGATATTTTAACATAATTATACAATAATATAATTCCTGCACTCCATAGGCTGTAATAAATTGGGTTAGTTTTTGGCTTAAAATTACAAATTAATTATTTCATAATAATTTATTTACACTTTATTTGACACAAAACTTTAAAATTAATATAAATTAGATTTTAACAAAATTGATTAAACTTTACAAATCAATTGAATTAACTGTTCTATGACACATGCGTCATACAATCGCCGAAAATCTAATTTATTTAAACTTTAATTGACACAAAACTTTAAAATTAACATAAATTTGATTTTAAGAAAATTGATTGAACATTACATATCAATTGAGACACATGCGTCATATAATTGTTGAAAATCTAATTTATATACACTTTATTTGACACAAAACTTTAAAATTAATATAAATTAGATTTTAACAAAATTGATTAGACATTACAAATCAGTTGAATTAACCGTTATATGACACATGCGTCATATAATTGTTGAAAATCTAATTTATATACATTTTATTTGAAACGAAACTTTAAAATTAACATAAATTATATTTTAACAAACTTGATGACATTACAAATCAATTAAATTAACCGTTCTATGACAAATACGTCTATTATCTGACATATTCAAAGTGAAGTAACAATATTATTATTAAAAGAGATTTGTTGAAATGAGCTATAAATAATTAATTTTAGTGAAACGAATAGTTTTGATATGTTGCTCATTTTGTTTGATGAATCTATCGCAATAAATTGAAATGTATTATACAATTTTAATGTTAAACTAAACAAAATATTTAAATAAATAATAACTAAACCCACTTATACTCATTTCAGTTGTTGCTCAGTTTAGATCATTTAATGTCTTATTATTCTTTTATTCTGTTAATTTATTTGAGTGATTTCGTTTAAAAAGTAGCTCAGTTAATCAATAATGTTTTAAAGAAACGACGTAAATTACGCTTATTGCTAAGAGGTTAGCCTCTCTTTGGCTTCTTATAGTTCCCAGCATGGCATGATTCTTTGGAACAAATACTGTGAGGATCATTATCTATAGTTGTTCTGAATATTTTCATGGTTTTATTTCTAATAATCGACTTTCTCTGGTTGTCTTAAACTAAATAAATAAAAATGAATCATAACGATACTGGTCCATTACATAAATATTATTTTTAGTTGGTGGCCCCGTTGTGCAAATCCATAAAAACCTTTTCTACTTGCCTCTCTCTATACAGCCATCATATTTCATTGCCCAATTCAACTATAACCGTATATAAAATTTTGTCCATTTTGATTTTTTGTTTTTTTACTTTCTGTCCCGCAAATGTAATAAAAATCAGCAAACAAAACATTTTTGTTCCATTAAAATTCTTTCAAAATGTTACTCTCGAAAATAATAAAAAAAAAACGAGAGACGACTACACCCCAATTCACTATAATATGACCTAGCAAAGAACATCAAAATCTTATAAAAAAAAAAAAAACGAAAGTTATGTGACCAACATAACAAAAAAAATAATAACCAAGACATTGCATGTCATGTCTCCTTATATATCCATTTGTAAATGACTTATAACATTAAGCCGCACACAACAACTTGAACAGTAATTTTCTATATCGTGTGTACGTAACTAGCTCGTGTGAGTATGAAATATATTCTTCGACTCGTATATATTTCTCCACCGCCTTCGAAGACAAATTTCTAGGTCACAATCCAATAAAGAAATGAAATATAATGGAAATTCAAAAATTGTGGAACAAAAGAGGTGAGAAAAAAGGATGAGGGTGGTGCAATTGTATTGGAATAAAGAAAAACATTCGACGTGTTGAACGAATTGAAACAGGATATAAATTTTGATCAACAGTTTAAAGCATTTGTTGTTTGTGTTATTGCTTGGTGTTGTCATTCATTTGTGTTCATTTTCAATTGGATAATCAATAAGAAGTATTTATTCCAGTTAAAGTTTTATTTAGCTATATATATGTGCGGTTGACATATCGAACCGTCACATTTTTTTATGTTTTTGTCATCGCTCGTTATGGTGTTGTATGTTAGCTGACTCATTTTATTCGTTTTTTGTGTCGAATATGTTCTGTACTCAAATCAAAGTGGATCGAGATATCAATATGTATTTTAAATCAATAAATTCGGGGATTAGAGCTACTTTTGGTGTTGTATGTGTGTGTGTCGTTCTTGTTTGTTTATATTCTGGATATCAAAACTAATCTGGATTATTAATGGAATCTTATAATTGGATTTTTATAAAATATTGAAATATAGGATTACTGAAATGTTATGTTAATAACTTTAAATGGAGGTTTGTGGTGGGAGCCACTAATCGGTTCACCTGTTTGTTTACAAAATAAACAAAAGATACCGCATAACTAATACCGAAAAAGCTAAATGACGGTATGCTTCGATTTTTCCGGATAATACACATTTTTGAGTCGATTTTTGGTTTATTTGTCGAATATCCACTGTCTAAAATACGACCTATATTATTGCAGCTCTCCTTTATCGCATGATTTAGTCGCTGTAATTTATCATTTGCACAATGCATAGCTGTGGCTATCTCATACAACTGTAAAGATTTCAAAAATGTATGCTTAGTTTTTCCTTCGATCAATACTAGATACGGACACGAATATTGATAATATGGTTAATGCATTTTTAGCAATTTAGATGACAGTTTTGCTCCAACACCAAAATCGATAGCAGATCCAACTTGAGTTTCCCAGGATTTATTTACTTTGTTCTGTATACTACTCAATTACCCTCCACATTTTAAATTTAAAAAAAACATTTAAGATGACCATCTTTTGCTCATTTTGTTGCTATTACAATATGTAAACCTTACAATAATTATCGCCAATATTTAACAAATATTTAGGATTGGCGCGTTTAATTGTACTTATCAGCCATGACAGCATATCGCTTGGAAATCGTTGCTCTCAATGTCAAAAAAGTAGAGACTATAAGTGTCTCAAGGCTTAACATTGATTTACATTGGAGGTGACCTCGGTTATTTGGAATTTTAGATATTAAAGCAGTCAACACTCGTTTGTGTAAACTACGCTAAGACATGTGACCTGGCAACTTTTCATTTATTTGTATTCACGCACCCAACTAACAATTTGATTGATCTGATAGGATGCATACAGCAGCATGACATCAAAATACGAATTGGTGACTTAAATACTACAGATGTCAAAAATTAAACTGACTTATGTGAAAATATTCGTTCGTCCTCCATGACACAAACCAGCACCCGACATAAAGTGCATTACTTTGTCATAAAATTGTTCACTTGGAAGCATAAACACACCCACGTAAGACGTTCCGAATTCAATTTTTCTCAGTATTAATTTCTAAGGAAAGGTCTCGGTCCTAGAAAAAATGAGATCATATCGGTTGGCTGCCAAGCTCGTTAGTTATGATCATCAACTGCTCACTGTACGAAATTGCCCTCTTAGCTTGTGGGCGCAAAATCTCGAATGGTAGAAGACAAAAGTTTATAGGGACAAAAAATTAGTCGAAAGCGTATAGATGACAAATGTTAAATACAGACTGCGGACATATGAAAAAGGACCAATCCTACGAAGCATTAGTGGTGGCCATACAGAAACGAAAAACAAATCATTCTCATGGAATTGATTACATTAATTTCGAGCTCTGTCTAATGTATTTCCGATACCTTGCTTCCCTTGTCAATAATGATAATTATTTGAGAAGAGATGTTAGACAAATTTATCACAAAAAATACATTTTTTGTTTGCGTTAAGTCCCTTGCTAAAGTATAAATACCTCCCAAATGCCAACAATAAGAAGTTCAAGTAAAATTAAACAAGCCATTTTAAACGAAATGTTTCTAATGTAAATTTGCCCTATGATGTCTTATGAAAAAAATTTAATAAATATGGCCTTGTTAAGAATACTGAAAAGACTAAGGTGAAAATTACCCCGAGTAAATTTTCCGTTTACTTTACTGTGCAACCTGATCCTGTGGTTTATAATTATTTACTTTTTCTAGACGGATCTGCTTTAAATTCAGTATTTCCTAGTGCCTGAAAAAATGCGTATATTTTCACCAATCGACAAAAAAATCGTCCGTTTATTCTAATGATTTTAGGCCTATGAGTGACCTTCTTAGTCTCTCTAAATTGCTTGGAAAAATGTGAAACAACAGATACTGAACATTTTACTTTAAGGATTCCGTGAAAAATATAGTACCACTATTCGGCTCTAACTAAGGATGTCGATGATATAAGCAAGACGATTTATGAAGTTAAAATTTCCTTATTAATCCTGCTTGATTTTGCTTGAGCTTGGGCTTTTGGTCTATAATGACTGATTTATTGTTTTATAAAAAGTTTTATAAAAATTTGTATACCGAGCAATTGGCGCAGTGGTTAAAGCTGCGGTGTTTGGGACGGGAGGTACGGGGTTTGAATCCCAACGGGGGAGGGTTGCAAAAGGGATTTTTCATCACCTGATTTCGATCGGTGATGACGATGAACACAACTATAACCCCCGGTTGGAGTGCAGAATCCATGGGCCGAACCATCGTCCATGTCAGTGCAGGCTGGCTGGAGCAATGCAATGTGCAGATGGATTTAAAATCGAACCTGTATTCGTGCGTGCTCAATTTGGCTTGTGACGGCGTAAGGTAGGACGTTAAAAATTAACTGCGAAAGAGTTGAGAGAGCTTCGGCCCCAGAACAGATTGCAGAGTTCAGAAACAAAAAAAAAAATTTTTTTTTTATTAAACAAAAATTCAGTTAAACTATAATTAGACTGGCCGAAGACTTTCCATTTTAAAATATTAATAATATAGAAAGCAACAGCACCAAACGATTATTTTAAATAATTAAAAGGCCTCCATGGTTTAACGGAGGTCTCAGTAATGGCAAAATAGTAAATTTAAATTAATTTAATCCATCAATAATTCATCTCGTTCATCATCTGGAGACCAAGCGAATAAAATGTTATTAACATTTTAAAATATAAAATTTCCTTCACCACCACCACTTCCTCCAAGTCCATATTTAGATCCATTTTTTAAAAGTTGCCTGTTTAAATCTTTTGAAATAAAATGAGTTACAATTACAAAAAGGGGTGGTTTTAATATTAATTTTGAAACAATTGCAATGATAAAATATTTTTATTTTCATTTATTTTCTATTTAGCTTTTATATTATATTTATAGTATTGACATAGATAAAAATACCAGACAAACATCTTATACAATTAAAATGTGCACATGTAAATTCATACAACGCAAATTATTGCCACCGAAATTTAACGAACGAAACAAAGATGTAGATATAAATCGCATATTTTCATCATTTTACTTTTTTTTTGAACACGATTATTTTATAAAATAAAACAAAAATTTAAATTTTTTATAATTTGGTTTAGTTTTTTTTTTTACTTTTTTATACAATCAAATATTCGTTTTTATATGTAAATCTATTTTTTGTTTCATTGGATTTCAGTTGCATTAGATTTTGGCGTATGAATTTACTTATGCACATTTTAGCCATACAAGATGTCCGTCTGGTATAACTTTCTATGGTATTGGTAAAATAACCTTGTGATATTTATATTTGGATTCGTATAAAATAAAAAAAAAATTTATAATAGTATTTTCTAAATTTATTTATACTGGAATGCTGCATTTCCTTCATTCATCCACCAGTAATCGTAGAACTGTTGGTAGCGACTGTAGTGATCGATTATAGTTGTACATCATTTTGAAAATTTTGTAACCGTCTATTTCTGAACTAGTATTATGACCTAGCAATCGAAATAATTTTGGTTTCAAGGCCAGATCAATCCAGATCAATTTTACTACAGTACTTTTCGTTTCTCCAAAACTTTTATACAGATTGCTAGCAAACAAATCAGTTTTTTGTAACATCTATTCAACATTTTCAAGAGATTTGCCAAATTTGAAAGATGTAGTTTTCTTAAAACACCAAATAATTTACTGTACGTCTTTGGGATTGCCAATAGAATAAAACAACTGCCAATTACAAACATATTTATTATGTTCGATACTACCAACGCAGGAAAAAGACTTCAAAAGAAGTCATCTTTAGAACTAAGTTACATTTTAAAGAGTACTATTAGTACCATAAGTAACTGTGTCTTAAACAAACGACTTCAAAAATTCCATTCAAATTGGTTTGCAAATGGAAATCGATCACTTTTATTTAATATTTTCATTTCGAAATGGAAAACCCAATCAATATTTAAACCATTATATCAAAAACTGTAACAGTTTGACTTTTATTTTTCTCTCGTTCACAAAAATTTTATATTTTATTCACCAAAAATACCAACTAAATGCCAATTTATCTTAAAATTAATGTTATCGTAAAAATTGGGTGTCGATTAATCTTTGTGTGTATGTTTGTGTGTGCTCATACATATGAATGTGGTGTTTCCACTCAATATCCATGTGTGTTGTTCATTTTCAGTAAATTCGATGGACCAAAAAATAAAAAAAATATATTTTCCATCAATTTGGTAACATATATAGTAGGGCCGGCCACTAACAACACTGTTATAACCTTGGGGCACCGCATGAATTATGTTGTAATATAACCAAGAACGTAATACTCCAAACAGAAAAATAAAACCTCCAAGTGATTATCCTGCATATAAACCATTTTCCTAATTTAACCCTCATATTTTCCATGTAAACACTCCACAATTCCCCATCATTATATAGATGATACTATACAGTAACAGTTATTGTTGTTGTAAATTATTTGTTATAGTTCTGAAAACTTGATTGAAAATTAAGATTAAGAAAACCAAACAACACAAAAAAAAGACTAACATTGAGTTATTTGTTTTGATTGTGTATAGATGACCTTGAACTCTATAATACTCGGTTTACTCGCGTGTAAAATCGATCGATCTAAATGGGTATTTTGTTGTTTGCGAGGGGTAAACGATTTTCATAAAAATAAATTTGACTCCAACTTGTCTAATCCGCGACCGGAGAATGAGACAATTATGTTGTTTTGATATTAAGTTTGGTTTATGTAATTGAACTGAAATGTTGAAGAGATAACCGGATGATGATATCATATGGAATAGTAACGTAGTATTGGAAGCCAATAAGTTCTTTAAATGTGTAGTCATCGCTATTAAAAACAGCTATGTGTAATGAACACTTTTAGTTTGCGTCTTTATATCTTAATTAACCTGGATGATATAATCGATGAAAAATTTAGTAGATGAAAATTTTGACACACACGTCATAAGGACTTTGGTTTATTGATTGATTGATTAGAGTGTACGGCCAGGATTAACCAGAAACTCTCGGAATGGCAAGCACGACCGTGTTACATAAAACCAAATTTCAGTCTGCCAATATAATACTGAATATTGTATATTATTATTATACTCTAATAGTATAATAATATAATAATATAATAATATAATAATATAATAATATAATAATATAATAATATAATAATATAATAATATAATAATATAATAATATAATAATATAATAATATAATAATATAATAATATAATAATATAATAATATAATAATATAATAATATAATAATATAATAATATAATAATATAATAATATAATAATATAATAATATAATAATATAATAATATAATAATATAATAATATAATAATATAATAATATAATAATATAATAATATAATAATATAATAATATAATAATATAATAATATAATAATATAATAATATAATAATATAATAATATAATAATATAATAATATAATAATATAATAATATAATAATATAATAATATAATAATATAATAATATAATAATATAATAATATAATAATATAATAATATAATAATATAATAATATAATAATATAATAATATAATAATATAATAATATAATAATATAATAATATAATAATATAATAATATAATAATATAATAATATAATAATATAATAATATAATAATATAATAATATAATAATATAATAATATAATAATATAATAATATAATAATATAATAATATAATAATATAATAATATAATAATATAATAATATAATAATATAATAATATAATAATATAATAATATAATAATATAATAATATAATAATATAATAATATAATAATATAATAATATAATAATATAATAATATAATAATATAATAATATAATAATATAATAATATAATAATATAATAATATAATAATATAATAATATAATAATATAATAATATAATAATATAATAATATAATAATATAATAATATAATAATATAATAATATAATAATATAATAATATAATAATATAATAATATAATAATATAATAATATAATAATATAATAATATAATAATATAATAATATAATAATATAATAATATAATAATATAATAATATAATAATATAATAATATAATAATATAATAATATAATAATATAATAATATAATAATATAATAATATAATAATATAATAATATAATAATATAATAATATAATAATATAATAATATAATAATATAATAATATAATAATATAATAATATAATAATATAATAATATAATAATATAATAATATAATAATATAATAATATAATAATATAATAATATAATAATATAATAATATAATAATATAATAATATAATAATATAATAATATAATAATATAATAATATAATAATATAATAATATAATAATATAATAATATAATAATATAATAATATAATAATATAATAATATAATAATATAATAATATAATAATATAATAATATAATAATATAATAATATAATAATATAATAATATAATAATATAATAATATAATAATATAATAATATAATAATATAATAATATAATAATATAATAATATAATAATATAATAATATAATAATATAATAATATAATAATATAATAATATAATAATATAATAATATAATAATATAATAATATAATAATATAATAATATAATAATATAATAATATAATAATATAATAATATAATAATATAATAATATAATAATATAATAATATAATAATATAATAATATAATAATATAATAATATAATAATATAATAATATAATAATATAATAATATAATAATATAATAATATAATAATATAATAATATAATAATATAATAATATAATAATATAATAATATAATAATATAATAATATAATAATATAATAATATAATAATATAATAATATAATAATATAATAATATAATAATATAATAATATAATAATATAATAATATAATAATATAATAATATAATAATATAATAATATAATAATATAATAATATAATAATATAATAATATAATAATATAATAATATAATAATATAATAATATAATAATATAATAATATAATAATATAATAATATAATAATATAATAATATAATAATATAATAATATAATAATATAATAATATAATAATATAATAATATAATAATATAATAATATAATAATATAATAATATAATAATATAATAATATAATAATATAATAATATAATAATATAATAATATAATAATATAATAATATAATAATATAATAATATAATAATATAATAATATAATAATATAATAATATAATAATATAATAATATAATAATATAATAATATAATAATATAATAATATAATAATATAATAATATAATAATATAATAATATAATAATATAATAATATAATAATATAATAATATAATAATATAATAATATAATAATATAATAATATAATAATATAATAATATAATAATATAATAATATAATAATATAATAATATAATAATATAATAATATAATAATATAATAATATAATAATATAATAATATAATAATATAATAATATAATAATATAATAATATAATAATATAATAATATAATAATATAATAATATAATAATATAATAATATAATAATATAATAATATAATAATATAATAATATAATAATATAATAATATAATAATATAATAATATAATAATATAATAATATAATAATATAATAATATAATAATATAATAATATAATAATATAATAATATAATAATATAATAATATAATAATATAATAATATAATAATATAATAATATAATAATATAATAATATAATAATATAATAATATAATAATATAATAATATAATAATATAATAATATAATAATATAATAATATAATAATATAATAATATAATAATATAATAATATAATAATATAATAATATAATAATATAATAATATAATAATATAATAATATAATAATATAATAATATAATAATATAATAATATAATAATATAATAATATAATAATATAATAATATAATAATATAATAATATAATAATATAATAATATAATAATATAATAATATAATAATATAATAATATAATAATATAATAATATAATAATATAATAATATAATAATATAATAATATAATAATATAATAATATAATAATATAATAATATAATAATATAATAATATAATAATATAATAATATAATAATATAATAATATAATAATATAATAATATAATAATATAATAATATAATAATATAATAATATAATAATATAATAATATAATAATATAATAATATAATAATATAATAATATAATAATATAATAATATAATAATATAATAATATAATAATATAATAATATAATAATATAATAATATAATAATATAATAATATAATAATATAATAATATAATAATATAATAATATAATAATATAATAATATAATAATATAATAATATAATAATATAATAATATAATAATATAATAATATAATAATATAATAATATAATAATATAATAATATAATAATATAATAATATAATAATATAATAATATAATAATATAATAATATAATAATATAATAATATAATAATATAATAATATAATAATATAATAATATAATAATATAATAATATAATAATATAATAATATAATAATATAATAATATAATAATATAATAATATAATAATATAATAATATAATAATATAATAATATAATAATATAATAATATAATAATATAATAATATAATAATATAATAATATAATAATATAATAATATAATAATATAATAATATAATAATATAATAATATAATAATATAATAATATAATAATATAATAATATAATAATATAATAATATAATAATATAATAATATAATAATATAATAATATAATAATATAATAATATAATAATATAATAATATAATAATATAATAATATAATAATATAATAATATAATAATATAATAATATAATAATATAATAATATAATAATATAATAATATAATAATATAATAATATAATAATATAATAATATAATAATATAATAATATAATAATATAATAATATAATAATATAATAATATAATAATATAATAATATAATAATATAATAATATAATAATATAATAATATAATAATATAATAATATAATAATATAATAATATAATAATATAATAATATAATAATATAATAATATAATAATATAATAATATAATAATATAATAATATAATAATATAATAATATAATAATATAATAATATAATAATATAATAATATAATAATATAATAATATAATAATATAATAATATAATAATATAATAATATAATAATATAATAATATAATAATATAATAATATAATAATATAATAATATAATAATATAATAATATAATAATATAATAATATAATAATATAATAATATAATAATATAATAATATAATAATATAATAATATAATAATATAATAATATAATAATATAATAATATAATAATATAATAATATAATAATATAATAATATAATAATATAATAATATAATAATATAATAATATAATAATATAATAATATAATAATATAATAATATAATAATATAATAATATAATAATATAATAATATAATAATATAATAATATAATAATATAATAATATAATAATATAATAATATAATAATATAATAATATAATAATATAATAATATAATAATATAATAATATAATAATATAATAATATAATAATATAATAATATAATAATATAATAATATAATAATATAATAATATAATAATATAATAATATAATAATATAATAATATAATAATATAATAATATAATAATATAATAATATAATAATATAATAATATAATAATATAATAATATAATAATATAATAATATAATAATATAATAATATAATAATATAATAATATAATAATATAATAATATAATAATATAATAATATAATAATATAATAATATAATAATATAATAATATAATAATATAATAATATAATAATATAATAATATAATAATATAATAATATAATAATATAATAATATAATAATATAATAATATAATAATATAATAATATAATAATATAATAATATAATAATATAATAATATAATAATATAATAATATAATAATATAATAATATAATAATATAATAATATAATAATATAATAATATAATAATATAATAATATAATAATATAATAATATAATAATATAATAATATAATAATATAATAATATAATAATATAATAATATAATAATATAATAATATAATAATATAATAATATAATAATATAATAATATAATAATATAATAATATAATAATATAATAATATAATAATATAATAATATAATAATATAATAATATAATAATATAATAATATAATAATATAATAATATAATAATATAATAATATAATAATATAATAATATAATAATATAATAATATAATAATATAATAATATAATAATATAATAATATAATAATATAATAATATAATAATATAATAATATAATAATATAATAATATAATAATATAATAATATAATAATATAATAATATAATAATATAATAATATAATAATATAATAATATAATAATATAATAATATAATAATATAATAATATAATAATATAATAATATAATAATATAATAATATAATAATATAATAATATAATAATATAATAATATAATAATATAATAATATAATAATATAATAATATAATAATATAATAATATAATAATATAATAATATAATAATATAATAATATAATAATATAATAATATAATAATATAATAATATAATAATATAATAATATAATAATATAATAATATAATAATATAATAATATAATAATATAATAATATAATAATATAATAATATAATAATATAATAATATAATAATATAATAATATAATAATATAATAATATAATAATATAATAATATAATAATATAATAATATAATAATATAATAATATAATAATATAATAATATAATAATATAATAATATAATAATATAATAATATAATAATATAATAATATAATAATATAATAATATAATAATATAATAATATAATAATATAATAATATAATAATATAATAATATAATAATATAATAATATAATAATATAATAATATAATAATATAATAATATAATAATATAATAATATAATAATATAATAATATAATAATATAATAATATAATAATATAATAATATAATAATATAATAATATAATAATATAATAATATAATAATATAATAATATAATAATATAATAATATAATAATATAATAATATAATAATATAATAATATAATAATATAATAATATAATAATATAATAATATAATAATATAATAATATAATAATATAATAATATAATAATATAATAATATAATAATATAATAATATATGAATATAATAATATAATAATATAATAATATAATAATATAATAATATAATAATATAATAATATAATAATATAATAATATAATAATATAATAATATAATAATATAATAATATAATAATATAATAATATAATAATATAATAATATAATAATATAATAATATAATAATATAATAATATAATAATATAATAATATAATAATATAATAATATAATAATATAATAATATAATAATATAATAATATAATAATATAATAATATAATAATATAATAATATAATAATATAATAATATAATAATATAATAATATAATAATATAATAATATAATAATATAATAATATAATAATATAATAATATAATAATATAATAATATAATAATATAATAATATAATAATATAATAATATAATAATATAATAATATAATAATATAATAATATAATAATATAATAATATAATAATATAATAATATAATAATATAATAATATAATAATATAATAATATAATAATATAATAATATAATAATATAATAATATAATAATATAATAATATAATAATATAATAATATAATAATATAATAATATAATAATATAATAATATAATAATATAATAATATAATAATATAATAATATAATAATATAATAATATAATAATATAATAATATAATAATATAATAATATAATAATATAATAATATAATAATATAATAATATAATAATATAATAATATAATAATATAATAATATAATAATATAATAATATAATAATATAATAATATAATAATATAATAATATAATAATATAATAATATAATAATATAATAATATAATAATATAATAATATAATAATATAATAATATAATAATATAATAATATAATAATATAATAATATAATAATATAATAATATAATAATATAATAATATAATAATATAATAATATAATAATATAATAATATAATAATATAATAATATAATAATATAATAATATAATAATATAATAATATAATAATATAATAATATAATAATATAATAATATAATAATATAATAATATAATAATATAATAATATAATAATATAATAATATAATAATATAATAATATAATAATATAATAATATAATAATATAATAATATAATAATATAATAATATAATAATATAATAATATAATAATATAATAATATAATAATATAATAATATAATAATATAATAATATAATAATATAATAATATAATAATATAATAATATAATAATATAATAATATAATAATATAATAATATAATAATATAATAATATAATAATATAATAATATAATAATATAATAATATAATAATATAATAATATAATAATATAATAATATAATAATATAATAATATAATAATATAATAATATAATAATATAATAATATAATAATATAATAATATAATAATATAATAATATAATAATATAATAATATAATAATATAATAATATAATAATATAATAATATAATAATATAATAATATAATAATATAATAATATAATAATATAATAATATAATAATATAATAATATAATAATATAATAATATAATAATATAATAATATAATAATATAATAATATAATAATATAATAATATAATAATATAATAATATAATAATATAATAATATAATAATATAATAATATAATAATATAATAATATAATAATATAATAATATAATAATATAATAATATAATAATATAATAATATAATAATATAATAATATAATAATATAATAATATAATAATATAATAATATAATAATATAATAATATAATAATATAATAATATAATAATATAATAATATAATAATATAATAATATAATAATATAATAATATAATAATATAATAATATAATAATATAATAATATAATAATATAATAATATAATAATATAATAATATAATAATATAATAATATAATAATATAATAATATAATAATATAATAATATAATAATATAATAATATAATAATATAATAATATAATAATATAATAATATAATAATATAATAATATAATAATATAATAATATAATAATATAATAATATAATAATATAATAATATAATAATATAATAATATAATAATATAATAATATAATAATATAATAATATAATAATATAATAATATAATAATATAATAATATAATAATATAATAATATAATAATATAATAATATAATAATATAATAATATAATAATATAATAATATAATAATATAATAATATAATAATATAATAATATAATAATATAATAATATAATAATATAATAATATAATAATATAATAATATAATAATATAATAATATAATAATATAATAATATAATAATATAATAATATAATAATATAATAATATAATAATATAATAATATAATAATATAATAATATAATAATATAATAATATAATAATATAATAATATAATAATATAATAATATAATAATATAATAATATAATAATATAATAATATAATAATATAATAATATAATAATATAATAATATAATAATATAATAATATAATAATATAATAATATAATAATATAATAATATAATAATATAATAATATAATAATATAATAATATAATAATATAATAATATAATAATATAATAATATAATAATATAATAATATAATAATATAATAATATAATAATATAATAATATAATAATATAATAATATAATAATATAATAATATAATAATATAATAATATAATAATATAATAATATAATAATATAATAATATAATAATATAATAATATAATAATATAATAATATAATAATATAATAATATAATAATATAATAATATAATAATATAATAATATAATAATATAATAATATAATAATATAATAATATAATAATATAATAATATAATAATATAATAATATAATAATATAATAATATAATAATATAATAATATAATAATATAATAATATAATAATATAATAATATAATAATATAATAATATAATAATATAATATAATAATATAATAATATAATAATATAATAATATAATAATATAATAATATAATAATATAATAATATAATAATATAATAATATAATAATATAATAATATAATAATATAATAATATAATAATATAATAATATAATAATATAATAATATAATAATATAATAATATAATAATATAATAATATAATATAATTGGGTCCATGTGTCTATGAGGATATCACGTGCGATCGCAAAGGTCAGCATTTTTAACTGACCACTACTTACCAAACAAGAAAGTCGTTTATGCTGATCACTATTTATTCATTAGATTCCATTCATAATGTGGCCGCAGCATTACAATGTAAAACTCCATTAAATCAAAACCTACCGTTCATCAATTACCAATCAAAATTCGTCCTCGCAACAAAAAAGCTTACTTAAAGCTAACCGAACAAATACACCACCACAAAAACTTTATGTGACGAATTGCTTTTAATTAATCATCTTCCTGCTATATTATTTGTTGTCTGTGTGCTGTCCCAAAATACATGTACCATTTTTATGTAAATATTCATTACATCAGAGATATTCTTTCATTAAAACATAAATATTAGTCGACTACCAACTTATAACAAACAAAAGTTTCGGGCATAGCAGCTATACATACCGAAAACAAAAAAGGATAACAGATTTATTCATTGTACATTCAGACCATTGTTGGTGTTGTCATTAGTCTTAAAAATATAAAAATAAACAGAAGCGAGAAGGATAATTAGGTAATGGAACTGAATATACAATGGCACAACACAATTCAAAATTCGAACAAAAAAGGTCAGACCGACAATATTTTCAGTGCGTGTTTGATTTATGATTGAAAGTTTAAAAAATTCGTGTCGGGTGGGGAACTGAATTTTTCAATCCAAAATTTTTTATTTGTAAAGATTTATGATTGTAAAATTATTTTATAAAGGACGTGAGATTTTCATAAATCTATACACACACATACACACATACACACTAAGTCACACAAACGATAAAAATCAATTAGTTTGATGACGATGGCAGGTAGATATAATATGTCATTAGACATATATACTGAGTGTATAAAAGGTACTAGGATCTTAGTAACCTCCATTTGTTTGCCTAAATCTCTTATTTAGGAGCATAAGGCGTCTACTAGACTAGACCATCTTAATCTATTAGAAGCTATTACCGTTAACTTACTCTATGTCTTACCTAATTGTTTCGCTTCAGTGAGGATAGTTCATACAACAGTATGGTTTTTTTCTTTTCGAATAATCTTTGCTATATACTGTGTCACTATAATCCAGTTTTGGTTGAATACAAGTATGATATCTACTATATTATCGGGCGTCAGTCTCCGATCTTGCCTTCCATTTCATCCCTTTCTTGTCTTCACCTTGCATATTTAAAAAATGTGTATTTTGCGCCGTCGTTTGCTGCATCTCCATAAATACACAAAGGATCTTCCAGCTTCCTAATCGTGTGCAAATATTTACACACAAAAATACCCAAGACCCGTAAGGAATTGGGTCATGAAGTAGTTTAATGCTTTCTATATCGACTCACTTAGAGTTGTGTGAATATGGTGTAACGACACAACATCCATTGTTGTTATAATCCGTTTTAAAAAATGTATTGACCTTCTAATGGCCTTAACGTTAGTATCAATTTTATGTGCTTAGAGCTACTCTACTACCATCAATAAGTTACCTTCTATGTTTACGAATTTGTCTGTTTCAAAACTTAAAAAAAAACACTTTGTGTGGTGTCCTTCCAACACAAAAGTACATTTTGTTACGGTTCTAAGTACTTTAGAATAGTTTTAAGCTTATATGTGCTGAATCCAGAACGTTGATGCGGTTTGGACCAAAAATAGCCTGTAAAAACCGTTTATTGTGTATTATTATTATTAGGGTTAGGGGAAAGCAAAGTTCATCAAGTGTTAAAGTTGAAAGCAAGCTATCGACAGTTGGAAGATTGAAAAGATTGCCGAAAATATTGGTTTCACTTTTTTTCTTGGAAATCTCTGTTCTTTAAAGATTCACATATGAATTTAGCTATCTATATGCTAAGTATCAAATCCAGTTTTAAAATTTGTTTGTTTTAAACGAATGTTTGATTGATTTTTAGACGCAAATGAGCAAAACATTCTTACAAACCTATAACATCCGAATAAGCAAAAAAATAAGAACAACAACAACAACCAATCAATCAATCAAATTTAGATAATTAATCAAAAATGTTGTGTTATGCATACACCCAGTTGAGTGTAAATCGTTATACATTTTCTTAAACATACATTAAGTATTTGAAATTATGATAGTCATTGCGATCCGTCAAAAATAATTTACTAAAATGGATATAAGTATATAGAAGAAGAGCTACCCCATACCCAACTACATCCAAAAATAGTATCAATATATAATTTGCCAGCACATCGCATAACTAATTACATAATAAATAATAATTATGCGCGAGATATCTGTTTAATTTATAATAATTTAATTTTTACGACTAATAAATTTTAATTAAAAAAAAAATTAATTGTATAGACGATACTCGATAGACACTCGTGATTACGACTATCACGTAATCGTCGACTTACTATATACACTCGTATACATGTATATAAACTCTCGAATCAGATGATATATACATCTGGTGAAGATGAAAAATTACTACGTTTCATTTCGATTTATTATTTTTCATTCGAATCCATTTTTCCCAGGAAAAAAAATAATTTATTTGGTACAAAATCGGAAGTTTATAGTGCTGCGGTGATTTAGTGGTATGAATATATGGTTTCAGTGGTTATTGTTAGAATGATATTGGATTTATTTTGTTGTAACATTTATTAGTTGCATACATGATACCAATAATAATCAGTTTTTACAGACCGTTGCTGGCCCATGCTGTATTAATAATAAAGCTCATCGATTTACACATCATAAACGCAACATCAGCCTAACGATCCAACCTTTATTTAGTCACCTCCCATAGCAAGCTCTGGTTTTGAGGATTGCATGCTCGTTTAGAAGTCTTTAACGAGGCATGGGAGTGTCCTGCAATCACAGCGGAAATAATAACACTAATAATAATACTAATCGGGTTTTACAGTCCGTTGTTGGTCTGTACCGAATCAACAATCTGGCTAAAATAGTTTCGGTTCTGGGCTTGCTGTTTGTTCTGTACTAGACAACCAAAAGAAGTCATTATCAGCCAGAGGAGCCATCGTCATTGACAACAACCTCTGCGCCTTCCTAGTGGCGTCTTTCCCTTATATTTCTGCCGCTTCTTGGGCTATACAGCAAGCGTATGACTTTTCTCACAAATGTCAACATAATTGTGTCAACATTTGTGAAAGAAGGTTAAAAACATTCTTTTGGGTTGTGAAACTATCGAATGCTCACTCAAATTTTTGAGAATAATCGAGAGATACGGCAGTTAATTCACTAAATTTTTCATTACTTTATTTCAAAAAGTGATTCACATAGGCAAAAAGATCACCTGAAGGGCGATTAATTCCAATACTATAGATAGGTTCAAAAACAAAGCAATTGAGCGGTAAATAAAGGGTAAAATCGATGAAAAAATGCCACACTTCAATTGTCATTTAAAACTATTTGCCTAGAGGTTAAACTGCAGATAAATAACAGTTTTCTAGGACAATTGATGATACTTTATCAAGCCTACTTATATAATTTGGAATCAGAGTTTATGAAATTTAAAAACCAACCGAGATCGAAAATAAATCTTCGGCATGAACGAAATAAAAGCAGTTTATGCTGATGACGATTGGTTAGAAGGAAAAGGAAAGTAAAAAGACGAAATTTTCCTACCTATAATTTCTTCCGCCAGTCGAAAATTTCTTTAGAATGTTATGTAAGCAAGTAATTTGTATGCTTTGAAAAAAAAATATATGATACGGTGATATTTTGATTTTGACAGTCTTCTTTGTGGAGTTTAGAGCAAAACGCGTCCTGTTCCATTTATTGGTCAAAATTTTGCTTTACCATCTATTCAAATAGAGAATAAGGTGTAAAAAATCGTTCCACAAAGGATGCCGAATGAATATCGAAAGCATTAAAATAATAAAAACAACCCCAAAAGAATATTTTTGTTTTAGTTCTTGTATGACAAGGGAGGCTTCCTCATATTTTTGATATTTGCATTTGGCGGTTTTTACCTTCAGCATTTGATAAATGTTAAGTATTGAGAAAATCAAAAAAGAATTTGATGTTTCAAAGCTGGTACCAAAAAGCAATGCGACCAGGAATCTTAATTTTCCTGTCATACAAATTTTTTTTTTTTTTAACTTCAGGAGTGGTAGTGCCATCAAACTTCAAAACAAAAATACTTCTCCTTTTGGAAACAAAGTCTATAGTGTCGGCAATGTTTGACTGAATTATAGTTTTTTCCAGTGGCTGGCACACTCAAGAATGAAACTGTACAACGTTGGAAGATCCAACAGCATTAACTATGTCCGAGACAAATGCCCAACGTGAAAGCTCATACACAGAATTTTGAAGGTGAGTGCGTCATTTAAAATGCATTCTGGTGAAATGGGGCATCCGAAATCAGCTGCTATTAACATATTAATGGCTTTGAAGCATAAGTTCAAGAAGTAATCAAATCCATACTCAATTTGTCAAATTTATGACTGAATTTTAAAGGTTAGGGCATAGATAGAGACCAAGAGATAAAGTCTAACGATTTAGCCTGCCCAACGAACAAATGTTTATACCTACCTCACCAATACCATGCAGTAATTAAACATGTTAGTTCCACCACGAAACTGCGAGCCGTTTTCATTGGGTCTTCATTAAATGATAAACTACTAGTTGATCTCACAACATGGAAAATGATTAGGTGTCCGTCCTAATGCTGGTGAAAAAATGTATCGACAGATCGAAGTCAACCATATTGATAAAAACTATCAATGCATCTAATGAAGACCATCTGCTTCTGAGTCAATTATGATTTTTTAGTTAAATACTATCACGTACGTCTTGTGCTCCGTTTTTAGTTGTTCGTAAGGAACACAAGATTACGGAAGAATAATTGCTGGGATAAACTGGTTCGACCCTCTGAAAATCCAACTCCTCCTATAGCTTTTAAATGGAGATCCACCTGATCTCAGAAGAGAAATCATCACATTTTCTAATCGGTGAACCATCACCGCAATTCCTGAACCGTTCTTAGAACATATTAACGTTAATCGATTATCAAGATGATAGAATGGGCAAGCCAGAATGCAAGGATTCTGTGACCAACGCACATCACTTATCTTCACACCTTGTAACAGCAAAGAATGTGGATTATGGAGCATGAAAATATCAAAAAAGACGACCTGGTAGTCATAAAAGAAGACAATATGCCCCCATCTAATTATTTAGTATTAGAACTATATAAACTCAAAAAATATGATAAAAACCATATCGAAGCTTTAAAATTATGCCTAAATGCAATATTGTTCTGACAAATTTGTAATATTGCCTGTTTACTGCCCACTGAACCATGTAATTAAAAAAACAGCAATTTATCGACTTTTTTTTTATCAGATGGAAAAAAAAATTCAAAAAAAGTCGAACAAAATTGTCAATATGAAGTGCCACCAAAATATGCATGGAAATATCAGCAAAAAAACTACTCCAAAGAAAAAAATTTCTCAAATAAAAGATGAGCGTTTTTAAAATATTTAAACCACCACCAATACATATTGAAAACCAATCAACAAAAAACACCATAGCGCTTGTCAAGCGATCGCAAATCACAAATTTCCAAATCAAAAGAATCAACAATGATAAACATTCAGCAATATGGATGATTACCATAAAACAAAAACATTTGTAATGAAGTAAGTACCAATTAGTACACACCCAAAGAAGAAAACCAAAAACATTGGTTCAAAAAGGATTATCGGACAGCGAAAATATCCCAGAACTCAAGGCCGAATTAGAAACCGTTGGCGATATCAAAATAACAAACATCACCCAAACCAAATCAAAAACTGCCTATATCTATATTATCCAATTTAACCCAGATACAGTGCATAAATTGCCAAAGATTCAACTACACAGCGTTAAACTGCAACTTGGATTGCAGATGCGTTAAATGCGAAAACAACCACAAATCGAGTGAATGTCCCGTTAATTTAACAAGAACAAATGCAGAGATATACTGCATAAATTGCAAAAAAGTTGGACATCCTGCATCATACAGAGGTTGCCCAGTATACCAACAAACATTATAAAAACTAAAACAAAAACGAGAAAAAGTAGTCCAACAATACTCCACGACAATTTAAATCGATACCAGTGAGTACCGAAAATAGAACATTCACAGATAGCATATCTGTGTTGTGAAGTAGGGATAGCAACATAAAGAACTAAAGCAATAAAATAATTTGTAAAATTTTTTAATTTTTAAAATTTATTTAAAAAAGAAGTAAGTAATGAGGGTTCTAGTTATAAGATTCCTAATTTTGATTAAGACTGCTGTAACAATTCGTACTCATCCGCAGGTATAATTGGCTATATGAAGTCTGGTTTGAATTTCAATTTTGTTTCGAAAACATTAAAAATAGAGGTTACATATTTTAATGAACTCTGAGAGTTTTTGTGTAGTATGCGTATATCGTTTTAATTTTTGTTCCATCTTGGAGTTTGTTGAAGAAGTTTCAACTTATCTTAATAGTATCAGAAACCACAACCTTATTATCATGGGTGATTTAAATATTGATATTTCTTAGTCAAATTCTACTAATCACAATGTTACTGTTTATCTTCAAATGATGTCTTCCTTTGGGTTGACATCACTAGTTCACAAGTTCAGTAGAATAACTGATACCTCTTCAACTACTATTGATCACATTTTTTTTAGGGCGAATATTAGCTTCAATATTATAATTTATAATGCGGTTTTAGATTTTAAATTATCTGTTATATCAGTGATTACACATGATATAGCTTTCGATATTGGACTGTTATCCGCTTACCACTGGTGGGGGCTTAGACAATAACAGATAGAAGTGTTGTTGAAAACTACTTAATGTTTATTCAATTTTTTGAGTTTATATACACAAAATTTTATATATTATACTACAACAAATATCAGATTTGCTGATTTTACTTATATTATATTAACTTACAATTTTACTTATATTTTAAATTTGTCAATTAAATTAGAGGAAATGCATATCCGATATGCTTATATTTTTAAGCATAATGATATGTTTATCCGAAATTTGATTCTAATTCATATTTTAAAGTATGAAATTATTGTCTCTATATGAAATTAATTTGTTAACTAAACACCATGGTTTATGTCATGTTCACGTGACTGAACATCCTCCGGGGCGGCTATGGTGGATAAAAACCGCCGTGGCAATGGCTGTGGATGTGAAGATGAACTGGTTACATTTGATCTACAGGATGTTTTCCTGGATTTGCAATAATATGCAATGGTTAATCCCATAATTGCAGTAATGAGCCCATATAAAACAAAATAGTGGTGAACATCGTGGGCGTTAAGTTGTTGATCTTCATTTTGTATGGTACTCTTTAAACGTGTAATATTGGTTGATAGTTGGTTCAAGTCCGTGAGAATGTTGTTGAATTCATTATGGGTCACAATCGTACTGGTGGTGGTCGGTTGTGTTTCATTTTTTGCTTGAATGAGCAGGCTGCTAAGATTTATCGTTGGTTGATAGAATGTCTCCATTCGTGTGTTAAAGTTTTGGATGGTCTGTATAGTTGTCATTCCATCAGTAATTGTGCAAGCCTTGTGTGCGGTTATGATTCCCGTTCCGCTTATAGTTGTGGTTGTAACTTCCTTATTACAAATGATATTTATTGTATGATCCCTTTCAGATATAAAAATCCATGTGCCCGGATCATGTGTAGGAATCCACATATTTGTTGGTCTTATAAATCGAATTTCACAAGCGTCTGCATATATTTCTTTGTTGATAATTAACTTGATCTCACACGGTGCTGGTTCATTTTGGGTACTATGAATCACATTGTGAATCATACATATATATTCTGTACCCCTTATGGATTTGCAATCAGAAAGTTCGTCTTCTGACATGGAATAGTAGGTTTCCCTATTTAAACTTATCAGAAATAGTTCACTTGTTGGTTTTATGTATGCATACATGCCCTTGTGTTTGGTTGGGATAGCAATCGGTTTGATGATTTGATATATCTTGTTGTTAAGCAACGGCATTTTCAGTTCAAAAATTAATGCGTTGTTTGCTTGTCCAACCTTTGCCGTCATCATTTGGTATAATGTTATCATATTGTTTTCTCCATATATGGTTGCATCAGCTGGAATTATTTCATGTAATTTTTGCAGTTCTGTCTTGAGTTGATCAGGTTTTAGAACAAACATGTTTATTTTACTATGGTGAATGTCGGTAATAACATCGATTAGTTGTTGTTGTGTTAATATAAAGGTCGTCATTTCGATTGACATATGTATCCATAGAGCGAGAAATCTTTGTACAGCCAAACCTTCGTCCTCATTCCTTTTTACTAGGTCGAGTATTGACATTGTTTGTTTATCTATTTCTTTTAGTTGGTTATTTACTGCTACCCAGTCCTTTTTTATAATATTCACTGTTGATTCAGTTATGGTAATTTGTCCTCTCAGCAATTTGTATACATGTTCTTCATTTTTCTTTATTGACCTGATTTCATCATCATATCGTTGTGCATCTTCCTGGTCGAGGATCCCAAACAGCTGGTTGGTGAGTGTTCCAACCACATTTACTAAACCTCGTTTCGTCCGAGTAGGATTATACGTAGGTCGAAACATTTCATTATTGCGGTTTATGTTGAGCATTTGTTGTTTTATTTGTGCTAATGCAGGCTTACAAAGTTGTCTTAATTGTAACCACTCATTATCATCTTGGCAAGACTTGTCCATTCTATTGATAGCTGCGTTATATACTCCAGCTTCTAATAACATTGCCGATAAATTGAAATATGATACAATCGTCCATTGTTGATATGACAGCTGAGCTGTACCAATGTTTTCAAAGTATATTCCGGTTGTCGAATTTAGAGTGGTGACATCAATTTTAGAATTGTTGGTTATCGTCGAACATACCCCAAGCACGCTTAATAGTGGAATCATCGTATACAACATCAATCTTGATTGAAAGCACGGTCTAATTTTCCTTCTTTTTATTTGAGGTTGGGGAATGGTTTTAATTTTCTTTGCAGCCTGTTTTACTTGATCCTCTACGTTATCTCGCAACCAAAGGTTTGGTAGATTTTTCTCTCTCCGCGATAGTTCTTCATGTACATTGCGTTTCCTAGGATTGGATTTGTGACTGAGAATGGTCGACAATAGTGTCGTTGGTTTAGAAGTTGCTTCAATACTCTGTTTTCCTATACAATCATCAATCGGGAGTGGTGCCAATTTTGTTATTGGTCTTTTTATAAGAGCCCTTCCGGGGCCGCGGAGTGTTGCTACTCGAACAATTCCATCTTGCCCTGGGTGAACGTCTGTAATACGTCCAGTTATCCATCTTGATGGTGGAATGTTATTGTCTCGAACAAGAACTAATTGACCAACCTTTAAGTCAGGTGTATGTATGGTCCACTTTGCTCGTTGTTGTAATTGATGCAAGTATTCTTGTGACCACCTTTTCCAAAAATCATCCCTCATTTTTTGAATTAGTTTCCATCTGGCTTTTTTCATATGCCCTAATTCAATGTACTCGTCGATACATTTTTTATAGTCATTCGCAAATGTTGGTAATCTTGAGAATTTTTTCTCTAATTGCAGTTGTCTACCTAAAGCCCTTGATTTTGATGCTCCGAGAATTTGTGGGTTCGTTTTAAACGGAATGCGCACTATAAATCTACCGTTATTTTCCCGTTGATGGGCTTTATTAAAATGTTCTTGGCAAAGTTGTTCATCTGTCGTCAATACTCTATCTTCTTGTATTTCCTCTATCTCCCAGAATCTTTTTAAGCTGTTATCCAATTCAGTTTTTGTTATCATACATTGTACTGTTGGTGGTTCGCTTTGCTGTAAAGGACCAAATATAAGCCAGCCTAATTCGGTTTTTTGTGCCGCCGGTTCTCCTGCAGAGCCTTTTACTACATCATTCATTAGTATGGCTGGATAGTAATCTGCACCCAGCAGTATGTCTATTTTGTTCGGCACGTTAAAGTTTGGATCTGCCCATAACAAATTATTGATGTGAGGCCAGTTCCAAGCATCGAAACTGTACTCTGGTAGGTTTCCCACTAATTGGTCTACAATTAATGCACTTATTTCCAATTTAAATTCAGATGAGAATCTAGGCTCAATTTGAAACTTAAGCCGTCGGTCTGATATTCCAGCAGTTATTCCTCCTATCCCTTTAAACTCGACGTGCGTTCTTGTACTTTGTATGTTCAATTTTTTTGCTGCCTTGCTCGTTATAAAAGATGCTTGAGAGCCCGGATCAATGAGTACTCTAAGTAGTTCTGGGTGATTGCCGTTGGTTGGTACCGTCACTAGTGCAGTACTTAGAATCACCTGTGATTCCGTTGGATTATATATCATGTGTGTTTCAACGATTGGTTTTACTTGTTGTTTTGTTGGATCACTTGCTCTCTGATGCATGTTCTGTTGGTATTTGTTTGTTTTATTAGTGGCTCCTTCTCTGGTGTGGAGAAGGGTGTGATGTTTACCTTGGCACACTAAACATTTGCCTTCTCGAAAGCAAGTCCTGGAAAACAGGTGATTACCCAGACATGCTCTGCACAGCTCTTTCATGGTGCATATTTTGTTACGGTCAATTGTTGACATTTGCAAAAATGATTTGCACGCATCGATTTTATGCGACCCTTTGCAATTTGCGCATACATCTGTTGTTGAAGTAAGCATTGTTAAAGTTTTTGGAGCTTGTAATCGATTGCCGGTTGTTGTTGCGTGTCGACTATACTTATTTCCTATTGCTTCCAATGACTGGAACCGTTTTTCCAAAAACAGTAAAAATTTGTTCAAACTTTCACCCTTTTTTGGGTCTTCCAATGTAGATTCGTAACTTCTACACGTTTCACTGTCTAGCTTCTTTAGTAATATGTGTATAATTAAGGCATCAAATTTCTCCTCATTATTGAGTACGTTGTTTATGTTATGAATTACTTCTTGTGTGATGTCATGCATCGTTCTAATTCCTGAAGCATTCTCTGTTACTATGTTGGGTTGATTGATCAGCTGGTTGAAATACGTTGTTGTCAAAATTCTTTCATTGTTGTATCGATTTTTTATTATTTTGTACGCTACTCGGTAGTTGTCTGCGGTTGATTCTAGATGATTTATTAATCTAGCGGCTTGACCTCCTAAATGATTCTTTAAGTAATTGATCTTGTGGGTGTCCGTAAGCGATTCATTAGAGTGAACTAATTTTTCGAATGTGTCCGCAAACCCTTTCCACTTAATGTAGTCTCCGTAGAAAATTGGAATCTCAATTTTTGGAAGGCGTACATCAAACTTGTTGTTGTTTGTTTGATGGCTATCGATTTCTGTAGTGATTTTTGTTACAATAGCATCATGTTGGTTTTTGATGGTATCGTAATAGCTCTCAGAGAAGTATTTTAACCTTTTTTCATCTTCTTCTGAGGCCTCCACATTTATATTTTCATCGAGATCCATGATTTGTTCCATCATTCGTTCGATTCTTTTTAACACAAGCTGTAGAGCTTGTTTAGAGACCTTTTGTATTAATGAGTCTTCGGCTGTATTTATTTCTTTATATAAAGCCCTCATTTTTACATTCTGCAATTTTAGCATTTGATCAAGATCTTTTCTGTTGGTATAATTGTTGTTGTTTGTACCCAATGAGCCTTGTTCCCCTCTTGTTGCTGTTGTATTGCCGTTGTCCATAACCGTAAACAGGAATTGGGACTTTAGGGAATTATCATCCGATGTTGTTGGTATCGGTGTGGTTGGTGGCCCCTGGTTAAGCTGTTTCCGCATGTCATCGATAAGGGTGTCGTAAATACCCGCTATCTTAGTTCGTGTTTCGAAATACGGATGGCTTGACACTAATGGTGAGACATCATTTCGAATGATTTCATCTGTCTCAACATATTGTTGATAGAGTTCCTTCAAAGTTGTTATTTTGGACTCTAAATACCTTTTCGTCTTCCTTGATGGTCCGTCTTTATAATAGTTCTTGTTTAGCTGAACTATTTTGTCGGCTGTTGTTTCCTGATCTCGCAAAAGACATTCCATGCTTGTCATTTTGATTGGTTGCACGTTGGTGTTTGCTTCGTTGATTGATGTAATGACTTGCTGGCTTTATTGACCGGAAGGATGCTTGTGGATGATTGAACTGGTGCCGGGTGATGATCAGCGTACAGTTTCGTAGCCTGTTGGTTGTTGACTCGAATCTATAACCACAAGTTATTTGTTTAGTTATCGGTGCCTGTTGTTGTGTGGCTTGAAGCTCCGATGCCTGTTGAATGTTGGCTGGAATTTCTTCAATATTTTATAGGCCGCCTGTTGTTTTGGTGGCTCGAAGGACCAATGTTATATCAGTGATTACACATGATATAGCTTTCGATATTGGACTGTTATCCGCTTACCACTGGTGGGGGCTTAGACAATAACAGATAGAAGTGTTGTTGAAAACTACTTAATGTTTATTCAATTTTTTGAGTTTATATACACAAAATTTTATATATTATACTACAACAAATATCAGATTTGCTGATTTTACTTATATTATATTAACTTACAATTTTACTTATATTTTAAATTTGTCAATTAAATTAGAGGAAATGCATATCCGATATGCTTATATTTTTAAGCATAATGATATGTTTATCCGAAATTTGATTCTAATTCATATTTTAAAGTATGAAATTATTGTCTCTATATGAAATTAATTTGTTAACTAAACACCATGGTTTATGTCATGTTCACGTGACTGAACATTATCCGACCATTGCATGTACAAAAGGGAACAAACCAACTAGTAATCTTTTAGGCAAACGATTGATTGGTCTAAATGAAATGAGGTTTTGAGTAGGGAAAATTGGGCTCATCTTTTTATGCAAGATAATCCAAATGAAGCGTACAACAGTTTTTTTTATGTCTTTTAACTCACATTACAAACTGTTTGGATAAAGAATTTAGTGAGGAACATTAGTGAAGCTATTCCTATAGAAAAATAACTTTTTTATCACCAACGGTTTTATCAATTTAAAAACTCAATGGCGGCTAATAGATGAAATTTTAAATGGTCGAAGTGAAAAAACGACTATTGCAGCCAGCAGAACTCAAAATAATATTCTAAATGAAAAACTAAAGATTGCAAATGAATTTAATAAATATTTTGTCAACCTTGCTAAATACTTTGTGTGCTAATTCAGTTGCAGAATCTGAGTTTGTCAAAAGGAATTTTCCCGACACAGTTGAAAAAAGCCATAGTTTTGCCATTATATAAAAATGGTGATTTCTTCAATATAAGCAACTATCGGCCGATGTCTTTGATATCTGTATTTTCAAAAATACTCGAGAAAACTATTAAGAAAATAATGATTGATTTCTTGAACAAAATTGGTTTCCTTAGTGAATCACAGTTTGGTCTTCGACCATGGCGTTTCTAGTGATACGGCATATCTTATTTGTGGCCATATCTTATTTGTGGCGTTTCTAGTGATACGGCATATCTTTTAGGTGCCATTTTGTTTCTTATCTATATAAACTCGCATTGTAATTTTAAATTTAATGGGGATGTTGTACATTTGCTGATGACACAGCATTCTCTTATCATGTTGAAAGCTGAAACCAACTACACTGGATCTACAAATTGATCTTATGAACTTGAAAAAGTGGTTTAGTATTCATTACATGTTGTTTAGTTCTAAAACTCGTTATATGCCGTTCTTAATGCGCAAATAAATTGATGATATGCCAGAAGTATTAACTATTCATTGGAGTTATTGTGTAGATGAGTGTTGTGACGATAAATGTGTTTCTATGAAAAAGGCACAAACTCTTAAATATTTGGGAATAGTTGTTGATACCAAATTAGATTTCGCATCGCATGTTATTAAAATTTCTAAACAAATGAAATCAGCGATCAGGAAATGTTGTCTTCTAAAGAGTTGTCTATGACCTTTATTAAACTCAATGTTGGTATTTACTATGAGACCTTAAAGGAAATTATCGTTGCTCATAAATATATAGTTCGTATAAAATATTACCGCTAAGATATTTATATGATTTTAAGGTACTAAAAATATTTTTTATTAGAGGAAATTATACAAGGATTAAAACGAATGACAGGTATGAGTTTCGACAGAATAATCTTTGTGTAGTTGATTTTACTCGTAAATAATAATGTAGCCGATTCTATCTCTTTATGGCACCAAACTAACCTTTTACTAAATTTTATCAAATCAAGGTCTTTAAAAATGTTTTTCCTAGTTGAATAAAAAAAATGGCTGCTTTCCTTTAAAGACCATGTAAATAACAAATCGTTCTTTTAATTTTAATTTTAATTTTAATTTTAATTTTAACGCATTGGTTTTGAGTACGGTTTTCATGATCAAATACTTAAATAAATAATTTGTTTGGTAAAAATATAATCAAAGATTTTTAAAAGTAAAAATAATTAAATTAATAATTGTAAATATTTGCATATGTAATTTAAACACCTTACTAAATTTATTTTAAAATTTTGCGTTAAAACTTTGCAGTACAAGTGCCTAGCACTTCCGATTGATGTGCTTATTTCATTTACTATGTAACTTAAAATTATTTTTTAACTTTTTGTTTAAATTAATTACTCTATGAAAGTACATCTAATGAAATAAAAACAGTTAAAATAATAAAATTTTAAAACAGGATGGTCCACTTTATTTGACACATTGGGACCTGTCAACAAACAAAATTACTACATAATACCGGGTGACTACAATCCCAAACATCCAAGTTGCCCTTAACAAATGGCAATCCGATTACGGTGCGTTCTATAAAGCCAAACTGTTAAAACTAGAGAAACCAACCTTTACAATTTCGGGCAGGTTTTTCAATTTATTAATCACGGACAATTCCAACAAAATTCTACGAAAGCGACCACAGAGGAATCTTGATTCATTGTTAACAAATTCAATAAAGTAACGAAGAACGAGATTTGTCTCACAAAATTTACAAATTTTCAAACACCAATTGGACCAAAAAACTAAAGAACCTATATCAAAAATATTTAAAACAAAACCACATTAATGAAAATATCGTGCCAAATTATAAAAATATTCAAAACGACGAAATTAATAATTATATCGAAACTTTCACAAAATTAATACTAGAAAATATCAATATGACTCGACCAACATGTCTAATTTACATTAGACGTAAAAACAACATGGAGTGCTACAAACGATATAATTGAAAAATTTTACAAGCTAATTTGGTGACAAAAATCAAAAAACTAAAAAAACAAAGCGGTCAGGCAAATTCAAACCAAATTATCACGTTTCGATCGAAAATCAAATGGACAAACGACCTTTATATGGTCAAAACATTAAATTACAAGTAAATAAATTTTGGCAAAATAAATTTGAAATCATAAAACCATAAAAGCAGGCACACAAATGTTCTTTTTCATTAACCAGATCAGAAACTCAAAAACTAACAAAAATCTAGAATACTTGGAAATTGATAAAAGTGAAACCTCCGATGCTCAAACAATATAATTTCAAGTCACAACACACAAAAAAAAATTGTAAATCATTGGACACTTTATTGAACATCAAACCAAACCAGCAAGAAATTAGGAAAAAAAACCTCATGAAACAATAATTAAACGACTCGCAGAATAAAGCAAACAAATTTGGACACTTGACCATCATCAAAATTTTACATCACAATTCACAACGTCTACAGCTCAGATTCAAAAATTCAGAAAATTCAAAAAAAATTACAATGTCCAAATCAACGAATCGATATGCGAAACGCGATATTTTTCAGAAGACCTTATCAACTTGCGAGGAATGATACCAAACGCAATTGGAAGTCTTTCGATATATTCATAAATGATCATATCATCAATCAAAAAACATCAATAAAATATCTCGGCATTTACCTAGACCAATTATGCTATATGAACGATCACATCAAAAATCGCATTGCAAAGGCAAAAAGAAGTGTTCTGGCACACTCAAAAATATTTTACTCAACATTTTTGGATCCAAAGGTAAGAAGAATTTGTTACCAAACCATCGTTCGGCTAATCATCACGTATGGATGCCCATTCTGGTTGAAGAAATTCGGAAATTTGAAAGATGCTGTATTCGATATTTTAGTGGTAGGTTCCGTAAAGCCGAAACTGGTTATCTACAGTATATTTCTAGTCAAAACTAATACGAAAATATTGAAATGGTCCAAATCGATCAATTTATAAAATTAATACGAAACCACATTTTAAGAACCACAAATCATTTCGAAAATTCCATAGTTTTCGGCCCACACTACACCGAAAGCAAAATTATTCAAAAGAACATCAAAATCAACAATACTCCAGGATCAGAAGCCTTCACATATTTAGACAGCATTGGATTCTGAAGAAATTCTGGGCTGTAGCAATGAAACGTACAGATGGACGTATTAATACCTGGTACAAAAGACCGCGCATCTACAAAATACTTGCGAAGGGAATAGGAATCTAAAGGGCATAGTGGATAATGGATATAGTATAATAATAAATATATTTGAAAAGTTTCTAAACAAATAGATGTAATAACTAACTCTAAAGTTATCAGTTCTCACTAATGCATCAAATGGTCAAATGATCCCGATCACACGAAGTATGACTAGATTATTATGAGCCACAACACTTAAATTTAGGAAAAAATATGTAACAGTATACCAAAAATTAAGTCTGTTATATTGTCAAGACCAAAACTATTGTTTGTTGACACTGTCCATAAATTAAAATCTCAATAAAATCTAGACCCGGCTAGAAGCTTAGCTTAACGTTCACTCGTAAAAAAAGTTTATAAATAATGCTTGGGTCAAGGTCAATCAGCAAAAACTGCCATTCACACTTTTGACCCTGTCGCAAAGATTTTTAAAATTAAAAAAGTGTTAAAATCACATACCATTAAATGTTTTCAGTTAATTTCCATTAAAAAACGATTTATCCAATTTAAATAATTTAATTAACTTTTTAATTAATTTGATTGTTGTCGTTTAATTTTTAATTTTTTTTTATCACTTAACACATTAAATAAAATCACTTAAATTTGGGTAGATATTTTTTTTCTCGCTTACCTAAAGTTAACACAACACAAGATAAACAATTTGGGGTCCAAATATTTTTTCGTCACTAAATTTTTGCACACCACATAACATTTTTAATTTACATTTTTTTTCACTTTTTTAATTAGCACGAACAATATTTTAATTTTTTTTTAACTTCACTAATTATTTATAAATTTGCACTTGCACCAAAACAATTAATTACGATTATCACTAAATTAATTTGTTGATTTAATTACTGTAAAATAATAAATCAAGATGAAACCAAAAATAAAAAGTCGTGCATCGTGTTTATACACCGACATCGAGCAACAAACTGTTGTTTTATTGTAGAGAAAGAGGAATATACAACAAAAACTAATGAGCTTTGAGCTTTTTTTATATTTTTTTTTTTGCTTTTTGTTTTGGTTGCAAAGCTTTTTTCTCGTTACAAAATTATTTTCCCCATGTTATGTGTACGGTATTATTCGAAAGAGATAGAGAGAAATGAGTTGAGTATTTATTTTGGGGTAAATTTAATAGGTTCTACGTATAAACGTGTAGATTTAGTGTTATAAAGTCTTAATTCCAGAAATTGTTTATTGAAGAGATCTGGCACACGACAGGTTATTAAATAAACTAAATTGGATAAATTTGTAAATATAAATTTGTCACGTACATCTATAACTGTCTGTCAACCGTTTACCGTGCATATTGGACTTTAATTCGTGATTGGTGATTGGTGAATGTGAAGGAAAATTGCAGAATTTTAGTTTAAATATTTTTGCGTTTGCTATTACTTCCGAAGACATTTAAAGCTCACATAAATTTAAAATTTTGTCAATCCATGAAATCCATCAAATACATTTGCAAGAATGTTACCAAAGGAAGTGGCATTACTGATTGAATGATTCAAAAAGGTCAGGAGAATTCTTATCATTAAGGGCCGCTATGTTAGGAAAATCATGTTTAGCTATACTTCACTGTGGATCCCGCATTACAAAGAGCAAACCGCCTGCTATCTACAGCGTTAACCACTTTTTTGAAAAGTGCCAGAATGATGATTTTACCCAAACGGCAAAGAAATTTAAACTATGGAAACTTTGAAATCCAGTTTTATGCTACCCACAAATAATTTCTACTGAAACAGTAGGTCCTATTTACACAGTTTCTCCAAGCAACGACGAGCAATTATATTGGCGTTTGCATTAGTCAACATTCGGGGTCCAAGAACATTCCAACATCTACGAACGGCTAACATCTACTAACGGCGTACTACGTACGTTCCGCTGTTGAATCGCCAGAAAAAAATATGAGTACGACACTAATAAAAGTAGCAAACCGTAACATTCAAGAAGAAAAACCGCCCACTCGCTGGAATTCTCTGGATTATCCCTATCCAATGGAAAGTCGGATCGGTAATCATAATGTTGTGAAATATCAACTAACTACGTCTTTGTGTAAGGTCATCTAGTTTGCGGTAAAGCAACCATAAGGAACACCTGAAACACTGAAAATACTGAACCCGAGGATAAAAGCCGAAACCTTTAATCGAATCAGTACATTAACCCTTAAAGAAGTGAGAAAGGACAAAGTGCCTACAGAAACATTGAGATATAGTAAATTATAAAGTGGTTTCTGGATTAGTGGTTTCTTACCATCCCGGTTCCCAAATCTAGTTCCCAAGTTTTTGGCTTCGAAAACATCAAGAACAAGAGCAAGATTATTCCACACACAGCTGGTTGTTTCATTTTCTTCTCAATGAGTGCCTCAATTTGTGCAATATCTTCATTGTACTACTTCCGCAGTTTGAAGAAATCCGAGGACAAACTTGCTCTGGCTACTTCGTATTCCAAGACTGATGCCAATATTTCATTCATTGTTTTTCCTATGCCGTTTCGAATTTAACATAATTCCAAGACATGGGACTGTCCGTATTTTAACTCCATCTTCTTCATGATTCCATCGCATAGCTCGTTTCCAAGACGGATATGGTTGATTACACATCTGCTGCTTTTTTCCGTTCGGCCAGGCTTCGTGTTCTTAGGTCTGTACCAGTCTACCGATTGTATTGTATCGCTGCTGGATACTACAACTTAACATTTTTAAACTATGTATCCATCGAATTTTGGTGGTTTCATTATTTTGAATTTCTGATGGTTGGTTCTCTTACAACTTTCGATGCGATTTTAATTTTTGTCTCCAACTCCTGTCGAAGGTCCGGTACGAACCTATCCCAATTTTGCAGCTTTTATTGGTCGAACTTAACATTAATGCTAACTGACACGTTGATCTCAAAAGTTTCTTTTCATCTCATGCTAGTAGTAATTTGGTGGATACTAAATTTTTTCCTCCAGCCTCATGATTCAGGTTTGATAACACCTGATTCAGTAACTCCCTCAAATAGGCTGGTGCGAGTTAGAATGCATCATCATCCAACTTTTGCCGCATAGCTTGTTGTTATCTATATCGTAAGCAACTTCAAATTATTTTCAGTCTGCAAAACGATACTATCAGGTCCTTCCGCATAACTAGCACTAATTTAAAAAAATGTAAATCCACCAGGTATTACTAGTTAGAGAGTCATTGAGAAGCAAAAAGTATTACTATCATTTATCTCAGGTCAAGCATAAAAAGGAGATTAAGGACATCGGAGAAAAATGTGAACACGCCAAAGGTATCAGGGTTTCAATAAAATGTCCGTGAAGATTCCTTTAAATTTGATGCGATATTACCCACGTAGGAACGGAATTGAATGGAATAATCTACGCCGACTTTGGTTACCGGCTTAACCACTCATGGTTTAAGTAACTGCCTTATCACTTGATTCAATGTTCTGCCATCATTTTTAATGCACCTGTGTTTCACTTTTCTAATAAGGTTTCGCCCACCCAGAATTAAATATTTTTGTCGAAGTGTATCTATCATTAGCGGTGGCCCAGTGTATAGATGCCGTAAGTGGTGCTCTCATACAATCAATTCAGTTAATTTGTCGTGTGTCGTTAGTGCTCGCCTGATAATAAAACATTGACTTCGCACAATTAGAAGTGATGCAATCTTTCTGGTTCGAGTCTTCGGGAAGTGCAGTCGATTGGATTGTTGTTTTGGGATACTACATACCTAAATTGTGTCCTATTAAAGTGAATTGGATTTTCACTAGTCATGTTACTGACAAAGATGTTCCACTTATACTTGGGTTAGAATTTAACCAGTCCAAAACTGGTTAAATTCTAACTGGACTCATTGTTGAGTCAGTCCATGCATTTATTTCGATGATTTCACTTTCTAGTGCTTGCATAACACTTAATAGTAACTTGTTTAATAGGACTGCGCCAACATTTTCAGTCGTGGAATTGATAGTCTTTGGATCGGTGCCACTTTCGGTTTTACTGACAACAATTTTAAGATGGGTTCGCATTTTGGATTTAGATGTTGCTTTACTACCACGGAATATGCTTCTTTGGAGACGACGGAAAGTAAGATCGGATATTTTCGGTACGGATTAGATTGCTTCTCCATCGTATCAAGTCGTTTACCAGTTTTATTGATAGTAAAATGGCTCACCTCAGCTTAGAATTTCGATCCACAATAACCATTAAAATTTGTATTTATAAAGTTGTAGGATACCTAATGGGTATCCTAATGGATCAAATACACGTCTGGCTTCAGATAGAATCCCTCATTTAGTAGTGATTGGTTGCTTGTTTAAACTGACTTTGAGTTGAAAACGAAGTCCTAATACTTTAATATATTTTCTTGTGGAATATTTGACTTCTAACATACTAGGTCTTTTAGTTGGTTTGATGCTATCAATGACTGTTGTTTTGTTAGATAACTATTTTCGGAGGTGAAACTTGGACTTAGATAGAATGTATTTGATCTTGGTTTTTAGTTGTTCGGCTTCATAAATAGAGTATCGGCTCCGGTAATTAGATTAGCAGTTATTAGATGTCATTTGCATGCTTGCACGGTTCTATTGAGGCTATATTCTAATAAACACAGCGCCAAGCGATCTTAAAGTGGAACTTAGATTAAAAACAAGTGACTGTTGATTTTTCAAAGAATATCATCTTCTTCGATGAGCGCATCAAAACTTGCTTAATAAGTCAACTAAAAGAATTATCACATTCGAACAACTGAAATTTCAGAATTGATCCTTAAACATCCCCTGAAGCCACGATCGTTTGCACGAAATAAATGAACTATCAAGTATAACTAACAATGCTCCTTTGTACCCAATCACAATTTTAAAGTTTTTTCATATCAACAAATCTCAAGTCTGTACGTCAACATATTTGAATATCTTTACAACGTACTAACAAATTCCATCCACACAAAAACAATCACAGTATACAGTTACAAAACAAAATAAAAGAGAGTAGTGTCAAGCAGCAAAGCAAAACAGCAAACACATAATATGACATGTCACACGGTACGAACAATAAAGCAAAATGAACAAACAAAAAACAGTTGCAAAATATACCACGAATAAAATCGACGACTTCCGATTTCGGTACAATTTGTTAAAACAAAAATAAAGAGATACCAGAAAATAAGTCTATCAGCATTTTCAGGGAAATTGAGAGTAAAAATTATTTAAGTCTCATTGTACAGAGTATACAGTGTACGAATAAACTTTATCATTTATCTGTATTAATTACAGGTTTTTAGACAATATGGGATGGGTGCGTATACGTCACGAATTATAATTGTTGCACATTTTTCATTTGTTATTGTTGTATTGTTAAAATAGGGAAAATATATGTATAAAAAAACGTTACAATGGAAAAACTATGTCATGCGTTTTACTTCATTTTCATAGAAAAAAGTGAGTGTTGTGAAGAAAAACGGAAGACAAAAAAGAATCCAGCACCAAGTAAAAACTAAAAACAAACGAGAAACAAGAGAAATACGCGAAAAATTTAGTGCAGTAATTTTTGTTTTGTCCGTTACAAGGGATTGACATTGTATTTTTTTTCTTTAAGTATTATGTATTCTGAGATTTTCTTCAGCTCAGTGCAAAAAACATATAATCGTATTAAATATTGAATAGAGTTTTTCTTTAAGAAATTTTTCATGAAAAATCAATAAACCTGAAAATTTTGTAAGCATTCAATTTCGTAACTTTATCCGTGTGTCGATTTATAATAATATACATATTGTAAAGAAAATACTGGACTGGAAATCTGGAGGGAAAATTTATTTTCAAAATCGATAAAATGTCAATTATTTTTTTCATTTATGTCTTCTGTCCGTCAATCAACACAATGCGGATTAGAATATTATCTATATTTCAATTACATATTATTGTCTTCGGTGGGTGGTTGGGTGGTCGATTATCGTTTTTTTTGCAGAGTGGGTGATATAGAGGTGAATTCATTTAGAGTTCATATTTTTATGTATTTTAATCAATATAATTTGTATGACCGTCACGTGTGTAGTACGTTGTTGTTATTATTTTATAACGCTGTATGTAAGAGGTTACAACAGGTGGACTTTACCAGTATATGCTATATGAGTAAATCAATATACGAGTTTAGATGAATTTTCGAAAGGTGTAGCCAATTTCTATAATTGTGTTTGTCAGAAAGTCCCGTATGTGTTTACATTTTAATCAGGTACTGGTCGAAACTGGATATTTTACAACTGGATTTGACGAAACAGGATAATTCAAAACTAGATATTTTAAAACGAGATAAGGTACAAAACGAGATATGGTACAAAACTGGATATTTCAAAACAGGGTATTTCGACATGTGATTTAAACTTAAAATGATTTTTAAGGAAAGTTCTGGAATATGGCCAATAAGGAAGGAACACGGCGAGTTCTTAACATTATGATGAAATTCGATATGTAGGATGAAAATGTTGATGAAAATTAATTAATTTTTTTCACATAGATTCTCTAAAGTGAAGAAAAGTTATATAAAGTAGAAGAATAAAAAATAGATGAAGATAAATTTTACTAACAGTAAACTCGATCAAGTCAATGATTATTTTAATAAGATGAGAAAAGCAGCAATTAAAAAAAAAACATTAAGTGAAGGAAAATTCTCTGCTTAAAATTATTCAAGTATGAAACCTTACTAGCCTTATTCCAGAACTTTCCCAACAAATCATTTTAAAATCCCATTTTCATCCTACATATCGAATTTCATCATAATCGGTTAAGAACTCGCCGAGTTCTTTCCTAATTGGCCATATTCCAGAACTTTCCCAAAAAATCATTTGAAGTTTAAATCACATGTCGAAATATCCTGTTTTGAAATATCCAGTTTTGTACTATATCTCGTTTTGTACCTTATCTCGGACTGAAATATCCAATTTTGAAATATCCAGTTTTGTACCTTATTTCGTTTTGTGAAATCCTGTTTTGAAATATCCAGTTTTAAAATGTCCAGTTCTGAGCGGTTCCCATTTTAATCAACATTATTTGGGACAGTTATAAACAGGCAAAGTTGTGAAGATAATACAATTCGGTCTTCAGACAACCAGAAAAAGACAAGTTGGTTACTTCATGGAGGATCCATTATCGCACACAGTGACCAATGTGCCTTCCAAATAGCGCCTCTTACCTCAGCAATCACTCCTCGTGATCGAATTCAATGCACTTGCAGCGCTTTTAATTTATGAACAGTATCTGGAATTGTAATCAAATTTCTGATTTCGTGGTCGAACAAAACTCTGTAAGGGTCGTTTTCGTCGCGTTTGGGCTAAAAACCACGCGGATGACTTTTGACTCGAATGTCATCAGCCATTTTTGATACTCGTCCATTAGGATCCAATTCACATCCGTACATGACCAAAGGTTTGGTCAACAACTTCAAGTTATCGGCATTTGCAAGGTATTTTGGGTTGAGTATTACAGTCTGTAGCAGCAAGCAGTCAAATAAGTTTGTGATTAGGGCAAACATTTTCGTGTCATCTGTAAAGAGAAGGCATTTCGTGAAACCGAAGCATTTGATATCATTGTTGATAAATATAAAAAAGAAGAGGATTATCATGAAAAATCCCATGCTGAACTGGAGAAACAATAGATCTGATGGGGAAAGGCAAGACAATATTAATCATTGATTCAAAATTTTTGACACTACTGATAGAAGTGCAATTCCACGATAATTCGCTATACTATTTCTTCTTCCTGACTTGAAAATACGACAAGTCACGGAAATCTTCCAAAGATCCGAAAAACATAATTATGCAGGCTTTCTCTATATAAGGTCATATAAAATGTCTCCGTGGAAAAATTCCATGAAATTTTGCAACTGGTGGAGCACGCAAGCTGTCAGAAAATAGCGGAGGCATTAAACATCAACCACATGACAGTTTACAATCATTTGAAAAGAGCTACAAAAGCTCTTTTGTAGCAAAAGCTCTTTTGTTGTTTGGAAGCAATCAGTGAAATGCTGCAGAAACGCAACGAAATCGAACCATTTTTAAAACGAATCATTACAGGCGATGAAAAATGGGTCGATTACGATAATATCAAAGGCTGGTGACTCTCCACAAACGACTTCAAAGCCGTGATTGACGGCAAACAAGGTTATGTTGAGTGTTTTCTGGGATTGGAAAGAAATTGTCCATTATGAGCAGCTACAACGTGGCGAAACCATCAATTCGGTCCTTTAATGCGCACAACTCGACTGTTTGAATGAAGCAATCCAGAAAGAGCAACCAGAATTGGCCAACAAAACGGAAGTGGTGTACCATCATGATCTTGCGCAGCCACACACATCTTTGATAACTCGGAACAAATTGACGGAACTTGGTTTGGAAATTTTGATGCATTCATCGTATTGATGGATATTGATGATTAAAAATTTGCAAACCGAAGCGCCGCTGAAAATCACTTGGCCAAGTTTTTCGACGATAAACCATAGAAGTTCTACATCGATCAAATTATGAAGCTACCCGGAAAATGGCAAAAGATCATAGATAATGGTCATTATGTACTTGATTAAAATTTATTTTCAATAAAGATTTTTTCTAGATTTTTTTCTTTTATTGTTATAATTCCAAATCCAAATTGAATTATTACTTGCCGCAATATCCGAAACCTATGTAAACTTACGGAATACGGACGTTCCAAAGTAATTAAATGCAAATAATGTTGTTTATCGTGATTCATACGTTTCACAGAACCGTTATTATTCAGAACCACTTAAAACCATATTTAACTCTAGCCATTGAAAGGTTTTCCAGTTGGAGTAGAGCTCAAAGTTATATTCCAGCACCTTCAATACACTTTTTATATTAAAAAACCAGAAACTGTTTCGCCCTCACCGTAATTTTTGCAATTAAAACAAAGTAACCTTAAACTAACAAACTAAAACAAAACCAATACATGACGTAACATGTTAAATTTAAAACGAGTACTAGATAAAACAAAAAAAAAAACAAACACTTTCAATTATTTATTTCCGTTAAATTTACCGATATTCATATTCACAAAAAAAAATTGTAAAGCGATGGGAGCTTGGAGAGATGAGCATAGTATGAGATAATATAAAAATATCTAAATCGATTATCTGGGTGCTATTTGTTTACTTTAAATTTATTCACACGATATATGAGCGACACTATAACTATGAAATTTTGTCTGTTATTTTTGCAATTAATTATTAAACGGTACAATTACAGTGTTTCAATACCGTAGTTACTGTTATAAATTATCGATATATAAATCGATACTCTTCGAACATAGCTTTGCTATTTCGAAACATGCAAGATGGTGTTAAGAAGTATTTTTTTTAATTATAAATTTACTTTCGTCTTATACAGCTGATGCTGTTCGTTGTCATTATCTATATGTATGTGGTGTATAATCTTTGTAGTGTTAAACTGACTGGAAACAGAAAAAGGGAACAAAAATCGTTTATTATTACACGTATAATAGTTGTGTGTGTATGTTTGCATATATAGATACGGGGGTTTGATAGTCGATGCTTAAATTTACTCTGTATAACCGACAATGAAAACGAGAAAAATGCTCGTGAAATTAAAGTGGTTTTTATTGCTGCCAATAAAGAGTTTAAACAACTTAGATGCGGATAAGAAGAACATATAAATTGACTTAAGCGAATCTGTTTTGGTTGTTGTTGGCGTTGGCGTTGTTATATTGTCGACTGTTGTATCACATTGTGTTGTGTGTTTTTATTGGTTTTATTTTTCTGTCGAAATTTTCAACCACATTTTGTGGGAAATTAAATTAACTGTTGATGTTCTGAGTAAACATGATATTAAAGTGGTGATTTGTTAGTTCTTTGCACAACAGTTCAAGAAATGTTTTATTATGTGATATGTAACCTTTTGAGTAGCCTTAACTAGGGTCACCTTAATCAAAGCGTGTATATTGTAAATGGATAGGTAATTCAATTAGAAAATAACATTTGAAAAGATTTGAAAATTTTTAATTAGTTCGGTCGCTTAATTTAATGGTGGCATTAGAAGAATTAATGATGAATAAAGATAGAATAATACATTTTAATTGCAACATTATATGGCGAGTCCTTCCATTAAAATGGTACTACTTTACCTAACCCACTATGTCTGGTAGCCATTAAACAAATTAACATGAACTTATTGTTAAATTGCTGTACTCTTTGGATTTTTGCATTTTTATGCCTTTGAATCCGATGGGCGGTTTCTAATAGTGTGCCGTTTAATTGGTCTTTGGGACTTGTGAATGCCCTCGAATGATCGATACTTAAATGTTTTTAAACAATTCTGGAATGACAATAACCATATAAGGTTTGATGTCCTCATAACCCTTTCAAATATACATTAATATATATATATATATATATATATATATATATATATATATATATATATATATATATATATATATATATTGATTTATTTATATTTACATATATTATCTATTACTATTAGCAAGATAGTTACTCGAAAGAGCTACAGTTTAAGATCAAGTTTCAAGGTTATACTTTATTAAAATGATAATCATGTTTTTAATACTTCCTTAAATTCTGGAAATTAGCAAAATTGATTTTTTCCGCAGCAGTTAAACTCTACCCGAGCGCGTCGACATTATCTTTAAATTTTCACTGCCCAAAACTGTTATCAACTACGACGTTTCTAAGGGATGCCAAATTTCTACAAAGATTGTATCCCAAGCACAGCCAAGACACAAGCGATTTTAAACAATTATCTAAAAGGAAACAAGGAAAAACGAATAGCAGAAGAGATTTTCTGTTTATGCAAGAAACCTTTTTTGAAAGACACAATGCTGAAGCCAAAATATGGCCACAACTTTTTCAAATAGAGCAGATTAAATGTAATAGCTATCAACAACAAGGGCTGCGGCTTCAGATACCGTCCGATAAGCTCAAATTCTTGATGTACCACGACGCTGCGTCGATACCATACGCGTTCGGTACTTTTGTATCTCCATGGCATCAGCCCATAACCCTGCTCTTTAAGCATATTTCCCATCGTTCCTGTATTTATCGTTTCACACGCACCCATAAAGCCAAGCTTGTGGTTAATAAACTTATATCCTTTGCTCCAAAGGTCAGTGTCCACCTCATTACATAACTCATTTTTTGGCGCAGTCTTGCGTTCGGCAGATTGTATTGCTGCCTTCTCTTTTCTTGTCCTTTCATAACTTCAAAGTGTTCTTCCTTAGTTGCATGATCTTCTTGGCTCACCAATATACCTATCGGTTTCCTTTCAATGTATTTCGACGAGCTAACGAGGAGTCGCAAGACTGCTAGACAAGTCGACTTGTATACTGTCAACGACAGCATCCATATAATTTTTGGTTGGGTTCTCCTGCTTAACTGAGGAAAGCCAAGTCAAATTAATTTTCAAAATGACAGTTTTGCGCCAGCCAAATTAGACCTTTACAAGCCTGGTCGTCAGTTTCAAAATTTGTAAGTTCGGTCTTTAGGTCATCTTCATCATGAATCTACCTTTGATATCCTCCTGTGACATGCGCCATTCCAATGCCAACGTATTGCAATTTCCGGCTCATACCTGTTTCCCTATGATGTCAAGTACCTGTTTCCCTATGATGTCAAGTATTCCAGGTCAACTAGTTTAACCTGGTACTCTGAAGTCGTATCATTCGATGATAGGATTACGTTAAAAACCAGGTCAAGGGGCTTCTTTACTGGTATTGCTAGCATACAACCACTATCTGAGTTTCCATCTCACAAACGAGCTGCGTCAGAAGATCATCTGCACCCATTTAAGTTTTGACCATAAACTTAATTATTTCGGGCTGTTTCCTTTCTTAACGGGAAGAGACTTTTGAAAATCTCACAGATACATGTTCCTCGCTCATGATTAGTTTTCCTAGCACAGGGAAGCTGTTCACATAAAGATCATTTTGGCTGTGATGTGCAAGCCACTGCTTTTTCTTCAATAAAGGTTGTTGAACTCTGTAGCTCGGACACTAGGTAGACTCTGATATCTCCGATCTTATCCTCAAAGCCTCATCAGACTGCTGCATTGACCTCACCCTCCATCATGAGGTAGTCCAGATAGAGGATTTTTACCTTCTTTTCAGGTCTTAGTCCCGAAATTTCTTCGTTCTTGTTAACTGCTGCTCTTAAACATTCTTGGAGCTTAAAGGGAGTAAGAGACCGATTTAGTTCAAGGAGAATTCCGACATCTGCTGTTTTCCTTATGCGGCTGATTTTGTTAACAAAAAAGCGCCAACCAATTACCGCATACTTTAAAAAGCTGCACAGTTTTCCTGTAGTACCGTTTCATGACGGTAACTCTTTTATCTTCCTCCCACTGCCTCTGTTTCTGTTCCATTATTATATCATTGGTTAGCTGGTCGGGTGGGTTTTGGCCGTAGAGCTCCCTAGTTTACAAATTTGGCCACCCTTCCAATCTTTTTCACTCCCGCTGTTTGAAATAGCTTTTTTCTGCCTCCTGCTTGGCGTTTCAGTGGCAATTGCATTGATTACCGCCTGCAGCTCAAAGATAGTATTTCTCATCCGCATAGCCACGTTTGGTCATAGGCTGTTCACTATTTTCATCCTTTCGATTATATAATGACACTTGGAGAAATCGTTATGCTCCTCATATCTCAATCTTGCGATAAGGTTGAGAACAATGTGGTTTAGGCCTTATTCAAACAGCTTTCCCAGCCATTTATTTGTTCGCATTAACTATCATGTTCGTCTTTTATCTCTCGGTTCAGAATGAAAGACTAATCTTTACTGGTTGTATGATCTGTATCAGAGACCAGGATTGACCTTGTGGTCAAATCCTAAACCATTACGGTCGTTTGATAACAACGATGTGGAATCCGCTTGCACGCTCCTATACACCGCCAGCACTAGGAATCTAACTGCCTGTACCGTAAGGCCTACTATATTCGTTACCTCCATATTTGGTTTGTTGTTCTGGCGGTATCTGTATCATTGCTTGTAAATCTGGTATGGTTGGTTCACCGAGTGCATCAATCACCCATCACTTTATTCTCTCCGCATTTATCCATCATTTCTATCATCAACCTCATTTCATTTATTAGGGCAATCCGTCGTTTATAGGGATAAAAAAATATAGATAATGATATACTTATCAACATGTTTTCAACCACCAGATTAAAATATTGAAGAAAATTTTGGATGTCGTTCATAAAATGAAAGAACAACGGATAAACTGGATTGGTTACGTTTTTGAAAAAGTGAAGCTGACAGTTTGTAGGTGCAGAGAAGAGAATGACTTAGCTTATTCTGTTTGTCTAGAATAAATCAAAGAGCTGGCTTGGAATCAAATCGGATGAAGCCAGATTGTTGGTAAGATAAGATCGAGCAATGGCCTGAAAACCTAGTAAATAGGACATAACCCGTTAGAACATAACATAGTTGTATCTTCGTTAAAAAATTGTCATTATAAAATTGCCTTACATTTAAGTCATAAATCAACATACATGACTGTTCTTGAGTCTAAATATAGAATTTCTCATCTCGATTTAAAAAAAAAAAAAAACGAAGATAAATTTCAATCAATTAGAGACCAAATACATCTATCATCTTTGTACATAACATAACCTCAAACCCATAATCATAAATTAAATTTATTATTATTTTGTGTTTTGCCAACACACCTGACACATATAACACTATAAACGATCAAGCATATCGTAAAAATAAGAAAATTTTCTCAACATAAACAAACGAAAAAAAAAATGGGAAAATGAAAAGCTCTATACATAAAAATAAGAAAAACATCAGGGTTTATTATATTCTAACCGAAAAATACGGTCAAGGATATTTTGGTGTGGTTTGTTGTCGGTATGTGTTGTATACACATGAAAGTGTTTAGATTGTGTGCGTTCGAATGGTGGAAAATTGGGTACATCGCAGTATTTTATGATAAGAAAAGTAACTAAACGGAGTTTAGTATCATTAAAGTGGTATCTATATATATATGATATTTTCTAATGGTCAGCATGGCAACAAATCACACATTAAAGAATAGTTTTAAGCTTTGTTACATTTTTTTATCGTTTGCCAAAACGAATTCATGTTGGGAAAATGTGGAAAATTAATTTTTATATTTTGCGAATTATCTTGGTAGTACCTACATTTGATTGTGGATACTATAATGCGAAACAAATGGTATCAGCCATATAAAAAATACAATGTTAGCTTATAATAACCAATGTAATAGAAAAGTTCCAAATTCTAAAAAAAAACAATGGTTATATAGGCCATAGAACTGTTCTCATCAAACTGAGCACTGCCAAAAACTACATGAAAAAATCCCATGAAAACAGCAAATTTTCATGCCTTAAATCAGTAATAAAATTAAAGGCAGAGTAAAGATTCCAAAAAAAAACATTAAAAGTTCATTGACTATCCATTTTATGTAATGACTACATTAATAGTTAATCGAATCCTGTCGAATTAATTACTAATATTTAAATAAATTATAATAAATAATTACGTTGAAAAAATTGAGTCTAGTACCTACATCTCCGCATCCTCTAAAAATTATAATTTAATTAGAATCATACAATCCTTGGCCATGAAAAATCGACCTCCTCAATATTTATGGGCGTATCACCATAATAGGAAATTATTTCAATTTAAATCAATTTGGTTCAATCCTACACCCTTGCGACAAATCGATAAATAAAATTATATATATATATATATATATATATATATATATATATATATATATATATATATATATATATATATATATATATATATATATCGTATAACGGGAAAATTGAGTAAATAATTTTCATTTTTCTAACTTTACCACTCTACAACTTTTCGTTATTGTTTATTTTGTTTTACGCTTGTTGCTCATTTTAATTCCTTTTCAAAAATTTCTTCTTCTTCGTTGACGTTTTATTCCAATTCTATGTAGGTTTTTGTATTGTAATTTGGAAAATGGAAGGAAGAAAAACGGAATAAATATCTCAAACATCTTTTGTGTTCATGAAAATGCTTAAGATTGTTCGTCATTATACACTTTCTTTTTTAAAGTAACAAGTTTTAAATATATTATGTATAATATATATATATATATATATATATATATATATATATATATATATATATATATATATATATATATATATATATATATTTATATATATATATATATTTATATATATATATATATATATATATATATATATATATATATATATATATATATATATATATATATATATATATATATATATACACAGCGATTCCTAGCGAAAGCGACCACGAGTTGTCCTGAACTCTTTAGATTCTAATGAAACTTTTCAAAAATGTTCTCTATGTTTAAAAAACATGAAAAATTATTTGACTGTAATTTTTGACAGTGGCGCACGGTGTTTTACGTTTTTCTTGATTTTTCTTGAAAATGCTAATATTTGAAGTCCTCTTTCTCAAAAATTACTTAATCGATTTGAATGTTTTTGATCTCAGATGAAAGGAAATTAATGAATCTTATAAATAACGGTACAATTACAATTTTAAAAACATTGTTTATTAAAGAAAAATTGTGTGTTTTTGAAAAATGTCATTTCCCGTTATTTTCGGCCCCAACGAGTTATACATTTTTTATTTTTTTTTTTAAAGCTTATTTATTTATCAAACAAATAAAAAAATAAAAAAGGAGTCCTATCTTTCATTTTTAAAATATGATTTTTTGAATATTTCAGGATCTGAATATTTTAAATCAAAAATCAAAAAAACCTATGAAACTTTTTCTTTGAACTTTCTAGAACAGACAATTTGCAAAAAATTCTATTTTGTGATTTATAAAAATTAATCAAGTGGTGATAGTGAAGAAGGCCCTTTGGTTCACAAGATATTAGTTTGGATCGAGAATGTTCACCTGCTTCTTCTGTAAGTTCATCAAATGGGGCGAAAAAGAAAATTAGAAGTGAAAATTATAAACAACAAAAATTTCAAGAAGTTTCAGCGTAACTTTCTGAGAATTATTTATGCTTTCGTGCAGTTCCAGGCATTCCGATAAAAATATGGAATGTCTACAACACCAAATGAAAAGTATATGATTTTAACATCGGTACCAAAAAGCTGACCTGTTCGGAAAATTCAAGATGAGTTTGGTGTGTCTTATTATATAGCAAATAGAGCAAAACAGATTCAAAAAGAAAAAGGTATCGTGTCAACACCGAACACCAAAGTGGGATCAACAACTCCTTATCAAGAAATAGCATTGTTGGTGCAGACATTTTATGAAGATGACGAAACAAGTCGAGTATGTGCTGGAAAACGAGATTTTTTTTTATAAGATCCATCCCCTTTCATTTGAGATATAAAACCTTCAAATTGGTTAAATGGTTTTTGAGAAAGAGGACTTCAAAAATTAGCATTTTCAATCAAGAAAAACGTAAAACGTCGTGCGCCACTGTCAAAAAGTACAGTGCCGTAAAAAAAAAAACAAAAATCATTTTTCATGTTTTTTAAACATAGAGAATTTTTGAAAAGTTTCATCAAAGAGTTCAGGAGTCCAGGGTTGGACGTTTTACATGTAAAAAACGTTTTCTCCATTTTACATGTAAACAACGTAAATTACAAAAAAATGTGTATATTACAAAAATATGTAAATTATATTTAAAAACGAGAATCCGTCCAGAAATAATTTAAAATATTGAATAAATGATACAAACATTTGTTTATAAGAATAACTTGCATTAGAAAATCCCATTAAACATTTTATTTAAATGGTTAATCATAATTATTTTCAACTTTTAATTATCTACATTGAGACTATAAAAATCACCTATCCTTCTACAATGCCATCTGTTTACGTCTTAAACTAGTTCTTATATTCGACAAAATAAACAACTAGTGACATAGTGCCATCTAGGTACATTTGAATAAACTAAAATAAAATATTTTTAAGAGTGCATATTTCTTTCGATATGTAGCGGAAAACTAATTGCAATTTGACGTTTAATCATAAATAAAATCATTCTCTGCAGTGAAATGAATGAAGTGAATCTATACTCGTTTGACTGGCTTTTAAATTTAAATCTTTATTAATTTCAAATAGGACAAAATCAACCAAATTATCACTATCTGTCTCACCTTCATCAAATAAATGTATGCCTGAAATTACTAGCCGTATTCTATCCATTTGATAAAATGCCTATGCATTATGCCTTTGATGTCCAGTGTAGTAAAGAGGTAGCGAATATGATTATCGAATTTAAGCGTGGAACTGTAGTGAATTTTATTAATTCAATTTAATTTTTCTTACTCTAATTACAATTAATAATTTTTCATAACCTAAGTTTACAGCAATATCATTATACTAACCTTACCATAGAATTATTACTAGATAAATTGATTAATACATTAATACTTAAATTTGGGAAAAATATTCTCTTTGGAACCCAGCAGTTACCATTCAAGGAATTCCATATGCTAACTCCTCTCATGACAAACGAAGCGTTCATCAAATTAAATTTTTTTGATGTAGGGAAGCAATTTTATATATATGGAAAATTTTAAATCTACATAAGCATTGATTAACTATATATAGAAATGACACCAAACAATTCCACCGCTACGTAGTTGTTATAGCGCTGTATGCACGTGTATCTTAGATAAATTTAAATTAAGGGTTTAAGTATCAACTGTATATATATATATGTAAAAAAAACTTTTTTAGGATTTTTTTTTAAATTGTTTGTTCAGTGCGAATATAACACATACAGACAAAGCCAGTGTCAAAACAAAAACAGTTGGATTCATGTAATTTTGTAATCATTTAATTTTGTAATTTTGGTTTATGTAATTTATCCAAGGCCATTTAATTCATTTTTTACAAATGATTATCAAATTTTCTTAATTTTTTTGGTACTTTTTGATTTAGAATTAATTCTATAGATTTTTGCAGTAAAAGTGACAAGGAGTTTTATATTGGCTTTCGCACAAATTATACAGTTTGTCAACTACTTTGTATTTGAAACAGATTCCCAAGTAGTACCAAATAACTTTATAGTTTGATCACTAATTGCCAACATCGGTACAAGGTCGCAAATTTCAAAAATTATCATTTTAGACAAAAAATAAAAAAAAAGTATCTTAGAGTCGGCAGGGCTACGATTTGACGTTCTATTTTACCATTCGCCAGAGAGTTTTTTTAACGAATCTTCCTTTTGCATGAGTATTCCCCCAGCATTTTGTCTATATTGTCGATGTCGCCCTTGGTTCTGTTCAAATTTAAAATCGTAGTTGGTTTATTCACTGATCCTTAATTCTCTTATCATAATGCATGATAAATAAAAGCATCACACCTTTGTTTTTTTTGGGAATATAAGAAGACATTGTGATGTTATTTGAAAATCCGGAAAAAGACGATTTGACAGGTCAAGGTTTGCCTTGCACGACTAGAAATTCCATTAGTACGGATCGCCGTCTTTTGTTTACTGTTCCTAAAATTCATAAATTGTGGTTGCGCATTGATAATTTTTTTTCTTTTTGATCAAATTCATTAAATCTCACGATAAAGGTTTTGCAAACCAAATTAACAACTTTGCAAAGCATTTTCATTTTTTTTTACAAATACTGTTCAAGGTTGAAAAAATTGAAAGTGGCAAAATTGTTAATTGGGCTTGCAAAACTTATAGACTAAGTAATGCATTTCAAAAGTGAAAAACAAAAGATAGGTACCCGAATGCCGCATATATACATTTTTTTGTTTATAATGGAAGTGATTGAAAAAAAAATTACGTTAATTTTGTGGTGCCTTACTTGTCTTTTGCAGGTAATCTAGGTACAAGAATAAAACGCGATTTGAGGCGTACCCGAACTTTATTACAGTAAAACACGTAAAAGTGACCACATCTTTAAACTGACCACTGCAAAATGTTACCGATCCCAGTATGTTCTGATAGAAATGCATCTTTTTTTCAATATTTTATAACCTTTTTCAAAAGATGGTCATATTTGTGATCATTCAATCAGCGATCATATTTGGATGATGGAAAAACCCTTTAGCATCCCGCCTCTATTTTTACTCGAAACCGCTACGGTATTTTATTGTCGGTGTTTAAATCTCTAGTATTTCGAGTGGAAACCAAATACCATGTACTAAATTTTGCGCGAAGACATTCCAGTTAGAATTAAGGTGTGCGTGGAAAATAATTCTAGTGATTATGAACCAACAGAAACGAATGAGCGAAAAGGGAAGGATGGCACAATATGGCAGCGAAACGCTATGTAAAAACAATCCTTGTTGTTAATAAAAATTATCAAATTTTATTTATAATATTAACATAAAATTAAAATTTACATCAACATTTCATTAAAAATTTCGAAATTACAAAATGTATGGAAATCTTACATACACACCCAAGTATGTTGGTTGTAAAGATGAAGATAAAAATTCGGTTGTAAACACAAGAGAAATTCTGTTAATTAACACAAAAATATCATCTGATCAAAGAAAAAAAAAAAAACGATCAAATTGCTGAAAAATAAAATCAATTGACACAAAAAAAATTTATTTTCTCCTTACGAGTTAAAATTATGTTTACTATTTGCTCAAAAGAAAAAAAGAAAAATTATGCTGTACCTACTAATTTATGCTACCTACTAACAAACACATTCATTTAACAAATACATGCGTTCCTACAAACACATTTTTAAATGGGCAATATAAACGTACCAATACATAAAATAAGAAATATTCGTAGACATAATTTAGCAAAGACACTTGCTTTTCCTTCTATCTAAGAATCACCTTCTATTTATAGTTATTCAATGACATAAGTATCATCCATATGATGTGTCTTTACACCAAAATCTTCAGAGCGATGATTTCCAAAATCTGGTAACTGCGTTTGTTAGTGGGCACGTGAACAAATACAGCAAAATTCCATTTATTTTTCACTGCGTATTGTTCTCCGATAGGCCGTCTTTTACAAAGCATGGAACGGTTAATCGACACAACATGCATTACTGGAGTGTTAAAAATTCGTTGGTAGCAACGAGAAGTACTTGATCGTAATTTCAATGGCCGCTAGATCGGTAGAGCTGGTCCGATAAATTGGCCTGCAAGATCACCAGATCTTATTTCGCCAGATTTCTTTTTGTGGGGATATCTTAAAGACAAAGTTTACCAGCAAATACGTAAGAATATGATTGAGCGAATAAGAAATGTTTGTGCCGCAATTCCAGCCGACACACTTCTCAGTTGTGTACATTCATTTAAAATGCGGATTAATAAGTGCATTGAAGTCGAAGGCCATCATTTTGAGAACTCTATTAAATTAAAAGACGATGAGGCGAGTCAAGCACCCGAAGGAAGCAGAAAACTACTACGTCCACGTCGTTGTTCCTGGGTTACGCTAAAAGTAGTTTATTTACCAGCCAATTACATTTCCTTAGGTAACAATTTCCCAGTTATTCAGATATTTTTAAAACAAAACACAAAAGAATTTAGTCGCATGTTCCTGGGTGACGATAATAGTAGTTTCTGGACAAGACATTTTTCAGTACAATTTTTAATGACTAATTTCGAGTATTTACATTGAAAATGTCTTAATTTTAATGCAAACATATTGCAGAATCGTATGCATATGTCCTCAGTAGGAGAAATCGGAAAAAATTGATTATCGTCTATTACAGCGCCATCTATCATGAATTAAGAAAAATGTTTCAAAAAATCCTACGTATTTTAGCCATATAATCTGAATCTGCAATAAAAATAGTGGTTCCTATTTAAATTTCAAAGTTACCCCCTGCCCCACATACAAGAAGGGGAAGAAAGGTACTAATTTTAGCACTAATGTATGTTCCTCTCGAAATGATTAAATTTTGATTTTGCACATTTTTTCGTAGAGTGCTTATTTTCCGAGATATTTGAAAGTTTCAGCTTAAAAAAAAAACACCCGATATATATATATATATATATATATATATATATATATATATATATATATATATATATATATATATATATTAATTATAAAGTTTTCGACTCACTCCCTCTTAAAGTGCAAAAACCAAAATTTCGCATCATTTAATTTCATACATCAATATCTGGTTTGAAGCCTATTCTGATTTATTACCCTTGCATTTGATTCATGAGGCTATATCAAGTCGTAAACATGATTTGTTGTATACACATATAGACATATTTACTAAACGAATATGATTTATGCCGGTTTGATTTTAAATAATCAAATAGAAAATTTACAGGTGTGCCATCAGAATAAGGTCAAACCATGTTATACTATGTACAACATACAACTGTATAAGCATCAAAGTTTGTTTTTTGATTATGGTGGGAACGGTAAAGTTGAACTTAAAAATATATAAAACGCAATATTACGAATTGGGTCAAGGTTAGTGCTCGGTGCTATATTTTTTAAGCATTTATTGATTGTTTATTTTATTTTATTTTTTCAAAAGTTTTAAAGCTTATTTTAGTACATAATTTTTTTTTACCATGCGCTAAGCTTTCATGTATTTACCAAAGTTTCATTACGTGGTACTAACAAAAGGTGACATCTAGTGTGATATTTACAGTATCAAACATCGCTTTAGTGTCTAAAAGCTCTTTTTTAGAATTTATATATTGTTTTATTAAACTTTGGAAAGCTTTTCGATTTCGAATATTTTCAATTATATGACAGTTTTACGAAAACACTGTGCAGATGGCACAATGTTAACAAGTGTAATTGAAAATATTATAGTTGCAAAACTGTGCTAATTGAGATAACTGTAATAAATGCTATAATTGCGGTATAACTGTGAGGGCGTTGATGTGAAAAATGTGATAACTTTGATGATTGATGTCTGTACTTACTTTTATTTCTATGATTACTATGACTAATGTGAATACTATGATAACTGTGAAAACTGCGACCACTGGTAGTATAAGTAATGATTTTAATAAATGTGATAATTGTGCTTAGTGTGCTATTTATGAAAAATGTAATAACTATTACTCTGATAACTGTATTTGATTACTGTGATGACTAGTTCTGATTAATGTAATAACTGTGATTGCTATGATTACTTTTATTACTGGTTTTGATTAATGGTTTTTGGTGGTTGCCGCTATTATTGTGATTACTATTTTTGCTGTGATGCTGTGGTTATTGTGATTATTGTGATAACTAAGACAATTGATGTGATAAGTGTGATTATTGTAATGACTGTGATAATATGATTATTGTGATAACTGTTATAATTGGCAAAACTGGTCTAACTATTATAATTGACATATCTGTTATAATTGTTATAATCGATCTAACTGTTATAACTGTTATAATGGTTTTAACTGTTATAACTATTATAACTATGAAAAAAACAAATATTACGTAAAATACAATTGATCTTTCAGTCAAATTAGTATTCAAGAACTGTAGTTCTTTTTTCACTGCAATTGCAACTCGTTGGGTATTCAACAAATCAACATCCAAAATTAATTTGTCAAAAGAATAGATCGTTCTCTATTTCACCTTCACTTTTAGCATTCAATGGATGCTTTATATGTACTTTCTTTGTTTAAGTAAGGTCGATTGTATTCAGATGTAAATGTAACCATTTAAACCTTAAAACGGTCTTTGATATGTTGGTATTTAAGCAGTACGACATAGCATAATTTTTACGTAGCTAAAATCGGAATCTAGTTATTATTTTGGTGCAAAATAACGTACTTCAGGTTAAATGCGAGATTTTTTTTAGAGTAGTATATTCCATTGAAGTTTTAAAATTTCAAAGAGATACACGCAGTTTATCTGTAAACCATCTGGAAATTCCACCAGCAGGTACGCGTTCCCTAATCTTTTCTTTGGGGAAGTAAGAGTATGCCGATCCAATAAAAAAGTGAGGTGGTGTAAATATATCGAAAGATGCATCATCATCGGCTGTTGCATAGAATGGGCGTGAATTTAGAATTGTTTCAATTTGGCTTAGTAATGGTCTTTCCGTATGTCACGTGTATGTTTGATACTCATTTAGAAATATCTAATTTTGCAGACGCGACCATCACCTTCCATAAACTTCCAAAATGAGTAGAAACTGGTGGGATGAAATGCCATTGAATCTCGGATTTGAATACATGATCTGCTACTAAAGAATTATGATTATTGCTTCAAAAACCTTGATATAATTTACTTAGTTGTTGCTTCACTCCAATAAAACTAGAACCATGGTCATTGTACATCTGGACTGGCGCTCCTCATCTTGTAACAAATCTCTTCAAACCCGCAATGAAGGTTTCAGTTGATAGGTCACTGACAACTTCTATGTGGATGTTGATTTAAAATTCGCAACATTGGTCACCAACGATTTCCATTTTTCAGCATGGTTTGATAGTCACATCAATACAATTGTGGAGTCGGTCCAGGCATAACATTTAACTGGATGCTTCATTGTTTGTTTTATCAATGAAAGCAGCTTGGTTAGCAAGCGCACCCACCACAAATCGAGTCTTGGAAGTGACACTTACTTGATTGGCACCATCTTGGTTTTGGTTGCCATTAAATTTACCGTAACTATTCCAGATCCATCAATCATTCTGCTATATAGTACTGCACTGTATGCTTTTTCCCTGGCCACCGAAAACCTGTGTAACTAAACTTCATCTTGTTGTGGAATCGAATTGCTTCAAATCTTTGTAGAGTTGCTTGAGACATGCGCCGGTAATTCATGATCTCAGCCTAGTTTCATTAATCTCAGGGAGATAACCATCCAAGTGGATCAAAAACCCTTAATTATTCTGAGATGACTAGCCGATTAGGGGATACTGGGCTTTTCTCTAGAGGTAACTTGAGGGAAAATACGTCTTCTACAGCAATCTACTAAAGACTCAATATTTTTGCTGGGGTTACAGAATTTTGAAACATCAAGATTGGTTTCGTGCCTTCGTCCACCTTGACAATCGGTACCTTAGACTTCTATTTTCACACTTCTTCAACTGGATCTGCTCTTGAGATAAAATTATATTCTTGATTGTTGTCGTACTATGCTTTCTGATGAAGGCTTCTGATCGCTAAATATTACGAACTGGCCAACCCGAAAGTAACTTTTTTCAACTTGTAATGTTCAGAAATTTCTTCCTGTTCAAAAAACCGTTTTAATTTGGTATTGATGTCGATGTCCAAATACTAGTTAAGTGTTCCAAATACTAGTTAAGTGTTACTGGTCTGTACTGCCTCATTTCTCTCAATGGTGTCCTTGTTGATAGCTCCTGACGTGATCCAATAAAAACAAATATATGCGAACGCAGTCAATTCGACTTTAGAGCTGGATAAGCTGTACATTTACTGTTGTTGGCATTGGCCGTTGAATTTGATGCAAATAACACAGCTTAGTGATAAAGTGACCTTTGGCATTTCTAGTTAAATGTTTCATAAAATGGTCCTCACAAAATGTTTCTTCTGACGACAGAATACTTTTTACATTCTGAATTTCTTCAAAGTCCCAACATCTTCGTAAGCTTGAATCAATATAGAATACCCTATTTTCCTATTAAGCGAGAGCTAGGAACCAAATCTGGCTGTTTTCACTCAAATAATTGGCTTGCCCAAACACAACCCAACCATTAAAGTGTTTTATAAATGCATTGCGTTGTGGTCTACTTATCCCGGTTGTCTTTATTATTTATTAAAGTTCATAATAAGCTTTAAAGGTTTATAAACCAGCTAAAGCTTTTTTTTGTTAAACCATCTACCGAAATTATAACAAAACTTGTGACATGAAACATGCGCATGCTCCATTTTATTTCCCCTACATGTAACTTTTGAATTTTATTGTTCGTTCTGTTCGTCCAAATGCCACACAAAGAAAATTAGATAGAGATTAAATGAAAAATTAGATTAAATGAAAAACGAAAACATCAATTAATTGGTCCGTTAAATAATTGGCTTAGAAAATTATTTTACAAACACCTTTTGTGGCGCAAAAAATGATAAACTATAAAAAAAAATTCAATCAAATTTGAAATACCATCGTGGGTCCTATAAACTAGAAAATCCGAATTAAAACAGAACATCATTCGATCCAATTTTCTTAAGCACATCGTATAATCCCATCAGTAATTTACCGAAAACGAAAAAAAATGTTTGCTTCCTTTTTATAAAGTACTATAATATGTCCTGCCATAAAACGCCTTAATCACCATTGAAATTAAATTTCCATAAATTTTCAACAGCTCTACAACAACAGATTAATTTTTGTTAACAGTCAGATATACACAAAATAATAATCTTCTATACTATATATTGTTGTTGTTTTTATTTAACCACACATACACACACACACCCACTCATACACAAAATTATATGACTAAATCAACTAAACCAACCAAGAACCAACCGACCGAACTACTCCGGCCACATTCTACCAAAAAGGATCATAAACTATAATTCATTTTTACGAAAGGCATGTACGATACCTAAATATTCCACCAGTTAATCACCATGTATATAGGGTATAGGAATCTAATTTTTGTACATTTCCATTTATGTGAAAAAAGGAGTTTTGGGTGTACATATATATAAAATATTAGGACCTGGTATACAGTAGTACTTTATATGGTTGCAATTCGAATGACATGTAAAGTATATCTAAATGACAACAAAAATCCGTTTTTAACTCTATAAATTTTATGTGTTGAGTGTGTGTACCCCAAAAAGTAGGAATACAATATTTTTGGTCTCGTAACTTATGAAAATTGGGTGGAAAACTCATAAAAGAGATGAAAGCATAAATCATTAGTATCTTTTACAGATAAATTATCTATTCATGTGTCCTATTTTCCTTTACATATATATGATATATGCTTGGTACTGTGTGCAGATTGAAAATTGCATATAGTTCCCACAAAACATCAGAACATTTAAGTTAAAAATGACAAGGAGTTGGAATGTTTAAGAGCTATAGATTTTCGTACTATCCACAAATGATTAAAATTTTATTTAAATGTACCATCCGGACCATCTGGAGATTAAGTTGAACCATTGAAATAATAACTGGTTTTTTTACAGTACTCCTTTGCCGCATAAAAACAAAAATTTTAAAATTAATATAAATTAGATTTTTAAAAAATTAGTTTAATGTTACAAATCAATTGAATGAACTGTTTTGTGACCAATACGCTATGCAATCACAATAAAATCTAATTTATGTACACTTTATTTGATACAAAACATTAAAATTAATTTAATTTAGTTTTTTTAAAATTAGTTTAATATTGCAAATCAATTGAATTAACCGTTTTATGACCATTACGTTATGTAATCGCAAGAAAATCTAATTTATGTACACTTTATTTGATACAAAACATTAAAATTAATTTAAATTAGATTTTTAAAAAATTAGTTTAATGTTACAAATCAATTGAATGAACTGTTTTGTGACCAATACGCTATGCAATCACAATAAAATCTAATTTATGTACACTTTATTTGATACAAAACATTAAAATTAATTTAATTTAGTTTTTTTAAAATTAGTTTAATATTGCAAATCAATTGAATTAACCGTTTTATGACCATTACGTTATGTAATCGCAAGAAAATCTAATTTATGTACACTTTATTTGATACAAAACATTAAAATTAATTTAAATTAGATTTTTAAAAATTTAGTTTAATATTACAAATCAATTGAATTAACCATTTTATGGCCAATACGTTATGTAATCGCAAGAAAATCTAATTTATGTACACTTTATTTGATACAAAACATTAAAATTAATTTAAATTAGATTTTTAAAAAAATTAGTTTAATGTTACAAATCAATTGAATGAACTGTTTTGTGACCAATACGCTATGCAATCACAATAAAATCTAATTTATGTACACTTTATTTGATACAAAACATTAAAATTAATTTAATTTAGTTTTTTTAAAATTAGTTTAATATTGCAAATCAATTGAATTAACCGTTTTGTGACCAAAACGTTATGTAATCGCAAGAAAATCTAATTTATGTACACTTTATTTGATACAAAACATTAAAATTAATTTAAATTAGATTTTTAAAAATTTAGTTTAATATTACAAATCAATTGAATTAACCATTTTATGGCCAATACGTTATGTAATCGCAAGAAAATCTAATTTATGTACACTTTATTTGATACAAAACATTAAAATTAATTTAAATTAGATTTTTAAAAAAATTAGTTTAATGTTACAAATCAATTGAATGAACTGTTTTGTGACCAATACGCTATGCAATCACAATAAAATCTAATTTATGTACACTTTATTTGATACAAAACATTAAAATTAATTTAATTTAGTTTTTTTAAAATTAGTTTAATATTGCAAATCAATTGAATTAACCGTTTTGTGACCAAAACGTTATGTAATCGCAAGAAAATCTAATTTATATACACTTTATTTGACACAAAACTTTAAAATGAATATAAATTAGATAAAAAAAATTGGTTTAATATTACAAACCAATTGAATTAACCGTTTTATGATTAATACGTAAAATTCTAATTTATGTACACTTTATTTGATACACAACTTTAAAATTTATATAAATTAGAATTTAAAAAATTAGTTTAATAAAACAAATCGATTAGCAAATCAATAAACCGTTTTATGGCCAATATATCATGTAATCGCCAAAAACCACAAAGCGAAAAACTGTCTTGCTCCATTTAAACAAAATTAATCCAGAATTATGTTAAACAGTTCTGGCAACTCACAATCAGCCTCAGATACAATAAAACTAGAACGTTCCATTATGAGAGCGGGCAATGACGGAATGATAACAAATCACCGCTGACTTTTTGTGTAAGCCATGCGAAATAAACTTATTTTTTTAATCGACACTGGCGGAGATTTACGAGAGATTTACCACATTTGCATGATTCCACAATAAATTTGTCAGGATGTAAAATATTTTGTAAAATTTACCTTTTTAGAACCTATACTACCAAATAACCACCATCGAAGAAGACTTTTACAAACTTAATACACTTAACATTACTACGAATGCATCAAATATTGCAGTCGGTGCTGTCTTACAACAATTTCATGAAAATTCAGGACAGCCAACTGCATTTTTATCAAAAAACTTAAGCCAGCAGAGACCAGATATTCCACTTTTGATCGAGAGCTGTTAGCAATATCAAACATTTTAAATATTTCGCTGAAGGTAGGTCGATAATAGTTTGTACAGACCACAAACCTTTTGTTTAATTTTTTAACCCTAAATCTGAAAGAAGCCTTCTGTAAACAAGAAATATTTGAAAACATTGCGCAGTTCATGAAAGATATCATCACGGCAGTGGAAAAAGCAATAAAAATGCCAATTTTGAGCACCACAATAAGTTTGAGAGCCTCAAACATTAGAGTTTTTTATCTGAACTAAAATGTCAACCAGATTCTAAGTAAGAACATGTAGAAATACCATTATCGGAATTTAAAATATACTGCATAGTAAGTAAAGGTAGAAATATACCAAATGTCTCAAAAATATTAAAAATTACCTGTTACCTAAATACGTGCCACAAGAAAAGGTATTTTTGGCCAAATATAAACGCTGATATTAACTAATAGTCAAAGTTGTGTATACCTTGACAACATCGGCAAGCAAAAGCTCGACAGTGCAATATTAACATAGCTTCAGTTCATTTTTAACATATCCATATTGATCTTGGTTGTCCATTTCCGCCATCTGCGGACAAATGTTACATTTTCACTAAAGGTGATCGATATCTATATATGAAAGGTAACCAGAGGCCTACCCTATTAACAACATTACAGCTAAGACTGTTCTAAAACATTTGTTAGTGAAAATATTTCTTGGTTCGGTGTTCTAGCAACAATCACAACGGATCAATGTTGATAACTTGAATCGAAACTATTTACAAATGGATTGGTAGAAAGGTTCCAAATATAGACAGCTAAAATCATCTCTAATGGTTCGTTGTAATACTATATGCACTGGAGTAAAGAGCTTTCAATTATAATATTAGGGTACTATTAAGGATAACTTGAAATATTCACCCACCAAGATGGTTTATGGTCAGAAACTTAGAATTCCTGGGGAAAGTTTTTCAAAAGCAGCAAAGTCCGATATCAATATGGATCAAATTGCCTTCATGGATTGTTTGAGAATCCATTTGAGAAGTTTAAGAACGACAGGAACTCCTCTTTAGATATCAGAAGGATTTAATTGCAAATCATTAGATCAATGGTCTCATGTTTTTATAAAAATGATAAAGCAAAACAGTCCTTATGTCCACGTTACAATGGACCATTTGAAGTAGGGAGAAGATTTAGAAAGCAATGTTTTCTATTGATCGGTTAAATACAGCTTTTGGGGTTATGAATAATGGTATGGTATATACAGTCGCTAAGGAACAAGTAAGTTTCGCTTGTTAGAAACATTTAATAGGCAGAACAAAGTTCCCTCTTATAGCTGCATCATTTACGAATCATTTACTTATAACACTCTGAGGGCCAGCTAATTCCACCCGCTAATGCAACCTCTGTGCGTTTGTGCGTCAGATCTTCAATTGTTTTCTGCTGTGTGGTTCCTTGGTTTTTGATTCGATTTTTCACACTTTACTATTGAGGTTACCTCCTTGTATTTCCCAATGATAATCTGATGAGAAACTTTTAAGACGCCATCTGGTTAAACTAGGGCTTTTCTACTAAAAATTTCTCTAACCTTATTCTTTTTATCGATTGCTTCCACAATCCAAAAACTTTGTGATTCAGAAACCTCATCCAACCTTCCCACCACAACTGTCTCTCCATCTAGTATTAACATTTTGGGTCACAAAAAACTGTAGTAGTTTATTTTCTCTTAGATGTGCGGCCAATTTTACACTTGTCCTTGTGCAATCGCAATCTCAATTATTCAGTTCGCGTTAATACGTCATAAAGGCAATCTCCTGCTCGTTCGATCCTTATATCTTGACTTCATTGAAATAATGCAGCACTCCAGATATCCTCGTTAGACGATTAGATTTTCAATGAGATTCTAGAATATGCCGGGAGCTAAGGAAATATACTAAATTGGAGACTTATAATAGTAGCGTGCTGAGTCTTGAAACAATGAAGCTTTAGTGTTTTATTTAAAGATTGATGTAGCCCAAGCTGCAAATTCTACAGGCACCAGTATTTCCTGGTCAACCAAATAGTTCAGCTCTGACCTGCCCCTTGAAAAAAATTCGACAAAAATCGAATTAATCATTGTAGAAGAAGAAAGACTCAAAATTTAAGTGACTCCACTTATAAGGATTATATGTAAGAACTCGAAAAGAGATTGCTAATCTGTTTGCAGATCATAATCTAATAATTAAAAGAAGAAGAAAAAAGTATCTTGAATGTATGAAAATCCCCAGAGTACTTAACTTCTTACCAAACTATTAAATTATTAAAGGATTTCGTAAACTATATGACACAATATCAATGCGACCTTTCGATTAAAATACTCCCCATCTACTGGAAGGTAGCGGAAGTAATCATGATAGCAAAACCTGCTAATACACCTTACGATAAAAAATCATATAGGCCCATTTCCTTGCGGCCAATTATGTTTAATTTTTTTGAAAAATTACTAGAGTTAAAACCAATAATGTCCTAGAACTTGCTCAATCACAGAGGTTTAAAATTTAAGCTGAATAGAGATTTGCCAAAACAAATCCTATTCATTCGCCGATAGATCACCCTGTCGTTGAAAAAAGACTCCAAACTTTCCTGTACTGGCGTTTACTATCATCACTGCTTTAAGTAAAGTGATAAAATTTTGTTTCATTTCACTTAACGGGACAATATTGGCCACTTACACTTTATTTAAGTTACTTTTTTGACCGAAGGCTACGTTAATAAATTCCATTATATCTTTGAACTTCGTGACACGCCAAATATTAAAAAATCATGCTCATGTGACATAATTAACTTAAACGTGTAAAACACATCACTCCATCTGTAATTTATAGCATACGTCATAATTAACAGACAATATAAACTTTGAACATTTTTGTTCCCGCATGAAAGCACATTTTTCACGTAAACCATTAAAGCTCGCGTTCTACATATATATAGATGTTGAAGCACAACAAATATTCATTTTTCATCGTTTCTTATTAAAAATTTACATGGGAAATTATGAACCGTGTGTACATTTGTAACTGTATACGTTCGAACGTAAGACATGCATATATCCACAAATTTTTACAAATTACATATATCCACAAATTTTTTCCACACATATCACCTTTTCATTCATGAAATGGTTTACCCCCAATTTTACCCTATTTCCATACCCACCCCACACACAGTGTATTCGTTTAGTTTTATTGTTGTTGTGTTTTTTATTATTTGTGAACATGGAAAATATTTCGAAACACGTAAAACAAAAATAAAAAAAACTTAAAACACAGGTAATATGGGAAAAATTGAGTTACAAGGTATTTTCTCGTCGAGAAACGGAATTTTCTCATCGAAACTTTTTTTTTGTATACCCTCTCGTATTACTCAGCATCAGGAGTTATATTTTCAGGTTGTCGTTTTTTGTTGTTGTTGTTTAATTCGTGTTTTTGTGTTGTCGTGTATCGAATTGGGTTAAGGACTTTACAATAATTTCCATATGATGAGCATATGGATCGATTTCTGCATGTGATCGACATTTTTATGAAATGATGCGATTGCACTGATTTGTTTGTCGATGAAATAAACTTGTAGTATTTTCTGAGGCCAAAGCTCACCTAACTCTCTTGCGGCTAATTTATTGGCGTACTTTACGCGAAATGGACGATGGTTCAACCCATTGATTTTGAACTCCAACAGTGGATCATAAAGTTGTGTTCATCGTCATCACCGATCGCTTTTTTACTTCCAAAATTTAACTGGAGTCCTGTTCACGATCACGGTCACGCAATTTACGTTTTGCATGTGAAGTCGCCGAAAAAATCATAGGCATTTTTTTATAGCTTGAATCATTCATGAAATAGTATTGTGTGGAACACGTTGTTGTCCAAGATGCAATGGCATAAGTGGGTCAACATTGGTGTCGTTGCTGATAGACAGCAGTCGTAAATTAAGGATATTATCTACTTCAGATAGAAGTGAATTTAATTCTACACGAGTAGGAATATTGCTGCCTACCACTCGCTTCATATGATGTTTGACGGACTTTATCGACGCTTCCCACAGGCCTCCGAAATCTGGAGCAATGAATAATAATAACTAGATACTTTATTTGACATTTTAATAATTTCATTGAATGATTCTCAAAGTTTCACGGCTTTGCCAACGAAATTAGTGCCATTGCCACTATGCAGTTCATGACCAACCCCTTTTCTGGCTGTGATTCTCTTTAAGGAGAAAAGAAATGCATATTAAAAGACAAATATAAGCGTTGTAATTTGTTGTTCTCGCCTCTTCGTCAGATGATCCGCATAAACCACTCCAGTGGTCAAAATAGGCCTTATAAATAGTATCCGTGAAGGTGGCATTAATTGTTTTTGAGACAATTGGCCTTGAATTTTATGCAGGATGTACATTTGTGGACTATTTCCTTTGCCATTGCCTAGCCATGTGGAATGCAGTATCCGTGGCGGCTTAGTGCAAGATGAAGTGAAAGCCCCACATGCTTATTATCAAAATAGAATACTCGAAGAGACATGAAGGTAGTACGTGATTTTAGATTCAATATCACAGGACGTTTGGACGAGAATAAGACGCTATGTTGCTGTGGAATCGTCCTTCAACTTGAAAAAGCTCATATTCATCAAAGAAAGGGTCGAATTATCAAGGAGTGCTTAATTTATAAGAATCTATTTCGTTCGTACAGACAGATGGTACTTGTGGCTTTCAGAAGTTCCTCACGACGAAGAAAGGTACCTACTTTTATTGGCTCAGCATGTGCTGTTCTAGTAGTGACAAATCGTAATGTATAACTCTGTACTATTTGTAGCTTCCAAAAGGATAAATATGTGGCTTGCATTTGATTGACCCACTCATTAGGATGTGAGCGGATCGAAATAATTCTTTGGGAGATAGAACACGAGAAGTGCAATCCGCTCGATTTTATTATACCAAATAAACGTGTCTTCTGTTTCTACGAAATGTCTGCAGTTTGATTTCCCCACAAACCTACTTCATTGTCTTGGTTTGCTGCTAGCCACTCGAGGACAATCTAAATATTCATCCAGCGTAAGTTTGGTAGCAAATCGTGACTTTAATTTGATGACTTTTAACAGATTAGTCAGCAGCACGGCAGTACAAAGCTCAAAACCAGGTGATTCTTTCATTTGCGATGACATCCCAGAAGGCGTGTAAGTTGATTGTGCATCCTTCATCTGCACTTAAAAATTTGGAAATAGAAATATTATTATCATATTCTAAATTATTTCATATAGTGGACCAGGCCTTTGGTTCACCAGGAGGAAATAGATCGTTCCAGCCCAGGTTATCTGTACAAAGCATCTGCATAAAAATAATGAACTTTATCGCAACGGGAGATAACCATCCCAATGAATTGAATAACCGACTTGATTCGGATAGCACGGTTCTTTTTGTATATGGTTCCAATAAATGCTCAACACCTTCGAATAGGTTCTGTTTCTTGTTGTGAATGATCTAAGATTTCCCTAGGGTTGGCTTAACAGTTCTCAGATGGAATGGCTTGTAGTATTTTACAACTGTTGGAATTCCATTTTCTTATATTAGAGCCATAACTGCGGAAAATTGTGAAGATAGTTTCGTTTAGGTGTAATGCGTTATCTTCATCATCAGCCGTCTTCTCCATCAGTTTTCTTCATTTCCGGATGTCTGAAGCCTTAAGATATAATTCCAAATTTTATTGTGCTATACTTGTTCATTTGCTCTGGTAGCAAGGAAGGATGCAGAAAACTAGTAGGCATCTCGGAGCCTAAATTATTGAACAGTAAAGTATTTTTAGCTTTCTGGAAATTAGATCAAAATTAAGCACCATTTCCAAATGCGTCTGACTTCATCAGATTTGCCAACCATAATGCACATTAGTTCTAGCCATGAGAACTAATCTACGTGACTTGCGCACTTAGTGGTTTTTTACTGTATATCCGAATATCACTATATTCAATCGCATATACCCTCTTTTGCTTCTACGTTTGCATCCATCCTGGAATTTTAGTTGCTGAATTAAACGATAACCTTTTTTAATTTGAAGTCTAATTTTCAATAGGTCCATGGAACCTTTTCGGCATAGCCTACTAAAAATTATCATTTTCAAGTCAACAAATCAATTAAATTTAGAAAAAAAAATTCAAAAATCAACAAACTGACGCCAGCAGAAATACTCACATATACGTTTTTGCATTAAATCATTTTTATTTTCAAATTCAAACATCATATGGCAACACTAACACGAAAATATGATGCAACACAATCAAATCGAATTTTAATTGAATCTAATGAAAAAAAAAAACGAATCCGAATTCAACATATCGAGTAAAATACCTTTATCTTCATAATCGAAATTCAATAAATGAAAATTATGGAAAATTTTTTATTTTGTCAGTTTTTACAATTTCCCATGGGTAATATTCTATTTTCAAAAATCTTTTTCATATCTATGATTTTACAATGTAACACCTTACTCGACAACAACAACAACAACACTAAAGTACCGGAAAAAAAAGTTTCCAAAAACTTTTTCCTAAATCCCATTGTGTAACAATATACGTTTATATGCATACATGGATACGTACATGTGTATGTGTGTGTGTGTGTGCATACAGGTTTATTATGGAGATATGATTTTTTTTTGTCCTATAATAAACAGTTATAATACATCTTATATGATATTTTTGCCATGAAGCATAATCCAGATTGGTAATAAATTTTCACCAGATTAAAATAAAACTTTCAGGAGCTTTACATTTCATGCATACATGTAATTTATATGTATGCACACCTACACACCCAACCACTAGCATGGATATTTTTGAATATTATTCCAATTCGGATAATCGTAGCCCATGTAAGTGTGCAAATAATGATATTTTAATATTTTTAACATAGATGTCCATAGTTGTACCAAAATGTTGTGAACTAAAATGACCTTGGAAACGACGCGATTGTCATTTAAAACTGAAGTCCAAACCACTTCTTCGGCACTAAGAATGGTTTTGTCAGTAGACAACGTATTTGGTTGCAATTCCGACCTTGGACGTATCACTAATTTTAATAAAGCAGCATAGTTCGAAAAGCACAATTTTCATATTTTCGGTTTGGCGATACTATTTTGGAGTAAGTGTGTGATGTTCCGTAAAGATTTTTATTTTTGTCATACTATATGGAGGTAATTCGTTGTCATTGACCAAAAATTATCGCAAACATTTGCTTCTCGATGACTGCTTAGTTATGCTCTAACTCGTTTCTGTATATCTATAAATATTTGTTTCAGGTCTACCTTTGCCAACACCCTTGTAATAGTATGGCTCTTATTGCCAAGTATTCAGGTTTTCCGTCTATTGGTTTCATTATACTTGAGTTAAGTGTCAAGATGGTGGACTCATCTTCATTTATTGGTATTTCGTAGTTGAAACGACTTGTCCGAATTTGGACCGTCTCCAAATTTAGTGGCCGACCGAACTAATCTGACATGTTCAATGAGCGTACGTTCGAGACCATGATAATTTAACTGGTCAACTAGACGTCGTCGTGTCTTACGTTGGTGTACCCATCTTCGAATTCGCTTGTTTTATGACACAAGACCAAGCTATAGCCACTATTTGATGGTGTACATTAGCTTAGTTCAAGATAGTTTAATCGCAACTTATTATTGATAAAAAACTCTTTTGATTATACAGAGGAAGTACCATCTGCAATGATGAACACTAAGCCCGATGACATTGTGTTTAAGTGACATGAACTTGGAAGAGGCTGAAAACTTAGATGCAAAGGCTATAGATCGACATTAGGATTGGAGATGCCAATTTGTTTGACATCGAGAATGTTTCCATTAGCAAAGTAGATGTATGTAGATAGAATGGTAACCTAAATAATAAATCCAGAGTTATTAAGCCATCGATCATTCCTAGGAGTTTCTCAATTATAACGATGGAAAAGAAAGATGTCAGTTTAAGATTTTGCGTCAATTATAGAAAGCTGAACACCATAACGAAAAAGGAAAGTCATCTCTTTGAGGGATTTGCAGAGTGGATATTGGCAGGTGGAAGTTGCAAATGAGGATAAAGATAAGACACCGTTCAGTGGCGGCAATAGGTTAAGGTAATTTAATGTCTTATGAAATGCGCCTGCGACTTTCGAACGAGTTTTTGAACGTGCATAATGTTTCTGGATCTAGCAACTGAGCAGTTTGGCTGAAGTGTTTGAGTGAATTCAATCAGCCGAGTTAAAGTTAAGTCCGAAGATGTGTGAATTATTCCATAGAAATATGGCCCACACCACAGACTCAAGTACACGTACTAAAAAGTTTTGCTGTCCAGAAAAGGAAATGAAACCGGGTGGGCCGAAAAGCAGGAAAATGCGTTATAGAAATTGAAAATACAGTTTTGTGCGGCACCAGTATGCCATGCCCAGTAGGAAACAAAACGTTTATTGTGGACACCAATGTATAAGTAATAGTGGATTAGAGGATGTATTCCCACAGGAAATTAATGGACAGGGGCAAGTGGTTACATTTTGTTCCAAAGTACTGTCAAAGCTGGAGCGTTTAAAATTTTTAAAAACCCGGTTGCGCATTGGATCGTGAAACTGCAAAACTACAATTTTAAGATTGAACATCGTAAGGGAACCACACATTGTGGCCAAATGGAAGACAAAGATAACATCATCGACGTTAGTTTCATGATTTGTGTTCAGATGGCAAGTCAACGCAACCAGTAATAATTGCATCGAATAAGGTTCAGATCACAGAGATTTGAAGTAGGTACCATCGAGGTCGGGAGCCAGAAATCAGTTGCAGAATGGCATCAAAAGTATTACCAATGTATGACGTTCAAAGGGCTAGCTCAAAAGTTGAGGTACAGTACGGCAGTACAATTTTGGGGTACCATCCAAAACGATCGAGTTGAATGTTGCAGGACCATATCTCCCAGTGATAGAGGAAATAAATATGTGCAGGTAGCAATGAATTATTTCAGCAAGTGATCGAAGTCCTGTTGAGGACGATTTGTATAAAGCAAAAGAAGAGTGGAGAAGTTGAAAAAGAAAATGTAGTCCTATGAGGAAACATGGTCGCTGAACCTTCGATATTATAGAAGACAATGCAGAATTCGAATTTGATGGAATAGAGTCGGACGACCAACACAAAGGCAATACCTGCAAGAAGCAGTAATTGACACCGGAAGTGATTTAACAATCATTAGAAAGGACGAGATTAAAGAAGCTTGGGTTGGAGTATAATGTCTGTGACACTGAGGAACTAAGCGGAATTGGAAAGTCAAAACTAAAGCCTTGACTTTTACCCCTGGTTTAGAAATTGAAAGAGAAATGTTTCAAGCAACGTTAAGGTGGTGGAGTCAAGTATGTTAACAGTTAAATTTCTCATTGGGTTCGACGTTTTTAAGCAAGCCGTTATATATACAGAAAATGGGAAAATCCATGTACGGAAATATAATAAAGGTGGATTCCTTTTTAATTGTTTGCTAGTGGAAAAAGAAGAGGGGATAGGTGTAGGCGAGACACAATTTTACAAAGATGTGAAAGAATTGGTCAATGAATACGAACCACTTAAGGTAAAGGAATGTCCGTTTATGTTGAAAATAGTTTTACGAAGCGATGTTCCAGTGGCAACCACCTCGCAGATTTGTTTTGGCAGAAAAAGTAGAAGTTCATAACCAAATTTCGGAGTGGTAAAAGACAGTATTGCCAGGCCTAGTGTTTCAGAATATATTATAACCGATAAGGGCACAGCATTCACTTCTAAACAATTCGAGGATTATTGCTTGGAAAACCAAATAAAACATACACTGATCAAAACTGGAGTACCGAAAGGCAATGGTCAAGTAGAGTAGATGAATGGAATAACAGTGCCTCCCAAACGAAGTGCATTTGAAGTGATGTTTGGCGTTCAGATAAGAAACCAAGAAGGCATTTGCATTGCTGAGGCTGTAACCGACGAAGTTATTAGGGCATTTTTTCATGAGCGCGAAGATATATATATATATATATATATATATATATATATATATATATATATATATATATATATATATATATATATATATAATAGATTTTAACTTTAAAAAATATTTCATTCAATTTCATGTTTGTAAAAATATCCTAATCGCAGATTTAATTTTAATCCTTATCACAAAAATGAACAAAATAACAAACGACTGTAAATATATTTTGCTTGCCTTGGTGTATTATCATCCATCCAGAAGCAAAAAATAGCACCGCACTCATTCCGCAGATAGTTTTGTTGTGTGTTTAGTATACACAACAAGGAGTTGTGCTCTTAAACGTCTTCGTTCCGCCCGTTTTTCTTATATACCACACGAGTAAATGTATATTGTAGATATGTACGAAAGTATATATAGTGAAACGAAAAATGTAACGAGTTTATTATCTTATTTTGGTATCAAATTTATTAAGAGCAATAAATTTTTTATTCAGCTACAATTTTCATTATCTTAAAGAAAATGAGATAAAATAAGAAGACCTATTTGTGGAGGGTGAGCTTGAAGGAAAAATAGAAAAACTCATATTTATATATATATAAGAATTAAGTATAAGATGAAAACTATACACGATTTTATATATAGCAAGTTGAACTTAACTCTTTTTATATTATACTACTACTTGTATGCAGCATCTCTGTAAATAATACATTTGGTTCTAGTATTTTTCATTGTCTTCGTCGTGTAATCGAAGAAACTTTATAAATAAGAAACAATAAAAATCTGGAAAATAATATTTGGAGATTTTTTTTTTGTTGGAAATTGTGATCCAATTTCGATTATCTGTTACAGTTTCCAAAGTAGTTTTAGTTTAGTTTCTGTCATAATAAGCGAACGAAATTTCTAAAATTGGTTTGTTTTCGAAATATTTCTATGAATTTATATAAGTTTATTAAGATTATAGTATCGAATTGAACTGAAACAAAGATATTCGATTCCAAAATGACGACTGTAGTCTGATAAAAATCGTAAACGAACTACAGCTAAAGAAAATGTATTTAATGATTTGGCGTGGAATTCTTGTCTAACTAGGATTTGACAATAGTCTTCTCAATGGAAGGAAAAAGACAATTGTTTTTCAAAACAAAATGTCTGCCTCATAATTTTCCTATTTATTTGTTCTTAGTGACTCAAAACTGAAGAACCATAATTCTCAATTTCTTAATCAATCGCCTCGGATCTCTGTGCAGGTCATCACTTCTTATAAACTATGATTTTCTTCGTAAAGCCCCACAATTGCCCATAAAAGCGTTGGCACCCGTAGGTACAGTTACAATTCGTTTTGTACTGACAATGAGAAAATTTTCACAGCAGCCACGACATTTTCTTAATTTACTTCCTCTTTCTTATTTATAACCTGTTCTTTCCATCTGAGCCTGTTATCTAATGCCATCTTCAAGTACTGTATTTGTGTAAGAAATTTGCTGATCATTAATAACTACAGGTCTCCGACCAATTTTTATATTCGAGAAGTTTGGCAAAATGCCACATTTTCTCCATTAACTTATTTTATTGGAGGAGGTTTTGCCTTAGATTTCTCGATGTGGTTGCGATCTCTGCTGAGATTTTTTTGAGCTTCATATTTCACTCAAAAGTGTTGGTCCCCAATATAGGGTTTTATGAACATAGCATCAGCAAATTCTGGAAAAACTAGGGAAAATATTGAAATGACCATCTTATCACGAACAGGCTAAACTTTTAAGCGAACTGTTACGGCTCATATAGCATGACAAATATAACGAAAGTACTACCAACGATACCAAGGCAATGAAATTGAAATTGCAATTGTAATTAGTAGGTCCCCAATTTTATTCACCAAGTCGTCCTTTTTAGACCGGACATATGTTTTGAAGGTTTAAACTTACAAAAACAAATAATTGATGAATTACCGATATTGCAATATTCAAAGTTCGGTAGACTCTGGATCAGTTATTAATTCAGTGCCAACGAAAAGTAACCTTCATGTCATCACAATCCCAAGTTTTTTAGGAATTTTTAGGAAACTGAAGGAATTACATTTCCTTCAATGCAACTGCCACTATCAATCCGTGTGAATAATTTTTCGGAACTAAAATGGCCAGTTTGTCGTCAGATTTGTGTTAAAAACTTCAACTTAGTTTTTAGGTAGATAAAAATACTATTTATCTCAGAGCATGCAGTCATCAAATCTAGCAGTGGTACTACCAAGAGTAGTCTTTGACGCTTCATGCGAATCCAGTTTGGAATATTTTCTTAATGATGACGTAGCAGAAACTGGGCCAAATCCCCAAGGTGATTTGACTGTAATTATTTTAAATTTTCGTGTGTATGCATTTGCTTTGGTAGTCGACAAAGGTAAAATGTACTGGCGAATTCTAAACAATCCTAATAATGCTAATTATCAACTATTACTGTGGCGCCAAAATCTGATGGAACCAATGAAGGCATAAATTAAACATTGTTACCCGTTTGCCTCCAATTTTCAATCATTTTTAGATTCATTTTCTCAGTACGAAGTTGAAAACATATAGACATTAACTAACTTAAAACTTTGGTAGCAGGAACCTTTTTGTCTGAGTCAAGCTGAACATGATTGGCCAAAATCATGAGTAGTAGTGGAAGGTGTTAAGAGCAATCCAAATATATTAAAGTCCTATAACAGCAGCAAAGACTGTTGATGATGTAGTTTCAAGGATACTAGATTCGGAGCTTCTTTACGTTAAAAGACAGCTACATGAAAGTAACAAGTATACAATAATGTTAACTGAACTAGATCAAGCAGAACTGATATACTTCTTTGCATCACCCAACAAAGTGAGTTGAAAGCAGAATTCACATTTCTTGCAAATCCTTTATCGGTACCACCTAAAACCAAAGATCTATTTAAAGACATGGATGGTATACGTAGAGTAGGTGGCCGCCTTAATAAATCATCACTTTCGTATTCAACAAAGCATTCAGTGATCCTACCAAAAGACCTCGTATAGTTTGAGAGAGAATTATTCGAGATGTTCACTTCAATCATACGCACAAAAAATGGGAGACTTATACCCACTGTTCAATGCAACCAAAGTAGACCATTTGAAAACACAGAATTGTATTATGCTGGGCCACTTTACATCAACAGAATCAGAAGTAAAATTGCACCGGTCGAAAAGGCTTACGTAGCTGTATGTTTAGTCGTAAAGGCAGTTTTTTGGAAGTACTGAGTAGCCTTGACACCACATATTTCTTAGCAGCGCTTAGGCGCTTAATTTTCAGACGTGGAAATCCACAACAAATTTGGTGCGACAGTGGGTCAAATTTTATTGAGGCCAACAGAGAGTTAAAAACCATAAAGAAGTCGATAATAAATCAATCACCAAATAAATGATTTTCTTTCCGCCACATTTTAAGAAGGTCACAAATAATAATGTCATTTAAGGAATTTTCCACCGTAATAAAACTGAGCCGCTTTTAAATTCCAAATTACTCTGTAGAATGAACGATGATCCTGCTGATATACAAGTTCTAATACCGGCTCATTTTCTAATCGGCGAGCCCTTGACATTAGTGCCTGAACCAATGGTACATGACATAACGCAAAATAAATTCATAGTCAAGATGACAGAATATACCAAAAAAATTGTTTAGGATTTTGGCAGTGACGGCATCACAACTAACTGACAACACTTCAATACCAGTGCTAATGGAAGAATAATTCGAGAAAATAGAAATCGATGACTTTGTGCTAATAAAAGGATACAACTTATATCCAACTCACGGTCAGAAGTAAACCTATATCTAAAATCGATATTCCACCATTTCCGAGAGATTTTTAAGAGTGGCCATCATTTGTTGATCCCTTCAATGCATTGATTTGAGATTCTCCTTCTTCAAACGCGCAGTGCAAATGTTTCAATGTATATAAAGATTGTTGCGGAGAGAAGCCGCCACTTTGCTACGCTATATAAATGTCACGGATCCTAATTTTGTTGGGCTTTAAATAAAATAACAGAACGATTTGATAGAAAAAAAAACTTATTATTAATTCGTTTATCAGCACTTTTATTGAGCAAACGCCAATTCGCACTTCGAATGCAGTCTAAATTAAAAGCCTTCTGAATTAAAGATGTTGGATGATAAATTAAGGGCACACTGGGCGGAAAAAACTGCCGAAATAGAAATACCTACATTTGTTGGTTTTGTGAATTTTTTTTTCTCGACGAATTGTTGCCTTGGAGTCATTAACCACCCCCACCAAGCCGAATATGTCCAAACATACTTAACTGATCATGTGGCAATAAATCACTCAAATTACAAATGTACTCGATGCGATGGAAAACATTCACTATTTCAATGATCAGAATTTTATACAATGGATGCAATCAAACGAAAATAATGGACAAGGACCACTCAAAAATTTTTAATTGTCTAAGTCGAAACATTCTGCATGAACGAAAATTATTTTCCAGAATTTATCTAATATTCATATTGAAAGTCTGCACGGAGTCAAGTTTGCCGATCCCTATTTTCCTAAATTAATCACGTTGACATCATTGAAGCCGACTATTTCTTTCAATTTCTCAAAAATGGCCAATTAAAATCAAGTAAAAATGAACCAATGCACCAAAAAATCATTTTTGGGTGGGTTGCTGCTGGAAAAACTAGTAATTCGCCAAAATATGATATAATTTCTGTGGTAGCTTCCACCGATCAAACACGGAAATTTTGGAGATAAAGTCCATTACGGCCATTGACAAATTACTGTCTCCAGTAGAGCAACTTTGTGAACATCAATCCACTTATTAATTTCAATTAACAAGTAAAAAAATATACATTGTAAAACTACTCTTCAAAAACCCACCAAAATCAGTCAGATCTCTTTAACTACAACTATTCAACGATCACAAGGCAAGGAGCGTCGCTAAGCACGTGAGCCCGAATTTTGAAAACTGTAGTTTGCTACATTTAAGTCTGAACCTGAGTCACTAAATCATTCACATCGGAAGAAATCAACAATTCAGGTTTATCTACCACACATCATGAGGTGCTTCGAAATTTTAGCCCAACAACAAAATTAAGGATTGTATTTTGAATGGCTCTGCTAAAAGCTCATCTGGGTTTTCTCTGAATGATTGCCTTGAAGTTGGTTCAACCAATCGGACAAGTCTGCATGCAATTTTACTTAGGTTCAGGGTACATCCTATCGTATTTTCAGCTGTTGTGGAGAAACTGTCTCGTCAAATACGTATTTCTAAAGATAAATTAAAAAACTGGACTAGCGTCTTCACCATTTTTAGCTACATGGGCTTTAAACCAATGCTCAGTAGAAAGAGATACAAGTTGCATTCCCAGGGTTGAGAAAAAGAATGATTCAACGATTTTCCCAAACATTGAAATGGGCAAAAATTGAGTTACATGGATTCTGTGACGTCAGCTAAGACGCGTACGCCGCTGTTATTATATATTACTGGGTCACAAATCGCGAATTTCCAAAATCCAAAAAGTTCATGATGGTTAGCCTATCAAAACTTAGAAATGTATGTCATAAATCGATAATGTTCAAAATCCGGTAACTGCGAAGGTAAGCCTATAAAAACTGTGAGATTTATGCCATAAACTCAAAAATTTCTACAAAAAGAGAGAAACTCTTACGAGATTATTGACAGCAAAAACAAAGGTTTCTCCATTCAAACAACAACCTGTGCCACGCTTGGAACTCTGCAATATAATCTTACTAGCTGATCTAATGGATGTAGTAAAAACGTCGCTGGCATCCCTGTATTGCCAACCGAACATCGAAAATATTAACGTTATTTAGCACGATTACAATGTTGTTTCGCCAAAAAATCCTGATGACATTGCGTCAAGAGGAATTTTCTTGCCATAACTAAAATGCAACTCTCCCTGGTGAAACGGATCTCAGTGGCTAAATAACATCAAAAAATCTTGGCCAATCCAGCCAAGGCATGAGAACGAATCTATCGTGATGTCTTCAAAGAATTGTAGCATATATCATGAGATTAATTTCTAGGTGGAAGGCACATAAAGCAATCAGAAGTAATGAATTTTTTCTAACTAGCAAGAAGATTCACAAAACAATTTTCTAATTCGTGATCTACAGATTGGAAAATCAGTCAAACACAACTGTTCATTAAAATCACTCAGTCCGTTCCTTGATCAATTTGGGGTACTTAGAGTTGGTCGTTGCCATCTCTCCCTGGCATTTTTTATTCAAACAGTCTCGGCATACTATATACAATTCATCCTAGACAACGTGAGTATTTTTATTTGAGGTTGCTTAATTTTGCATGAAAACGCACTACACATGGAGATAATACCATAGGTTTCATACTTGACGTATATCCAATGAAGTATTGACAAAATTAGAGGATATTTGAATGATGATTTCATACGAACCACTCTTAAAATTGGGATTGGCATGCAAGAACATTAATTCAACATCGCTGATTTGAATTTCGGTGTGGCAAATAAACGATCCAAAATTATTGCCAAAGGAAAAATTAATTTTTGATACAGTTATGCATGCCTTTACTGGACAATAAGGTGGTTCCATCTTCTTAGATGCTCTAGCCGGAACCGGAAAAATATTTTTAATTTCATTTTTAATGGCTAAAATACGATCTCAATGCAATATTGCTTTTAATAATAGCACATTCGGCAGATAATTTCTGCCGTCATGTACAATCCAGAGAATATATATTTCTAAAAGTTTTTCCAAATCTTCATCAAAACTACAAAAGCCATCAATGGTTAAACGAAAGAGCTTTTTTGGTGGCTAAAAACGTTGATTTTAATACATACTATCAATATTAAAATACAAATTAAGCCTGCCACAGATATACATTGATGCAATCGTTGATGAAAATAAAATTGTAAATTTTCCCACCGAGTTTTTAAATTTATTGGATCTACTAGGTATAGCGTCACATGAATTGCAACTAAAAATTGGGTTACAAAATTCGTGTATGCGGTCTTGGAAAATTTGTTAAATTTGTTTTAATTCGTTTGAATAAAAAGTTTAATTTATCCAAAATTTACAAGCCAGCCTATGCAGGACACCGTCCACGGGGTCAGCTAATTTATATATATATATATATATATATATATATATATATATATATATATATATATATATATATATATATACATATATATATATACTACACACACACAATTTTATACAAATTTTATCATCCCTATACAGCGCAAAAAAAAAATTTCAATTAAATTTTATTGTTCAACCTGAACCTACAGTATAAACAAAAATAATCGAAAACTTATGTATCAACTTGATAACGATGTTAAAAGTCTAGTTAAAAACACAATCAAATAAAACATCCATTTGGAAAACCGTAAATTTGACCATTATATTATCACAAAATTACAAAACCGTAATCAACTCACCACTACATTGTGCCTACATTAAACGAGACTACTCCGATTGTACGCCGACGATTTTTGTAATTTGGAATATAAATTTAGTCTTAAACTTTTAAAAATGTTTAAAGCTTACCATCGATTAAATAATTTCCCCACCTGAAATAAAAAAAAAAATATAGTCAGTATGCTCGATATGTGAAATGATTTGCTGTACTCACCAATATATTTCAATATGGTATGCTTGATGCTGAAAACACGTATTACGATTGTTCACCGCTAATTACTAATTTTTCACTACACTTTTTTTATCATACACTTATAGCACTATAGAACACTTAATACACACTTAATTACACACTACTTAACTAACCACTTTAATTTTCAAGAAAATTGTTTACTTGTGAAAATTTTTACTTGCGCAATTAACATTACTCATTTATGCATTCGTTGCCGGACCAAAATTTAACATCGACTGAATTCGGATTTAATGTTTGTTTGTTGGTCGTTTTATTTTTATTTTTTTTTGCACAAAACAAGTTTTTTAGTTACATCGAACACACACACACAGGGATAGGTAACAATGCAATATCTAATTAACCCTTTGATGGTGTTAACAAAAATATTGTTACTGCTGGGTACAAAATCGATTGCTCGACTGGCTGGTACTTGTCGACTTGTCAGTATGAGTATAACAATAATAATCGAATCATAGATCTCGTGGTTGGTCTTTATGTCAAAGTTAACTACATATATGTGTCGATCTACTACTTATAGTTCTAAACACTGTGCCTATTGCAGGGTTACTATAGTGAATATAATATTCAAACATAATATTCCGTCATTAGTTCCAAGTTCGATGCTTGTCAAGGACGATGTTTTTTTTTGCAAATAATTAGACTATTAAGATGTTAATGCTACTGTTTGTGATGAAGTAAATATTTAGTAAGTTCTATACTTGGTAAAGATGATTCTTTGCTTAATTCCTGGTCACTTAAATTATCTTTTCTTGATGTTTGTACTGCTTTCCACTTATGCTGGTTTACTAAAATCAGTATTTGCCGTATTTTTTTTATATTTTACGGGAAGGTATAGACAACTTGGTAATTTATTTGACATGAGCACGTCTAAATTTATTGTTTTGGATTTAGGATAAAGCGATGCAGCGATAATAATTCCATGAATTGAGCACTCAAATCACCGCCGTTAGTAAAATAGCAAGGTTCCCAAATAGTACCCTTCTCCGTATTTTAGTAGGTTAAATGAAAGGTAACTTATTTTTAGATGCTTCTAAATCAGTTTTACCTATATTGGTTGATAGCATTTAACAACCAATATAAGTAGCTCTAATCAAGCAAGTGGTTTTACTACATTTAAAACTATGCACCGCATTACTATTGCACGGCAAGAAGTAAAGTAAAGTTCAAAATATGTAAGTATGGAAATTACTGCCCAAATAAGTCTATATTTACTGACTCATTGATAGTTCTGTAATGGTTAGACGATCCAAGGAAATGGAAAAACTTCAAAGGCCATCGTACTTTATCGACTGATAGAATCAAGGACAGTAGAAATATTACTAAGAGAATACCAACTCTACTACTGGCATGCTTACTGATAACAGTGTCCAGTAATGCTACCCGCAACTGTGCTAGTATTACGCCGTTGCATAAATATTAACTGGTTAGACCTTTTAAGTTCAAGTTAGACTAAATCTGCCTATAATAATTATTCTTTAAGAAGCAGTTTGCTCGTAGCAAGTGAAACTTTAATTTCCACCTTGCATGGTAAGATAAGGCAAGTAGCACCTTCTCGCGCCAATCCATCAGTTTTCATATTCCCCGTAATGTTGAAATTCCCTAGGAACCATATAAGATGGATGTTGAACTGTTCAGCTATCTTGTTAACAGATGGAAGGCAGCTCCAAGCTACTTTCGACGTGATAAAGCCTGATTGAAAAATTTTGATTGCGGCCTGACTATCCATAAAAATGCCAATATCACTTAGAAATATTACATAATACTTCATCCAGTCTATGGCTTCGTGAGAATAGACGAGTGTCCCATAATGTTATACCCCACGCAGAGAAATTGATTTAAGCGTTATCGCTGTACTCGCAGCCACTTGCTTGGCCAGGATATCAAAAAGTATGCGATGAAAGAAAATCTGCAATGCTTGAGCAGGAGTGCTCCTAAGTGCACCTCTAATACAAAAAGCAGCAGTTTTTTGCACTTTCATCAACAACTTTTGGTTTGTCACTGTATTTAAGGCTGACCAAACATTAGAATTGGTCTAACTAAAAATTGGTTAAGCGTTCATCTTTTTCCATTGTCATTTTTACAGAAGTCGAGTACTATCGTAGCTTTGTTTACTCTTTCCAGAATATTTGGCTTCCAGCTTAGTTTGCTGACCAAAATAAGAACCACCAATTTCATTTTCTGCGATATTCAAAACAACTCCATTAAGAGTTGGAGGGTTCAAACGAGAAAATTTATACTTCTTGGAAAAAGAACCAATTCAGTCTTAAGTAGGATAATACTAAGCTCACAACTATTGGTCCATTTAGTTAGGATGCCACGATCATTCTGCATAATATCCCTGAGGATATAAAGTTATTTATCAAAAGCGCCAATAGCTACATCATCCGCAAAAGCAACCACTCTAAAGCAACCCCTTCCAGTTTTAGTAACAGGGCTTTTATAATATGTTCCAAAGAAGCAGAGATAAAATATCACCTTGCGGTGTAACCATACTTACAAATTTACGGATTGATGATACACCGAGATTCACCGTTATTACGCTGTCTTTCAACATTTGCTCAATTCAGCTTCCAAGTTCCACCCCCAAATTGGAAAGTCACGGGTTTGATATTATTATGGCAACCTCTATAACACAAAAGGTCACTAAAGAGAATTTCTTATATTCGAGAGACTTCTCGATAGGACATAAGATGCTGAGACGTTGACCGATTTACAGACTCGATTGGAACTTCAAAGTTAGTCTTTATTTACCTTTCTAAAATTTTCAAGAAATAAGAAGATAAGCTAATAGGTCTAAGGCCTTTAGGATTGCAATGAAAACATTGGCCCTTCTTAGGTATACCAATTACATTTACTTCAGTCCATTTCTTTGGAATATGACATAGTTCGAGGCTACTTTTGAAACTCACCTTAATCTAGGGTTAAGTCAGTGGTTTATGGGATATCAGCAGGAAGGGCGCCTTTCGGATCTGCAGACTTGAAAGGCTTGAAATTATTTACTGCCAATAAGATATTTCTTCTGTTGATAATTTTCAGGAATAGAAACAACCCAGAACATGAGTTTCTAGAATAAGCTCTAGAAATTCCTAACCCGTTGAAGTCCATTGGTTATCCGGTTGTTAGAGATAGCTCGGAATGGCCGGACAAGTGGATAATATCTCATATAGCCTAGCTGCTTTAGAGGATTCCTTTATTGTATCACAAATTTATATTACTTTTAATTTATGAAGCGCTTTGAGGACTTTCTTATATAGGAGTCTCTAAAACTTGCCATCATGGCAAATTCATAGAGGAGTATATATTTTTTGACACACGGAACCAAAAGCATTTGAGGCCTCCAAACATAAATATAATTACCTTCCACACCATTGCGTAGTACCCGTAGGCAAAACTTCCATTCCTCGTCTCGTGCTGGCGCGTCTCCTTGAGAATTTCCATTTTTATAAATGAATAAAACATAATTCGTATTTATGGTGAACTTGGTCACTTTAACTAATCCTGAACATCCTAAAATCATATTCTTCTCCCTCTCAGGCTCTTGGCCATCCTTAAAATTACAGCGAACTTACCATTTTAGATATTTTTATTTGTTCCCAAGCCCATTAGCTACCGAGTGTGAGGAATATTGACCACTCAGGGGAAAACTCCTGAAGCTGTAAATACCTTTTGACGGATGTTTTAGATATTTTAGATTGAGGGCGAAATCGCGAAAACAAAATATGATCCATAATCTACCTAATCTACGAACTGTCATTATCCCTCCATTTACATGAACTATAGGATAGGGTACCACGCGACCACCTTCCAGTCATCAGGCTTAACTTCGCTTTACCATACAAATATGGTTGAAAAGATAGTTCTTAAAAGTATCCCGAATATCAACAGCTCGGAATTAATACAAACCACTTTAGGGAAACGGTTTCGTTTCAGTGTAAGCATAGCCATTGTGAATTATTCATAGGATAGGTTCTTTATGCATATCTCTGCAGGCTGTATTTGACAACTTTCAAATTATCTTGATGATTCTCTTAGCAAGGACCGCTTTGTTCTTCCGTGCGATTGTATAACGTATTTGCGCTTCCTTATAGGCTATATTCTGTTGCTCGACAGCAAAATGACACTCCTCATCAAACCAATCAGTTTTGGGTTTATTTTTTACCATATGCATATAGAATCACTTAGGCAGCACCGACAACCGAAGATGTCAATTTCTCCCAATGAGCATTCACATCATCAGAACGGTGGTTCGTTTCCAATATAATGCTACTGCTAACACGATTCACCAATTACAATTCTGCCGTCGTGCTCTAGTATTGGCTTACATCAGTAAATGCATGAATACAAAATAATTGACAAGTTAGCAAGTCGCTTGCGAAAAAGTAGCTTACACATACGATTATCAACTGATTTGAAATCTAAAACAGCCTTTCTCATCTGAGGCCCATAAATCAAGATTGCTGCGAGGTCATCTCCACTGTAAAGCAATGTAAAGCCTTAGGACAGATGATCTCCACTTTTTGGCTATATTTTAGCTATCTAACCCTTTTTTCTAGCCAAAATGAATGATTCAGCCTAATCCATTCCGCGTTTAATGAATTTTCCATTTTGTACCAAAAGTGTTAGACAACCTACTTTTTATGTTACCGCATAAATCAAAAGCTTAAATTGGTAATACCAACAAATTTAAAAATTATATAATCGCGCGCTGGTTAAAATTCGAAACCAATCTTGCATGTCAATATTTTCAAATTGATTAGTCCCGTACTCCAACATAAAAAAAATCATAAAATTTTTTTATAAAAAATCCACACACATTTCATATCGATATACGTGTATACGGATTATTCATATTATAATATAATCCATAAAATTATTAGAAAAATTGATTTATGAAATCCCATTCGCGAATTCCGCCTCCATCGAGAGCACATACACACGCACTGACACATAAAAGTATCATAATATGCAAAACCATCAACAACAACAAAACCAAACAAATTGTACAACTATTAACAGACAAACACAGTGATTTTATTACCTCCCATCACCCAACATAGCATATAACTACTGGCACATGGAGATGTTGGGTGGAGGGTGACAAATTTTTATTTTAATTTTTTTATATTTCGAAGTGACTAACAGCAACACAAACAAACAAACAAAAATTATATTATTTATGTTTTGATGTTTTTGTGGTTTATGGTAAAAATAGTTATACCAATGAATGTTTGTGACAAAACTAAATAAATTTTCTATTTTTTTTTAATATTTGTTTTTTTTGTTGGAAAATTTGGAAATTTTTTTTAAATTTTATTAAAAAAAAAAGCATTTTATTTTATTTGGAAAATGTCATACAGTACCCAAATGTATAATAGTTTTGTGCACATATAGTATACAATAGCACAGCGATGTCAGTAAAAATTACTGTACTATGTACGTATATAGAAGCAAACAAGGCCAACAACCAACTATTAAAATTACAAATAATTATTTTATTATTTATAACTATTTTGGTGTATGTGGTTGTGTGAGTGTGTGTATAGTTGGGATGACCTAGTTTTAATATTTTCTGAACAATTAAACATCATTAGTTGTGTAATTTTTAAAATTTAATAAATTTAATGGACGCAACTATTTTTTAAATGTTATTATAACCAGGCCCGGTACTAAGCTTGATTATTGTTATTATGGTCTATGTCATTTTGTTACGAGATCATTTTGATGACAAACAGAGAGACGGCATTTAATTCATCAATATAGTTATCACCTGAAAGTTTAACTGTGACTTAGTAATTTTAATAGTTAAAGAAAAGTTTAAAGTGTAGCGAGTCCCAATACTTACAAAATTCTAAAATATATTGTATAAATTACAATTAAAAAAAAATATTTAACACCAAAATTAAATGAAATAACCGTTTAACTAACAAAACACGTTCAACGTAATAATAAAACATCATTGTTTGTTATTTACCATGCGGAAGGTTTCTCGAATGGTGAGTAGTCATTAAATTTACAAGCTTACGGCACTGCTGATGCTTTCTCTGCTGGATCCTGTTCTCCTCGACATATCGTACTTTTTTCAAGATTTTACATTTTGAAAAATGATGGATGGCAATGAAAGCAATAACCCCAAATGGAGTAAGAACAGTCCACTTAGAAGACGCTTCGCTTAGAAGATACTTCTAAAAAATAGGAAACAAACGAAACGCTACGTTAATTAATAGAAACAGCAAAAACTTTAGACTTACTACATTGGGTTTTCCCTACTTATTATTCTTGTGAAGCCCATGTTTCAAAAATTAAGAAAAAATTAATCAAATACAACTCAACACTCGATGCAAACAGAATTTAACTGCCTATGTTTTAGAGCCTGCATGGATTTGGCGATCCATTCACCTTACATGAGCGGTGAAACCCATTTTGCATTTAAAATCAGGAATACTAAGGTGGTAACAAATACTCAAAAGTTGTTGGGTATATGAAGTAGCTAAACAACTACAGAAAATAAGAAATCAATCACACAAATTGCCATAAAACCTGATGATCTGGGCAAATTATGATAGCAAACTAAACAAAAGTTTCTCAAGATACGTCAAAAAGGATATAAGACATTTAATCGAAAAAAAGACGAATACACTCATTTATTGAATAAAATAGGAGGTAACTTCGATATAGAAGACTGAACAGAATAATGCAAACATTATTCTGTTTGGGGCTCAAGCCTGACTTAGCAGATAGCATGTAGCATGTAGTAAGTAACATGTAGCATGTAGCATGCAGTAAGTAGCATGTAGCATGTAGCATGTAGCATGTAGCATGTAGCATGTAGCATGTAGTAAGTAACATGTAGCATGTAGCATACAGTAAGTAGCATGAAGCATGTAGCATGTAGCATGTAGCATGTAGCATGTAGCATGTAGCATGTAGCATGTAGCATGTAGCATGTAGCATGTAGCATGTAGCATGTAGCATGTAGCATGTAGCATGTAGCATGTAGCATGTAGCATGTAGCATGTAGCATGTAGCATGTAGCATGTAGCATGTAGCATGTAGCATGTAGCATGTAGCATGTAGCATGTAGCATGTAGCATGTAGCATGTAGCATGTAGCATGTAGCATGTAGCATGTAGCATGTAGCATGTAGCATGTAGCATGTAGCATGTAGCATGTAGCATGTAGCATGTAGCATGTAGCATGTAGCATGTAGCATGTAGCATGTAGCATGTAGCATGTAGCATGTAGCATGTAGCATGTAGCATGTAGCATGTAGCATGTAGCATGTAGCATGTAGCATGTAGCATGTAGCATGTAGCATGTAGCATGTAGCATGTAGCATGTAGCATGTAGCATGTAGCATGTAGCATGTAGCATGTAGCATGTAGCATGTAGCATGTAGCATGTAGCATGTAGCATGTAGCATGTAGCATGTAGCATGTAGCATGTAGCATGTAGCATGTAGCATGTAGCATGTAGCATGTAGCATGTAGCATGTAGCATGTAGCATGTAGCATGTAGCATGTAGCATGTAGCATGTAGCATGTAGCATGTAGCATGTAGCATGTAGCAAAGACGACTACACTCATTTATTGAAGAAAATAGGAGGTAACTTCGATATAGAAGACTGAACAGAATAATGCAAACATTATTCTGTTTGGGGCTCAAGCCTGACTTAGCAGATAGCATGTAGCATGTAGTAAGTAACATGTAGCATGTAGCATGCAGTAAGTAGCATGTAGCATGTAGCATGTAGCATGTAGCATGTAGCATGTAGCATGTAGCATGTAGCATGTAGCATGTAGCATGTAGCATGTAGCATGTAGCATGTAAAAAGTAACATGTAGCATGTAGCATACAGTAAGTAGCATGTAGCATGTAGCATGTAGCATACAGTAAGTAGCATGTAGCATCTAGCATGTAGCATGTAGCATGTAGCATGTAGCATGTAGCATGTAGCATGTAGCATGTAGCATGTAGCATGTAGCATGTAGCATGTAGCATGTAGCATGTAGCATGTAGCATGTAGCATGTAGCATGTAGCATGTAGCATGTAGCATGTAGCATGTAGCATGTAGCATGTAGCATGTAGCATGTAGCATGTAGCATGTAGCATGTAGCATGTAGCATGTAGCATGTAGCATGTAGCATGTAGCATGTAGCATGTAGCATGTAGCATGTAGCATGTAGCATGTAGCATGTAGCATGTAGCATGTAACATGTAGCATGTAGCATGTAGCATGTAGCATGTAGCATGTAGCATGTAGCATGTAGCATGTAGCATGTAGCATGTAGCATGTAGCATGTAGCATGTAGCATTTAGCATGTAGCATGTAGCATGTAGCATGTAGCATGTAGCATGTAGCATGTAGCATGTAGCATGTAGCATGTAGCATGTAGCAAGTAGCATGTAGCATGTAGCATGTAGCATGTAGCATGTAGCATGTAGCATGTAGCATGTAGCATGTAGCATGTAGCATGTAGCATGTAGCATGTAGCATGTAGCATGTAGCATATAGCATGTAGCATGTAGCATGTAGCATGTAGCATGTAGCATGTAGCATGTAGCATGTAGCATGTAGCATGTAGCATGTAGCATGTAGCATGTAGCATGTAGCATGTAGCATGTAGCATGTAGCATGTAGCATGTAGCATGGAGCATGTAGCATGTAGCATGTAGCATGTGGCATGTAGCATGTAGCATGTAGCATGTAGCATGTAGCATGTAGCATGTAGCATGTAGCATGTAGCATGTAGCATGTAGCATGTAGCATGTATCATGTAGCATGTAGCATGTAGCATGTAGCATGTAGCATGTAGCATGTAGCATGTAGCATGTAGCATGTAGCATGTAGCATGCTAGCATGTAGCATGTAGCATGTAGCATGTTGCATGTAGCATGTAGCATGTAGCATGTATAGCATGTCGCATGTAGCTTGTATAGCATGTAGCATTTAGCATAAAACACAAAGAGTATACTAAGATACCAACATCTGTTCAAAATTAGAACCAATATTTCTCTTCACTATATACTAAACGACAATTTAGACAATGATCTGGAATCATTTGGATTTTTCACTCGACTTATCAAATCATAACAGCTACAACGAATGCTTTATATGTTTTTATACATATATATATATATATATGTATGTACATATTGTTTGTGCGTCGTTATTATGATTTGTGTCACACCATTTTTATATATGGAAAATTACATAATTTTTTTTGATCATCATATTTCATTAAATGCTCTGAAAATAAACCAGCATATTATGTTTAGTGAGTGCAAAACAGCCATTTTTATACTTTATATGTACATACAAACACATTCAGACACACACATATGGACATTAATCATATAATATAAAACTTAACTATAATCTATGCCATTTTTCTTCGTTTTTCTATTGTTTTTCATGTCTTGCTGTCATCATCATCATGATCGTCATAATATGTGTTTTTACTGTGTATATATATGTATGTTATTGTTTCTTCATTTGGTTTGTTTTTGATAAGCCTACAACATCTCATATCCCCGTTCACCATTGTAAACCTGCCTCACTCCTATCCTATTTTTTGATGTAAAGTTCGTTTACCGAAAATCAAATTCCGATATGATATACTTTATGCCTAAATGGTATCGTTTATCGTGTGGCTATGTTATGATGGAGGAGTATCCAAAAATACAATATTTTCATAATATATTGAGAACTACATACATATTTTCAGCATAATCATGCATGTACCATATAAACATATATTCTGGTATAAAAGAAAACAAAAGAAGAAAATGATTAGTTTTTCGTTTCTGATTAGTTCTTCGTTGTTGCTGTTGTTGTTGTTGTTTTTTATGGTTTATGTATTGTTATCTGTCACAACACATAGAATGAATGCGATCCATTCTCTTATGTCATAATTCATTTTGGGGGTGGTTGGGTTAGTATAGTCTAACATTTTTGTTCGGTTTGAATAGCCATTAAGTTCCATAAAATGTTGAACCTGAAATTTTTTTATTTTCTTATTTTTTTTTCGGAAAAGAAATTTACTCTAGTATCATATTTGGACTTTGAAAAATTTCAGACGCAATATAAAATGTTGCCACATAGTTTTGGTACATACCTACTGCAGGTTTTTAAAACCAGAAAAGTGACAGGAAAAAATAGTTTGGCAGTCGATTTGATGGACTGCCAAACTATTTTATTCGCGTTACTGAGACATCAAGGTGGTATTAGAGTAAGAGGTTTTTGGAGTGTTATCTTAACAAATGCCGCCAAATAAAGCGTATAACATATAATGAATACTTTTTTGACAAACAATATGAAATTCGAAACCTTCAGATATGTCAGCGTTATTGTTAGCCAGCATATAAGAGCAAATGATAAAATCATTTTAAAAATCCTTCAAAAGGTTAAACGTCTGCAGACCAGCATATTTTGACTCACCTTAATTTTTTAGTTTGGTATTTTTCATCTAAGACGCCACCTAGACATTGGGAGTGAAATCAAAATATAATTGAAAAAAAAAAAAAAAAAAAAAATTGAACTTGGACCTAAATCGAACCGATGGGTCTACCTCCCATATAGACAAAGGATTAAAAATTAATCCTAATTCTAAACAATGGTTTAGGAACCAACACTCACAGTAAAATGCAGCTCACAGTAAAACAGAGGTAGTTGGTAACTTGGACCAGAAAAATTTCGTACGCAAAATTTCAGAAAGGGACAGCGAGTCTTAAATACAGTACTCCCAGGGTGAGTTGAAAGCGATGAGAAACAAGCAAGCCAGGCTGGAATCGGGTGCCAAGTGAAGCAATAGCAAAGCTCAAGGAATGCTGGCCATCATTGACAAAAATCAGATGGGGGTCTAAATTCCATAATTTTAAAGGTCCTTAAAGAAAATGCGGGACACCTCTGTCATGCAGAGATGCAGGATAGTGCCGCAGGTGAAAACCATTAACTTCACGCCTGAATGATAGATATGTGAATCTGCTAAAGTAAAGCCTTTGTCTAGCTGAGTTGTGGTAATTAGCAGCAATTATCAACCGAGGTGAAATAGCCGGACGTGATCTTTAAGATCATTAAGACCAGCAATCTGCCAGGCCTTAGACCATCAATAATGGTTGTCAACAGGGAATTATTTGTTCATCTAGACCATGGCTTTGATTTTGGATCGTTAGCCTTCAACGTTGATATAAAATATGAGAGGAAGGGTAAGATCCAGGGTTTACTCGGACCGACTAAATTAAGGTTTTAATCCAGGACTAGAACTAATAATACAAGAATATGTGATCATTGGATAAAAGAGCATATAATTTTATACCCAATTTCTGATAATCTTGCAATTTCAATATTTTCCCTGCTACTCAGCCTTTAAGAACCCTAGAAAAATAAATTGAAGCAAATATAGGGAACTGCTAGGAGGCGTGTTGACGTCGCGGCTGTGGAGTTTCCAGTTACAATTGATGATCTGGATTGCATGGTGAATACCATACCACACCTGCAATCGATGTTTTAATGTTGCTTGATTTTCGATTATAAACCTAGAGAGGTCCGAAAACCACCCGGGTGGTCCACAGAGGAATTAAAAGCCCATAAGAAGGCATAAATATGACAGATTTTAATAAGTCTTAAAGGTCTAAGAAATTTCAGTACTAGGCCTCATATAAGGAAGGCCTACGACTGTTCAATGGGAAATTGATGCGATGGAGGAGGTCCTAGAGACTTTTCGTCTTAGGAAGATTCTCTCCACCAATCCAACTAATATAAATTATTTAATTAAACCTGACGTTTCCTCATCAAACCCTCTTCCCAAAGGGCTTCGATAATCCAACAAAGTTTAAAATGCAGAGAGTAGCACATTTGTTATGCACAGTAGATATCATAAAAAAAGGATTCTATTGGCGATAAAAAGGTCTCGGCTGTTTAAATCGGGTAAACCGGAAAGGATTATACCAACAAAATTCTCATAGCTAGAAGTGGTAAATACATCTGCACGTGTGGACTGGATCCATCTAAGACAGAGCTCTAGTACTGTTTCCTAAGACATACAAAATCCCGGTAGATGTCTCACATATTGAAATAGCATTAAATTGGCATTTATTTTACAGAGCAAGATTTCTTGGCGTAATTTTATTGTTGCGTGAGAAGACCATTCTGCTACTACTTCCTAAGAAGCGTCTAAATTTAGTTGAGGCATAATAGGATAACTACATATTGCAATGCATGCCATGCATGTGAATTCTGAATTTAATTTGAAATTTTAACTCAAAGAATGTTCTTTTATCTGTTGAGCACCATTTATGTAGACCAGCCGGCAGATCTCCCGTTATCGGACTGTGAAAATTGTTAGTTGTGCATTTGTCAGTTTGATCTCTAAAAAATTTTTTTGAAATATTCCAAATTTGACTTGGATAATTGACCTTAAATTTGACGTTTAGCAGGCAACTTAACGATATATTGGTCTTTTGATTATTTGAACATTTAATTGAGTTCCTGGGTTTGGAACGCGAGTCGTTTTTTTTCCAAACCAAGGATGACAGTTTCCGAATAGAGCTTTCTGAAGTTCTTCTTCTACTGAAACTCACCAATGTAAGCAAAAATGTGTAGCATTTTGGCTTAAACTCACTCAAATATTGTTTTTAATTTGTTGATGAAACTTCTCTGCAAAATACCAATCTTGTTTGGAAATGGAATCGCTAAAATTCTCTAAACAATTCCGAGCACTTTTTATGGCTATTTTCGATTGGCAGATAGCCTCCGATTGGGTCTCTAATGGAATTCTTACAATTGGAATTCTTGTGAACTACTCTGGTGGCATGAACCGCTGTGGCAGCTACAAACCACAGTCAAATCATTCGCAAAGGTTTTCGAACAACCTGGCAAAAAAACGGCACTCGTTAAGCGAATTCTAGGCTACTGCTTAATAATTTTTATCAAACTGTTGCGAAAGACAGAGTAAGCCAGCAGGAAGCTAACACAAATGACCAATAACCACCAGTATTAAATTGACTCCCGAAAAACTACTTTCAATCCAAATTACCACCTAGTAAAGCCGGGCATCCAATTACTTAAAGTGATGCGTAACGATTTTCGGTTGCATGACAATAAAGACAGTACATCCGGAGTTGGTAAGCAACCTATCCAGCAAAGCACTTTTGCTGCATTTAAATGTTTCGTAAGCAGGGATGTCTTGCCGCCATTATGTATATAGACAAAGGCACCAATTTCGTGGGGCCAAAATAACGTTGTCTGAAATGCAGCATCAATTATGCACCAATCCTCTTTGCCAAATGATATTGTAGCTTACAGTACAGAGGTCAAGATCGAATGGAAAGTAAATCCCCATCAAGTCCATGGTCTGGCAGGTTCTAGAAGACTTCTCTCAAATCCATGAAACTCTATTTAGTTCATGCAACAGGGAATTATAACCTATCGCAATCAAAGAGTTGTCTAAAGCGCTATATTTGCATTGACACCGGCGTATTTTAAACTTGCACATGCACTATTGGTCATCCCCATATCAAAGTTATTTAAATTATTTTGATAGCTGTGCTCCTACTTTGTCTTGCTTGATAAAATTCTGAAATAGCTCTGGAACATGTTAATTGCAATTACAACTATTCTATTGGTTTTTTAAACCGTCAAATTGGCCTGGCTTCATCTGCAAATCCTCGGGATGTAATTCAAAAGAATCGAGCCATTTTCTGTTATTATTATAATAAATTCGCAATCTCTGCATTGGCACTACTGAGTGGGTAGTTAACTTTTTTTTATATTAGTGTTTGATATAGGACTTGAACAATTTTTTTATAAAGTTTCAATAGCAGGCAGTATTTCCTAAACAAAAACCACTTTTTACATACCTTGTCGAGTTTTGCATTAATTGTATGCGTATCTAAATATAGTATCGAGTTCTAAATTTAAAAATAATTGCATCCTTAAAATTATGTAGATAGCATATACCCAATAAACATAAAATATTCAATGTGAAGCCGGAAAAGTCGTTTCTATATAGTCTCATCCGCCAACGTAATATCGAACCGAATGTAGATTGCATATTTCCTAATTGAATATTACGTATTTCAACTACATCACAATGTAGCAATATGAAAGCAACGCCAACAACATCAAAACTATACATTGGAAATATAATTTTCCAGTACAAAATATTTTCCAAGAATTTCCCAGTTTTTTTTTCGTATCTGAAGCGCGCACAAATAATTTCAGTTCAAATACTATAATGAATTTCTCAGCATTTGAAATGATACATTTATGTACATTACGTAGTCTCAAGTGTATGATAGATACACTATCGCGGGATGAAAAATAAATCGTAGAAAATTGATTTAAAATTTTGTAAACATTTTTTTCTTCTGTTAAATGAAAAATTGAAAATGGAAAACTTTTTTTAAAATCGTAACATGTATATGTGCAGTAGCAAAGGATATGTCATAAGCGAGATTAATTACCGTGGTATATGGATAAGTAATTGAAATACGTTTATTGGGATATAAGAAGAATAAAATGTCGTGCTGCACCAGCACTTTATTATCCGATGAGTATGATGTAGTACCGTCTTTACGTAAGTCATGTATGATACAGTAGTTTTATTCGGTTTAGTATATTTTTCGTAGCTACATATGGCATAAACATAAAATGATGTATACAACAGTAGAGTATAAAATGAAAACGAGCCATAAGAAAAATGACAGACAATAATAATAAAACTGTAACTATTTTGCTGTGCTCGTCGACTATAACTAGCTAAGTTATACGAGAAAAAAAAACAAGACAGATTTTTTACATTTTAACTTGACTCTTTTGTTTGGAAGTTTCTTCCATTGTTCGTTCTGTGTGTGTATATGGTGTACTGTGTACACTGTACAGTACACAAAAATTTTCCAACTTAGATAAATCATTTAATTTTGTGATTGCAATCTAAAGATATAAAACAGCAGAACGAGCAAAATAAAATTTGTTTTCTGTTAAGTTTTTTTTTTTTTTTTTTTTTTTTGATTAAGGTGCAGATTCGCGACAGACACAAAAAAAAAGTCGTTTGTTCGCAGTTTGCAAGAAAAATTGGTAGTATAGTTTTTTTTGTTTTGGATTGATTAGAGTCACGCATTTCTTTTCAACAAAAAATGAGTAATAGCATAAAGTTATAGTAAAAAAATAAAAGTTATAGGTTCAAGAGCCATTGTGTTGTGTACGTCGTCTGGTCGATTATTACAAATTTGTGAACACATTTTTATAGACCATTAGTGGAAATTAGAGCCATTTTTGAAGTCTCAAACAAATGTGTCATTTGACTTTTTTTGAATCGTTCGTTACAAGTGTGACAAACGATCTTAACTGATTGACTGTAATCAGTACAAATCAAATCATTCGACTTGGAAGGAAAATTGTATGACATTTTGAATTTGCTACGCCTTAAAGCACTATTGGTGGCAAATTAAGAAGATGATTTGCAATATTTACAGAAACTATAAATCAGCTACGATCAACATGCAAATTTTATAGACCTCGCCGCATCGTTAGAGGATGATGGTAAACATAATTTAACGTACAAAGAGCGATAACCCCAATGAACACAACTCTTCCGTCTTACTGCCCTCATTCGTAGCGATGCTCTTGAGCTTTGTGTAGTTCTTGAAAAGTCAGTTTACTATTAGCGATTATTGATAGCCTTTATCTGTTTCCTGTTTGACCCCAAAAACTCACTGGCTTTTCGGTAGCAGCCACAGTGGTCAATGCCACTAGGGTTTCTTATTTTAGTAGTCCCATTTCCGACGATGACTATTGATCAATCAAAAAAAAAACGATTTCCAATTTTGGTTTGTAAATAGTGTCGAATCATTGATCTAAATGCTGCTTACAGTAGTGTAAGCAGCATTTAGGTCAGTGATTCGTGTATTTCCCTTCATATTTCAGTACCATCCGATGAAAGTCATTGTCCACTGATATTCACAGAACTGCTGATCTGAGGTAAAATTTCTGGCCTTGGAATACCTTCGTGCTTCCAGAATTGGTGCAGACTAAAATCTCCATTAAACTTTACGAGAAGGCTAATGTTAATTTGCTTAATAGCTGACTTTTTCAGTCAAGTGCAGGATTTGGTTCGTTTGATCTAAACACGCATCCAGGTCGCAGAAGTCAAAAGCATTGAGCGACTACTAAAATTATGTTAATGTAACGATAAAGCGACTACAATGGTTCCGAATCAAAATCGAACCACTGTTAGGTATATTATTGAATAATTTACGCATATTCGTAATTTTTTGGCTAATTTTTTATCTCCAAAATAATTTATGAAAATGTATGGATATTTCAATGTACAATTTATGCTGATACCCTTGTCAAAATCGGATCCCAGTTACATGTTTTATTGCATAAGTTATGGATTTTTGTATATTTGTGGGCTAACCCCTTGCCTTATATCTGGCCTCCAAAACAATTTGTGAAAATTTTTGCATATTTCAATACAGTAAAAGAATTTTTATACTGCACCATCTCACCAGATTCCAAACACAACTGTATAACGCAGCTAAAATTGTTAAAAACAAACTTAATTTTAAATATACCTACGTGAAACGGCAGACTCGGAAATTTATCAAATTAATTCATTCAGTTGGATAATTTTGAGAATTCTCATTTTCAATTTGATCCAGCAGTTATTGCATCACCTAAATCACCATGGTCTCTTGCTTCCAGATCACAAGAGTTGGCTTAAATCATATCTACAATTAAAAAAGCATCAATATGTGGTAACGTTTTCTATATTTAATATTTTACTCATCTTTTTATTAAGTGTACCTGAATTGGGTACAATGATGTATTTGTTTATATTTTTGTTTACAAATAATTTTGACATTTCGGCATGGTATAGTTGTTTATTTTTTTATTTCGTTAAGCTGGTATCTAAATTCTATATTGTAAAGGTTATATCACACTACCACGTCTAATTGTTTGCAAATATTTCTAACAATTTGGCATTGTACATTTTTTAAAATTCGGTTTCTCATATTCTTGGCGTATTTTTGATATTTTTAGATTTATTTATTCATATTTTATTAATGAGTTTTAAATCTTTAAAAGCCAATTGTTATAACAATTATTTTACGAATATTGATGATTTTTCGTTGGACCATATTGATATGAATCGTTCTTCCAAAAGGTTGTGTGTACTTCAATTTGGGGCATGAATGATCTAAGTAATTTTGACAATTTCCTAAATTTTCTTGATCGTTTACATTTACTTACTGATATTCATTTCATAGTTATAACGGAAACATTTATTAAAAGCGCAAGTATATTTTCTAAGTAAATTTCTTAAATATCTTCTCATGTAGAAATCACAGCACTGGGGGAGGAATCGCAATGTTCATTAGGCATGATATTCGTTATAATATCCTTAACATTGATGATGAGACTATGCCTTTTCAGTTCAATTTGTGTTCAACTCTTGGAGTATAATCTAACTAATGTCTGTGGAATCTATAAACCACCGGGCTCTGATACTACATATTTTTTGGAATTCTTGGGTAGCAATAAATCCAGTTACGACTTTATTATTTTTGGAGATTTGAACATACCAGTTAATAAAGATTTAAAACTTATTCATGAGTACAATTCAACCTTGCTAAGTCAAGGAATGATTGTTACTAACACATTTGCTACCAGACCAGTGAGTGGTAATATATTGGATCATGCTATTACCAGTTTTATCAATATAGACCGAGTTTTTAACTCAACAATTGAATCTGACATCAGTGATCATAGTTTCATTTTCTCCAAATTAATGTTTAAACCGAAATATATGAATAAAAAATTGGAAAACTGTAAATTATGAAAAAGTCAATCAGCATTTCGATGAATTTTTGCATTCTACATCGTTTGAAATGCATAATCCTGAGTTAACCTTAAAATTAATCTTTGGAAAATGTAACGAACTGGTTGTTCAACATACGAAATCTAAACAAGCAATAGTGAAAATCAAAAATGCTAGTAATTGTCCCTGGAAGAATCTTGATCTTTGGAATCTAATGAAACAAAAAAGTCGCACCCTTAAAAGATTCAAACAAAATATAAATAACTGTACGTTAAACGACAGATTAGATTCACTTCCTAGTATTGTAAATTATATTGTAAAGACCTTCCTAGTATTGTAAACTTATTTAATAGCTATTTTGTGAATGTTGGTCTCAGCTTCTCTTCTACAAGTAATGGTAATACTGAATTTTATAACCTACACAATATCAAATCTAATTCATTCTTTTAATTTTGGCTTCTTTCTATTTTATAATATAATCACTAGTTTAGACAATAATAAGAGTGGTGGCTATGATAATATTCCTAACATTGTAATAAAACGTAATTCAGTATTTTTCTCTCATCTGTTGACTAATTTATTCATTGTAGCGTTTGAAACCGGTATCTATCCTGATTGTTTTAAGATTGCAAAAGTGTCACCTATATTTAACTCAAGTGACTGCAAAGTTCTTAGTAACTATCGACCTATTTCTGTTTTGTCTACAAAATACTAGAAAAATTAATAATAAATCGTATGATTGCTTATCTAAACGAATTAAATTTTTTCTACTGTCATCAATATGGCTTTAGACAGAGGTCTGGTACAAACAATGCTTTAATTGATATTACTGACCTGATATACCGTGCTTTTGACAATCAAGAGTACATATGTGGCCTATTTTTGGATCTTCATAAAGCATTTGACTGTATTGATCATTGCCTTCTTCTAAACAAGTTGTACTGCTACGGCTTTCGAGGCTTAGCTGTAATCTTTTAACGAATTACCTTCAAAATCGCAAAACGTTTGTGGTAATTAATGGTGTATTTAGCAGCACTCTAACTATTAATTGTGGTGTTCCACAGGGTAGTGTACTTGGGCCCATTCTATTTTTGATTTTCATAAATGATATATCATCCCGCCTGCCACTTGCTGGTCAAATTAGAATGTTTGCAGATGATACCGCAATATTCTATAATTCTAAAGATTGCACTCATACCATGATGAATATGGAAAGCGACCTCACTGTGCTTTTGGAATATTTTAATTTAAACAAAATATCAGTTAATCTTAATAAAACCAAATTTATTATTTTCCAATCCCCATTCTTACCTCACTGTCATGGTCCAACCCTTACAGGATTCAGATGTTATCATCGAGCGTGTTGATAAACTAAAATATCTTGGAGTCATACTTGATAAGCATATGTGCTGGAATGAACACATTCATAGCTTGAGTCTAAAAGTGAGTCCGTTTTTTTATTTGATTAGAAAACTTGCTTCCTTTGTCCTAGAGCACGTTTTAAAAATGATTTACTTTTCATTTATTCACGGCAGATTTTATTTTGCGATTGCTAATTTTGGCAGTCCCGGGAAATCTAAGCTAAAAAAGCTACAGATCTTACAAAACAAGAGTTTTAAAGCTATCTTTTGGCTTCCGCACATGTTTCCCTCTATTGAGTTATATAAAAATATAACTGAAGGTATTCTGCCAATTACCGCATTATTTCAATTTCATGTGTCACTATATATGTACAAATGTTTAACCATGTCTTCAATGCTATCAAATATTGAGTTTTATTATGTAAACCATAGCCATTCAACTCGGCGTTCCAATGTTTTAGTGTGTTATAAAATTAAAACTGAATTTAGTAGTAGGTCCATATCATTCGTTTATCCACACATCTATAATGATTTACCGAATACTGTTAAAAGATCTGAAAATGTCTTCAAGTTCAAGAAAAATTTAAAGACTCATTTGGCTGAACTCATTTGGATAATTATTTGTGAACTGTGATATAATTTACCTGTATATTTTTAACCTGTGTATTATCACTTTTTTCATTTTATTTTGGATATTTTGTTGTACTATATTTTTAACTATTTTATCTTATATAATTACTGTGTACTAAAATTATAATTATTTATATTTTTTATTATTTTTTTTTAGTGGGGAGCGGATTAGCTTTTAAGGGACATAAAATCCATTAGCTATCTGTTCTCTGATAAATTATTGTAAAGTTAAAAAAAAAAAAAAATGCAGTATTTATGCTGATACCGAGACCTTTAAGTTAAAATATCACTGACCAAAATCACACCCCCGTTACGTATTTTAAATGATGTATCAAACTGTAAATTAACTGTAAAAAAGCCAGTTCATTATTATGTCCTGGGTTCATCTCGAAATTTGCTGATTAACTGGTTTTCTTACACAACAAGTGCACTTGAATATTTATGCACTTCGTTTTGTTGACTTGGACATACAATTTGAGTGACTTTATTCAGAATCGATACGTTAGATGTAGCAATGCCTTCAATCAAGTCTTAGTCGCCCAGGTTTGAACCAAATCCCCAATTGAGTGATTTTAGAGTCCAAATCCAGTAATTTTTTGTTGAGTTTAAATTGTTGGAATGGATTACTAGTTCTGATGACAGCGGTAGGCAATAAACGTCCAGGAAAACTGCTTATGTTCTATATGACAGTGTTAACTACTACGTTTCCCCCATCGACTTTTATGGTTGGTTCATGATTTGTCGCTGCCCATTCGTGTGTAGTAAATAGTTAGATTTCTTTACCACATTGTGCAGTTTCTTTAGATTTTACATTGGTTTACTCTATGCCGGTCAATTAAAACTAATCTTAAGTCTAGTTGCTTGATCTCTTCGTTTGGATGAATTTTTGAACTTGTCGCATTGATATATCTTGTAAGAGTTTTCGAAGTTTATACTCTTGTTTGACTTTATATCAGTTTTCAAGCCATCTTGTTATTTAGCTAACTGTAATACACAATTCGGAGGCATCATTTAATATTAAAATAAAAAAATTTTAAATGGCCCATCTTTTGCTATGTAACTTTAAATGGAAGTAAACATTGGGCTCTTTACCTGTCAAATCATCATTTAAGGAATATAAATTATTGAATAAATAATTTAAAATCAGTTGTAATATATAATACCAAAAAAATAAAATCCAAAATACAAAATGCCGTCAATCGTAATCTCTAAAGCATTTAATTTCTAATCCACAATCTACAATTCTCAATTATGCTCCATTTGTTAGTTATCCGCCTTGAAAATAAAATAAAATCAATAAATTTCCATTCCTTAGAAATTAGACAAATCCACAAATTAAAAAAAAAAATTAATCCTCCTCTCCCTAGTTGCCGCACTGTGTAGGGGCATATACCCATCGATTTAAAAATTCACAAACCAAAGTAGAAATTTTATTAATAAAATTACAAAATTTATCAATCAAATTTTACAAAAACTTGTAAAACGACGTCGGCAACTTCTTTATTAATTTTCTCAAAAAAAAAAACTTTTTAAAGTTTATCATTTTAATTTTTTTTTCTTTTAAGTTCGCCTTCCAACAAAAGCACAACGAACGAACGAACGAACGTATACGTACATACGAAAAAAAAAATTAAATCAAATCAAAGATGATTGAATAGAAATTAAATTTTCTTGTTTACAAACAAAAAAGTTTTCCAGCATCCAACTTAATTTTCTATGTTATGTTTTTTTTTATATTCGGTGTTTGTTGTTGTACGTCTAATCCCCATTCCCCATTGGTGCCATGTATTACTCGTAAAACGATGGTATCCGTTTATTTTTATTTTTATTTTTATAATACACAACTCATTTTGATGTGATGACAATCTTATCATTGAGTCATCCCATTTTACATTTTTCTTCATTTTCTTGTTTTGTGTCTTATATTTTTTGCATTCTTCTCTTTTGCCTTTGTTATGTGCTTAAAGAACTCGGGTATTCAATATTTATGAGTCTCTTGAGTACGTTCAATCGAAATACTATATACAGTAACACAAAAAGATTTCGTATCGGGGGATTTGAAAGTAACATTTTTTTTTTGTTTTGTGCTTTGCACTTTCTTTAGAGTTTTTATTTCGTTCGGATGTTATTATCTTAAAGAAACATGATGAAATCTGTCGAAGTGATAACAGAAATTTGATTAAATTACATGTACATATGCCAATATATATATATAGATAAAGAAAAAGCGGTAATCTAATAGTTTTGTGGAATCCATTAAATGTTAAGGTGTGTAATAAACACCGTTAGCCTTGATAGATTCCACATTGACGTAAAGAAAATTGACATAGCAAGCAATAATAACTCGGTTCATAACAATAACAGGTTTCATATTTCAGCTATTGTCTGTACTTTTGAAGATTTCTGGCGCAAACAATTTTCATATTAAAAATAACATTGGTATATAATGAAAACGATTTTTCCGAAAATATATCAAATTTTTCCGAAAATATATCAAAAAGTGAAATTTCATTACTACTAATCATAGGTTGAGGAGTTGAGAACAGCACATCATTTGCTTTGACGGAATGCCAGTGTAACTTATCGAGTATTCCTCGAGACTAGCTAGGTTCTAATGGACCAGTTCATCTTTAATCTGAATGATTTTTGTTATAATTTTTGAAAATATTTGTGTGAACAGGACCGACTTAATTTTTTTGAAGCTGCGATGTAGATCATAGCGGCACTTAAAAGGTTACCTTGCAAGATATTTCATATTTTTGAATTCAAAGTTTTGTGAGTAGTAAATTCGGTTAACAGGATTCATACTTACGTAATTGCCGGCGATTAGCAAAAGTTAATGAGGCTGTCATTTAACCTTAAGCTATGATGAGGAAGATAACGGTATACCAATAAAAATGTTAAAAGAGACTTTATGTTCCTTGATAAAGTTCTGAAGTTGCCTAGTGGTCCTTAGGGAAAAGACTACAAGCAACGAGTTTTAATGATAAAGGGTCGATTTAAATTAGAGGATAAGAAAGTTGCAAGGTACCGCGTTTTAACAACACAGGTAAAAGTTATGCCGGCTAATGTAAGATCGTTGAGGGGAATATGAAGAATCCGGATGCCAAATGAGAATAGTATACTTTTGGAGATTTATCTTAAGGCCAACTTCATCTAAAGAACAAATCAATTCTTTAAGAATAGGTTGAAGGTATGTAATATCGTGGATAAGTAGCAGGATATTATCAGCATAAGCCAGAATAAGGAGTAGATGTAATTGATTACTCTGTTCTAACTGTAATTGAGGGAAAATTTCAGAGACGGTAACCAAAACTTCATTGAAAATGAATTTATAAATTGGAGGAAAAAGATGGCAACCTTATTTAACCACCTTATTCTTCCTAATCTGGGTGGTGCAAACTTTAAACCACTTGACTGAGGTATATTTCCAAAAACAAGTCTTGATAATTTAGTTAACTAAATTGTGGGGCATTTTTAGATTCAATCGGAAGATTTATAGGCGGATACAATTATGAATGCGGTGTTCAGATTAAGCGTGTCGTAAGGCTAGCTGGGCAGCTTTAAAGAAGGCAAAATACGTCGGATTTTGGTGGTGGCGATTCGTCTGATGACGGGCACTTTTGAAATTGGCAAGTGCTCGACGGCGTCTGGGGGTTAGGAGAGGTTTAGCTGTTAGGATTTGTTGTACGGAAGATTTAATGCGGTTTAGTAGTAGCTCCCAAGGGTCGTCGGGAAGTTTAAAACAGCTTTCTCATAAGTGGTAGAAAGATGTGACTGATATCAGGATCTTAGTTTTTCATTTTGTAACAATGAGAGGTTGATAGACTTGCAAGAATTAGGAGGTAGACAAGATGTAGGAATAGAAACAGTTGGAGAAAAGATAAGGTGGGAAATCTTAAGACTCCATTGGAGCATTCAATGAACACAGAAAAAGGAGTGATCGCTAAGCTGAGGAACAATGACTCAAGCTTGAGGGAATGAACATAGAGCAATCGAGGTTCTAGACAAAGCAATATGTAAGCAATCTGGAAGCGAGTATGGCCGTCCCTCCAAGTAAAGAGGGACAAGCGTTGCACGCTGTCGATCTCCATGAATAGATGTGAGGAATTAGCAAGAAGTTCTAGGGAGACTCCATTTTCATTTGACTTGCTATGGAAACAACTGGTTCCACATAATGGCGACCTCAAAAATCATTGAAACCAAGGCGGGAATTAAAATTGCCAAGTAAAACAATGTCGCGGGAGGGTGGACCTCTTGTAGCGACCATCGCTACACACACAATTAAAAATTATTCAGATGTTTCGTGCAAATCCATATAATCCGCTAACGCTATATAAACACTGTACATAAATATATATAGAGCGTAAAGTAGCTATTACACATAGCACTCCGTCGCCATGGCCTGATGAGATGACAAATAATTTTTAACAAAATTATTTACGATTCCTCATCAGATCGAAACTGAGCTTTGCTTCGCACAACATCCGAATCTGAATAATTAAAAAAATAATGACGTCAACCGCCGTCGTTATAATCTATCAAGGATGGAATGTATAGTTAAAAAGATTGCAGAGGCGCATCGTTGATTATATTTCGAAGTCTGAAATATAAGCAGATATAAAGAGAAATTTACCACTTTTTAAAGTGGTAAGAAAACCTAAAAAATAAATTTTTCTTGATGAGTAATCCGACACTGCGTCGGGGAGTAGTAGGTATGTTGGAGAGATACTACATATAGTTGTCAGAGGAACATGCACAAGAACACATGTTGATTCTTTTTTACTGATTTAATACCGCTTTCTCAAAGACCACTCTGAATTAGGTGCTGCTGTTGGAATTAGTCGTCATGGTACTTTATCTTTTAAAAGATTGGAAAAAATTTCTTTATTGTTACAATACTCTTCTACTTATGAGTTGCCTCAAGGCCCCTAAAAATGACTCGATGCTAAGGTTAATATTTATTTCAATATGGGTCACGTGAATAGTAAAACAGTCAAATATACAAAAGTATGCTTTCGTTGGAAACGAACCTCTCCATTTCATAACTAAGGAAATCACAAAAATCAACTCCAATTGACCCAAATGAAACCGTATATCATAACCTATTCACAGCAACCGAACCCATAAATTGCTCCATCAATTTTGGTTCAGACAGTTGTCATATGTCTGATGCCTCTGATGATCCAGAAAACTATTCTAACCATACTTAACAATAAATGTGTGCCTGGGTGCTGATGCTTGGTATGTACCTTATACGGCATCAAATGGCAAAAGGCGATATAAAATTATCAATGCTTAGCATTCGTTGCTTTTCGTTTGGCAATTTTGGTGATGGATTTTTCTAGAGCATCCTTTGTTTCTAACAAAGCTAGATGCTAGATGATAGGTGCTAGATGCAAGTTGCTAGATTCTAGATTCTAGATTCTTGATTCTAGATTCTAGATTTTAGAATTTAGATTTGATTCTAGATTTTATATTCTAGATTCTAGATTCTAGATTCTAGATTCTTGATTCTAGATTCTAGATTCTAGATTTTAGATTCTAGATTCTAGATTCTAGAATCTAGATTCTAGATTCTAGATTCTAGATTCTAGATTCTAGATTTTAGATTTTAGATTTTAGATTCTAGATTCTAGATTCTAGATTTTAGATTCTAGATTCTAGATTCTAGATTCTAGATTCTAGATTCTAGATTCTAGATTCTAGATTCTGGATTCTAGATTCTAGATTCTAGATTCTAGATTCTAGATTCTAGATTCTAGATTCTAGATTCTAGATTCTAGATTCTAGATTCTAGATTCTAGATTCTAGATTCTAGATTCTAGATTCTAGATTCTAGATTCTAGAATCTAGATTTTATGCTACACATTTAGATTTTTATCAATCTAAATATGGTTTAAAAATTCAATTTAAACAGGGACTAAATTAAACTCAATTAACATTATAATTATTCTAGGTCATAACCACACATTCTTCACCGCAAGATCATAATAAAAAATCGCCTATTGAACTACAAAAAATAAAACGTTATTGTATACGTACATTTAATATACAGACTCACCACACCATAAAAAGCTAAAATAGGGAAAATTGATTTCCATTATAGCCAAAAAAGAAGATATTTTTGGCGTATTATTTAGAGTAAATTTTCCAGATGACCTCCTTATCTCCCAATTTTATTTCCTTCCCAAAATAAATTTTTTTTTTGTTCATTTTCGTCGTTTTATTCAATTTTCCAATTCAAAATACAGTAACAATAACAAACAAACAAATCCTGATGTGGTTTTCGAATTGTTGTTTTTTTTTTTTGGTTTACTCATCTTAACAATTTTTCACTGTAAACTTTTCTGATATATTCTTTGAGTATGTGTGTTGTATTTTATAGTTTCAATATGGTGCATTTTAGTTTTACCTAGAGTACTCAAATTCGAAATTGTAATCGAGCATGAATATATATGGTCATAGATGAAGATTCATATAAGATTCCTGAGAAAAAATTATCTGCGGAAAATTGCATTTTATTTAGTTTTCTGTAGAACCATTAACAGGTTCAACGAGAGTAAGCATAACAATCACGATGAAGTTGGTATTTATGGTAATTATGATATTTTTTGTTATACTTCATTAACTCGTATGGTGTATTGCCAGTGATTTTGCTGAATCCGTTTGATTTTATGCAATAATTAAACTAGTTTGCACCTTGAATGTCACCAGAAATGGCTTAACGAAAAGCAAACTATGCCTAATAAAGACTATGCCTAGTAAAGAAATACCTCATAAAATAAATAGAAGTCTGAAGTTCCGCATTACGATGACCTTTTCACAGTTTTAACTGTTTTTTAACCAGATTACGACTTAGCCATACCACAATAAAAACTTTCATCATATAAAACTTTTTAGTTATATGACAAGAATAATTATGCAATATTACATAGTATAGTTATGTAAATACCTGTATAAACTTTTAACATTGTCAATGGTAACTATCTCCTCATCCCACTATATTGATACATTTACATACATACATATACATAATTCATAACAATAAAAAATACAGATAAGCTGTATAGAAACTATAAATAGCACAGTAGCAAACCATTTTCCCAAACATATTTTGGTCTTTTGTTTTTGTAATTTTCATCCTCTCAACAGGAGATTTTTTTTTGATTTTATAACTATTAATAAGACTACACACACACATACCATATACATACTAACATTATTATATGATTTTGGTGTCATTACTACTCGGGGAAGATGTACATATATAATATTTTGGGGAAACACAATAAAATATTCTCTAGGATTCACAATTTTTAGGACAAAAACAACAATACATATTTTTTTTTGAAAAATTCTAGGATTATCAATGGAAACAACAAAAAAAAAAATTAGAAAACTTTTTCTGTTGTTTTCCTAAAAGTACAGTAGATTTTTATGATATATACACAATGACTTAATTTTATGTGTGCGCTCTAAAGGGTGTTCCAAATTTAATGTAGGAATATTTGGTTGCGGTTCTCACGTTCACCAAATTCATTATTAGTCAGATTTATCCTTAATCCTCGCGTGGATTAATTTAGAATCTACCACATTGACAGCATTTGTGGGAAATTGAGTCGGAAAAATCACTAAAATTTAATTTCATTGTCTCCTTATCTAGATGAATGCGGCATCCTTCGAGAAGTTGGGCAAAATTTGTCACTTTCATATTCAACAAAACATTCGATTTTAACAATCCTTTTATATAACGATAAAAAGTTCTTCCACGCAGGTCCACAATTATTACTGGTAGCTGAGTGGTAAGAATACTGGTCAACTAGATGACGAGGACTGCCAAAAAGTGAGCTACGATTGCATCATCTGTTTTCGATTAAAGGCAAAAACTAACCAACAGAAAATCCGACCAACGTGTAACATATGCGCCAACGTTTTTTAATGTTGGAGTGGACCTTGCGGGGCTATTTACATTTACCATAAGATCATAGGAAAAGGAACAATAAAAGAAAATTTGAGATACATGCAAAAATATTTGCTCTGATAATGGTACGAATTTCGAATGGGTACAGACTCGAAACTACATGAGTTTAACAGATTATTTACAAGTTAACAGTTGAAGGACAAAATTTGATACATGAATCAATCAGATATGATTAACTGGCACACCACCATTGCCTCCATATTTCGGGGTAGTTATGAAGCGGTCGATGGGAAGCTTATCATTAATGTACGAAAAAATGAATACGGAATTTAAGCAACTAAACATTTATTTTAAGTCCACTGATTCCACAATCGCCACATCTAAGCGATCCTAAGGCAATCTCACCAGAGCATTTTTTGCTTGAACTTACATCAGTCTTGAACCAAATATTGAAGAAAAAAAAAATATCCCATTTAAAGACGTACATTGCATTACGTACATAAAGTGCTCCTGAATTTTCAGCACTCCTATGACCCAACATACCTGACATCATTTGAATCACTTGTATCATTTTCACCTTACATAGTTTATATTAAAGTCCAAGACTCATGAATTTTAATGTATGGTAGCCACACTTTTGTAGGATTGGCGGTTTTCTGTACCTCAGGTCCCTAGTCGAAAAAGAGCGAAAGAGGAGCTTTACGCATGATTGGGTTCCAAACGTGACGGTAACGAAATTTTATAGAGTTTTCTTTAACCACGAAATATGGAATTTAATTTGACCTGCCTTTTTGCAGGGACAGAAGTCACTATTGGTGACGATGGTTCTCAACTGGAACAAAACGAAGAGCAAGGATGGCGTCGAACCCTATGACCAATAACTAATTCTAAAACTTAGACATTTCACTTAGAAAACTCTATAAGGATAGAGTGATACAATTTAGGGGGTGGTTGCACACACACACACAACATACAGTAAGTTTTATAATTGTCATGAGTTTTTTTTTATATGGGGAAGAGTTGTCAGAAAATATTTATATGAAAACTAATAATAGTTATCCCTTTTGTTTATTTGGATTTTTATTTTTTATTTTCCTCTTGTTTGATTGTGTTATCAGTAAAAACCTTGTTATCAAATATATGTTTACATTAAAAGAAAAACAATAAAATTTTGTAAATTGGAAATATTTTTAGACTTTATCAATGTGGCTGTTAAATCGGTTTATTTTGAGGATTTTCAAAATTCAAGGATGTGATGGTGTTTGGTCACCCCATACGTGTATATTACGTAGTCTACCCATATTTGTGTACAAAATGAATAATGGAGCTCAATTTTTAGTTATACATTATTTTGCCTGCGATTCGAATTTTAGGAGGACTTCAAATAAAACCAGATTTCATAAAGAACGTTATTACCATCATCATGGAGAACTCCAAGAGGCCAGGAATTGAGTAGCGCTTTGATTTCTTTAATAACGGTAAGGAATTCTATTTAGTACACTTGACGGTTGACTCCCATAAGCCACCGAAGGTAAGTGCCGCTAATGGGTTGCGCTAATGAAGTGCTAATGGGTTGCGTTATCTATGCCCCAGTTCAATATATTAGCTCGAGTTGCCTGGGTCAAATATTGAGAGTAAAAAGCTCATTCTTTGCTCCAACTAGATTGGTACCATTATCGCGGGATTTATTCGATGGCCCTCTGCGAATCGCGCAGGATATTGTGCCGCTAAAAAGGTGTCACTGCTAATATTGGTTAGCACATCAAAAGTTGCCGCCATGCATTCGAATATTACCAGCCAAATCAATACCGGTCTTTAGAAATGCTCCTTCTGGAGGAATTATTCGGGATGGTGGTAACTGGTCCAATAACTGCTGCTGAATTGTGGCGGGGTACCTACAACAGACTATACATCGATAAGTAATTCAACGTATAAGGACTTTAGCTCGCGAAATCAAGAATCTTTGTTTGATGATGGTTAGTAGTAATTTTGGTCCATGCAAATCGCTCACTATAGTTTCTCAATAATAACATGATTGGTAGGCAGAATTATCGGATGTTTCATGTCATAAGGTATTTCTGTGAATTCCAGCCTTTCTTCAAGTCGTAACAATTCATGGACGTCCAAAAATAGAAAAATCGAATGGAAATTAGTTTTTGTCGGTAACGGCAATGACTTAGTTATAGTGATTTAATTTAACTTGCGTAAATAATTTTTTGTATTTTTCGGAAAACAAACGCCTCAGCTTGACGTATTTCGTTAGCTTGTAGCGAATCTAATGTCCGTTGATGAGGCTCTAGTCTTACATTTCTGATGAATCTAAACCATAATGCTATTATATGGGTCAGTTTTTGAATAGCTGCTTCGGCTTTGACTAGATTATAGATAATTGATTCCTTAGCGCAAGGTGATGATGATGGATGAAATGTTTGAATATCCTCGTAAGCGTTGCTGTAGAATACTAGCCGATGTTTTAATAACTTGCTTATACATTCATAGGTAAAGTTAGGAGGACTTCTATACCAGTAAACCAAAATAATCGTGGAATTTATATGGTCTGCACGTGGGCTACGTTGGTCTTCGCTGCAATTAGGTTATGGTTTTGACGATTTTACTACTCTAGCATATATTACTGCTGCATAAGCCTCTTTGGATGCGTTGGCAAATCCATGGAGCTCTAAGTCTAGAGCCGTATATATACATCGGGGTAGTTGAAGGTTTGTTAATTGATTAAGTTGGTTTCGAATCAAACACCATTCTTGTGCAATGTGCCGAGGAAGTTCGATCACAGCCAATTCCTTTTAGCCAAAGAGATTGAAATAATATTTTTAAGCGAATAATTACCGGAGCAAGTAGACTTAAATGGTCAATAATTCTTGAAATCTCATAAAGGAATGATCTCTTCGTAAAATTGTCCGTTATAGGTAACGATATATAATTGGATTCGCCACTTTTTCCCAGGACGAAAGTTCTCTATTTTCTGATGGAATGGTTGCTAATAATACGGGATGGTTCGACTACCACTTTCTTATGTTAATCCCACCTAATTTAAGCTAGGAGATAATTTTATGCTGTAGCTTCAGGGTTGCTTTTAGCGTATCTTCACCAGACATTAGAACGTCATAGAAATCGCATTTCAAAATTCAGGCACCAGCTGCAAATTTGGTATCTTATGAGTATTTCGATTCAGCTATCTTGTATAGTAGGGTCTACTAGAAGATTAGAATCAGTTTTCGAAGAGGCGTCAAAAACTACTCGGACCTTTATCGTAGTACTATTATAGTCATTTTAAACACAGGATGGTGAGGCATGTAAATAATTTGGGTTGTTGGTTTGCTAATTTCTTGTTCGGAAATAAGTTCCATATGTCCTAGCATTAAATATTCCTGAAGGAAATTTTAATATGTATTTTTAAGTAAAGTGTCAGAGCTTAATCTTTTCTCGAGTGAAAGTAGTCTATATAATGCTTGTGAGAAGCTTTCACCTAGATTTGGTAGGTGTTGCTTGAATGGTAATGGGATGCACATACGGTTATTGTCATATGTGACGTTTTTTGGAAGGATTCAACACCTTTAGCTTCGTCACCGGTTGCTATTTGTTGACTGATTATTTATTCAATTTTAAAAACCGTTGTAAGGAATTTTCGATCCTTGACCACTCTCGTAATTCTTACGTAAGAGAATCCAAGTAAGAGATCAATATAGCATAGTTTATTGAAGTCGGAGTCAGCTAATGAATTGAGGATTTGAAATACGCTTTATAATCGGCAATCGGTAGCGTTGGTATCTTGGAGCAAATAGTTGGTATAATATATGCTTGTGCGCTAATAATATAGTCATGTGTAGACACACAAGATCTGACCCTTGACTAGAGAGTCTTTTGGACAATCCAGCTTGAGAGTCATTTAATGTATCTACTTATAAGGATGCCTTTGTTCTAGCCTTCCCTATAGGTGATTAATACAGGAATCTTTTACAAATGAATGAGTTGAACTAGAGTCCAGGAACGGTCAGAATTTTGTCCAATTTCCAAAACTATCCTCAATTTCTATTATGGCCGTTGAAAGAATGTATAAAGAATTTCGGGTTTGCTCAAGATGGACCGTCATAGGTTGAACATTGATTTGCTCATTGATGTGATCAGATAAGTGTTTGATTGTTAAATTGGTAATGAGCAGGTATTATAGTCTGGAGTAAGACTAAAAGCTGTGTGAAACATACAACAATATATTATGCCTTTTATTGCATATTTGGCAACTCCTAGTATTTGTTCACCGGGCTATAACATGTTCATCGGGTAAACAGTCGTAACAACGATTTACATTTTTTATTACATCTCGTCAGGATTCAAGATCGCCAGTTCGGAATTTGTTACAGCTTTATAACCTGTGATTTTCATTTGAGCATAACGAACATTGAAAATGTATTGTAATATGAAATGATTTGCACGAAGAAGGCGCATAAGAATCTCTTAATGCATTTGACATATTTTCATTAAGTGGGGCTAATAGAAAAATGAATCTGAGCTTAATTATTTGAAAATAAAGGTTTTCTATTTACTTGGATCTCATTGTAATCAGGCTTACTATATTATTAAATCTATCCAGGCATGCACCTTATTGTCTGTGATATCAATGGCCAATGAAATTTACTTTAGAGTCACCATAATTTTTCCTGCTTTTATAACCTTTCAAAAAATAACTGCATTTGTTAATTAGGATGCAAATCTTAGTGCTTATCTCCAAATCCTGGTCCTAAATGACTTCGTCATTTTTTGGATTTTTTGGATTCCACATTTGAGCTAACGTTTTGATCAATTCATGTTGCTTATTCCTACTTTAAAATATGCAAATATTTTCACAAATCATTTTTAAGGATACAAATTTGGAAAAGAAAAGGGTAATCCTTTACAAATTTTCGAATATGGATAGTCCGATTGTGATGAAGGATACCTCAATCAAAAGCTCTAGACATTATGATATGTGTGCAGCTTCTGAGATAACTGAACACTAGATCGGTTTTCAATTACGCATAATTGTGCTTTTTGCAGCCAATCCTGGATGCGGTTTATTTTCATGTCTTCATTTTTTTAAGTTTCTCCGTTTCCATTATAGCTCCCAGTATATGGCCGCACTTTCCTAGTACTATTTTTTGTGTTGTGGACCCTTTATCCTCAGTATTTTAATCTCTTGCAAGGTTTTAAACAGCAGTTTTTAATCTGTAGGTCCAAAAAGTCTATAGTGTCACATGAAGGTTTTTTTAACTGCAAAGCAATCTCTACAAAATTAAAATATCGGCATTTTTCTACATTAAAAATTGATCTTTTACACGTGTTATCTGCACTAAATGTATCAACATATCCACTACCTCGTAATTCAACACCTTATATACGTCCACCAAAATTGTTTATATTATCTTGATTTTCATAAATTTTCTAGTTGTCAAACCTGCCTAATCGAATCTAAACACGAGTTTGCCCATTTTCTCCCATCGAGACAATCATAGAGGGTTTTTAGTCTCTAAATCGAATTTTCATTATGATGTTATTCAAATATGTATGTATACGCTTATATGCCAAGTACAATACGACATTTTCCTCCAACTAAATTTTTTTGTATTATTTTCACTTTAATTTTCCTGTTAATTCTACTTGTTATTATTGTAAATTTTCATTTCATTTTTTTTTGCCTACTTTTTATTTTTATTTTCGGACAAGATAACAATGAAACACAAAAATAAAATAAAAAAAAATTACGAGAAAAACGAATATTTTCCATTGTTCCAAAATAAAAAAAAAAAAAAAAAAAAAAACATGGAAAAATGATTTTCATGTTGCCTGGGATTCTTTGTACGTTTCGTATATACAAACAACTCATAGACTTTTGTTAGAACTAGAAATGATTTTTGTGTGTTTCTTGCAGTCTCCGATTTTATGTGTTTTGATGTTTGCTGTTGTTGGGTATCTGTGTGTGTGTATCTTTCAACAAAACGAGAAATTAGGGACTGGACTTTTTGTTTTGTTGGTTCTTAGTCGATTATGGTTGTGTTCATTGGATTTAATGTGGATGTTATCGTGGAGTGAAGCACACGATACTAAAATTTTATATGAAGATATGTTATCTGCGATTTTTTATGGTGGCAAAATAAAATTTTTAAAATTTCACTACCCGAAGGGAAATAGATATATTAGGATTTGTTGATTTTTGTCCGTGATATCTCGGACTGTACTCGTAAAAAATCATTAAATTCAAGGTTTTTTTTTTTAACTTAAACACAAGAAAACAAGAAAAAAATTATTTCAAGGATGCTATACAAACTTGGTAAAATCGTAATTTGTTATCCTTTATATGACTTGTGACCTCTCAAACTAGAGGTAATTACACGATAAGCAGATCAGCGGACACATTTTCTTAGTCTATCAAACGGTTAAAAAAGTTTGGGCTGTTTTACCATTTTATCATATCGCTATTTCAAAAAAACGGAATTCTTTCAGCAAAATTATGTCAACTTGATGGCAAAGTAGTAAAGGTTCATTAGTTTGAGGTCTTTTAGCAATAGATTAGTAATTTTTATTAATAAATGTATAATCTGTCACAAACAACTCACGCAAACTTAACACTAAGTATAGGGATACCTTCTAATATCTAGAGGTGTCAATAATTTATTTACGTTTCAATAAATGACTTCGGTAGTTAACCAAATAGAGGCATTTGTAAATTCGGATCCTAATAAACAACAGTTCCTAGTGATTTTAGAATATTAACACCCAGACATTTTTGTGAAAGACAAACCTACGAGAACAATGTCATAACAAATTGTATGTGTTTAGCAATATATGTGGCTAACTGCTAACCACATCCTTCAGCGCTTCCACATGTTTGCCCTCAGAATCTGATGCCTTCTTCATAAACGCCACAACGTTTACAAAAGCTTTTGAAAATGCAGAAATGGCTTTAACATGTGGAACACTTTTGGCTCTCATTAATATGTGTGTAAGAAAGAGAACATTAAAAACGTTTTCTATCGTTCCTGCATTCATTGTATAACACGCACCCATGATGTTAAGCTTGTTAGTAACAAACCTAAATCTCCTATACCAAGGGTCGATGTCAACCTTTTTACATATCTCCTGCCAGCATTTTCCTTTGCTTGCGTTTTTACATATCTCCTGCCAGCATTTTCCTTTGCTTGCGCGGTGGCCGCACCAAGCTCTTTTTGGCAGTCTTGTGTTTGGTGGATTCCATTGCTGCCACCTCTTTTCCCTGTGCTTGTTGCATTACATTCGTATTCCAAAAACAATGCTTTAAAGTTAAGCGATCTTGTTGGTGTACCAAAAGACCTTTTGCCTTCTTTTTAATGTATTTCGAAGCGCACAGGATAAGACAAATTTTATCGCATCAATGACAACATCGATATAAATTTTGGTTGGGTTCTCCGGCGAGTTTGTAAAAATAACGTTCTTGTGAAATGAAAGCCAAAACAGTTTCCAAAAACGCGTACAGTTTTACGCCTCTATCTGGACGTATTCCAGTGTTTGTGAAGCAGGGGTCCTCACACGGTAAGTATATGGTTCATCAGTCATTCTGCTGAAAATTAATGTAATTATGATCACTACCTGTGTAGTCCTCAAATACTCGCCAATCCGTTGAAAAAGATGCAAGCCATACAAACACCTTCATTATATCCGAAGTGGATGTTCAGAAGCCTGATCATCGGTAAGTTTGAAAGTTTAGTTTTGAAACTATTTCCGCGATGAGTTTACCTCTGGTAACCTAATGAGAAATGTCTCATTTCAATACCCTTGCATTGAAATCTCCTACTACCACCAATTCCACTAAGTTGTTACGTAAAACATCTTACAGCCTCCCAAGTTCCTCGACTTTGGTTGGTTTCTCGAGCACCGGGTATATAGCTGTTTGCATAAAGACCATTTTTGCGGCGATTAGAATGTCACAAATTTAGGTCCTATACCTAATCGTATCACTAACAAAGGTTGCTGCGATCAGGCCTAAAAATCCCAGGCATTTGTAGATGCTGCAGACAGCCAGATTTAACCCTCTTTCTAGCATGACCAAAGACACATCGGATTTTGAATCTCCCCATTTCTAGCAGTTTTAAAGCAATTGGTTCAACTAAGTCGACGATCTTTTTTTGTTGTTGTTGATTGAACACCACGTAGACTCTAATGTCTCCGATCTCACCTCCGAAGTAAACCTTGACCTCGTCCTGTATTGCAGGACAGTTCAGATAAAGGATATCTGCCTACTAACTTCTCCATTCTAACTGAACCCTGCTCGTAAGCTTCCTTGGAGCTTAGAAGTGCTATGAAAACGAAGTACTTTAATGATATTTTTTCTATCTGCTGTTTTCGTTATGCATCGAAATTCCGTTTCTGAGTCATCCGGACAAACTCCACTCCTAATAAAACGTAGAATTTCTATCTCTTGCAGTAGCCGCTTGGGTGAGGCCGGAGAGGTTTTAGCCGCATAATACCTTGGCACACACGTTTTTCTGCACTTGCTGCCTTTTCCACTCCTGGCGTCTGAGATAGCTTTTCCTCTGCCTCTCGCTTGGTGTTTTTGGCAATTGACAATCGCATCGACTATTTTTTTTAAACTTATTTTTTACTATTTCATGAAACTTTGAGAAACCGTTATCTTCTGCACATCTCAATACCAATGTGGTTTGAGTCTTTTTTAGACAGATTTCTGAATTTTTTTGCAAGAAACTATCATCTTCGTCTTCCATCTCTCAGTCCAGAAAGGAAGACTGATCTTCATTTTTCTTATGATCTGCACCAGGGATGTGATCAATTACTGAAATATTATAGTCATAGGAAAACGACAACATGGAGCTAGCTTACAGATTCACGCCACCGGTACTAACGATCTGGTTCCTTCAACCGTAAAACCAGGTGTGTAAGAGAGCTAGTTACTCAATTATGAGGCGTTATCAGTTTTAATCAGTATCAGCTAACGAATGCAAATGGACTGCTGAAGTTATGCATCAATTGCCTAACATCATTCCACACCCAAGTTAAATTCAGAAATCAAGGGCACTGCCGGATATTCCAATCAAGGTAACACATCCTTGTAATCAAGGTAACACTCAAACAATGCTGTTCTAATGGCGCTAAGTGATTATTGGATACGTTAATGGAAGATCGGTAATTATTAATGCCAATTGTTGATGCTTACTCATTAGGTATTGGTGTATGCATTAAAACTAGATTTTTTTTATGAAATTTGAGCCTTTATTGTGAAAAAATGTTACAAAATTTTTTATTCAAAGTATTGCCCATCGCTACCCACTACTTTTTCCCATCTTTCTGGCAATTTATGAGAACGAATCGAGTCAATTTTCGATACCTTGAACTGGAGTGAAACGTATTCCTGATATGGCATTCTGCATGGATCGAAATAGGTGGTAGTCGGAAGAAGCAAGGTTTGGGCTATAAAGCGGGTGAGGCAGAATTTCCCATCTGTTACTCTCCAGGTAAGCTTTGACCGGCGCCGCAATATGTGGCCGAGCGTTATCGTGGTGGAAAATGATTGACTCGTGTCTGGTCGCATACGTTGGCCGTTCTGTCTGAATTTTCTGCTTCAATTCGATCAATTGTTGACAATAGAATTGAACATTGATGGTTTGGCCACTTGACAACAGCTCATAGTGGATCACACCTAGCTGGTCCCACTAAATGCACAGCATGACCTTTCTTGACATACGCCTTTCGCCTTTCTTGACATACGGTTTTTTGCGCTTGGGATTATCGTATTGGATCCATTTTTTATTGCCAGTGACAATACGATGCAAAAACAACTTCTTTTTGTGGCGCTCGAGCAGCATTTCGGACATGAAAAATCGTCTTTCCACGTCTCTTGGCTTCAAATCGTATGGCACCCAATTCCCCATCTTTTGGATAAATCTCAAGGCTTTTAAATGTCTGGAAATTATTGCTTGATCAACTCCCAATGATTTTGCAAATTCTTCTTGCGTTTGTCATGAATCTTGATCGAATAATACCTCCAATTCTTCATCCTCAAACTTTTTCGGCTGGCCAGGACGCTCTTTGCTATTGATGTTAAAATCACTACTTTTGATGCAATAAACCACTCAAAGCACTGTATTTTGCAAGAGCATGCACACCATAAAAATCCACGAGCAAACGATGGCTTTCAGCTGCAGTTTTGTTTGCGAAAAAGTGACTCAACAAAACTTCCCATAAATTCTGTTTTTTTTTGCAAATTTGATAAATTTTCCATTGTTGACATCGGTTGGATGTGCACAATCAAAACCAAAACTTTTAGCTGATTTGGACAGGTATTGAATAGGGCTTTCAAATGACGTATATGTCCATGATGTACTATAACGCATAAGCAAGTTAGTATCAAATTCCGGTTTTTAATGCATACACCTTATAAAAACCACTTGGTCTGTACTGGCTGTGCAATTGGCTACATTAATTTTGCAAAGTAAAACAATAACTTCCTGTTCAAATGGCCTTGTTGCACCAACTCTAGTTTTGAAAAAAAAAAAAAATATCTCCCAAGAGATTTATAAAAGTCTGAGTTAAACAGAGTGAAAATCCATCAAAAAAATTTCAATTCATGTCAAGATCCACAACGTATAGAGTTGCATGGCTTCGCTAACGCCAGTGAAAAGGCTTTTGGTGATCCATGATATGCAAAGATTTCTTGTCTCTCTATAATGCTTAAAATCGCGAGTAGCGCCCCTTAAGCAACAGCTTTTAGCAGGATTATTGTTAATCAAACTCATGTGTAAGTTGTTACCAAACCATGTGTCAAACATTCAAATAAAACAGTTGGTTTCGCCTAAATCTCTACTGTCATCTATAGCTTAAGTGAAATGGTTTTGATTGGTGAAATTGGTGAAATTGGTCCTAGTGAGCAATTTTATTTCTGGTTATAAAAAAAAAATAAAAAAAAAATTAGAAAGCTTATCCTGACATTTTGAATATTCTAAAAATCATAAAGTAGATAAACTAAGACCTATTATTGATGACACATCATATACAACCACATTAGCAACATGCTACATCGTAAAAAAAATCTCATCCATCCAAAAAGGTGATAATTATAATTAACCAATTTTCCAAAACGCAAAAAGCCATTGTCACACAAATAAAAAGTTAAGTAAAGAATTACCTCAACAAAAAAGCTCATAATTATATTTCATTTCCAAATCATTAAATAAATTAGATAGCGTTTTTTTTTTGAAGAGGTGGTTGTGCGGTGATATGGTAGGATGCGCGTTTCTATTTTTTAATCATCGCGTATACAAAATGAAAATAATTATCGGGATCATTAAATTCCATAAATCTGCACGAAAAAATGGAAACTGGGAATTTTTATTTTTTTTTATGTTCCAAATCCACTCTTTGATACACATTATCCTATTTATTTATATATACGTATATATATATATATATATATATATATATATATATATATATATATATATATATATATATATATATATATATATATATATATATATATATATATGATACGAAAAACTTAATTGGAAGAGTGGAAAAGTTCATAACAAATGAAACATTTTGTGTCACTAATGCAACTTTAGATTCGTACAAATTTTTTCCGTTTTTGTAATAAAAAATTACGTAAAAAAAAAGTTCGTTAGAAAAGCTTTTTTCTATTTCTTTTTTTTTTATTTAAACGAAAACTTTTATTACAAAAGTTTAGTTTTTGTTCGTTTTTAGTATTTTTGTTATTATTTAAAAGTTTACAAAAATAATAAAAGTGCACAAAAAAAAAACAAAACTAACTAACTTGTAGTTGTACACAAGTAACATAGCAATAAGATGAAAGTTTGAGAAAAACAAAAATTTGTTAGAGCTTTTACTGTAATTTTTCTACAATTTTCTATTTTTTTTTTGTTGCGGATGAGTAGTTTTATTTTGGTTTTCTAGCTTTGTGTGTATACCATCAACAATAACAACCATGACAACAACAACAACAACAAACAACCAAATAAACGAAATCAGCTAATTTTTTGATTTGACATTTTGTAATTTAAGAAATGTACGAATTAAAAACACAAATTGTACTGGAAAAACTTCTTATGAGCTTTTGTTGGTTTGCTTTGAAAATACGATACACATACTTAACGTACAAAGTGGAGAAAATTGTAACGTTTTTTTTTGTTTTGTTTTGTTTTTATTGTAACAATTATACTTTAGAATTGTAAATGTGGAAAATGTTTTTTCGGTTTTTAAATGGACAATTTTCATTCTAACTTGCGGAATGTTGTGAAAAAGTTTTTGGTATTGGTTTTAACTTTTTTTGTTTTTGTAAATTACTTTGTTGTGTTAAGCATACAATGTAGAGTTACACCGGTGATAGCCTAAAGATAAACATTGTCAGGAGTATGCATTATAGCAGATATATAGCAGATACCAAAGTAGCAAATTGATGGAGAAAGGATTCGAAAAAAAACAAAAACACTTAGCTTCTTCCGAGATATCCAGGGATCACAAGAATTGTCGTTCAAAAGAAAGTTTAATTTAAAGGACCAAATATGAAAACAACGACAGTCTAATGAATGAAAAGGTTTTACTATCTTTGATGAAGATACTTTTGAAGCAGCGGACGATATGTATATATTCATTAATGCCGCCCTAATTTTACTATAAAACATTTTTTATATTGTTAAGGATGCAATTAAATTATCAAATCACGTGCAGGTACTGATAAGCTGTAGAATAAAATAAAAATTCAAATAAAATTATCGTCAATAAAATTACCAAGAAATGCTTTAACCGCAAACAAGATACACATTTTCTTATTTCCTTCATACCATAAACAATGTGCGCATGTGTCTTATTATTACTTTACGCTGTATACACAATATACATACATATTCTTTAAGACATTGTTATCAAATTTAAAGGTATCCTCATAACAATTTCAATAAAATTTTATTCCCTCCGAAGAAGTCGAGAGATGTTTATATACAAAAGAATAAAAAAAAAAAAAAAAAAAAACTTTCCTTCTAATATACGAAATCATCGTATCTCACACAAAACACACCGAAGCTGCCTTTTACTAGTTTTCTACTTCGTCCTTGTTGTTATTATTGTTATCATATATTGTAATCCTCTTTAATGATCTTCCTATTTTCTTATTTTCTGGTGGTATGCTTTTTCCAAAAGATACTGACAACAGTAAAAATAAAATTGCTTTTGTTGTTTTTGTTCTAAATAATCTAGATGCTAGAATTATTATATGATTCGAGCGTATAGGGAGGTAGGGCGGGCGGCTGGGGAACGATGTTTAAATGTCGTACCGTTTTATTTGTTGTGTTTTGGGTTGAATGTAAAAAGATTACAATATTTATTTTTTTTATACTATACAAAGATGTCAAATTTGTTGCAATTATGTGAATATGAAGAAAACAGTTGAATGAATTTATCAATAAGTTTGTCTCGTATAAAGCGAAAGGATTTCTTGTTAAGAATATGTTTTAAAATTGTATGCACTCAATGAAGGGTGAATGGTAATAATATGACAGCAGTTACATTTAAAATTTATGATATTACAGTGAAGAAGTTGTATTTCGTATTTCGTATTTCGTATTTCGTATTTCGTATTTCGTATTTCGTATTTCGTATTTCGTATTTCGTATTTCGTATTTATATTAACCGGTTGATCGTAGATAATTTAAGCATGTAAGATGAGCAGGCCAAAATCAAGCAATTCTAGTGCAATCAACTCGAAACTCGTTTAAATTTATCATGGTATTTTTAAACGTGATAAAGGTGGCTCAATGCATGGCTTTGAAACGCTTAACAAAATTAATCTTTTTATTATTTGAAAATATGATGATGATTGCAATTCAAAATTTAGCTGAAATCAAAATTCATTCATGTTTGTTTGATAGAATCTTCCCAGAATTTTCAAAGATTTGTCCAAGTTTAACGAAAATGGCAGTTGCATCTTTCGATCTTTGTCTGGTACAAATTTTAGGATTATTACATATGCTGACTAATTTTCTTAAAAAAAAACTTGCTTTCGTAGCAAAGGTCTATCATTTGTTTTTGAATACTCAAAGAAATTAAGAATTGAAACCCAGCAGGACATTTTGTCGGTTCTAGGTAATTGTGAGATATGGAGGTCCTGTACCAATTGTGACTTTTTTCAGAACCTTTCCCATTAACATTTCAGAATAACTATTTTGCCTAAGAACTCTAATAAGTTGAGTGTCTTCTTGCTGAAGAAGAATTTGATGAAACATTTTCTGTAGATCTGCAGTGAAAAATACTGGCTAAACACGCTAGTTTGTTATGACTGACGCTAAATCATTGTGAAATATGGAGAGTATATTCAGGATCCTGCATAAATTTTCCTGTCAAACTGTACAAATCGATTTATTGCTATTTGTCTAAATTTACCAAGCACAGCTGCTTCAGTCACATGCGCCTTGAAAGGTAAACGAACTGACTAACGACCAAAAATACTAGCCGCAGCTAAGGTGAAGTTCAGTGAAGATAACAATAATCGGAACAGGAGCACTATTTAATACTTACTTTCGTACTGCGCTTGACAGAAAGCAGTAAACGGTTCAAACTTTTATTAAGAGTTTTATAGAAATGCCAATCATTTCCTATTAAAATTTGCAACAAATTCGGAGTATAATGGACACTGCTGACAAAGTGTAAAACTGTATAACCTGAAGCCAAACTCGTGATCCATGGATAGTTTTTATGTAACCCCACAAATAAGATGAACAAAGCAGAGATAAATGGGCTGGACAAACTGCCAACATTGAGCTCTCATCTTGTCATGCTTTAACTGAGTTTCTTATGAAAGATACTGATGCCTTGGAAGCAGCCAAAGGTTATCATCGCAGAGTGGTTAATCAAATGAAAGTGGTACCAAAAACTCTTATCATTGCCGTTGTGGCTTGCGTAGTGTGTCTACTCGATTCCGGATCACAGAGTTCCTTTATTACAAAAACACTAGTGCAAAATTTAGGACTACAAGGTAAAAATGAAAAATCGTCATTCAGAGTCTTGTTTATCAAAAGTGTTCAACACACGAGGGATCGTAGATGTGGCGACTCATCAAAAATCGATTTACTTATTGGGGCCGATAAATTTTTTAAACTCCTGAAACCAGAGCAGTCAAAAGATCAAAACTACAAGATTTACGCTCACAACATTCACTACGGCTGGAATTGAATGATAATGTAAGCCTGCCCAAGCAATTTGCATGTAAACGATATTCTATAATTCTATAATAAGTTTGCGAACCCATAAGATAGTTTTTACAGCCGATTCAGAGAAGACGTATCGCCAGATCTGGATACACTCATCATCCATACAAGTGAAGTCGATAGCCAAAAACTTTTTGACTTACTGTTCTTGCATAGAATTTAAAGCAATTTAAACTAAAGACTTTAACATATGAATGTCTTTGATTCCATATTTGGCAACCAGAGTCATCAAAACCATAGTGGAACAGAACTTCAATTAAAATTCCGCAGCATCACAATCAAAATTGAATGAAATATGCATTGATGATTTGTTAACAGAAGCGAATGACGTATCAGAATAAGTTTAATTGACCTAGCATATTTCTAAAGTAATGCTCGAGTTCGGATTTAACCCCGCAAATGTTCTTGTAACTCTCCTGAAGTGATATCAAAGTTAAACATCACTGAAGCATATCCGTCCATGCCTAATATACTATCTGGAAAATCACATTAAGTTAACCAACATTTTTAAAGATTGTGGTTATTAGATGTAAGATAGGACGCCGATTTACCAGACATAGACTGGAATTAATGGCTATAAATACGAAATGAAATAGCACACATATCCACCGTCAAGATGCTTTGATGGTTATTTATTAATGATGCAGAATGCCAATTGCATCGTTTGGATTTTGCGATGCTTTAGTTAAATGGCATTTGAATGGAGCCTTAATGTTAACTTGGTTGATAAAAAACATCCAGTCACTACTTAACATTACAAACAGTCAATTATTTTGTAGGACTGATTCTAATATTGTGCTAGATTAGCTATCAGAACCACCACAGTTGAAAATCCCCAACAAAGTCAGCCCCGCAGATTGTGCAACGAAAGGATTAAATCCACATGAATTTAAAAAAAAATACTCTTTGGTGGATTGGACCTGAATTTTACAAAAAAAAAATTCTGAACTTAAGGAGTGCCATATTTCCAAAAACATGACAACACAAGCAAATTAGAACTGTGAGAGAAACTGCCAGTTATGGTAGCTGGTTATCCCGATACAGAAAAAACCGTAATGTTCACTATGTCCACTATTTCTCGACAGAGCACCATTATACCGTTAAATCCATTTTTGGATAAAAAAAATTTTCTGTGAGTAGGTGATCGTATTGGCAAAGCAAAAATGCACCTTATGACATCCATTATCCTAATATTTTGACTGCAAAAGTCACAGTTACATTAAAATTAGTAATCTAATATCACATCAGCAATCTTCAATTGTGCTAGAATATTTTGGATCATTATTGACAGAGTTACCATCAATTCAATTATCCGAAACTGTGTGTCTTGCCTTAAACAGCGACCGATAACTGAAAAACAAATAATGGGTCTCCTGTCTCCTGATTTTCTAATATGTACTTTTCTAAAAATTGGGTTGGATTTGGCTGGCTCTAATATTTTTCAAATATTTGGACCAAAAACGAGAAAATATGTCTATGGCTACCGAGTAGCCGGGTATAGAACAACGTAGAATTTTCCGGTCATATAGACACAAGGGTTAAGTACCAAGGCGTTACATAAACTAATGGAGCCAGGTTATTGATGCATTTCCAGTCAGAACGAAATTCATTTCAATACGACTTTATTTTCCGAAAATTGTGTAACCATCCTCATCAAAACAATAAAATCTTAAATTGCCTACCACCAATAACCATTTCATTTTCGCAATCGAAACAAATCCAATAAAATATTTAACACTTAATTATGCCATTCATTGCAGAGAATGAAGAAATCACCATTTAAGCTAAACAAAAATGCTCATCAATTTAATTTGGCAAATAAAACGAACAACACGTTTTTTTGCAAGGCAATGACAAACTCTACTGTACCGTTGTATATATAAAGCGAGAGAGACGACAAGGGATCCTTGTCGTTAAAAAAATCACGTTCGTTTACCCTTTTTTTACGAGTGTCAAAACAAAATGCTATATAGACTATTGGAATCGTAAACTAAGTGTAAACGAAATACACCACCAACAAGACAAAAGGACAGTGGGATGACAACGAACGAAATAAGAAATTCATGCGGATATTAGAATAAAACATACCTCAACCTCTTAGTGCTTGGTAATTTTTTTCGGTTTTACGTTATGTATCTAAGTTAAATGTGCAATGGTATATATAACCGCACAATTACCCTTCGTTCCAATATATAATTTAAATATTTAGACGAGAAATTACCAAATTATTCAAAAGTTTTGCGCTTTGTTTTTTTTTTTTTTTTTGGTTCTCGTTTATGCGCCAGGCCAAATTATATTCAATTCTTCTTGTCCTAATTAGGTGATCATAAAAATTAAAAATTTAAATAATTTTTAGTGGTAAAAAATATGAACTATTAATTGGGGATGACTTTGTATGAAGGTCGTATTATAAGTAGTTATAGCGTTGCAAGAGATGGTGCCAGATATTTCATTTTGGTAGCTTTTTTGGTAATTTCATGAATTTTCACCAGAAAATTTCTCTTACCAAAGTCAACCATTCATTCGGAATTTTATCGAAAAAGCAAATATGATACTTTTTAAAGCCTTGTTAAACTAATGAATCGAACAAATTGATAATCACAAGGTGAACGTTGCCTCAACATTTTTTTGTCTAATCTAAGAGATGTACTTATTAAACAACCCTCATATACACACATGCTTATGTATCTAGGGAAACTGCACATACCACGTCCTCATACTTTAACACATGGTCATTCTATATACGTAGAGATGTGCTACTATGGAAACTCCTTGAAACATTCATAAAATTTTATCATTTTCACCATGTAAAGTTTACACCCATACACACTCATTGTATGTATACGTAGTCCGAAAATATTTTAAAATTAAATTAAAAATTAACGCCACTTAGACGGTATAATAATACAATTATCTATAGGCACCATATATTTATACGGATTCGAAATAATTTAATTTTGAAAATTTTTTTTAGTGAAAAACATAATTTGAATATTTCGCCAGATACACTCTTTTTCTCTCAAGTGTGTAATTTTAGTTGGTCCGAGAATACTAATTCGAATTTAAGTTTATCTGAGTGAAAAATATCGGGAATATAGAGTTTCCTAATTGGAATGCTCGGATTTATTATTTTTTGAACTTTGGGGGAATTTTCAAGAACTCTGTCAAAAATAACGTTTCAAAATTAAATGCATGATGGTAAGTTTATACAAACTGAGAAATATACAAATCAGTAATGTCCAAAATCCAGAAAATGCATGATAGTTTGCTTATGAAAACTGAGAAATTTATGCCACAAATCAAAAATGGCAAAAATCCAGAAAATGCATGGTGCCATAAAGGAAAGACATATAGGGAGACAAAGCCATATGGTGATTTGTACTATAGCATTGTAAGTGTAATTAATGAAACCCATTACAGTTGTTGTAATATTATTTTTTTAAGTATATAAGCGAGAAAATGTTTTATCTGGCCGGTATTAGAGATTTTTTGGCGCCCGGGGCATTTTTTTTATTTACTATTTTAACTGAGCCATTTCAAAACACTCATGAATTAGACTGGTGATGCATTTTTTTTAGAGGTTTCCCCGGCAGGCTTTTTCCTCGATAACATATTTTTTAATTAAAAAGGATAAAATGTTAGTTGGATTTTTAATTCGTAATAAGTTTAAAGGTGCCTGTACATAGTCAACTATAGACCTTGTATTTTACGAATCAATTTTTTTATATTCAAAGTGATGGCTCTATATTGGATCTATAATTTATTTTTTGGGGTAGTTAAAATGATATATATTTCGGATTAATCTACAAAGTCTAAAGCCATATTTTAAAATTAAATTTTGCGAGATTTTATTTGCAGATTGATCGTAGTTTTTTTTTTTTTTTTTTTTATTAAAATGGCTGGAACCCTCAAGGATTCCGCACTCAATGCCACAACGGGCCCATGGTGCAAACCTAGGATTCTATTAAATTTCACAAAGGCGAGTAGCTGCCTTAGCAAACTGAATCAGCTTGAACCAAGGCAGGGAAGACACTTGATCTAACCGAATAGACCTAGAGTTGAAGACCTGAAGCCTAACTCCTTCAAAGGTCGGACAACTACAGACAAAGTGAATGCAATCATCAACCTCTTCGAGACAGTCCTCACATACACCATCCTGAGCTACACCCATGCGATGAAGAAGATCTTTAAATCGGCCATGACCTGTAAGAATCCCAACCAGGATCCTCAACTGATCTTTCCTTAAAGACAAAGCAAACTTAGTCGACCTCAAATTGGGTTCACTAATAAATTGTTTCGCCCAGTGGCAGCCAGACGAAACACGCCAATTTTGTTTTGCAACAGACATAATGAATTTCTTAATAGCTTGCTTACCCAAACTAAAAGAAAGGGGAGTAGCTGGTTCAGTGCCGCAAATTTCCAAACGAGAACCAGCTTTAGCTAAGGAGTCCGCGAACTCATTGCCCTCGATGCCACAATGAGCCGGGACCCACATTAGTGAGACTTTATTTAATACGCAAAGACGATTAATGTAAAGTTTACAATCCTTGACTAGTTTGGAAACAGTCAAAGGGTTTATTAATGAATCGAGCACAGCTTTACTATCAGTACACATTATGATGTTTTCCTCAGCAAAGCTTTACTTTAAAGCAGCAAACACACAATGCGAGAGCGCAATCAGTTCCGCCTGAAATGCTGTACAGTACGAACCCAGACAACCAGACGAACTCTGAACCAACGCGGGACAGTATGTTCCAAACCCTGCAGAAAGTTCAGAGCGCGATCCATCCGAGAAGAATACTATAGATTCAGACAATCGTTTTTGAAAGACCTGCGAAGCCCACAGATTTTTAGACGGATATTCTACCGAGAATGAATTGGAAAAGTCAAACTCAGGTAGCAGTCTGTCATTAACCATATCAATTTCTGGTATAAGTGAATTGTACCGAGAAATAATGAGACTATGACCCAAAATGGATCCGAAACTATTCCAAACCCCTAAGCACTTCAAACGGAACGCCGCAGAACACGCCGACCCAAGTATGAAAGAGTGCAACTGAGGCAAAGAAAGGATAGCTTCCATAGCAATAAGTGGTGTGGAGTACATAGCACCGGTAATAGCCCGACAAGCAGTGCCCTGTAAGCCACAAAGCTTCGCTATGGATGATTTCAGATTAATCACTGGCCACCAAACGACCGATGCATAAGAGAGCATTGGCAAGACCATAGATTTGTATATAAGAGCTAACGTTTTAGGAGTCAGTCCCCAAGATTTACCAAAAGCTCTTCCGCATTGCCAAAAAATGGCAGTAGCTTTTGACAGCTTACTATCAAGATGCTTCTTCCAGGAAAGTTTACTATCAAGGAAAACACCAAGATGCTTGACATAATCCGATCTAGTAATAACTTTGCCAAAAAGAGATGGAACAGAGAAGTCACCAATATGCCTGCGCTTGGTGAAAACAACTAAGTCCGTTTTTAGAGGGTTAACATGTAAGCCCTTATCAAGTCACCAGGCTTCAACAATTAACAAAGCATGCTGCGTTAGATCTGATAGGACATTCAAGTGTTTACCCGAAACTATCAGAACAAGATCATCAGCATAACTCTGCACGACAAAGCCCGAGTGTTGCAGTATAACAAGTAACTCATCGATTACCAAGAGCCACAAGAGAGGTGACAGTACACCACCTTGTGGACAACCTTTGGCAACTTTGACGGAAACTGACTGATCATCCAGCTTTATCTCAACAGTTCGAGATTTAAGCATAGATTCAATCCAACATATAATGTCTTGATCGACACCAAAATTTTCGCATGCCTTCGTAATCGTTGAAAACAACGTACTGTCAAAAGCACCAGCAATATCCAAGAAAGTACCCACTAGAAACTCTTTATAATCTAGTGATCTTTCAATCCTAGTCACAAGTTCATGTAGGGCCGTTTCACATGACTTCCCGACTCTGTAAGCATGCTGCATGTTACTGAGTGGTTTAATAGATAGACAACCATCCCTGATAAATCTATCAATGATACTTTCCAAAACTTTTAAAAAAGTCGAGGATAAGCTGATCGGACGAAAAGCCTTCGGATCCGTGTAATCGGACTTACCAGCTTTAGGAATAAACACAACATGACTCCTGCTCCAAGATTGCGGAATGTACGCGAACGCAACTGATGCTTGGAACAGCATGGTTAGATGATCCTGAATAAGTGGAAAGCCCTGCTGTAATTCAGCCGGAAAAATTCCATCAGGTCCACCTGTTTTAAAAGAATCAAAAGAGAAAATGCTCCAACAAAGGATATCAGAATTGATAATCCTTCGAGCAAGGTCCCAATCAACAATTGTATTTGAGGGTTCGACAGTATACAAATGATCGTAGTTCATCGTAGTTCATCGTAGTTCATCTCGTTAACTATATTCCCTGCGTGATGGAAGTTCTTAAATATTTTTTTATAATTTTCAATTTTGAACAACTATGTTCTCCAGACGCTACCGTAACGTAAAGTTAGTAATATTTGAACCACTGTTACTGTATTGATGTATAAAGTAAACACCTTTTGTTGAGTTACGATTGAACTATATTCTGTAATATTCTCAACTCAATATTTAGTTCACTTCCGTTTAAATCGAACTCATTTACGTTTGTAAGGGCTTCCTCTAAATTCATGTTTGGTTCTAAAATAAAAATTATTAAAAAATTTAATTTTAAGCTGGTCTTTCGCTAATAATATAGTATCCGATAACTCATAAGCACATTGCGGTTTTTCGTCTAGAACTGAAATTTCCAAACTACTGGACAATTTTAGTGCCCGGACGATGTACTATTCAAATTTTTGATCATTACTCAGTAATTACAACAATAGAAATATTTTTGTCCATAATCTGTAAAGTTTTACTATTGCAATATGCATACTCACCAAGATGTTATACCAAAAAAAAAAAAGATTAAAAATAAATGTAAACTGAAATTTATTTCGCCCAAAGCAGTAGCCATCATCTTTGTGTTTAAATCGCCTTCTTCTGCTGCTTGAATCAAAGTGTCATAAATATCGCCTAAATTATCCTGTAAGGCCTCAATGCATCAATTCTACAAGAAAACCTCGTTTTATTAAGGGTGCGGATTATATGGTACAAAAAGTGCCTTTAGTTCAACATGTTTGATCCTTGATTGCATTCCTGAATACATATCTTCCTTTCATATGGTTCCTAATGCGGTTATTATCTAATGTTTTCAAAACATTCAAAATAGTCCATAGCAATAGATGAAAGTGTAAAACTTTTTTTTCAAAAACCTCGTTATTATGAAATCCTTGAATGAGCAGAATTAGAATATACAGGATGTAAGTACAGAAATTGCATTAAGCAACGTGTTAAAAAATTGCAATGCAACCTTTTAACATATAAGTTTGTGGCTTCTGGAAGTCCCAATGAAAGGGACTACCAAATCTAGTGATGTCGAAAAATTCGTACTTCCAACAGTTCCAAAGTTCTGCAAACAAATTGATGTAACATTCGATAATTTGGATAGCAGAAACAAAAATAATCATCACAGTGGCTTGCAATATGGTAATCACGTTGGTAACATGTTAACGGAAATGAAAACTTACATATAAGCAAAATTTAATGGTTTCAAAAAATAAAATATATTGCCTCGATGACATTCAACTGACAATAACTGCCATCTTGAAGTTACAAGAAATATTTCAAAACAATTCTACCATAACTTACTTAACTACTAGTAGATTTCCATTCTGACTTCATGCGCCGGCATATGATCCCTTTAGATTATCCAAACGATTATAAAGTGATTCTGCATCTTGAGGCGGATTAACTTTAGTATACTCATGTACCAATATGTAATCCCATCCAGAGATTTCGTGGGTCGTTTAATAGGCCTGGTTTTCTTATTGATTGCAAGTTTCACGTTATCAACGCTATCAAACATGACTAACACCACGTTTCAAATCTCGTATCCGAGTACTTGAGCAAAGGTTTGATGTTGTTTTAGCGATACCTACAATTATACTTTGCTGACTTAATCATTTAACCGCTAACTCACAGCCTACGACAAACTAAGGATACTGTGATATTATTTTTAGGATTTCATATTCGAGCGGTAATTTCATTTTACCGGATTTTTCAAAAACCGAAAAATTCATGATGCATATCAACACTGAGAAATTAATGCCACAAATCGAAAATGTTCAGAAACTGGAAACTGCCTGATGCGTACCCAATTAAAACTGAGAAATTTATGTCTACTGAAATTATTAGTTTACTGTCGATATTTTTAATACTATAAATTTATCAGATGCGAAGCGGAAAGATATGAAGGAAACACTGAACGCGTTTCAAACATATTGTAATCCACGTAAAAATATTTTATACCAACGATATCTCTTCTATATACTCGTGATCTAAACGAAATAGAACAATTTGATCATTTCTTGACTGAGATCAAAAAGTTAGTGAAAGATGGTTAAATGGCCAGCAAGAAAATTCAATTTTACGTGATGGAATTGTACTGGGCTTACGCAATAAATCGTTACAAGAGAAAATTTTAATGTTAAAAGATGAAGATGTCGAGCTCGAAAAAATTATTAAATACTGAAGAATAACCTAAACTACCGAATCACAAATTAAAGTCGTTTTCCAACGACCTTGAACCGTCGGCAACAGTTAATACAACAGTATTACCTATTTCGGATCAAATTAGTAAACCTGTCCAATCATCATTATCATCTCGAGCTCAATCATCACTACGATACCAGTAAACAAGCTGAATCACCAAGGAGCGGAAATTTTTCATCACTCAGTAAAAAGAAATGTCGCTACTGTAATTATGACTACTATGACTACTAGATACTGTAGTAGTTGTGGAAGAAAATGTCATTTTGCAACAGTATGCAGCAATTTCAATCGGAAAATAAGAAAACAATTCGTAAAGGAAATTGTTGAAAATATCGAAGTAAATTGTGAAAATCATAATAATGAATATGTATTTAGTTATTATAATTATCATATAATTATTATATGTATTAATGATAACGATTATTTTTTTAATTCACTTTCGGTTTCAAACCATTTAAATGTGGAAGGACATATTATTGGATTTAAATTAGATTCGGGGGCAGACGTTAAAGTTATACCATTACACATCGTTAATCAAATGAAAGCTAGTAAGTCAAAACAGCTGAAACCAAATACGTCAAACTTAGAGGCGTATGTAGGATTTATGGTTAAAACTGAGGGACAAGTAGAATTGTCGATAGATTTTTCAGGTAAATTTTATTTAGAGAAATTTCTAATTGTAAACACGAAATCAAAACCATTATTGGGTTTAAAATATTGGGTATAGATCTCGGTTTGATTAAGCGTAAAGTTTATGAAGGGAACACTGTATCGGCGGCATTCGTAAAAGAAAATATTGAATTATTTAGCGGAAAAAGAAAATTTCCTCAAAAATATAGTATTAAATATAGTAGGGAAATGTTAAAAATTAAAAGAATTTTGTTTTGCAGGTATTATATATAAAGTTGAGGAACCAAGCAAATGAGTTAGTAAGATGGTCGTAGTGGAAAACCAAAAAAATTTGTTTTGATCCACAGGATCTAAATAAGAACTTAATACTAAATTTGTATCAAATTCCTACTTTAAATGATATTAAAGCAAGATTATATGGCCAAAAATATTTTACAGTTTTAGATTTAAAAGACGGACTTTGGCAAATCGAACTTGACGATACCTCGAGCCAAATCTGTACTTTTTCAACACCTTTCGGCTGTTTTGTAAGCTTCCATTTGGGTTAAGTATAGCACCGAAGTTTTTCAAAGATTTAACTCTAAAATATTCGGTGATCTGGCTGGATTAGTAGTTTATATTGACGATGTATTGGTTTGTGGTAAAACAAAGGACGAACATAATGAGAATCTATTATAAATTATGAAATGCCAAAACATAAAAGGGCTCTTCAACGTTATCTTGGTATGGTTAATTATTTAAGAGATTGTCTACCTCATTTGTTATACACAACAGCTCCGTTGCGGGCGCTGTAAAAATAATACAGAATTTTTGTGGTTACCGAATGGCACAGTGGCTATTTTAGAAATTAATCAAATGTTGATTAGGGCGCCTTTGCTTCAAAATATTGATCCATCTCAAGATATAAATATTCAATGTGACGCATCAAATATACGAGAAGGATGTTGTCTTTTGATAAATATTAAGCCTGTTTGTTATGCTTCATAGTCTCTAAGTGACGCTAACAAAAATTATGCAGCCATCGAAAAGGAAAATCTCGCAGTTCTTGTTGAAAATGTTATCATTTCATTTATGGGAGACAAGTCACAGTTTATTCGGATCACCTACCATTAATAGCAATAAATAAAAAGGGAGATTAAAATTTCCTCTCCTCGACTTCAAACAATTAAACTAGAATTACTTCGATATTACTTCGATATCTCGTGCTTGCCTAATTTCGGATAATGTCGAAGAAGTGGATGAATCTCTAAACGATTTAGATCGTTCTATAAACATTTCAAAGCGAGGGCTAATTGAGTTTAAAGAAAAAACTGACGAAGATTATGTTTTAAGCAAATTAAAATTTTATAAAATTGTGTAAACGGGTGGCCCAATGCTAAAAACAAAATAACTGATATTTTGAAATTCTATTACAACATAAGACAGGGTATTAGTCTAATTGATGATTTATTATTTTACCAGAACCTCATAATCTCTATGAGCCTCTAAGATTGTGCGTCATAATCTTAGAGAAACTTTCCTAGATCTACTTCATGAAACACATTTAGGTATTACTAAAACCAAAGCCCAGGCCAGATTGTTGCTTTACTGGCCAAACATGGATAAAGATATAGAAGATACTATCATAAAATGTCACATCTGCGAATAATTTCAATCAAATAATGTGAAGGAACTTTTGATTCAGCATGACATTTTTACATTACCTTTTGAAATCATTGGTTGTGATCTATTTGCTTTTGGAACAAGATCTTATTTAGTTGCAGTGGATTATCTTTCTAAATGGATCGAATTAAAGCCGTTATCATCGAAACAGTCATGTTGAAATAATGATGAAATAATTAATTGGTTGCGGACATTTTCGACATTTGACATCACTTTCGTTAGTACAACGTCTTTATTGTTTCAGCAGTTTACGTCTTTTTATTTCAAAAAATGATACCAATGACTGATGATCAGTCACTTAAACAACATAGTATATTAGTACCCTAAAAATAATCGCTGTTTTTCCACCTTGTCCAGTAAGTAGTAATTTGTAGCAGTTGCTGACAAACAAGGTAAAGCTACTATAAAAGGACTAATTATAGTGTTTTAATTAACTGACTCAATGCAGGTCCAATGCCAAACGAAATCGCGTAGCATGACAGATACAGCTCCTTCTTTGCGGCATAATGACACAGTAAACTGTCTGTACAAAACTTTGTTTAGAATATTTCGAATTAAATTATATCAACAAACACCATTTAACAACTAAATCCGAAGCCACCCGCGACATGGACTTCTAATATCCAATATTTCTTCCGGTTGCTACAACTAATTGAGACTAAACCACCATAGCCGTAAGTTCATTAGTTGATTTGAATATATTCTTCTGTATCCACGGTCTGAAGGGTTGTCGGCTGATTTTATATGTATCCAGTGGTGTCTGGAAAATTTATTTATTTTTTGATTTGCTCGGTTTGACACCAATGTTTTTCACCTAGCATTAAATGTGGATAACCTAGTATACAATCATTGAAATCATCCAATTGTAGCATCTGGCAATATGGAGTATTATCTTTTCAGTTTTATTACAGCTCAAGTCTGAGTAGTGCAGTAATTTTTGTAAAGTTAATATAGTAGTTTCTCCGTTTATATCTGCCGTATTTTCTTGTCTTAAGATCCATTTAAAACTCTAGTCTGCTGGTGCTACGACTACTTGGCGATACATTCTCTCAATATCAGCCACATGCTTGCAATTTAATGCGGGATCTAAACCTCAACAATATTGTTCACAAGGTTGATTAGATTGTTGGCCTCACCATCAGTGTATCGTCTAGAGAATTGTAAATTGATTTTATTGTGAACACAACTTGACCTTTGGAAACTATTGAAGTAGTTACACAATGTGTAATATTCCTTTTCGTTCGGTTACATTGCAATCTTAATTGTTTTGTTTAATTCTAAGCTTTTAATATTCGGAGGCGATACTTTGTGAAACAATCTTTTCGACGTTATTGAATTAGTACGGCAAAGTAAAGTTATGCCTGAAGAATGGAAGGTGGCCGCGTTGTTCCCTATCCTTAAAAAAGGAGATTGTTCAAAATTAGGCTAAGCATCAAACATTTCGTGGATTTTAAAAATTTATGATTTTCAGCATAAATTTGATAATTTTGCGGTACTGACATTCACGATGGCCAGCACAAAGATTGCTGTTATCGAAAACGGCATGTCGTGGTAGAGAATAACTCGTCTTCTTCTTTGGGTTGTCTATAACAATAGGAAAAACAAGCTAACGATCAAATCCGATGGCACTAGAAGGTTGATGCGGTACGGGCCAGCATTGGCTTGTAAAACCCGTTTATTATTATTTTAATCGTGAAACTCCTGAAGTAAAATATATTGTACCGTCTGTCAAACTGGGCCCTAGCCTTGCTGATCAAATCTGTCTAATTGCACTGTATGGCAAAGGTATTAAAAACTATTTATACCATTGATCATGCCAATTAAAAATAGCTGAAGCTACGCAAGTTGTATATTAATCCTGAAAATTGACATGAACAAGAGGCTGGGCATTTTCGAATTTATGTCGTAATCCATTCCGAAATTATAAAAAAATAATTCAGTATCACACTTTTACGATATTTAGAGGACCAAGTCCTTTTTACACCAACACACACACATACATACAATAAAAAATCATTAATTATCCGCACAATTCATAAACATCCTCAACATAATATATATTTCATTGCCAAAAATTATCAATTTCAGCACCAATTTTTATTTTTTTTATTTACTTTAATTATCAATCATGTCAATTAAATTTTGTTCTGTTGAATTTATTTTTTATATCAAATTTATGATCTGTCAACACTTTTTTTTCTCATTCCATCGTTTTTTGCCTTAAAGATTTCCTTTTTCGGAATGGAAATATTATGTTACGACGACGGAAACGAAGAAGAACAACACAGTTCGAGAAGGGAAAATATCAATTAATAAAATTTTTGCCAAAGTTAATTTTTTACTTTTCTTCTAGTTATTGTTACATTTCCTTTTGCTTGATTCCCTTTCTTCGTTTTCCATCATCGTCGTCATATCCTCCGCTCCATGTCATCATAATATACAAATATTACAAAACAAAAATTTACGTTTTTGTGTATTTTCATCTTCTGCTATTGTCTTAACAAAAAAAAAAAAAAAACAAAAGAAAAATCTATTCAATTTGTAACGGAAATTATTCAAGAAATAAAAACAAAACAAAATAAAAAATTTTCTTCCTTCCATACAATTTTCCTTATATGTTTTATTATCGTTTCGACTTTCGTTCATAATTCGGATGGGTATAATATGTACGAGTTGCACGGATGCTTGGTACTATTATGATTTTTATTGGCATTCACCAAAGTGGCAGGGAAATATTTTCAAATTGTAATGGTGACGTTGTAATACTCTAAGGAAATTGCATACAATAAATTTAACGTGAAATTGGTTTCATTCACGAAAACCCCTTACCTCTCGTCAAAATCTTTATTGTATATTTAGCCACTCATGTATACTTACTTATGAGTTTTCTAATCTAATATCTTTAAAAAATACTTTAGAGGAAAACAAAAATAAAAAACGAATGAGGGTGGATATTTTCCTCTGTTGTACAAAAGGACGATGATAAAAAAAAAAAAAACAAAAGAAAAATCGATTATCACTCACAAAACAAAAATTAAAATTAAATTTATCTTCAAAAATGTCGTCTAATCTTTTCTCTCTGTCTCTTCCGACGACAAAATAAATATAGATGAATCTTAATTGGAATAATATTGCATTTCTTAGCGATTGACTTTGGGATCACTTTCACTCTAATTAAACTTACATCTGTCACCAAAATCGAAACGAGAAATAAAAAAGTTGAACCCAACATTTTTTTTTTCATTATTTGTCTGCTGCGTTTCATTCTTCCAGATGAAACTTTATCCGTTTTGAATTAATAATTTTTCATTTTTTTTTCTCGGTACTATACGACAGGATTGGGATCGAAATTTTTATGACAATCAAATTGATTGGAAGGATATGAATATAGAGTTTATATAAGAGGGGATTGAAATTAATTAGGTATGGTGATATCTTATAGGGATGTAAGATTTTTAGTTAAAGTGATTTTACTGTTATTGGTCCATGATGTGGTATTTAGTTATTGTACTCAAAGGAGTATTTATTTGTTGCCCTTATATAGAAGGATTTAATTTGGATAGTGGCATGTGGACTAATTATTGTCGGTTGGGTTATTCAACATAACCATAATCAAGTTTGTGCAAAGGTGTAGCACTTTGTTTTATAAGGGCAGATGTGCGATAGTTTAAAGAGTTATTGGATAGTCACTGATTTGTAATTTTGAATTTTTTTGGGTAAATTCAATAGTCTGCGTTTAATAGGTGGAAACGTTTAAGGAGTCTTGGTCAAGATAAAAATGGCACAAGATGTTTTGGAGCAAACTAGTAAATCAATTGATAAACTAAATAATAACCTATACCAACTAAGAAGCTAACATATCGATAAAAACTTTGGTTAGTTTGAGGAGCTTGATTCTTTTAGAGAAGGTTACTTGTAATTAGAGCGATCTCAAAACCAAAAAAGCCAAGATTTGGTAAAAGTGGTCTGATTGTGTTCAAAGATACCTTGACAAATAAGTTTCGACTAAATATCCTGTGGCAGATAATGTAGTTCCGTTTTTAAATAATTGGATAATTGTATACCCTAGCTTTATATACTTGTCCAGAAACTCAGTATACTTTTGCTTAAATTTTTCTTCACGGGTAAATAATTTTAGAACTGCCTAGCAGACTACCTATTTATCGACCATTTCCGACTCTGCAAAATGTTTTTTGAAGTGTGCAAGCAAAATTTTTCTTCGTCGCTGTAGTGTACCACATTTAAATGAAGATTTGCTGAAACCTTTTTATGTCCAACTTCATCATGAATTGACATGCCAGCTATATTAATCTGGACTTCAGAATGTACATTTTATAATAGCAAATTAAAACAAAGAACAGGTCACATCCCAGGAGAACATCAATATTGCCTTCCATGTGAATATTTAGATCTGCTAATTGAAGTTGATATACAAATAATTAAAACCATTGTTTTTAGGGGCTGATTCTGAACCAATATCGCTTTAGCATGTAGTTCTCATATATGTATGTGTACATGTACATGAAAACAACCACTGGCATTGAAGCGCCAGGTCCAATATAAAATCTGCTTAACTTTTTGAAACTACTCTTCATTTCGGTGTCTCTTATTTTGATGGAGTTTCCCTAGTGGCCACTGATTAATCGGAAATTTGTCTCTCTTGATGATTTTGTCATCTAAGTTAAACGCAGGCTTAAGGCGGAGCTACATAAATCGTTACCACTTCCAAAATATTAGTGCATATACTGGAGTATCTGCTTACGTGAAAGATGGAATGGATTTAAGTTTTTAATGGTTTATTCCGGCAATGCGTTGGGTGACTGTTCAGTAAAGAAATGGAATTATGTTATGGCGTCTATTTTTCTGATCGAAGCGCGCATATCATGTGATAATTTGAAATACTCTCAAACTACGTTAAATGCCTTTTGCGGTCCTTCAAAGTCATTATTTTATCACCGATAACTCACCGCAAGTGGAAGTAAAGAGTTGGATGTTCACCTTGTGTTTTCGTTGACCAATTTTACCAATACCAATTCCAATTTTAATAAAAGGGTCAACAAGCTCCATTCGGATGTTTTGTAAATTGCCATTCCGCTGCTTCTTACGTAAAGATGCTGGTCGAGTTCACTGAACATAATGGTAAACGATTTTTCGATTCGAATTTCTTGCAATACGTAAAATTGAAACAGCAACAAAACAAAAAAAAAAAAAAAATTTTTTTTTAAAAGCCAAATACCAACCGGTAAAACCATTAATATATTCTTTGTCACAGCGTTTAAAACAACCTGTCCCATCGAAGTTCTCAGCCAAAGTCAAGTGCTTCACAATAATCAGCAAAACGCAAAATTGTTCAATTCGAGAGCAATTACAGTAAAGATGAAAAAAGCCACAAGACGAAGAGACATTTGGAAACGAGGATAGAGCTACTGAAAGAGCAATACACTGAGTTCCTAAAAACAGATGAACACATTTACAACTTTGTTCCACCAACCAAAAAAAAATAAATTCATTCACCAATGAAAGAACCCCGGCGACAACGTCGTATAAAAAGCTTATAGAGGAAATACGTCAGCTGTATTAAACACTCGGGCACCACTAACACCGACACCATCACGAAGCCTAAATTATATACCTCCAAAAGAAGTCGAGTCCAATAAAAATCCCGAATCAAAAAACAAAATACCAAAGGATCAAATTAGCAACAGCACGCTCAACCAGTTGCTACGAAGACAAGACTTTAAAATGAGAGAGTTATATATAGACATAGCGAAGGCCATGAAAGTTTGCTCCAGAATCCAGGAAAATTCCAAGAGACCGATGAATTTCTGAAGTTTTCTCAAATGAACCACACATTAGACCAATGTGCAAGGTTTAAACAGTTGTCGACAACAGATAAGCATCAAATAGCGCTACTAAACCAGCATCAACACACGTACCGCTGCATCCAAAACAAACGATGCGCGATTTGTAATGGGATAAATCACACCATTCTGCATAAAAAAAAATTCGTCCACAGGATCAAGGTTACCAGTTCATTTTGTGGAGAAACAAAAAAACAGACATAATAAGTATGCATAAGCTGAAAACTGTGCAAATGGAACTGCCTCGGCTACATATCTAGCCACAAGAGTTCTACATCAGTTAGCTATGGATGATGGCAACATATTTCGAGCAGTAAAAAGAGCGGACAGTGAAGATTTTTATGTGGATGATATATTATCAGAATCAAACTGTCACAATGCAAGAGCAAGCACTTAAGTCAAGGAGGTTTCAATCTCAGAAAATAGAGCATCAACCACCATAAAATATTAGAAAACATAGATACTGAGCACCTAAATGAAAATGATTATATAATCGAAACAGGGGATTCCATCAAAACCCTTGGTATCTTATGGAATCCTGCAGAACATATTTTCCAGTTTAAAATCAAACCACTAGATATCAAAGCGGCAATAACGAAGAGAAAAGTACTTTCCAAAACTTCCAAATTATTTGACCTCTTTGGATGGTTGGCACCGGTTATATTAAAAGCAAAAATAATTATGCTACAACTATGGACGTTAGGACTAGATTTGGATACGCAACTACCTACTGAATTTGAAGCAAAATGGATTTGCTATGCTAACTAGTTGAAGGCATTGAAATTACAAAGATGGTTATGTCACAACACAGAAAATACTGGCGAATTACACGGGTTTTGCGAACCCTCAGAGGATGCATACGAAGCAGTAATCTACTACAAAGATTATACAACAACCAACAAAAATAAAATAATTCTAGTCACTGGAAAGTCGCACCATTAAAATTCAAATTAACCATCACTAGGTTGGAATTATATGCAGTCAGAAAATACAGGTTGATTAGCCCATGAAAACCTCGAATTTATGCCACAAAACGAAAATTTTCATAATCCGGAAACTACATGATGATTAGCCTTTCAAAACTGAAAAATGTTTGCCACAAATCGAAAATGTCAGAAATCCAGAAAATGCATGATGGTTGTCATGATGGCCTGTCAAAATACTGAAATTTAAGCCACAAATCGAAAGTTTACAAAATCTGGGTAATGCATGATGGTTAGCCTATCAAAACTGACGAATTTATGCCTCAAATCAAAAATGTCCAAAACAATAAAGTCAGTAATGTCAGTAACTCAGTAATAGTCAGTAATGCTAATCATTTTTTTTATTGTATTTTTTTAAACATTGCATTATATCAGTCAGCCTGTACTGGCATGATCGATGATTATGCACTTCAGAAGGGGACACTATGGTGTTTATCGTCATCACCAATCGCAATCAAGTGATAAAAAATCCCGTTTTTAACCATCTTCGAATAGTATTCGAACCGGGTTCTTGCCACCTTACCATTAGTTGATGTTTTCATGAAAAGCAGAATTTTAATTGATCTTATATTATTGGCAGCGTTGTCCAGAGTAAAAGACATTCGCTAGGGTCTAATATTTTAATTTTTATATAATGTTTAAAAAAATCCACGATTTAAATGGAAACAAGTGTTGGTAATATCAACCTGTGCAATAAATGTGTTAGCAACTAACTCCTTAGATTGCAATAACTCATTGCAATAAGTTCCCGTGGACCAAACGTAAATTAAGAATTATTACTGCAAAGCTCCATGTGAACCAATAAATTCTGTAACGACATATACACGTAGTAGACAGTTATTTTACCATCATTATGTCACTAACATAATTACTACCCTGTTAATATATGAAACCATCTGGTTACTGATAACATAAGTCATTGTGCTCGTATGATATAGCAATGTAATTTATTTTCACATTGTTATTTTATCGTGTGCCACCGATCTATAATGTGTGTTCCCCACTCTTATTTACTACCCGCACACCTTCCTTACTATTCGTTATGTTTACATAAATTCATTTGAGGATATTTATCGTTTTGACTCGGTGATAAAAAATCTGAACGATGTAAAAAATATATATCGACGTACGCGATAAGGTTCGGAACTATGTTAATGTATATCTGACGATTTGTTCCTACTCGGACTATTTTTCATACACTTTACATAATGGGATGACTGATTTAAGCGTTTATACAAATTTATCTATGCCATTGGTGTAATTAAATTAATTCTTTTGTTATACACAATAAAAATTCATAAAACTTTGTAATCGCATAAATATTTGAATGTTCCTGAACTTGATGGTATTTTTATGGACCTCCTCCCCCTCGTTCAAAAACATATTTTTTTAATTAGTTTAGTTGAATTTTATTGGCAGCGTGATTATTCTGAAACCATAGAAATTATATTGAAATTAATTTGAGCTCTAACAAAATACCGCTAGTAGTTAATGATATATCCATTAATGGTGTTAATGTTGTCATCCTAAAGACAGGTGCACGTATGCGGCTCGTGCATGGTGTATATAAGCCGCATACCAACCAATCAAATTAATATATTTAAACCTTGTGACAAAATTTACCAATCAAATCACTCGTTTGCGGAACAAAAAAAAATAAAACAAAAAAAAAGTTAAAAATGTTTTTACTCTGTTTTAACTTTGTTTTTATTCATTATAATTTTTTTGTTTTCTATTTTATTTATTTTTGTTCCGTAAACGAGTGATTTGATTGGTAAATTTTGTCACATGGTTTAGATGTGTTGATTGGATTGGTTGGTTGATATGCGCTGCGCACGAGCTGCATACGTGCAGCCGCCTTAAATGGGAAATATTTTAAACATCGTTAAAAAATTTATACGGAATGAATTCTCTCACTCAAGTGCTTATTTTAACTTATTTTTTTTATTTTTTGGAAATTGTACTTAGTTACTTGTGTTTTTAATTTAATGTTTGAAATGCGACGATGGGTCTATTTTCTCCGAAAAATATTCCAGTTGAACAACGATCACGGTTAATGAAATTTAACTTATTTAAAAAAAATTTAAATAAATTTTAATTATCAAAATAAAGTAAACGCTAATGTAAATAGGCCAAGGGCAACGACTTCGGGTCATAAAAACCATGCAGTGCCAACAAATTTATTAGAAATACCAGAATTTAAAACAAAAAGTGCAAAAAGGGATGAGTCAGCAAGTGACGAAACAAATAAAATTGTGCAAGATATTAAAATAATGAAAAATGTAAGTGAATCGCATACAGTGCAAACTAGGATTGAACATTACATTACAGTAACGACAAAAAGAAAAAGAAACCAAAATTATCTTCAGGCGGCTAATTCAGTGCTGAAAAATGTAAAAATCAATTCGCCTGATGTAACATCTGAGAACCGATTTGAAGTTCTGCTCGTGGAAGGCAAAAACAAGGACGAGGAGGAAGAACCTAAGGAGAAATTTCCTCGAATCTATTTAAGAAAAGTGCCAACAAAACAATTATTGGCAATGCTAAATGCTGACGCAATTATAAATTTTTTTGTTGCTCTTATTAAACGTGTAACATTAGTAAAACCAGGATTACAATCCAAAATCATCGACGAATACAAAAAAAAATGTAGCTGCATTGTTTGAAGAGCGCGAAAGGCATCAGAGTCGTGATAAAAAAAATCGAATCCACTGTGAGTGTAATGTTAATCTGAAGAAATCAGTGAAGTGCTGACAATGTTGAACTTCAAGGTGAAAAGTGTAATTAATATTATAAACTGCGAGAGGGAACCTCAACCACTGTTTAAAGTTGAGCTAGAACCTGAAGTAATAAAAACTAAAGGCAAACAATATCAGGTCTCTGTTGTATCGCAAAATAGTAGTAGAGGAACCACATAAACGTAATTCTGTTTACAATGCACCAACTGTCAAGAATATGGACACTCACGAAATTATTACAAACTACCAGCTGTTTGTGTAATAAACCACACGGCAAACTATAGAAGATGCGTGGTGTACGCAAGGAGTTAAGAAAAAATGACTCCACGGTAAAGGTCGGAACAACAAGCGCTAAACCAAATTTTCAATAGACAAACCAATGCGGCGGAAATGTCTGCTACAATTAATCCAAAAATATCCTATACGGAAGCAGTCAAAGTTGAAAAGCCAAAAATTTTCAAGAATTTAAATTTGCTGTTTGGAACGCTAATAGGCTAACGAAACGGAAACTAGAAGTACAACATTTTCTTACTGAACACAATATCGATATTATGGTGACCTTTGAAAAACATTTTACGGTTACGAGTCATCTCAAGATCAAAGGATACATTTTTTACGAAACTAAGCATCCTAGCGGAAAATCACAAGGTGGATCTGTTATCCTTATATAGCTTATAAGGAACAGAATACTGCATTATGAACTCGAAAAATATGGTGAGGACCATATTTAAGCAACAAGCAGCTGCCTGAACGAACAGACGGAGGAATGCATCATATCTGCAGTTTATTGTCCACCGAAACATTTGATTAAAAGACATCAACTTGCAAATTACATTAAAATCCTGGGAGATAAGTTTATTGCAGGAGGTAATTACAGCGCTAAACATACCCAATGGGGTTTAAGGTTAAAGCCTTCAAAAGGAAAACCACTGTGGGAATGCATGCAAGATAAAAAACTGGATCATATATCTGCTGGCCACCCAACCTACTGACCAACTGAGAGGCAAAAAATTCCAGGCTTACTGGACTTTTGTGTAACAAAGGGTAAAGCTTGATCTCTGGTATAATGGCTGAAACTTGCTACGACTTGTCTTCTGATCATTCACCGGTATTAATAACTCTTAACATGCATGCAAATTCTAAAACTATCGTCACCTAGATTCCTGATGAATCAACATACTAATTGGACTCAATTCAAGTCTACATTAACCACAGAGTGTTCATTAAATGATGCTCTAAAAACAACATATGAAATTGAGCAGAAAACCTAACAGATGTATTCAAATAAGCTGCAACGGGTTCTACACCCAGTAGCTCAGTTTATGTAAAATTTCCGAAACCATCTCAAAATATATCTCAGCAGCCCATAAAGCTAAAATGGCCAAAGCGCAGGCAGTGGCAACTACATAGATCACCTACTCTTAAATCAAAATTAAACAAAGCGATAAAAGATCTTAAAATAGCCTTGTTAATGTTTGTGAAAGCCACACGTAACCTGAAACGACCAACACCTATATCATGTTCACCGATTCGTCTCCCTCGTGAAAACTGGGCAAAAGGTGATGTAGATAAATCCCATATATCAACACCTTAGTGAAGTATTTACACCTAACGAGCAAATCAAAAGCACCGTAATGTTATCTGATGATGCAGAAGCTTCAATAAGGCAGCCAATTAAATTCAATTGGCACCAAGTAAAAAAATAATCAAGGAAAACATAGATAAAAAAAAAGCAGTAGGGCATGATCTTATCAGCGGAAGAAATTAGAACAACAACCCAACGCTTTAGCCAGTGAAATCTTTAAAAGGCCCACATATTGGCGACTTAAAAAAAAAGATCCTTAGGATCTAGCTAGCTAATTTAGAGTAAATACTAATTGCATATTAATATTAAGAACTAATATTAATATGCAATCAATCAATTGTATTTAATGAGTTGTAAGATTTGACTACATCTTGTGAGTTCCCTAGACAGGACAGATTCAAGAATAAAGCTAAAGGCAGTTAAACAAAAATAAAGAATAAAAAATAAAACTAATCTAACGGTAAAGTGGCTAATAGAAGTTTGTAGCAGCTGCAATTTTGCAAATACCATCTTGAAAATGTCCATCAGCTACGACGATTTCAAGATAATTTATTCATCTTTTTAGGAACTAATTTTTTCTAAAATTATAGTCAATATAGCATCTGTGAGTATAGTTGTGCAACTCTTTTGAGTAGTTGTAAATCTTCTTCAAAGGTTCTCGTGGTGATTGGAGATCGTTTCAGTATACAAATACCTATCGGCATACAGCTCTTGTTTGAGCCCTTAAATATTTTTATAAAATGAAGTTGGCTTCCAAGGAAATCCGAAAACAGATTTTAGGTCTCCTTCAGCAGTGACAAAAATTGTGGTGCTCGGTATATTTTATGATTAGTAAAAAATGTTCACCTTCCACTCCAGAATTTGAGGCTTCACCACTTTTCCTTTCTCGGATTGCATCGACAGCAATTTAGTTTGTAGATATCGGGACGTCCACATCCATAAAAAAACTTAGTAAGCTCTTCGCTGCAGGTGTCAAAAGTAATATCCAAGATTTTTACAATTCCAGCCAAAATCATATAATTTTTTAATTTTAACCGGCAATCCCAATCCAACTTTTTTTGTCATTCAACGCGTATCTCTTCATCAAGTGATTTGTTAAGGACTAAGTTCAGATTTCTTCGCATTTCTTTAGTCATTTCCTATTGCTTCAGTACAGCTAGCTTTGCCTATTTAAGTGCTAAATCGACATTGAGCAAGTCAATTTTTGATATAATACCTAATTTAAAATTTTCCGGTTCCGTCGTTAGCCTTGCTGTAGCAATTTTGGTAAAGCTGTTGGAAATATCCCACTTTTCTTTGAGTGATTACTTTATAATATCGGGAAGGTGCCTAGCGCAATTTGGGCCCGACGCAAATTCTTCGCCTCAACCGCCTTTAATTGTGCTCCTTACCAATACGAAACTTCACTAATTACCATTTCGTTAAGGTATTTCCGATTTCACAAAAGTTCTGGATCACAATGAGTACGTCTCTAAGAATCATCCAGACTAATATAACTCTGCAAAAGTTCATCGATTTGTTGAATTTGTCCCTAGAGCATTCTGTAACTTTGCTCGCATATTCCGTTAGAAATTTTTGCAATTCAATAAAAGGTTTTTTAGGTTTTTGTTTGCGTTCGCTTCTATAATCGGTTTGATGGTCCTTAAATCGAATTTTATTGTCTATTTATAACTGTTGACATGTGATGTGAGAATTCAATCTGATATTTAGCCAAAACCAAACAGCGGCAATCCCTTTTAAAATAATGCAAATCTCGTTTCAACGTTTATTATTAGAAATACCGTAAGTAAAGGCAAAATAGCTAACGCGAAATAAAAAATCTCGAATTGACAACTCATCGGATTATTATACGAGGTATTCCATTTCGACAAATACAATTTATTTGGCTCGGTGAGGTTACCAGTCGTGTGCCCTTTTCCGTTCTCGTAATTGGTGCGTTAACTGCAAATTATTATTTCCAATGACGTTCCTGTCACTCAATTAAAAAATTGGATTATCAGTAATTACTTCTTTAGGTGCAAGCCGTTGAGGACTACCATATAAGCTAAAAATGTAAGCTACAAATATAAATTAAAATTTTGTCTTTGGCTTCATAATTTCAAAAATTATGACTTCAGTTTATATTTGGGAATTGTTTTACGAGGACACCCCAGCTGGACATGACGTTGAAGCCGTTAAATTTTCGAAATTGGTATCAAAGATCCTTTTTTTAAATGAGGAGTAATCCTGCTTATAATTATATCGTACTGTTTATTACTGATGAACTACAGCCTCAGTTACATTAAATTTGTTTTGCACATATTGTCTAGTACTAAAGTCACTAACATCTAGTATAAATTTGAGACCAAAAGGTGTTTAAGTGGTGCAACAGTATAGACAATAAAAGCCGGCATTGTCACTTTCAGTGCCAAAAATAAAATTATTCGCCGAATTTACAAATTTTGATCACTTAAGTTGTGTGCGAAATGAAATAAAAAACTCATAAAAATTTAAAAAGTTTACTTATTTATCTATTTTCATATAGATCGGGGAATGCCTTAACCGGCTTGGTAGGTGGGAAATAAAATACCATCCATGAACCAAATCTGGCTAGAGAAAGGCACCCCAAACAATAAACCACCTATTTCAGATCAGGAGAAGAGATTACGCGGTGCAGCGATTAGGATACCCATTACCGGTGACTTCGGTAAGTGAGAGAGTGGGCTTCCAGTCGTTGATATCAAGCGACCGCAATGATTTAGTAGTAGAAAGCTTAGCTATAAGAACAGATAGAAGTATAAACCGCCTACCTCTAACAGATCTCAGACACTCTCTTATTTTAGCGCAAAGACACTGCTTGCGTCAAGATGGCAATGAAATGATAATGATAAACCTACAAAACAGAATTGAAACACTAAGGAGAGGCAAATGATACGTTTTATGTCTACTAATGTTAAAACTCAGAGCCTACAAAATCTGAACAATGAATATTTTACGGATGAAGAGGAACTCAAGAAGGAAGTCAATCAACCCAGACCAAATCAGGTAAATGTAAATAAAAAAAATGGGACTCTTAGATAAAGTAACCAACATTGTCAACGTACATAAAAAATCAACAGATAAAATGAGAAAAATATTAGACACTCCCCATTGTTTTACGTTGACCTGTTGCAAGGGGGAAACAATAAAGACATATACGGAATTATGAGCCTGCTATATTTCAAGGTGTCTATTGAACCTCTATAAAAGTTAACAGGAATACCTCAGTATACAAATTGCCAACAGTTAGGACACACAAAGAACTTCTGTATTAGACAACTCAAATATGTCAAATGTGTAGAAAACCATCAAACAATTCAATGTCAAAAACCACGAAATGTTATGCCAACTTGTGCTCTGTGCGGAGAAAAACGTCATCCGGCTAGTTACAAAGGTGGCCAGGTATATCAGAAAAAACTAAATGATCAGCTATAAAAAAAATCAGTAGTTCAGCGCCTACAGCAAAGGTAAAATAAGAAATACGATACTGTTAGAGAGGGTTCTCTTACGCCCAGGTGACCAAACCTATTGTGACATCAACAAAGTTCCTGATTTAATTGATTTTTATATCTTGAACGGAATAGCCTCAAAATAAATTGAAGTTGAAGGTCTTTATTACTTCTAATCACACACCGGTCTTAATGGCCCCGAGTACAGTAGTCATTAAAAGAAAATGAAACTTAATCTCACTAATAAATTCATGGATTAGGAATTATTTAGAGAGAATTTGGACAACCTGATTGAGTTAAAAGTTTGTCTTAAAACTAAGCTATAGAACTCAAAATACTGCTGGATATTTTATGAACTCTATGCTCGAATCAGTCAAAGAGGTGTCAAGGAAGAAAGATATAGAAGAAAAAAATTATCCGCTAAAGATTCGTGAACTGATTAAATAAGGCCTAGAAAAAGATGCATATGGCATAGAACCAGAAATATTATCGACAAAAGAGAATTTAACCGAGTTAGTAATTAATCAAAGAGCAGAAAGAGATTTGTACTGAAAATTATTTGAAAGGTCTGGATCCTGGACCAGACAAAAACTATTCTCTTTGGAAAACAACTAAAAGATATGAGAGACCAATAATCCAAGTGCCATCTATAAGGATCACAAATGGAGAAAAGGTACGTCGTAATGATGAAAATGATGAAAAAGATGAACTGTTTACAAACATCTGGCATCAATATTTTAACCTTACAATATTCAATCTAGAATTGACAGCAAATATAGAACAAGATTTTGAGAAGAAGAAATATTGTCCTGCCATATTTCTAGAAGTATCACGGGCTTTCGATAGAGTGTGGTATAAGGGTCTCATCTATAAGATAAGTCAAATAGTGCCACAAAAATACTGTCAACTGCTCGAATCATATCTCTTCAAACGGAAATTTAGGGTGTCACACGAAGATACATACTCTAATTTTTACCCAGCCAAAGCAGGAGTGCCCCAGGGTAGCGTATTAGGGCTTTTCCTATATCTTATCTACATTTCCGATATACCGACAACGGAAACAACCGTCATTGGAACTTTTGCTGATTATACTGTAGTATTGGCACAAATTCCCCAAGCTGGATCTGCCAAATATCTCAGATTGCATTTCGATACAAGATTGAACTGAAAACAGCGCATGTTAGACAAAAAGATAATCGAAATTAATATAAAGCAACTTGAAATGTACTGGCTGATAGGAAAACATTCTAAGCTTAGCCTGTACTGTAAACGCTTTATCTACGAATCTATAAATAAACCAATTTGGACGTATGGTATCCAACTGAGGAGCTGTTTTTCAAATAGTCTATTTATTCAACGTTGTCATGAATCACATGAATTGTCATGAATTCAAATTGATTGATGAAGTGATTCAGGAATTTGCCAACACTCATGAAGGATGATTACTCCATCATATTAATACTGAAGCGATACAACTTCTTGACCTATCGCAAGAACTAAGACCTCTTAAAAGAAACAAACCGCATGAGCTTGTCATCTAATAATTAAAGATCCGTTGTTGTGAGGAGAATATTGATTTCTTTCAAACCCGCACTCGTTCTTTTAGTTCGCACTCGTATTTTTATTTCTACTACAGTTAAACTATTTAACATTTTAACCGAGATTCGCCCACAGACTTAATAGAGAAAGTAGTTTGCTTAACGGAAGCACTTTTAGTAGCACTGTTTCTAATCAGGGTTATCAGCAACGCATCCAGGTTGTCATGTCGAGACATTATACAAAATAATTCTAACCTAAGGGACTAACCATAGTACTAAAAAAAATTAATTTCTTTTCACCGCAACCAGGCCCACTGCAAAAATTTACCTGCGATCATAAAAACGTACAAATATATCGAAAACCAATTCGATTGACCAAAACAATTTTATTATCCGCACACACACACACACAAAAATAAAATAACCATAATCGTAATCAACCGAACACTCCCTTAGGTCGGTTGTCTCTTCCATTGTACAAATAAAATTATACCTTCGTCGCATATAATTCTATCAATAAATTTTCTCGAATAAAAAAAAATTTTCTTGGGTTTTCACAAAAAAAATAAAAAATAAATAAATAAAAATCCACGTCACACAACGATTCCCAGTAAAGGGAATATAAATAAAAAAAAAATTATTATCTTCACGTTGGCATTAATCATAAAGAAAATTTGGAAAAATAATTAATTTTATATATACATTTTTGCCTGTGTTCGCCTCCTCCGAATATATCTTATCACAACAAGATCACGTCGCTGTGTTTTTGATTAAAAGAACAAAAATTGAATTTTCTTATTTTAGATTATCCTACCATAAACAATGCAAAACTTAATAATCGAAAATTTCCTAATGACTAACTTCTCGTCGTATTATTTATAGTTTAGAAACGTCCAAGATGCATGTTCTAATCATCTAACCTATATATCCCCCTACCTCATATAAACGAGAACACTATGCGATGTGATGTCGATATCAAGACGAGCTAAAACTAATAAAATTTTTTGTTTGGTTTGTCGAGATTTTTCATAATTTTTTATTTGTATTATCGGTTTTTCAAAATTTTCATTCGATTCAAATAAGTTACCAAAAAATAATAATACGGAGAAAAATAAGAAGAAGTCTTTGGAACAAAATATTCTAATCTCAAATCCAATAAGTTTAAAAATCACGTTTTAAATTTTGTACCGAAAACTCACTTTGAATAATAAAAAAAAAAAAAAAATTGGAAAATCTTAGATGGCAACACATTCCTATATTACAACAACAACCGTAACATCATAACCAAATATTCGAAGAAAAAAAAAAGTATTGTGTGTCGACTTTGGGTTTTTTTTTTGTTTTGGGTGTGCTCGTTTTATCGGTGGAAAAGCTGTGGAAATTTTAAATTTTTTTGCTTCTCATATTTATTTTGCTATCTATGTATATTGGCTGTCAAAATTTTGTATTTGGTTTGGATTTTTTTTTTTTTTATATTTTTAAATGCAGAGATAGTTTATTTGTAAACATCATCATCATGCTTGCCACCACCATTTTACCATTTTCTTTGTCGACTTGCTCGCATATATGTACCGTATATGCTCTTCATTATTGTTGTTTATAAATATGTACCACTGAAGTCGGGGGACGTTCTCATGTCACGATCATGATATTCTTGGAATACAACCATAATGTCCTTTGATTGTTGTAAGCAGTGACTAATATAAGGTGATTGTGACCTCGGTAATTATCTTATTCCTTATAGAGCACCAGGCAAAAAAATATTCTTTTGTATTTCAAAGCAGTGTTCAAGCTACTTTTATGCAAGCTAATAACCAACCTGCTCGCAGATGTAAAGTCATCTCCAAACAACATGTGCCATCAATGGCCTTTAAAAGCCATTTTATTGTTATATACATATCATTGTCGATCGACGATGTCGATGATATGTGCATATGGTTTGGTAATTTTTCCAATGAAAATTTTCTTTTTTGCGGTTCAAATTTTGGTTGTTTATAAAATTGGGATGGTTGCAGATGGAATCATGTTCTAAGAACGTTGTTTTATAAAACTCTGTATGTGCATAGATTTTTAATTAAAAATCTTTCAATCACATATCGATGTCGATATTCCAATACAACTGATGGTCTCTAATATATGGATATAAGACTATGCCTTCGAAGGCTAGAATTTAAATGAGATAAAATCCGATTTGCAGTATTTTTGATTCGACATCAAATCAAAAAGACAAAATACAAACAGACAATTCAGTTTCTTTCAACAGTTCAGCCAAGTTTAAAAACTTCAAATTGAGGCCTACTAAATTTTTGAATTATTTAATAATGAAGCCAATGTGCCAATACTAACAGCCATGCAGTTAGTTCAAATCGGCAGATTTTTTCTAGATCTGCTAAAAATTGTAATTTACTATTTGTTATAAGAAAACCTGGTAAAAAAGGCTTTTTGAAGTTCAAAACATTCAATAATTGTAACTGTAACGTTTGTTAACGTATTGGGGATGGATAAAAGTCAGAAAAACTGAGCAATTGGCGCAGTGGTTAAAGCTGCGGTGTTTGGGACGGGAGGTACCAGGATTGAATCCCAATGGGGAAGGGTTGCAAGAGGGACTTTTCATCATCTGATTACGACCGGTGATGATTAATCCATGGGCCGAACCATCGTCCATGTCAGTCTGGCTGGAGCAATGCAATGTGCTGATTGATTTTAAATCGAACCTGTATTTGTGCGTCCTCGAATTGGCTGGTGAACGCGTAAGGTAGTTATGTAGCTAGTTAAAGAGTTGAGTGGGCTTTGGCCTCAGAAAAGATTGCAGTGTTCAAACACAAAAAAAAGTCTGTAATGACAAGTTAGTAATGACAGAATTGGTCCGGTTTCCCGGTAGCCAATATTCAAACTACTGTTAGTTAGCACAAGACAATCACAATAATAATGAACTGCTCTGAATTCTGTCATCTCTTATCAGAAACTCAAATTTGCAACCATTTTTCTGTAATCTGCAGTGTTTCACTGATAAAATCTATTAATGAGCTAATTTTTGTAAACCGTAGGCTATAATAAATTGAATTAATATTCAATTTAAATTTACAATTAAATTATAAAATATATAAAAATTATACATAATATAAAAAATAGAAAAACATCAAAAATATAAAAATTTAAAAAATATAAAAAATATAAAAATATAAAACATATAAAAAATATAAAAAATATAAAAAATATAAAAAATATAAAAAATACAAAAAATATAAAAAATACAAAAAAAATATAAAAAAATTAAAGTAAAAAATATATAAAAAATATAAACAATTTAAAAAATAAAAAAAATTTAAAAAAAAATTTAAAAAAAAACGAAAAATATACAAAGAATAAAAATATAAAAAAATAAAAGTAAAAAATATATAAAAAATATAAAAAATTTCAAAAACATATAAAATATAAAAACAAAACATATAAAAACATAAAAAAATAAAAATATAAAAATATAAAAATATAAAAATATAAAAATATAAAAATATAAAAATATAAAAATATAAAAATATAAAAATATAAAAATATAAAAATATAAAAATATAAAAATATAAAAATATAAAAATATAAAAATATAAAAATATAAAAATATAAAAATATAAAAATATAAAAATATAAAAATATAAAAATATAAAAATATAAAAATATAAAAATATAAAAATATAAAAATATAAAAATATAAAAATATAAAAATATAAAAATACAAAAATATAAAAATATAAAAATATAAAAATATAAAAATATAAAAATATAAAAATATAAAAATATAAAAATATAAAAATATAAAAATATAAAAATATAAATATATAAAAATATAAAAATATAAAAATATAAAAATATAAAAATATAAAAATATAAAAATATAAAATTATAAAAATATAAAAATATAAAAATATAAAAATATAAAAATATAAAAATATAAAAATATAAAAATATAAAAATATAAAAATATAAAAATATAAAAATATAAAAATATAAAAATATAAAAATATAAAAATATAAAAATATAAAAATATAAAAATATAAAAATATAAAAATATAAAAATATAAAAATATAAAAATATAAAAATATAAAAATATAAAAATATAAAAATATAAAAATATAAAAATATAAAAATATAAAAATATAAAAATATAAAAATATAAAAATATAAAAATATAAAAATATAAAAATATAAAAATATAAAAATATAAAAATATAAAAATATAAAAATATAAAAATATAAAAATATAAAAATATAAAAATATAAAAATATAAAAATATAAAAAATATAAAAATAAAATAATATAAAAAAATATAATACATAAAAAATTTAAAAACAAAAAATATAAAAAACATAAATATATAAACTATATAAAATTTAACAAAAAAAAAAATATTAAATATAACAAAATATAAAAAACATAACGATATAAAATATATAAAAATATATAAAATATAAAAATATAAAAAATTATAAAAAACATAAAAAATATAAAAACATAAAAAATATAACAAAAACACAAAATATATAAAAATTATAAAAATAATTATGTATTTTTACATTTACATAACCCGGTCTTGCGAAACCACACTAAAGCTGTTCTAATACTCAAACCAAACAAATGATGCCTATTTTGTCCAGTCATAAATAAATCAGTTTGCCTACCTGTCCAGAAAAAATCTCAAATCAACCAAATACGTTGTAACATAAAATTGTCTCGGGTAAACTTACCAACATTTGAATGGCGATTACCAAGAGTGGCAATCATTTTACGACATGTTCATAATCCTGGGCTTACTGGCCTACAGAAGCTCTTAAGGATGTATTACGAGAAGAAGCTAAAATATCTTTGCGACACCTGGCTATATTCCAAGCCAACTATTTTGAAGTATACCAGGAATTGGTTAAACGATATAGTAAAAAAAAGTTGATGTTAAATTCGTTTATCAAAACTTTTATTATCCAACCATCAGTTAATCAACCATCCAGTAAATAGATTCGTTAAGTTTATGACTCCTGCGATGAAATAATTCGGAGAATAAAATCGTTTGGAAATGCAAACAATGATCGTGAGCCATGCGGTTTACATATTTAATTTTTAATAAATTAGATGACGACCACTAATAAGACCACGAATACCTATTTTCCAGCTTGACAATGCTTTTCAGATTTCCTAAATAAACGTACTGAATCGTTAGAGAACTGTCAACCATTACCAAAAAACAACAGCCACGGCATTATATCCACAATCCTACAGTAGCCATCAAAAAATGCCCGCTAAGTAAAAAAGTTCACCTTTTATATGATTGCTCTAATTCCCGAGGGATGGATGCATGAATTCATGCTAAAGCCGAGCGTTGTTTCTACACCTACCGTATAACCAATATATTACCTTAAACCAAATCTGATGAAAATTTCCAGGATACAGCAATCAACCAAGCTGAAAACATTAATTTATTTAACTCCAACCACCGTGCAAACCTACAAATCATAACCAACGCTATTTAACATTGAACTTCTGCAAGCAGCATTATTAGATATTCGAGGAACTACTAATGTTTTGTAAACTTGCAGAGCTTTATTAAATTTTGCAAGCTTAGCCTCATTCATCACCGGAGCATACATATAGAAGTTAGGTTTACCTCGTAAGAATAATCGAACAATAGTGAAAGGTCTTAGATCAACAAAGATTGGCACTTCCAGAGGTGGCGTGGATTTAAAATTATTTCCACGAAGAAGCCGAAACATATCATTTACCATTAATTACAGTAGCTATCAATTACCTCACACCAACCATAGATATAACTATCAGCTTACCAATGGCCTGAATTCAGAAAGCTTCCGTTAGCAGACTCGACGTTCCACAAACCAGGTGATATAAACATTTTGATTGGATGTGATCAATACCTATCTTTAATTCTACTAGGTCACATTGAAGGTGTCAAGTCGAACCTAATAGCCGAAGAAACCATCCTTGGTTAGATAATATTTGGAACATTGAATGACAAAGAAACTGTCACATATTACAAACCTCTGCAGTTCGATTAATAAAAGCAAAACTCTCACGTAACTTTGAGATATGGTTTATAGGAAAAAAACACGACGGTAGATACATCGACGCTTTACCATTCGACACCAATGCTGCGCCACTTGGAGAATCAAAATTACATGCCAACAAAAGACTGTAATCCATGGAATGCAGACTTGCAAAATATCCTGACCTAAAAATAGAATATATCAAGTTCATAAAAGAATACCAGAGGTTGGGACACATGGAACGTATACACAGCTACGAGGTGATTAGATCAAATTTTTATAAGGACGACCTTATTTTCGGTGCGAACAACCTGGAGGAAGCATTAAACCTCCAAAGAAACCTAATTGCTCTACTGAAGAAGGGGATGCTTAGATTACAAAAATTGTTGAACAATTATCCAGCGCCATTGCCATTGTCACCGCGGAACGCGAGTTTTTAACCTGGAACAATTTGGTTGAGACCAAAATGATTTCATTTTTCGGTATAAAATATCGGCCAATCAAAGATACCAGAAGTTACTTTTAGTTCACCAAAAGGACATTTTTATCAGTGACATCACGCATTTACGCTTCTTTAGGGTTTCTGTTTCACTTAACAAATACATCTGAAAATCTTGTCTCAAAAATTATGAATTACGCAGGAATTGTTTGGGATGATAATTTAATGCCAGATTTACGGTATTTCTAGCTTTAGACAAGAATTCAACTCATTCACTAATTCCACAGTAAAGAGCGCACTATCCGATTTGCTGTTTAAGTTGAAAAGTCGATCCTCCAATTTCCTTACCATGACGAATTCCTTAGCCTATATTTTAAGATTCTTCAAACATTCAAAAACAAACTATCGAGAAAGAAAATTGAGATAGTCCTTTCAGAATCATTTTAAAAGGCACGCTATTTTATTTTTTGAATCGTCCAAGTTACAGCTTATTTCAAAGAAATGTATAACAAGGGTAAAGTAATCGGTGGTCAATGGAGTATTTTACTTCATTGAAACAATTGACTTGATCCTCCTTGAACACCTCAGAGTCTTATCAAATTATTTGTCGACTGTAGAACAATTCACAACCCAAAAATTAAAATAAATTAAAACTTAATTTTTTTTTTATTTTAAAATTAATAATCGTTTCGACCTTCCACAAGAGCCAATTTTAAAATGTAAATTTCGCCACCAGAAAATAATTTATTCCCTAATAAATTTCGTTCGCGAAACAGAACGTAAATATCTCATGTATATAAGAACCCGCAAAAACGAAATATTTTCATCTTAGTAGAAATTCGTATATTTATTTGATATCATAAACTTAAAAATAATTTTTTTGCTTGATTTATGACAATAATTTTTGTGTTTTTCTTTCGTAACAATATAACACCAACAAACCAAAAGCACACCAAAAAAAAATATGAAAAACTTTTTCTTTTCTCCATCGTGTACCAAAAAATAAAAAATAAAAACTAACAAGATACATGACAGAAAATTTTCTGTTCTGTTTTTTTATCATACATATAATAAATGATATCTATCCTGGGCAAACAATAAAAGATCAAGACACACAGTACACACAAATAATGCTTTTCTGGGTGGAAAAGCTTATTTTCTACTCTAACCACCCGGTTGAGATGGGCGGGTGAAAATATGAAAAATATTTTCTTTAAGCATAAACACCTGATTCATATCAAAAAGTTTCATTGTAATTTGTTTACCTTATCAAAATTTAGGTTATGTTCCATATAATAGTCTTAACCGATCTAAGTAGATTTGTTGGAAAACGAAATTTAGCATAATTATCATCCATAACAATGTTGGGTTATGTATCGAACATAAATGTAATTGTTGTTAGTATATTCATTACAAAGTGGTGAAAATGGAAAATTAATTCAATGAGTGTGAAGAAAATGCAATCGAACGAATTATTGGATAATTTATTAGTAGCATTTTACATACCGTATACGACTACAGGTTTGTTCAGAGTATTACAAATGCAAATATTGCAATCTCGCCTGTGGAACATGGTACTAAATGGCATTTTATTCTACTGGAATCACCGAATTACGGGAGATTATGGAAGGCCGCAGTTAAATCTGTAAAATATCAACTCTAGCATTCGAAGGATTAACAACAGTAACTTGCCAAATAGAGACCTGCATTAATTCAAGGCCAAATTAACTGATTACTAATAATTCAAGCAACCTGCCCGTTTTAACTCTAGGTAATTTTATTACTAACTGGAGGAGGTATCATAACGCAACCTGAAGTCAGAGTAAACAAATGGGTTCCAACATGTTTGCATCAACTGCAATAATGGACAAAATAGGCCTTAAAGACACCAGATTTAAAGATTTGTCAGCTGGTTTTAATTCGAAACAACATCATGTTACCTCTTATTGGTGATTCAAGAGACGACACATATCCATGAGCAGCCCACAGCGAAATTGAAACCAGTTTAGAGTTGGCCCTGAATATTTTGACGTATTTCAGAAAACCACAAACCTGGCTGCACTGCTTTTTAAACCGGTAGTGCAATTCAGATGTCAATTCAGATGCTTTCTTTACTGCGATCTTTTTAGACAAAACAAGGAAAGATGAGGTAGGGTCCTTCTGTGTTGCAAAAAACATCATTACGAAAATAAAAACCGCAACAATCAGGACCAAAAATATTTTAAGCTGCAATAAGTTTGGTTAAGTTGAACTTGAGATACATTGAGAAGTAGAAAAAGGATTTCCTAAAGGTCAAACTGTAGCAAAAACAAAAAATAAAAATTAGGGAAGGCTCATTTACAGACGAATGAAATAACCAAAAAATAAGAATCTCCATAATAAAACATTGACAGAAGCAGCCAATTTGCAAGCGACCCCAAACCAAAATATAATGCTATCAGTAGTAATTACTTAAAAAAGTAGAACCAGAACAATCGGAGACTTAAGTGACGGCAATCCACCAAAAGAGAGCAAAAAATGTGCTATATTTGAGTTGGGATCCCTTACCAACTATAAAAAGACTGAAAAGGTAACTATGGTTGTTAGCATCCAATGATGAAGGGTAATAGTAGAAATCCTCGATCTTGACTTTCCAATCAAAAAACATGCAGAAGTTAATGGTTGTAAATCAGCTGGATCATTGTTTAATCTGCATAACGGCCTTGGATTTAACAAACTCTCAATTTGAACTATATTAGTGTTGTCATCTCTTCAAATATAATATCAATGTTAGTCTCTTTTCTCAAATGATATTTTAATGATTGTACTGTAGATTCTCACATACCGCCAAAGTGAGAAGAGTGTGGAGGATTATACTGAAAAGAAATGCCCTTCTGTAAATTGAATTCAGAAATTAGAGTATTATTTGTTTGTTGAATATTTTCTGGTTTTAGTTTCTGCAATTTTCTGTTGGTTTCAATGCAGTTAGTCTTATTGTCACACCATATTCGCTCAGACATTCCACGTCGTGAGATAAATCGTCTAAGAGCAGTCAGAAATGAATCAGCACTAAGGCTGCTGATTTCTAGATGAACTGATTTTACAGCTACACACACAAATACACACACAATTATTCCGATGACTAAGTCATTTAGGACGTTGATATTTGTAGATCTTTCTTCTAATGATGCACCATCCAGGTTGGACGTTGCTAATATTGTTTTCAGCCAATTTGATTCATTTTGACTCAGCCATTGTGGTCCACGCCCTCAGAAATCAAAATTTGATAAAAATTGTAGGTTGATTCCTCTAGTTATCCGCCCAGGCAAAGGTTTTTAGTTCACTATAATCTAGAGAATTTACACAGAACATTATGCGCCACATAATTCGATCGTTGCTAATGATATTTGTTTCAAAGGTCTCGTAGGTATATGACAGTTCCATAAGCTGCTTCCGAGGCATCACAGAATGCATGTAGTTCAAGTCGTTTAACATTCGATATTAAATTCAGCCGCCGAAGATTTTAGAATATTTTCAAATTCTGGCAATGATTGATAGATTGTAAGCCTTGTGTTTCGTATATTGATTGGTAAGCTCATATCCCATTCATGTTTGGGTAATCATAGATTTTGTAGTATTATTTTTGATGCTGTTGATAATAATTTTCATTTCGTCTAATTGATATTACCATCGCATGTCTGAACCTTGAAGAAAAAAGGTCCATCTCTGAGTTCCATATAATTCCAAGTATTTTGATGGACGACTCATCTTTAATTAGCTTCGGGACGGCTCTTACTTGGTCCTTTGGAATTGAATTCAAAAATTCTAATAACTTCGACTTCCATTTGCGTAGGTAAAAATTGCGTATGTTTCACGCCACAAAATTAAATGGAAGTTGGCATCATTGGTGTCTACAAAAATCAGCCAGTACATCTTTCTATATCGGCTACCATTGTTATTGCGGGTTTTCTAAATTTTACCTCAGTTGCAAGATGTCATTGAGCGAAACTTTCATTGCAGTTTTGCACGAAGCATCGAAGACAAATCTTAATTTTGTGGTAATACTAGTTGGCTTGATCACGGCGAGATGTGGCACATAGTACTTTTTGTTATCTTGAACGAGAATCGATCACTGATATGTTATTGATGAGTCATTGATATGACTCAAAAAATGCAAGATCTTTATAAAATTTTCTCTCCATTGCAATTAGTCGTTGGTACGCTCCATGGTATGACCTGTCTAGTCCAGGTGACGGTATTTTAAATGGAAGTTTGATAACATAATGGTCATTTTGACTTCGAGTGGTAGTGACTTCGTAAAATACTTTGCACGGATGAAAAGCGATAAGCGGTGAGCTTGGTGAGGTGATTTCTTCGAGTGGTGATATTTCGATTTTATTTGGTTGAGTTCAAGATGTATATTTGACTTGTTAAAAGGCCCTTTTTAATTTCTGGGATGATATGAGCCGTGACAAACAGAGTAGTAATTTTTATCTGTTCTGGATGGTATATGGTCATATCGATTTTTTCCCGCGTCCGTCCAGCGGTTGTGGATGCTTGACCGTAAACATATAACGAAGCATGACTTCGGTTAAGCCCTAGGCTCTGTGCACATGATTTAGTTACAAAGGATGTTTGTGAATGATGCGCGGTATAACTGGAGCTTGTCGGTATGTGATTTGATGTAGACAAGTGCTGTTGGCAATACCCTGGTAGTCGAAGAATGAAGTGTGTGTCTTATTCCGGTTTTCAATAAATTTACTATGTTCAGTAGATTTGCTAGATGCGTGCATGCGCGTGAGTGTTGTCTGTTAAAAATGTATTTTTATAGAAGTCTAGTGCCACGCATCCTGGGATGAAAAGTTCTGTACATTTTTTAAAAGAGGTAACAGAGAAGTGAAATAATATTAAGAATTGAAAACATTTAGAACATGGTAAACCAAACGTTAAACAAAGGCCACCTGTAAACAAATATTGATATTACTATGTAATATTCATTTTCCTGGTTTTGCTGAAAACGGAAAATGAATAATCTAATTAGTAAATACAAAATACAAATTTTACAGGTTTTCCGATATATATATATATGAATTTTCATAAAATGTTATCAACGTTGTGATAAATCTAAAATGAAAAAATTTAAATGATAACAATAATTTCATTGAAACATTTTATCATGACACAAATCTTTAATCAAGTGGAATTTATAGTGGATTAGAGAAGTTTAGTGGTTTTTGTCAGGATGAACATTTTTTCCAATTTTTTTTTTTTTTTATACAAGTAACGATGATGATGATGAGAATGCACAAATTTGACCTAAATATCGATGGTATATAAGAAAATGTGTTTTTTAAGTCAGGTAGTTTGTAGATACAAGAAAATGTATGTTGCTTTTTTTTAGTTGCATTGTGTATTACGTCTTGTCAATAAGCTATCGTTTCAAATTGAAAACTGATATTTTTAGTTTGTCGTCGTTGGAGTGGTGGATAAGTTTTTTCAAGGAAATATCTAAAGTAGTGGAAAAATAGAATAAAGCTATCTATATTAGATTTGTCTTCAAATATGAGGTTTCTATACATTTTAAGAACGACAGGTGGGTAGATTTGATAAAAATAATGTAAACCATTTTCTAAATCAGGTATACAAGAATTTGTTTTAAATCAAAAATTTGTATCAATATTTGATGTAGTGGCACCGCGGTTCTTATTAATCTCGTCTTAATAAACCCTGGGAACAATTATATTAACATACGATTAGAACTAACCATTACATTTCCGAAAAGCTATTATTTTGTAATACACTACCACCTTGTTTTATTTGGAATTTTTAAGCTACCGTTTTGATGGAAATTAAAGTGCCTATTTTTACTTAAATTTGAGCTAAGACCAAATTTTATCTAATTTTTACAAAATTTGCGCCTTTTCAAAATCAAAAAAGCCAAAATCTGTAAAAGTGGTCTGATTAGGCTCAATAACACCGTTAAAATGACAAAAATTACAACATTAGGCAACAAATTCAATGCACCCACGTCATTATCTCAGTACAAATCACCATCTATCACTAATCCCGTCTAATTTCTAATTTCCACTAGCTCAATTTCTATAGCGTAATGGACGCGTATAGGAAAATCGAAAATGTCATGCGATTGATCCCTGTCTTCAACGGTAACTCGAAAGAACTGACAAAATGTATCTCTTGCGTCAGCAGAGTACACTTAATATGTGCAGATGGCAAAGAAAGAACCCTACTCGTCAACGCCTTACTCTTCAAATTAGGCAATAAAATAAATAACATCATTGCGGCTGCCAAACCTAAGTCATGGGAACAAATTAAGATGCACCTATCAAAGTTCTATCGGATAGAAGACACATTTGACGATGGGGAGAGGAAAACATCATTCCTAAGATTCGAACCACTATGCGAAACAATCGGAGACGTCTACCTTAGGTCCGAAAACCTAGCGAATCGATATCACAATTTACTAAAAACTTAGTGTAGCATAGACGATGAGGAAAAATCAAGAGCAATCGCGGAAAAAAGAATAGTCCCTAAATTCATCATCCTGATGAAATAAGGAATTTTGTGAGAGGCCACCAAAACTTCAATTGAACTTAGAGAGAAGTATGTACGATTAAAAAACCTGGGCAACACAAATCATCACTCCACGTAAATTTGCTCCGGAAGCACTGACTGTTGCACCAGAAAGGACCGACCCACCTAAGTTCTGCAGGTATTGCAAAAGAAAAGGTCTCGTGATATAGGAGTGCGTAACCAAAAAAAGGAATGATTCGCATGCTCATAATTCTCGAAATAGCAACAATTCAACCAGGTATAGCGACAACCTTTTCAACTCAAATCTCTCACACATTCCTTATGCCCCTTCAATTCACATAATTCCAGGCAAGTAACATGTATTAACCGTAAAGCTGGAGACAACCACAATTCCAGCAAAAATCGAACAAGCCATCATTTAAGGAATACCGAGATATGTATGAGACAGGTAACACGACGCGCAACCCCTGACAACCACCACTTACTACATGGTGACCACCTATCGTAATGTTGACACCCAATAGAAACCAGTATGTGCAAAATCAATCAGGTCATTTCTCTAACAGCACCTCGATGGAAAACATCATTGGGTGGGTTATTTGTCAAACAAGACCAATTAATAACAGTCATCCACAAATTTGCCGTTTTACAAAAACACACATTCGGAAAACCCCAACGGACTCGATAACGCATGAGGAAGAAGCTATGTTTGAGTCCCATTAACAATCCAAATAACGTCAAACCAATAATACCCATAATGCAACAGCAGCAAAATTCTATTACATAAGTGCCCTAAACAACGTAAACCCTGAAAGTTTAAGCAAAGTTCTCTCAACCAAACCAACAACTACTGCTGTACCAACTGTACAGCAGTAACCAAATAAGGATTCACCAAGAGCACACCGAGAACACAACATCTATACAGCTAGAAACAAATGTAATCACACTATAAATACCTCCCAGACAGGAAATGTACATACAGGTCTATGCACCTATTGACAGAGAGGTCATCTGCCTGGCAGATGAAGTTCAACCTGGATTGTTCACCGGTACCTTCATAACAAAAGCAATGAACAACAGAGCAACGATCTCACTGACCAACATAAATGATTGGATAATACATTCACATGCTGAAAGACAACAAGAACGATGCCAAAAAGAGTATCGACAGGAAGCAAACCGATTAGATATGGTCAATGAAAAACTCGACTCAGAATTAAACCTTGAGAAACGAAGCTCAATACTCGACTCGTGCGCAAGATATACAGACCCTTTCCACTTGAAGAGTGAACAATTATCCTGCATCCCAGGAGTAGAACATTCCATCCAACTATACTCAGATTCAGCCCCCATCAACGTCAAACAATATCGCCTTCCTCAAATACTAAAAGAAGAAATCAAAAACCATTTAGAAAAATCAGTCAAAATGTTTGCTCATTCAATTCACCCCTGGTCGTAGTACCAAAAAAGTCAGATGAAAACGGAAAACAACAATCGCGAGTAGTCGTGGACTTGGAAATTAAATGATTTAATAATCAGGGACCAACTAGTACATTCCAGATACTTCTTCACGCTGAATCTAGCGAGTGGATACCATCAGATTAGGATGAACCTCCAGAATAAACACAAAACCGCTTTCAGGACGGATTATGGACACTACGAGTTTAATCGAATGCTGTTCGGCCTAAAAAAATCACAAAGCACGTTCCAGAGAACCTTGAACCACATTCTGACAGGATTCCAAGGCCTCAAATGTTTTGAATATCTGGACGACATCATCATCTACGGGAAAAACCTAGACGACCATAATAACAAGTTGGCGGAAATTTTCGAGATATTCAAAATATACAACCTTAAACTGCAACCAACTAAATGCAACTTCTTGAGGAGAGAAATAAATTACCGAGAACATGTAATATCCAGCGAAGGCATCCATCTGAAACCGACAATAGTTGAACACGTTATGAAGTATCCGCAACCTAGAAACAGGAAAGAAATCCAGTCATTCATCGGCCTGGCCAAACTACAGAAAGCTCATCGCCATATTTTGGAGGTAAACGTTACTTACTCACATTTATCGATGATAACAGTCGTTATACCGTAATGTATTTAATTGCAGAAAAATCAGAAACGTTTGGAAAGTTCAAACATTATCTGGCGATACTTTCTAAACTCTTAAACAATTCGATCAAAATAGTGTGAACAGATCGAGGAGGAGAATATATGGGGAAACAATTTGAGAAGTACCTTGAATCAAAGAAATATTGAGCTAGCGTCGAATACACCACAACAAAACGGAGTCGCTGAGAGAAAAAATCGGACATTAATCGAAACGGCAAAATGCCTGCTGATAGATGCAGGATTGGATTCTAAGTTTTGAGGAGAGGCAGGAGCCACAGCCAATCTTCTACAAAACTTATCACTCAGGAAACATCTAAACTGTACACCGTCCGAATTATGACACAATAAAAAACCTAGTTATGCAAACCTGCTCAAGATTGGTAGCATATGTTACGTGAAGATTCAAGATGGACATCGTAAAAAGTTAGATGCAAAACTCGAATTAGCAGAATTCCTCGGCTACGACACACAGTCAAAAGTGTACAGATGTTTAAACTCCAATAATGAAAAGGTCATCATGATATAAATGAAATCAGAACCAGTATATAGTGACGAACTGGGGATATAAATTGATAGTCAACCAGATGAAAATAGTGAGAAAATCCATATTAGCCCTATTAAGGAAGAGCGACATTAGCAAGGTGAAAGGGTACATGAGCCATTCAACAAGAACATGAATGAGATCGTAGGGAATGATGAACCACATCAAAAGTCGACTCGAACTACAAAGAACCATCCGCCGTAAAGGTAAATAGAGGACATACATTGCATTGCACAAGAAAGATACCCAACATCGTACAATTAAGCAATTAAAAGTAATGAGAAAGAAAGTTGGATAAAAACAATGGCCCAAAATATTGTGAAAATGATCCTGAAGTTTTTAAAACAAATGGATCTGGAAAACTGTTGATATAGTATATTTAAGAAGTACGAGGCACCTCAATTTTTTTTTGTACCGTAGACATTACACTCATCCCATGAACATTGACATCAAAACGAGTTGGCCATAGATCACTGTAATTTGAATACAAAAAATCGTACTTATACGACTATACTAAATCACAATGTTCATCCATGGTTAACAAAATTTTTGTATCCAGTCGCCTAAACCTCACTATATAATAATATCGAAACTATACGTCTTGAGCAATATCCATTTCTTATTCATCTATCGTTCAACACTATCGACCATCTTATATATAATATGTGGAATATAAGCTTATGCATACAATAATTTTTCATTCTCTTCATGGTGCACACAACACCATATATACACACAGATCCATTCAGTAAAAAAAATTGTCTTCAATTTTCACAAGAATCATTCAATTTTATTTGAAGCACTATAAAATAAAATAAAAAACGAAGCCAGCAATCTAATAATTTGATAAAATGGAAAATGGAAAATAAAAAATAAAAAATTCATTTCCATTCTGGGGTCGAATGATGGCAAAAAAAAAAATGGATCCTCAACCAGATGTTTCAACACTGATATGAGTTCGTTTTTTTTTTATTTTTACAACACATTTGCTGGATGAACATATCCATCCATTTTCTTCATTTTGCTTTTGCGTGTTCATATAGAGTTTTCCACACACATACCGTGTTCGAAGTCACATAAGTATATAGTTCGGTGTTTGGACTCGATATATTTTAGGATTTTTTTGGAATTTTTTTTTTTTGGAAATTTAACAAAAGTTATGGCAGCTTTATAGGATATATATATATATATATATATATATATATATATATATATATATATATATATATATATATATATATATATATATATCGTCACCATAGTTCTATCTTGATTTAAGTTCAAAATCACGCGTTCTCAGTTTCTAACGGTCCAAACACAATTGCGCGTAAACAGTAAGCCCTAGTAATTAAATTTTTTTACCGAGAAAAAGGAAATCATTGTCGAGTTTTAAGCGTAAGCAATTTTTTTACATAGACTTTTTGCTTCAGGACACCACTTGAGGATTTACATAATATCACAAAAATTCGGGCTGATTTTAAATAAATTTAGTCTAGGTTAGTGTTGTGAACTGTAATTTCGTTTGTGGTTGATGAAGAATACATCAACAAGAATTGGTAATATAACACAAGTTGAACGATGGCTGATCATTTAATTTTTATTTGTAGAGTGACCCGTAAAACTTTGTCCTTGCCTGGATGTAATTTGACGATTCTTCCCAATCAACTTATTATAGAGCTACATTATCTTCCCTAAGTCGGACGATATCATTAATTTCCAAGCTTTTAGTTTTATGTTGCTATTTGGTACTACTGTGTAGTGTTGAATGAGTTGCCAACGTGATAATCGGTTTTGAGATATTGATGTCCATATCTCAAAGATGTCCATATCTTCAAAATGTAATATGGTGTTGCCAAAAATCCTAAGAGTAAGGTATTTTTTTGGATTTAATAGATGCTTCCTTTAACAGATTTTTATCACTGAATAAGGCCGGTATAAAATTATCAGTGGTCAAATAACTGACCAATTCGATGTGTACAACTTTGCTGCTGAGAAAATTAAGATTGCAATATACCTTTTATGTGGTTTGATTTTTCTTCTGATCATGGATCTTTGTCAAATCGGTCTAGTTTAGTCAACCCCAGTCAATTTAAATTTAACTCGTTCTGGTGGTAGATCACCCATTATTTGGTTATGTCTGGCTGCTTGATGTCTCGTATACAGAATGAATTTTCTAAAACGTTGCTCTATTACCTATCTCCAATTGATGATACAGTATTTATGTTTAATTGTAGTGATCAGTAGCGACTGGGGAGCATAAATATATTTTTTATGTGTATAATCTGATGGTAGAGCCTATCCATAAAAATATCTTCACTGAGGAACATTGAAGTGATTCTAATATGGTGTTCATCAGCCTGGTCAGAAGCAGAGTGTACACTTATAATCGAGAAATGGAAACTGGTGTGATTGATACCACCTTTGTTTTTGAAGTAACAATCCTGATTTCAAAGGTCCAATTTCAGTCGTGTAAATAACTGCCAAATATTGAATAACTAAATCTTGAGTGTGAAACTATCTATGTATTGAGATGTTAGAGAAGTTCTTTGGATTTGAACTCAGTCCAGAGGGTTATTCATTTGTTCGAGATAAACGCCGGTAATAAAGGATCATCCCATTATAACTTTAACAACCTAAAGGATTGAAATAGAATTTTTATCTTGAGAGGACATGGCGACAACTTCCCAATCGGATCAAAAATTTTTTAGGCTTCAGATAGCATTTCTCTTTTTTTTTGTGGATTGCTTCGTGTTCATCAAGATCTTAATATGAAAGTTGATTTGTGGGTTCTAATCAAGTCCCAACAAATTTTGTTCCATTGTGAATTAAGAACAATTCTTAACTCTCCTATGAGGTAGAGTTCAATAATGGCTGGCCATTTGATGTTAATTTTCGAATGTGCAATCCTGCGAAATTTAAGAATTCCATTACTTGATCTTTTAACTTGTCAGCTTCTTCTTCTGTTGCTGATCTATACATTAAATCGTCGGTGTAAAATTTTTCACGAAATATTTTGGACGAGTGTAGATATTTACACAGCTATTCAACCTCTAGTTTTATTAGCGATTGTGTAGCAATATATAGAGCACAGGCAGTTTCGTACGTTACGGTTAATAGTCGGTAATAGGCCCGAAATACGTTTAATACAAGCTTCGGATGCGAACGGCACCTGTGATCCAGAATCCAATAGTACTCGACAGGTTTGCATATCACCAAATGCATCCTTCATAAAAGCAGTCGGTAAGAGTGATTGTCTAAGATTAATACTTGAAGGTTGGATTGGTAATATTACTTCATTGCTCTTGGTGAGATGAATAAGACTGTTTTGTCATTGGTTGCAAATTTGGAATGATCTTTTTGAACGACACGATGACATAAAGTCTTTACAAAGACATTCAGGAATGGCTGTTTATGTAAGAGACTTCATACCAAATTTGGCTGACAAAACCGCTTTGCGTATTTTTTAAAAATGTTAGAAATTTTTAATATTACCACAGCATAACCAAGCTGTGTGCAATATTAATCAAATGTCAGTTGAGACAATCGAACTGATTCTTCCGCTACGGTACTCCTACTCTACAGTTACTCCCACAAAGAGATTGTTACGCCTCGAATATCGGGTTTGGATGCTGTTTATTGCAAGGTGACAGACCTGTCTGCTAGGCATCAAAATCGGTAAGTGACACAGAAAAGAATTATGCAAAAAGTTTAATCATTTTGCTAATGGTAGGCGTGCTACAATTCATTCAGACAATTTACCATCAATGGCAATCAACAGAAATGAGATAAGTAAAATGTTTTCCTCCCGGTTTCAAAGGATATGATATAGATGTAAGGTATATATACCGAACGCTAATACCGATACTGTAGAAAACGTAGATAGCTCAGTAAAGGGCCTAATATACTCAATCCATCACTTCACGAGCCCCACAATATGGGCATGACGAAACCTGACACATAATGGCAATACGATCAAAAAGCTTCACTGCTAAAAATGTCTTAGCACTTATTTGGCGAAAACTAAAAATTGCAAAAAAAAATCGCCTTTGGGACATAATCATATATAAATCTCGCAAAATTCATTTGTAACCATTCATCGTATCTGGTAGATAAGGTTAAACGTGGAACAGCAGTGGTTGTGAAAAAAAGCATTCCTTATTTCAAATAGTGTAAGCCAAATTATGCAAGTATTAATTCAAAATTGCATAAATATGCTGTCCGCCAAGGTTTTTGCCTAGTAGAGAAGATGACCGTAATTTTTTGAAACATTAGGCAATCCAAAGTAACAAATTCTAAAGGTAAAGTACTATATAAACCAGAGTTAAATAAAATAACTGTTTTTCTTTAATCTAGTACACTAAACTATTGTGAACCAATAAATGACATTTATGACTTTTTTGTAGTTGGAGGACTATCAAACTGTATTTTCTGTCTTGAAAATTCACCGTACCTCACCGATGTAAAGAAATAACCAAAACAACAAATTATCCAAAAAAAGAAAAAGAGCTTAAAATAAAAAATAAAAACCCGCTGGAAATGGCAAGTGCCAAGAAACCCAAGTGATAACCGGACTACTTGCCTTGGAAAGCAAGGAAACGAATCAAAAGACCCAATTTCTTGATTTGCTACTACAAATACAAGTTGGTAAGTTGGTTGAACTGGACAGATGTTAAAAGCAGACCTATAAGCAGTATGCTGTTAGAATGTCTTCAAAATCTCTTCATAGAGGACATCTGAGGCCCATCTTCCATTGGAAAATTGGATAAACAAGAAATCCTTTTTGTATCCTGAAAGAAACTGGACAACATACGAATGCATACTCTTAGTAATAAAATTAAGACACCTGCCAAAACAGCTGAAGTAATGATCATACCAAAACCAGGGATGCCGCCATCAGAGGTGTGCCCAACAATTTCGACCAGTGAGAAAAAAAGGCGCATAAATCTCAAATTTTACTTCAGAAACAGAAGAGCAAACGAAAAGCACCGACGAGCCGCTTGAATACGAGATGCTTCACTCTGTTCGTCGCAAATTCTCGAGCAATGGGCCAGACTAAAGCCAGACTAAAAATCAATCAAGATTAAAATGGTGAAGTCCTTTCTCTTGCTAGAGGGTTTCAAACCATTCGAGTAACAAAAAGCAAAACTGACAAATATTATTGCATTATATTTTCAAAAATTTGCATGTTCAAAATTTTGATTTTTTCGTATAGAATTCCCAATTTTTTAGAGACTCGTCTTAACTATCATATAAATCCTTAAAATCCAATTCAAAGTCCATTATTATCGAAATAAAAGTGAAGAAAGACTCTGAATCACAATTCAGCTTTCCACAGGGAGAAGTTGGTTTCTTCACAAAAATATACACAAATATATGTGGACACCACCAGGTGGCATAATTTAAAATCATATAGACCTTAATCAAAAAATTCCTCACATTACAAAAAGATGTCAGAAATATGAGAGTGCAGGTATTTACAGCAACTGAAGCCAGCCGAAGTAAATCACACTAAGCCACTGTTACCTATGGGTATACTAAAAACAAATGAAACTTCCATGTTTTCAGCGAAAACTCTTTATAAAAGGCAAGTATAACAACTTGGCCCAATTTGGATCAAAATATCGAAAATTGTTTAATTATTTTAGTCCTCTTAAAACTTTGATTGAATCATCAAAAATAAAAAACTGTCTCCCAATAAAATGTTGGCACTTGCACCAAGATAGAACTACGGCGACGATATGTATATATTATATAGGATTAGATCATATATAAATGTGCTATAAAAAATTTTTATATCGGTTATAAATTAAAAAGGATTATGCTTTGTAATATTTCGATATTAAATTTTATTATAGAAAATTTATATTTAATGGAAATTTTATTGTAGTTTTTCCCAATATTATGAATTTTGGGAAATATTTATTGGAAAATTTATTTATTCGAATTTATCTAAAAATAATATTGATGATTTCAAGTGTATATTGGATTAATGTCCATTTGATATGTGGGAAAATTTTTTATGTTCCGAACTTTTGCTGATAATATTTTTTTTTGAGTAATTTATGATTTAAAAATAGGCGAAAAATTAATATTCGTTAAACTATTATATGTAACATAACTTTATAATATCAATATATTTAAGCGCCCATTACACGGTTAGTAATAATGTCATTACCAGCGTCAGTATTTTTAACCACAGGTTTTCATTGCTATAATTTTAACATTAAGCATAAAAAGATAACCCACGAAACGAAAATGAATCTGGATGAGAGATTGGCTTAAAAAACCTATCATTCGCATGTTGTTTTGATGATCGAAATTCGATTGAGAGAAGCAGGAGATTTCTAGAATTATTTTCGTGTGCGGAAGAAGAAAATTTTGATGAGTTTGATAGTGGAGTGGTTTCTGGTAAGGCAAAATACACATATAATGCTTACCGGTAACTGAAAGGCTGGCCATAACATTGCGATATTTGGCAATAGAAAGAATTTTTGAGGACCTCAAATTTTCCGCAATCATGTCGCCGGCTTCCTTAAGTCGCACGATTCAGGAAGTATATGCGAGTTACTTTCTGAAGACGAGCCACATTCTGTCGGAAATGCTTCTGTAGAATTAGTGTTGCTTAATTCGGTTGGTGATAAAAAATAACTGGAATCATTTTTAATTTTCACTGAATTTTTGTAAAATGTGCCTTGGCTTGCTTCAAACAATACATAATTGATTGTTTTCTCTGCATGAGCTCTTTGTTTGGATTCAAGCGTCTTTAATTTTTTACCTCAAGCTTTGGAGATTTTTTTATTACTATTGGTCGATTTTTCCAATAATGAACATTTTTTTGTAAGAAGATCGTTTGCTTTAGCAGCTTGTCCTAATCTCCGTTGTATCTTTCGGTGCCTTTTTGATGAGTTTTCCATTTTCGGATTTTTTGGTCAAACACTTAATTTTTTTCGAAATTCAGCGATATAACAAAATATAACACTAAAGTACCTTGAATCAATTAGGTTTTGAGTTCATTATGATTTAATATTTTTTACATTTTAATTTCTGCATTAGCACAAGTTACTTAACGCTCTTTACTGATGCACAGAAAATTAAATTTCAGGCTGAAGTACTTATTATATGGGAACAATTAAGGAATTATTAATAACCACTTCATTAACAATTACTTTCCTTTTATTGTTTCTGCGATCATAACCTTCACCTTTAGCCAATGTTTCTTCTTGGAAAAATGTTAAAACATTCTCTGTAAGTCATACAGGGCGAATTCAAATAATTTTTTCCACATGGGCCATAAATCGAGGTCAATGACGATGATGAATTATAAATATGTCAAATTATAAGTAAGTGGGCATGAGCATAATCCAAGCACATGTTTCTAAGATAAGTCTTCTAGAAGCTAATTTAGTATTAGTTTAAAAATTCATGAAGATAAAAGTATAACAACTTTTTTTTAAGGAACCAAAACTTGTGCTGTTGTTTCACTATTTAAGTGGTCTCTTTTTTTGAGTAGTCGTAAACCGATTGGCTTCAATATTTAAGTTAGTCGCAACGAAACAGATAATCCAGATTTAAAATTAAATTCTGCTTCATTTTTGAATTATTTAAGGCACTCGCCAGCAAATTCAACTGCCAATTCAAAGAGAAGTGGCATATTAAGCAGATATGTAACTCTAAAACATATAGCACACGCACGTAAAATCGTTATCTTCGTCTTCGTCCACCACTAAACAATCAAGGCAACGTCGATTTTACAATACGACGATTTCTTATTACGTTTCATCAAACAGGTATCTACCATTTCTGTTTCTGCAACAAATTATCGCACGTGCGCTGGTTTTTAATTTTTTTAATCTGGCAACCAGTGAGTTATAAATTTTTAATGGTCGCAAACCTGGCCATATGATAGATAATTGTCCAGTGCAACATTTATATAAAATATGTCGATATAAACATTACACTCCACTTAAGCACACACACTCCTCATCTTCATCTTCACCACACAACAATAGTGATCCGCCATTCCACTCCAATATGCAACTATCTACAAATTCTACAATTGCAGTACTTACGTCTAGTAGGCTAGGAATTTTTACAGGTCATTTGTCTACAGCAATGGTGCTGGTATTTGACAAAAATGGCTGCCCCGTTAATAAACGGGCATCATAGGATTTCAGCTTTTAACTCTACTGTGTGGTCAACTCACAAAACTCATATCAAAACTTCGAACTCTGCTACAAAAACAGAAATTGGCGGTATAGGCGCAATCCTCAACGAGTGGATAAATACAACTACGCTTGATTACAAATTATTCAACTGAATATTGCCATCCATGACAAACATTGTTCCATCGACACCGAAATAAACATAGCAGAATGGGCGGTTCCCAGACATATTGCTGGGAGCTTAAATGAATAGTAATTTAATCAAAATTGACCAAGCAAAATGAGTCGATAACTTTTTGTGCCTACAAAACACAGCTTTCGGTAAGATCATGAAGTTTTTTATCACCAAGCCACGTTTCAACTTTCGAATGCCACGTTTCATCACCATTCACTACCAGTAATGGATTCAAACGATTTTGGAAACTCGAAACAATTGAAAAAGAATGGTCGTGATATTCACGCTATCTAAGGATCAAGGTCAAATTATCATAAGGCTACATTTTATTCATCCATCTTCCATTTTGGGTGATTCGTCTACCATAGGTTATGTGGCGTTTTTTTAGGGGTGCTAATTGCATCTATATCATGATGTGGATTCACAAGAATATAGTGAGCAGCGAATACAGTTTAAAAGTGACGATTATGTTAAATCGATGGACATTCTATATAACTATATATATAATAACTATGTATATATAACTGGACCGATTAGAGCCAATAGAGTTTTGGCAACTAAGTGATTGAGTAGCACTACATATTGATGTCATATCGTATAAAAACACCTTTCGGCAGATTTTGTCTTTTGATACCTACGAAATTAGTGGAATGCAATCTTTGGTTCACAGTACCATCATTTTTACAGTCTACAGAAGCTTCATGGCTCAACAAATCGATTGATCAGAGTGATGGCATATGTTCCTAGATTCTTGTATTATATCCAAAATGTAAAGGATGACTGAGTATCCGGACCTCTTACTAGCAACGAATTCGAACAAGGATGGTCAAAAATCATGGTTTTTGTTCGATTTGAGTGTTTCTTGAGCTGAAAGTGGGATCGTAAAACAAGGACTATCCTGGTCAATCTTACGTATTAAAAACATTTTTATCACACCAATTTTTATCACTTCCATATCCCAAAAATATCCTTTGCTACTTTATTCCTTTCATCCGATTACGAAGATCCTGCTTATTTATCTCTACTGAAAATAAATGGGAGTCGGTTCTGACCAATAAATAGGATAAAATTAGACATTAGAAATTGCCGAATGTCTTCAACGTCACCGAATCAAACCAGTTGCCATTTCTCAACAAATGAAATATTTACCAAGGAAGCAAGTTGGTACAGGACATTTATTCCACTGCATTGGAATTAATTTTTGAAGGCCCTTCTACACTGCACAACGAATCAATGTCCAAATACCCATTAAAACATATCTCGGTATTTTCGTTTGTTTTGGAACGAAGTCTGCTAGCATCTGAAGTACAGCTTTATACTTTTCATTCACTACCTTGCTCGTTGTATTTATGCAATTTGTATAATAACACGAGTTTTATGTATGTAAAAAGATATTTTCTGATAACGGAACAAACTTCATGGGGCTAACATTGAATGGCATTAACTATACTGTTTCCTACAAGATTCAAAATTCTTGTGATTTTGAAACAGGTCGAACTTAAGTAAAAAACGGATACAATTTGGTCTCAGCAGCTAAAAAATAATTGAGCGGTTAAAATAAACTTTGGCACAAGTGTATTTTCGTGCTAATAAATGATATCTTAGTCAAATCAATATAAGCAGTTGAGTGTGGACTGTCTTCATTAAGATTGCAGTGCTTGTTAAATGGCACACAAAATCCAATGCCGGCATTAGCAAATGGTGGGGTACATTGTATATAATCTTAAATAAATCTTAACATAACAAACGGAGAATTTCCGAGCAAGATACAATCTTTTTTGCAGCCACCACACAAGTTGTGAACCTAATTGGAGTCAACCATCTGGCCAAAAAATGTAATCAGACAATTGATCAGAAAATTACAGGATGGAAGTTGCAAATTTAAAAAAAGTCCTTGTTTGCAGCATTTCTGTATTATCCGCAAAGAAATTAGTTTTGGCTGCTTTTATAAAATAATTGACGCACACTGGATTTGAATCAAGAAACACTCTGCAGAATATTTGTTCGTCAGAATCCTTAACCGCACTGCAACTGTAGCTAAAAAGACAAAGTAAGCCTAAGTGACTTAATTTGTCTGCAAACTTTTTATCAATCACCTTAAAAGAAAATAATGAAAGGATACGGTCATGGCAAAAAATCTTTTTGTTTTTATATCAAAAAGCGTAACGAATGGCCTTTTTTTCAACGATTCTGGTACAGAATCTTTGAAAGTAAGAATTGCAATTACTGGAATTTTCATTCGATCGATAGTGGGTATAGAAACGCAAGTCGATTTATCTTTTTTTAATTATTGAGGATAGTAGGAAGAACTCATTTGTGAAAAACTAACAATGGACTACCAACTTGTATCATGCGAATGAAAAAGCCTTTTAAACTTTGTGGCATATGTGTACATAAATAAAGGTTTACAAATGATAAGGCAGGGACACAAAAACGAACCAACAACACAAAAGTCATTCATATATCATTATTAAATGGCCTCGAGGGGTCTTTTAGCTAATAATAAATAAATTATTGAAAACCAAATCTAAACAAACAAACAAAAAAAAAGATGAAAATTAATTTTCATTTTCCCATTTCCCTGCAATGAAACAAAATCCTTTTGATCGTTTACTTAATCGTCAAACCATAAAACGTTTTTTTTGCACGTTAAACGAATGGTGGGTGTGTGTGCCTGTGTACGAACGATATATATATAGAGATAGATTCTTGTTTGCTTTAATAAAAAAAAAATTTATAAAAAATGAATCGAAGTTCTAAGATCTTCTTTCAGTCTCTCTGTCGTTTTTGACATGATGTAATCGAAAATAAATAGACCCAATCTTTGTGGAACATCATTTTTATGGAATAACACATCATGTATATATATATGTGTGTATTTTTATGCAAACACTCATACCGGATACATAACGTACGTACGATGCTAGAAAGAAAAAGTTAATTGCTTTTATTCCCAGCGGCGATATGTTCAAGCAAAAATGAATATTTCGTTTACTACAAAAAAAAAATTTGTATAATTCCGGAATTTTCCGTATTATATTTGTGTGTCGCATTTTTTTCAGTTTTTTTCCTGATATAGTGGGAGATAATGGAATATTACTTTTGTACAATTTTGAAAACATGTAAATTTTTTTTTATGATTTAGAATATTTATCACGACTCTTCAGATATTGCAGAGACTGCATATTTCAGTTTCAATGTCGTACATAACTCATATCACCAATTAGAGCAATTTTGCTATAATTTACATTTAGCTAACAGCAACGTTGCAAGCACCTGCTTAAAGTATGCTTTTTGAATTTTATGGTCGATAATAAAACTAACTCAATCGTAGTATCCAAGCGCTAGCCGGGCAACATAAAGCAAGAACGCCTCTAATGGAAAAATTTGGAACGTCTTCTAGGTGTCAGTTTTAAGGTGACAATCGCTGAGCTATTACAGTGGCACGTGGGGCTCTTTGATAGTAAAATATTATGGATTGCCATTATCTATCCCGTCGCGAACTATGAGCTGTCAGGTTTCGTTTTTCTATCGTCTAACCAACCCTTCTATTTCGCTCTGTTTGTTTAATTGTAGTATACTCATAAGCCGGTTTTACAGCCCCCTCGCTACTATGTCACTCGTTTGCCAAAATAAGAGCGATCTCATATTTCAGGTCAATAACCCCAACGAAATTCGAGAGACCTTTGACCTTTTGTGATTTCATATTTTCGTGCTTTACTGACACTGAGCAGTTCCGAGGATACGGTCTTCTAGGAATTATTGGTTTGTGCTAAACTTCTTCACTATTAAAATGAAAATAAGAAGCGGAGGGCACAAAATTTGGTTAACAATACTAGTTTAAGTGCAACAGTGAGCACCGGCGCTGGTCAAAAACGTTGTTATGAGTGTATCATGGCCGATCACGACATTTATTATTATCAAAAATCCATCATGATGGCTCCGTCATATTTTTACGAAGGAAACGGGCTTTCACTTTGCTTTATTACTCTGCAAAAAAATATCGAAAAGCAAAAAGCTCGTGCAACAACTTTCGTCGTAGAAATAGGAGCCCAAGTCGTCCACAGGTTATCCAACACAAATAAATGAAGATATTAGCACATTTTTGACATTGCCTCTTTACAAGCTCCTGTAATTGATACTGCTGCCTTGGTAAATAATCGAAATACTGCATTGTGGCTCTAGTTACTTCGTATTCTAGTGCTGACGTTCACACTTCGTTCATAGCTGTGGTTTTAAGGTGTCTTTTTATCTGGTCATCTCTTATAGCGTTGATGAAAGCATCCATGGTTAATTAATCAAAAACATCGACAGGAGTCAGATCTGTTTCAAAGCAGTACATCTATTATGCTGTGTAGAGGCCTTGAACTTTATTTTAAATGTCTATTGGACTGTTGCTTTAAAATAATGTAGGTTTAGGATTCCTTAATGTCTCTGGCAGCTAATTCGTTTCCAGCTCCAAACAGATTCTGCTGCTATAATTAGAATTATTTTTTTGTATCCCTTTTATTATGTTGTCCCTTTTATTTCGGTTACGTCAGCAGCTATGTATATTTCCAATTCTTTCATCTTCCCCGTGAAGGATTTTTCTTTCTCTTGTATTTGTCTTGTCACATCAGGTATGATGGATTCCGGCAACTCGATCGGATTGATGATACTTCTTATTTTGTTATCGCGCTTTTTGTTTCATTTGACGTTTAGTTCATCAAACTTACTATACAGTTGCTGCGTTTGTAGATCTGTATTGGCATTAATTGAGTTCATTTGGAGCAAGATTACATTTAGAATCGCTTCCATATTTATAGTTTTCTATGCTTGTTCGGTGGCAAATATTACTTCCCCTGTTTGCTTGCAGTTTGGTAATACTTTACTGACTTCAGTTGGAATACTTACCTTCTTTACCGTTGATACTTGTGGAGATTTTAGTTCCATATTTTTGGCAATTTACTGTGGATTAAAATAACCTCTAGGACCATAATATAACACGTAAACCCATAATTAGGAGACCTCTAGATCATTAGAGAGCAGTGGAAAATGGAAAATTTTATCCAATATTTTTTGAAAAATAGGACTGTCTAAATTTGGATTTTTTTAAAATTTCCAAAAATTTGTGATTTACTATTATTTTATTATTATATTATTATATTATTATATTATTATATTATTATATTATTATATTATTATATTATTATATTATTATATTATTATATTATTATATTATTATATTATTATATTATTATATTATTATATTATTATATTATTATATTATTATATTATTATATTATTATATTATTATATTATTATATTATTATATTATTATATTATTATATTATTATATTATTATATTATTATATTATTATATTATTATATTATTATATTATTATATTATTATATTATTATATTATTATATTATTATATTATTATATTATTATATTATTATATTATTATATTATTATATTATTATATTATTATATTATTATATTATTATATTATTATATTATTATATTATTATATTATTATATTATTATATTATTATATTATTATATTATTATATTATTATATTATTATATTATTATATTATTATATTATTATATTATTATATTATTATATTATTATATTATTATATTATTATATTATTATATTATTATATTATTATATTATTATATTATTATATTATTATATTATTATATTATTATATTATTATATTATTATATTATTATATTATTATATTATTATATTATTATATTATTATATTATTATATTATTATATTATTATATTATTATATTATTATATTATTATATTATTATATTATTATATTATTATATTATTATATTATTATATTATTATATTATTATATTATTATATTATTATATTATTATATTATTATATTATTATATTATTATATTATTATATTATTATATTATTATATTATTATATTATTATATTATTATATTATTATATTATTATATTATTATATTATTATATTATTATATTATTATATTATTATATTATTATATTATTATATTATTATATTATTATATTATTATATTATTATATTATTATATTATTATATTATTATATTATTATATTATTATATTATTATATTATTTTATATATGGGAAACCAGACCAATGTTGTCATTACTGACATATCTATACAACTAACGATCGCCAGATGGTCCGTAAACGGATTAATTGTATGCTATCGTGATATTGTTTTTTTACCGAAGATGAACGATTGAGTGAAAAATCTATTTTGTGGGTAATTTGTAATTAAAAACTTTTTTTTTAAATCTGGTTCAAATTCAACAGTCTAAAGTACATAAAAATGGTACTGGTTTACGTAAAGCTTATTTTGGATGAAAATCGGTCAAAATATTCGTAAAGTTTCAGCCAAATATTTCTACTCCAAATAATTTGGTTCATATATAAATAAATACTCGTCGCTTATTCAGATGAGTAAAAAATTGATTGTCTTGACCCAACCCATAACAAACACAGTAGATAAATTTCCAGCATACATCTACACACAGTTTTTCATATATCCAAACATATATGAAAAACTGGAAAAACACAAATAAAATAAAATAAAAAAACGAATCATAAAAGCTTTTTATGCTTTTTATGCTTTTTATGTATCTCAAGAAGTGTTGTATGTACGAAAAATACATATCCTAGTTTTTGTTGTTGTACATTTTATTATTGCTAAGATCTTGTGTAATGGTTATGGTTCAACTATTACGATGTTTGTTTCAATTCATTTAATTTTTTGGACGATTTACGTTTTTTTTTTATATCCAGCTAGGTGGCTAGGATGGTTTGGTATAATATCGACTACCCCAGTTTAATTTTTGTTTTATAGTCTCGATAAACAACAACACAATTTGATCGATAATCGGTAATCGGTTTTAAACCGTAAAAACTTAAAATTTGTTGTGACAAAATATTTTTTTTTATGGTTTGGTTACCGGTGCTCGTGTTATATAATATGGTACACAGCATAACAACACCATATATGATTATGATATATAACATAATATAAAAAAAAAAAATGTTGTTGGTTGATTTCATTTTTATGGTGAATATAATTTTATGGTATCAAAAATATTATTATGGTTTTGTAATCTAGATGGAAATTTATCATGACAATATACGTATAATTTTACATGGCTGGAGCTTAATATTCAAACAACAATGAGATATTAATAGGAGCTATAATTTTTTGTTAATACGAGTATATTGATTTGATTAATGAGAATGTACGGCCAAGGATTAGCTTCTCATTTATAGACAAGTGCAGTTCAACTGATCAGTCACCTGTCAATAATAGGTGATAATTACAAGACTTACTAATCTTTGACTACTACCAGAAAAATATTTTAATCGTCTGCTGTTATTGCCAACTATATACAAGTTAAAACTGTTGGAGCATTATGAAATCTACACAAAACGGCTGCAAATGAGCTTCTTGTTAGAATATTTGATAAAGTTTATGATAATTAGGAAACTGGACCCAGAATCCGTTAGGCAATACGAAACTGCATTAGCCAATCAGGACCTCTGAACCAACAATGTAGCTTCCTGAAGCCAAGGTGCGACTAAAATTAGGTGCGACTAAAATTCTCCAAACAAAAATTGGGAGCAGTTAATGTTGGCTGACACTAAGTTTGACATTTTCGTTTCTATTGAGATATTATTGGGATCCGATGATTAAGGCGATTTGATCAGAGATAAAATAATTAAAGAGAAACCAAATGCAATCAAGACCAGCTTCGGTTAGGTAATGTCTGGGCCAAACCATAACTAGACACCGTGTCTGAAAGGTTCACAGGGGTACAATAAAGATTGAATCGAAAATAAACCGATTCTGCCAACTGGAAAAAATAATGGAGACCATCGCATCCGATTCAAGAGAATGCAAGACGGGTAAACCAATATTCTGGAACACAACCATAAGAGAGTCGAATGAGCGATATTCGGCGGAATTACCATTCAATGAGCAACAACTTGATCAGCTGGGCAGTTGCAGGCACCAAACACACTGGTGCAACACCTCCAACTAAAAAAAAATATGCGTAAACCACAAATTGCGAGAACTATAAGCCACACGATGTTAGTACAACCATTCACTGGAAGGTATTATCTACCTCATCACGCGGTAAAATTTCAGAATGAATAAATATCCGATTAGTTTTTAAAAACCGACCGCTGCAAGAATACCAAATAACCACAGTTACATATGGAACATCGGTCACCATCTGGCCATTTAATTTATTTAATTTATTTAATTTATTTAATTTATTTAATTTATTTAATTTATTTAATTTATTTAATTTATTTAATTTATTTAATTTATTTTATTTATTTAATTTATTTAATTTATTTAATTTATTTAATTTATTTAATTTATTTAATTTATTTAATTTATTTAATTTATTTAATTTATTTAATTTATTTAATTGATTTAATTTATTTAATTTATTTAATTTATTTAATTTATTTAATTTATTTAATTTATTTAATTTATTTAATTTATTTAATTTATTTAATTTATTTAATTTATTTAATTTATTTAATTTATTTAATTTATTTAATTTATTTAATTTATTTAATTTATTTAATTTATTTAATTTATTTAATTTATTTAATTTATTTAATTTATTTAATTTATTTAATTTATTTAATTTATTTAATTTATTTAATTTATTTAATTTATTTAATTTATTTAATTTATTTAATTTATTTAATTTATTTAATTTATTTAATTTATTTAATTTATTTAATTTATTTAATTTATTTAATTTATTTAATTTATTTAATTTATTTAATTTATTTAATTTATTTAATTTATTTAATTTATTTAATTTATTTAATTTATTTAATTTATTTAATTTATTTAATTTATTTAATTTATTTAATTTATTTAATTTATTTAATTTATTTAATTTATTTAATTTATTTAATTTATTTAATTTATTTAATTTATTTAATTTATTTAATTTATTTAATTTATTTAATTTATTTAATTTATTTAATTTATTTAATTTATTTAATTTATTTAATTTATTTAATTTATTTAATTTATTTAATTTATTTAATTTATTTAATTTATTTAATTTATTTAATTTATTTAATTTATTTAATTTATTTAATTTATTTAATTTATTTAATTTATTTAATTTATTTAATTTATTTAATTTATTTAATTTATTTAATTTATTTAATTTATTTAATTTATTTAATTTATTTAATTTATTTAATTTATTTAATTTATTTAATTTATTTAATTTATTTAATTTATTTAATTTATTTAATTTATTTAATTTATTTAATTTATTTAATTTATTTAATTTATTTAATTTATTTAATTTATTTAATTTATTTAATTTATTTAATTTATTTAATTTATTTAATTTATTTAATTTATTTAATTTATTTAATTTATTTAATTTATTTAATTTATTTAATTTATTTAATTTATTTAATTTATTTAATTTATTTAATTTATTTAATTTATTTAATTTATTTAATTTATTTAATTTATTTAATTTATTTAATTTATTTAATTTATTTAATTTATTTAATTTATTTAATTTATTTAATTTATTTAATTTATTTAATTTATTTAATTTATTTAATTTATTTAATTTATTTAATTTATTTAATTTATTTAATTTATTTAATTTATTTAATTTATTTAATTTATTTAATTTATTTAATTTATTTAATTTATTTAATTTATTTAATTTATTTAATTTATTTAATTTATTTAATTTATTTAATTTATTTAATTTATTTAATTTATTTAATTTATTTAATTTATTTAATTTATTTAATTTATTTAATTTATTTAATTTATTTAATTTATTTAATTTATTTAATTTATTTAATTTATTTAATTTATTTAATTTATTTAATTTATTTAATTTATTTAATTTATTTAATTTATTTAATTTATTTAATTTATTTAATTTATTTAATTTATTTAATTATTTAATTTATTTAATTTATTTAATTTATTTAATTTATTTAATTTATTTAATTTATTTAATTTATTTAATTTATTTAATTTATTTAATTTATTTAATTTATTTAATTTATTTAATTTATTTAATTTATTTAATTTATTTAATTTATTTAATTTATTTAATTTATTTAATTTATTTAATTTATTTAATTTATTTAATTTATTTAATTTATTTAATTTATTTAATTTATTTAATTTATTTAATTTATTTAATTTATTTAATTTATTTAATTTATTTAATTTATTTAATTTATTTAATTTATTTAATTTATTTAATTTATTTAATTTATTTAATTTATTTAATTTATTTAATTTATTTAATTTATTTAATTTATTTAATTTATTTAATTTATTTAATTTATTTAATTTATTTAATTTATTTAATTTATTTAATTTATTTAATTTATTTAATTTATTTAATTTATTTAATTTATTTAATTTATTTAATTTATTTAATTTATTTAATTTATTTAATTTATTTAATTTATTTAATTTATTTAATTTATTTAATTTATTTAATTTATTTAATTTATTTAATTTATTTAATTTATTTAATTTATTTAATTTATTTAATTTATTTAATTTATTTAATTTATTTAATTTATTTAATTTATTTAATTTATTTAATTTATTTAATTTATTTAATTTATTTAATTTATTTAATTTATTTAATTTATTTAATTTATTTAATTTATTTAATTTATTTAATTTATTTAATTTATTTAATTTATTTAATTTATTTAATTTATTTAATTTATTTAATTTATTTAATTTATTTAATTTATTTAATTTATTTAATTTATTTAATTTATTTAATTTATTTAATTTATTTAATTTATTTAATTTATTTAATTTATTTAATTTATTTAATTTATTTAATTTATTTAATTTATTTAATTTATTTAATTTATTTAATTTATTTAATTTATTTAATTTATTTAATTTATTTAATTTATTTAATTTATTTAATTTATTTAATTTATTTAATTTATTTAATTTATTTAATTTATTTAATTTATTTAATTTATTTAATTTATTTAATTTATTTAATTTATTTAATTTATTTAATTTATTTAATTTATTTAATTTATTTAATTTATTTAATTTATTTAATTTATTTAATTTATTTAATTTATTTAATTTATTTAATTTATTTAATTTATTTAATTTATTTAATTTATTTAATTTATTTAATTTATTTAATTTATTTAATTTATTTAATTTATTTAATTTATTTAATTTATTTAATTTATTTAATTTATTTAATTTATTTAATTTATTTAATTTATTTAATTTATTTAATTTATTTAATTTATTTAATTTATTTAATTTATTTAATTTATTTAATTTATTTAATTTATTTAATTTATTTAATTTATTTAATTTATTTATTATTTATTTAATTTATTTAATTTATTTAATTTATTTAATTTATTTAATTTATTTAATTTATTTAATTTATTTAATTTATTTAATTTATTTAATTTATTTAATTTATTTAATTTATTTAATTTATTTAATTTATTTAATTTATTTAATTTATTTAATTTATTTAATTTATTTAATTTATTTAATTTATTTAATTTATTTAATTTATTTAATTTATTTAATTTATTTAATTTATTTAATTTATTTAATTTATTTAATTTATTTAATTTATTTAATTTATTTAATTTATTTAATTTATTTAATTTATTTAATTTATTTAATTTATTTAATTTATTTAATTTATTTAATTTATTTAATTATTTAATTTATTTAATTTATTTAATTTATTTAATTTATTTAATTTATTTAATTTATTAATTTATTTAATTTATTTAATTTATTTAATTTATTTAATTTATTTAATTTATTTAATTTATTTAATTTATTTAATTTATTTAATTTATTTAATTTATTTAATTTATTTAATTTATTTAATTTATTTAATTTATTTAATTTATTTAATTTATTTAATTTATTTAATTTATTTAATTTATTTAATTTATTTAATTTATTTAATTTATTTAATTTATTTAATTTATTTAATTTATTTAATTTATTTAATTTATTTAATTTATTTAATTTATTTAATTTATTTAATTTATTTAATTTATTTAATTTATTTAATTTATTTAATTTATTTAATTTATTTAATTTATTTAATTTATTTAATTTATTTAATTTATTTAATTTATTTAATTTATTTAATTTATTTAATTTATTTAATTTATTTAATTTATTTAATTTATTTAATTTATTTAATTTATTTAATTTATTTAATTTATTTAATTTATTTAATTTATTTAATTTATTTAATTTATTTAATTTATTTAATTTATTTAATTTATTTAATTTATTTAATTTATTTAATTTATTTAATTTATTTAATTTATTTAATTTATTTAATTTATTTAATTTATTTAATTTATTTAATTTATTTAATTTATTTAATTTATTTAATTTATTTAATTTATTTAATTTATTTAATTTATTTAATTTATTTAATTTATTTAATTTATTTAATTTATTTAATTTATTTAATTTATTTAATTTATTTAATTTATTTAATTTATTTAATTTATTTAATTTATTTAATTTATTTAATTTATTTAATTTATTTAATTTATTTAATTTATTTAATTTATTTAATTTATTTAATTTATTTAATTTATTTAATTTATTTAATTTATTTAATTTATTTAATTTATTTAATTTATTTAATTTATTTAATTTATTTAATTTATTTAATTTATTTAATTTATTTAATTTATTTAATTTATTTAATTTATTTAATTTATTTAATTTATTTAATTTATTTAATTTATTTAATTTATTTAATTTATTTAATTTATTTAATTTATTTAATTTATTTAATTTATTTAATTTATTTAATTTATTTAATTTATTTAATTTATTTAATTTATTTAATTTATTTAATTTATTTAATTTATTTAATTTATTTAATTTATTTAATTTATTTAATTTATTTAATTTATTTAATTTATTTAATTTATTTAATTTATTTAATTTATTTAATTTATTTAATTTATTTAATTTATTTAATTTATTTAATTTATTTAATTTATTTAATTTATTTAATTTATTTAATTTATTTAATTTATTTAATTTATTTAATTTATTTAATTTATTTAATTTATTTAATTTATTTAATTTATTTAATTTATTTAATTTATTTAATTTATTTAATTTATTTAATTTATTTAATTTATTTAATTTATTTAATTTATTTAATTTATTTAATTTATTTAATTTATTTAATTTATTTAATTTATTTAATTTATTTAATTTATTTAATTTATTTAATTTATTTAATTTATTTAATTTATTTAATTTATTTAATTTATTTAATTTATTTAATTTATTTAATTTATTTAATTTATTTAATTTATTTAATTTATTTAATTTATTTAATTTATTTAATTTATTTAATTTATTTAATTTATTTAATTTATTTAATTTATTTAATTTATTTAATTTATTTAATTTATTTAATTTATTTAATTTATTTAATTATTTAATTTATTTAATTTATTTAATTTATTTAATTTATTTATTTATTTAATTTATTTAATTTATTTAATTTATTTAATTTATTTAATTTATTTAATTTATTTAATTTATTTAATTTATTTAATTTATTTAATTTATTTAATTTATTTAATTTATTTAATTTATTTAATTTATTTAATTTATTTAATTTATTTAATTTATTTAATTTATTTAATTTATTTAATTTATTTAATTTATTTAATTTATTTAATTTATTTAATTTATTTAATTTATTTAATTTATTTAATTTATTTAATTTATTTAATTTATTTAATTTATTTAATTTATTTAATTTATTTAATTTATTTAATTTATTTAATTTATTTAATTTATTTAATTTATTTAATTTATTTAATTTATTTAATTTATTTAATTTATTTAATTTATTTAATTTATTTAATTTATTTAATTTATTTAATTTATTTAATTTATTTAATTTATTTAATTTATTTAATTTATTTAATTTATTTAATTTATTTAATTTATTTAATTTATTTAATTTATTTAATTTATTTAATTTATTTAATTTATTTAATTTATTTAATTTATTTAATTTATTTAATTTATTTAATTTATTTAATTTATTTAATTTATTTAATTTATTTAATTTATTTAATTTATTTAATTTATTTAATTTATTTAATTTATTTAATTTATTTAATTTATTTAATTTATTTAATTTATTTAATTTATTTAATTTATTTAATTTATTTAATTTATTTAATTTATTTAATTTATTTAATTTATTTAATTTATTTAATTTATTTAATTTATTTAATTTATTTAATTTATTTAATTTATTTAATTTATTTAATTTATTTAATTTATTTAATTTATTTAATTTATTTAATTTATTTAATTTATTTAATTTATTTAATTTATTTAATTTATTTAATTTATTTAATTTATTTAATTTATTTAATTTATTTAATTTATTTAATTTATTTAATTTATTTAATTTATTTAATTTATTTAATTTATTTAATTTATTTAATTTATTTAATTTATTTAATTTATTTAATTTATTTAATTTATTTAATTTATTTAATTTATTTAATTTATTTAATTTATTTAATTTATTTAATTTATTTAATTTATTTAATTTATTTAATTTATTTAATTTATTTAATTTATTTAATTTATTTAATTTATTTAATTTATTTAATTTATTTAATTTATTTAATTTATTTAATTTATTTAATTAATTTAATCTATTTAATTTAATTAATTTATTTAATTTATTTAATTTATTTAATTTATTTAATTTATTTAATTTATTTAATTTATTTAATTTATTTAATTTATTTAATTTATTTAATTTATTTAATTTATTTAATTTATTTAATTTATTTAATTTATTTAATTTATTTAATTTATTTAATTTATTTAATTTATTTAATTTATTTAATTTATTTAATTTATTTAATTTATTTAATTTATTTAATTTATTTAATTTATTTAATTTATTTAATTTATTTAATTTATTTAATTTATTTAATTTATTTAATTTATTTAATTTATTTAATTTATTTAATTTATTTAATTTATTTAATTTATTTAATTTATTTAATTTATTTAATTTATTTAATTTATTTAATTTATTTAATTTATTTAATTTATTTAATTTATTTAATTTATTTAATTTATTTAATTTATTTAATTTATTTAATTTATTTAATTTATTTAATTTATTTAATTTATTTAATTTATTTAATTTATTTAATTTATTTAATTTATTTAATTTATTTAATTTATTTAATTTATTTAATTTATTTAATTTATTTAATTTATTTAATTTATTTAATTTATTTGATTTATTTAATTTATTTAATTTATTTAATTTATTTAATTTATTTAATTTATTTAATTTATTTAATTTATTTAATTTATTTAATTTATTTAATTTATTTAATTTATTTAATTTATTTAATTTATTTAATTTATTTAATTTATTTAATTTATTTAATTTATTTAATTTATTTAATTTATTTAATTTATTTAATTTATTTAATTTATTTAATTTATTTAATTTATTTAATTTATTTAATTTATTTAATTTATTTTATTTATTTAATTTATTTAATTTATTTAATTTATTTAATTTATTTAATTTATTTAATTTATTTAATTTATTTAATTTATTTAATTTATTTAATTTATTTAATTTATTTAATTTATTTAATTTATTTAATTTATTTAATTTATTTAATTTATTTAATTTATTTAATTTATTTAATTTATTTAATTTATTTAATTTATTTAATTTATTTAATTTATTTAATTTATTTAATTTATTTAATTAATTTAATCTATTTAATTTAATTAATTTATTTAATTTATTTAATTTATTTAATTTATTTAATTTATTTAATTTATTTAATTTATTTAATTTATTTAATTTATTTAATTTATTTAATTTATTTAATTTATTTAATTTATTTAATTTATTTAATTTATTTAATTTATTTAATTTATGTTATATAACATACAAATCTGATAAGCATAAAGCCAAAGCTCAAACTAGAACCAAAACAAAATTTTTTTGACCTATTTCAATTGGCAACTACAAGCATACAGCTAGACAGGTAAAACGAAGAGTCAACAATATTACACCGTAATGAAAGCTGGTTTGATTTGATTGATGTTTGAAGACTAATATATCCATATCAAATTACGCAATTTAATGGAACTCTTTGCGATTTTTAACCAACATACATTGAATTAAATCAAAATTTTCAAAATAATTCGCTAAAAAAATGAATTAAATGAGTTGACTCTCCAACAACAGTCTGATAACGAAAGAACCAGTCATCCGAAAGCCAGTTACATCCTAAAAAACGACTTCTATACGGAGATGATGTACTAACCGGTGCCGACACCAAGATTAAGAGCAATATGATATGCAAGCCAAAATGTCAGAAGAGAAGTCATCTCTAAATGGTTGAGGCAGAATCATCAATCCTAACTTTAATCAACAACCCTTCGTCCTTTAAACGTCATATCCGCATAATTTTTCAACTCTTGAGATGGCGTACATACAAAAGGATGGGACCACGCCCTTTCAGTCTTAGTCTGAGCAGTACAAAATTTGGAATTCAAAGAAGAACACACCACACTAAACATAATAGAGTTCGTCCAAAAGAAGAGCCAGTTGCTGTCATTACATCCTTCTTATATCGTTACAACACCATCCGAGTAGGAAGTTGGCTAAATAATTCTTTATGAGTCATCGAGGAATGTTACACTGTGGCAATGCATTAATATCGGCAAGCATCCGCAAACACTTTTGGATTAGCCAAGCCATGCCTACGATGCCATCACTTTAATGTTACAAGGTCAAAACATCTGATGAGAGGCCTTCCATGCCTGGAGCCCTTAGTTTACTACATGAAGGCCATTTTTCATAAGGAAGTTAACTAAGTGTAACCCATAGATATCCGGATGAGCAAAATCATTTAAAGGTTATATCTCTATTTTCAACTGCCTCACTACGAAGGCAATTTACATTGAAGTCACATCGGATTTGTCAACTTAGTATAGGCAACACCAAAACAACCTTTGAGGAGATGACAACACTTTACTCACCAAGATTAAAGTCTGCTTCAACGCTAAACCACTCTGGCCGTACTAACGGCCTTTTTAATCAGAACAATCGAGTACAGTTTTGTCATAAATGGGTGTCAGAGATAAAGACCCTAGCAACGATGGGCTGATTCGCGTGTAACTTTGAAAACCTCCGACAATCCTAATGTCAAGAAACTTATGACCAAAATATCAAGGCTTTCTCTACAAAATTCATTATCGATAAAGATGAGATTGAATCCATATCAGACGAGCACCAGGAAGGCAAGAAGTTTATCGCAACGCAACACAGCACAGGAATGCATCATCTCCTGTTAACCGACCACTCCAGCATATAAGCATGTTGCTATGCATAATGGGCCTCACATCTAGCAAACCATTATCCCGTCAAATAGATTTCACGCTGGTTGAAATACTCAGGAATGTATTTTGACGAGGTCACCAATAAGGAATTCTGCTATCCGTTCAATGGAAGTTGATAATTCAGTAAAACTTGTCTAGCTATGGGCAATATATGCTTAAAGTTGAAAAGGTTATTAAGATGACCGAGCATATCTGGAGTAAATTTCTTAATGCAGAATAACTTTTACTATCGGCCAATACCATCAAATAACTCGAAGATACTCAAAAAGGACTAGTCGACGTACTTATTTTGTGCTCAGCATCACAAAAATCATCCTAAGATATTATGACCCGAGAATTTAGAAAAGGATTTCGCCAATATTTTAAAGCACGTCCCAAAATCCACCTTTAATCCAGGACAGCTAGAACTGTAGGCCCTCTACCGATTGATGACTGCAAAAATCCAAATAACCAACTCTAATGGGATCTTAGCGAACGAACTGCCGTTATAGAATGAGCGTGACACTACCAACTATACAAAACATTATCCGAGCCACGGCTTGTTAATAAAAATTGCAGAAATAAATAACGAATTAAGTTTTCATGATACCCCAAACAGATTCTGAAAATTTCAAAGAGTCTGACTCAAACTTTTTGCCAATCAATCAATCAAACCAACACACGGTGACATCTAATTCCTATTTCGACTAATTAAATTACCAATTCGATTAATTTTCATTCATTTCTTGTAAACTGTTTACCTCCCACACCCCATACACATATACAAATTAAAAGAAAAAACACAGCATTTTTGACAGTAAAAAGATGAAAAAAATTAAAAAAAAAAAAAAACTTTTCCGTATCACAAACAGAAAAAAAAAATATAATTTTAAAAGTTCTGTGAGCTTTTTTCCCTCGTATAAAATTGAACAGGGAAAGTTTTCAATTAAATTAGATTAGGCAGCAACACAACATCAACTGGAGCAACAACAATAAAGCGCTACGATGTTGGGTATAGCGCGACGTAAGCTAGAGAGAGTTTGTCAACCATGGAATTTTTTTTTTTAAGTGTTTGTGTGTTCGGTGGCGAAGATCATTTCTTACATCTTCTGGTGTACTTTGCATAATTTTTTTTCTTTTTTTGCGGTTGTTGTTATTATCCTAATACAAGCAGATTTCTAATTTGGTTACCACACACACTCGTACCCTTAAAACAAATAAAAAAAAGCAGAAAATGGTAATTTTGTCTGCGGATAACTGTTATGGGTTTAATAAGATGTAATTTAGACAAAGAACGAATATAATTCATTTTGTTTGATGGAATTAAGATGATTTGATTTTAACGAGAAATTTGTGCGATTGTGGAATGAGTTCCGGAATTTACAGAAAAACAGAAACAGAAAATGCAATGAATTTTCATTTAATTGAATTATTTTCATCTTGTTATATAGGGGGGTGGGCCACTTGATATAAGATTTTGTATATATGGTTGGGTGCATTCACAAAGTTTTAAAATTTTAATTTTGGGTTGTGTGTGTGTGTGTTGTTGTTGTGTGTGTGCGTACGAGATGTAACATATTGAAAATTTAATTAATTTTAAGAGAATTAAATAACATCTTGAAATATTAAATAAACTAATAACATGTTTGTCAACATGTTTGTCTTTTTTTGAGTAAATGAAAAATCGGACATCCGGATTTAGATGTACTCTAAAATATCTATATATGTCTGTTTAGACGAGTACATTATATAAATAAACTTGCTGGCCACTACTGTTCAAAGAACAAATTGAATATCAATTCAGATTATGCAAATATTCATTTAGAAATCAATTAAACGAATTCGTTTGGGTTTTCCTTTTCTCTCGTTTTTTATTTTGTTTTAAATGGAAAATCGGAAACAATAATTGTCTCAACAGCTTTATGAATGAAAATTAATTGATTTTCCTATTTCTACATGAGCATGTATTCAAGAGTTCGATATCGAAAAATTGGGGATTTTTAACATTTATACGGTGTGAGTACTTTTTTGCACGAATAACAGCAATCATTTATAGAAAATCTGTTAAACGCAAGTAGAAAGGAGAATTATAGCGCGTCTGGAAATGAATATTTTCTGGAAAACTCGTATGAATATAGAAAATTGTTGTGAAATGGTTTTTGTCACAATAGTGTGCGATTCAAAGTCATATAAAATCAGTTTCAAATGGGATGAAAAGTGGATTAGAAAGTGACCAGAATGGTATGAGAATCAAATCCAAGTTAACATTGAAACCTCACCTAATTGCGGTGCTTCCAGATTTAATTAACAAGGTTCTAGTGATTGGGACACGGAAGGATATCCGACTACCAAGAACCTAGTAGGGTAGGTAAACTTTTGCTTGATAATAATCCATTGTCAAGAAGCTCTAAGCTTACAAGATCACGAAAATCTGCAACTAAACCATTTTTTAAACAAATTCGCAGCTAAGGAACGAAGTTGTGATGCCTCAAAGAGAAGACAAACATTTAAGAAGTAGCTTTACAAGCTAAGGAATCTTAGAAGCCTCTTCAGACTAGCAATGAGGTAGACATAGTTCAAAGAATTTATACTAATGAAGATCAGAAACAGGTTGGATTTTAACCTTAATCCGGTGGCATAATTTTACAACGGTAAAAGGCGGCATAAGTACAACTGTATCTTCATGTATATATTGCAACTGCTGAAGAAAACTACGTACCAATTGCTAGTGATGAGACTGAAGATATTAAACAAGAAAAGACAATAGAGCAGGAAGAAGAATACGACTCAGATGAGAGTATTGAGGTAGAGCCTGTGCCTCAAAGTACAGACAACATTTTGACTTCCAAAAATGGAACTTAATGGCAATATAATCCTTGGCCGTGTGCACAAACCAAAGTTCACAATGTTTTAAGGCAAAGAGGTGAGCCGGCTCAAATTAGCAAAAGAACTATTCAAATCAATCATGACAAAGGAGATCTGTGACATCATTATTCGAGGAAAAAATTGAAAGACCAAAAAAGTTTGTAGCACTTAGAAAATTTGCCTGGTACAAGAATTTCTTCAAAACGGCTACAAACAAAAGCGTTTGAGCTATTTAAGCAGATTCGACAATGAAAATGCACATACCGAACGTATGCAAGCAGGTCAACCTGCACCAATACGAGACATTTGGACAATGTTAAATAGTAATTTGGAGAGAGCCTATAAGCCACAAGAATGCATCACCGTCGACGAACAACTGTTTCCATTTAAAGATCATAATCTTCAAAACTTGCCAAAAAATGAAATAACGATTTTTTGGGCTTGTGACGCTTAAACTCCTATACCCACTGCAAGGTCCTCGTCAATTAAACATTGATGAACGCACAGTATTCAGCCCAGTTAGCGCGTATAAAGGCTCTGGAAGAAATGTTACTACGGACAATTTCTCCACAAGTATGGAACTTGCAAAAGTATTAATCTCTTGGAATATGTCACTAATTGTCACAGTAAGAAAAAATAAACAGTTTTTACCAAAAAACATGCAATCGTCTAAACAAAGGGCTAAATACTCGACAAATTTTGCATATAACCATGATGTAATGGCCTGTTCATATGTGCCAAAAAAAAAATCAGTCGTGCTTTTATCATCCATGTATCTTTTATCAACAATAAGAAAATTAGTCACTTAGTTTTGCTACTAAGCTAAATATTGATGGAAATGAATGGTTTACTTATGAAAATAAGAATGACCGAATGTGATTCGGCTTCATTAATTAGGCATATCGGTATAACTGAAGCGAACTATGTTGAGGCATGGGATAAACTGTGTAAACGTTATAATTAGTTAACTCTAATTGTGACATTTTATGTTGTCATTTTTTAATCATTAACCTATCTCCATGCATGTGGAAAGGAATTACGACGTTTAGCTGAAAATTCCGATGAAGTAATTAGAGGCCTTCGCATTTTGGGAAACGAGGCTGTTTAAGTAAAACAATAAATACTCACACTGAAGAGATCATTTCAACCCAGTTTGATTCCAATTTATTTCCAAGTAACAAAACAAACTAATTTAAACGATATTGAACTAAAAGTAACATTACACACACTACACTCCGAACATGATACAATACTGCCAACAGCGTTGGTGTATGTGAAATCGCGTTCCGAAAAACTTTAGCTAGCACGAATACTACTGGACTCAGGCTCACAAATTTGAAGCCTCGGCCTCAAACGATCACATGCGGGTATCTCCATTCACGGCCTAGCATCAACAATAGCTGGAATAACAAGAGGAAAAACTGATATAGCACTAATTTAGCGTGTAAATCAACAATACACCATAGATGAGTGAGACGTTAAGGAGCTTAGAATTGGCAGATCCGGACTTCAACAAACCCAATATAATCTCTATTCTGGCAGGGGCAGAAGTGTTTTTTGAAATTATACGGCCTGAAAGGCAGCAAATACTTGGATCCAGATCACAACTATGCAATTCATGGAAACCACCCGTTACAGGCTACTCGGTCTGGAAAGGAGATTCAAAGCTTCACCTGAATTTTTTACAATTTATAAGTTAAATGATGAGTATGCTTGATCACATGACGTACATTCCTTGGAACGAGGTACAAAAAGATGATGATTCCATGTATTTCATCCTTCATCACGCAGTGGTGAAATCAACCAGCGGCACCACCAAGCTCAGAGTTGTGTTTTACGCCTCTTGTAAAACCAGTACGTCGGTTTCAATGAATGATATTCTACAAGTTGGGCTACATTTACAGCGAGATTTGACGACGGTTGTTTTGCGGTTTCGAAAACCTTTAATTGCGTTGGTGGCAGATATCGAAAAAATGTACCTCTTAATCAGGATAAACCCATTGGATGCTAATTATCAGCTAATCTTATGGCGTGATGATCCCAGTGAACACATAAAAGTATTCAAACTCGATACAGTAACATATGGTACAGCATGTGCTCCGTATTTAGCAGAAAACCCTCCAAAAGTCAACGAAGGAGTTTCAAACCTTGTATCTAAAAGCATGTAAAATATGGCATGCTGATTTAGATGTATTTGGGTTTAAGGTGCAGCAATGTGAATCGAGCATAACTTGGACAAAACGCCGTATGCTATCAGAGGCATTGAAAGTATATGATCCGCTGGGATAGATAGCACCGACAATTGTTTTATTTAAAATTATACTAAAGAAACTGTGACTCTTAAACGTTGATTGGGATACTACTCTGCCAGATACCACCGTGAACTCGTGGAAGCTTGTTTACGATAATATGGCTTATCTCACAGAGATCAAAATACCTAGATGTTTAACTACATTAATGAAACCTATACACCTGCAATTACATGCTTTCTGTGATGCTTCAGAATCAGCTTACGGCAGTGTGGTTTACCTGCGAGCAGTATACGAAACAAGGAAAATTACAGTTAACAGCATTTGCGCAAAAAGCAAGGTTGCACCATTAAAATAAAGTTTGTTGCCCAGATTGGAGTTTGTGGCGCGATGCTGTTTTGCAAATTGGTGAAGTTTTGCACACAATCCTTTGACTATAAACTCATAGAGACTTATGCATGGACAGACTCTGCGATCGTCTTACACTGGCTTTCCGATGTTCAAAGGAGGTGAAAAAGTTTTATAGCTAACCGAACTTCACAGATTCTTGATATTGTTCCGAGAAGTAAATGGGCTCATATTGAATCTAAACAGAACCCAACCGATCACATATCTAGAGGAATAAGGCATCAAGTAATAAAAAATCTACAGCAATGGTGGGAAGGTCTGAAGTGGTTATCTGATCATGAATGTGATGGTCTAGTGTACAAAAGCAAGCACGAAGATAAGACGATGTTTACTTCGAGGAACGACCAAACTTCGTTAATGTATTGATAGAACCACCTTCACGCGATGATGAACTTACCGAAATTATCGCAAAATTATCGTTCAAAATAAAAAAAAATACGGTATATATTCTGAGGTTTGGAAGGTCAAAAAAGACGAGTCACGAGGCACCATAATTAGCCCAAGAGATATGAATGAAGCTTAAATAATCATTCTACGTAATATTCAGAAAACCAGTTTTCAAGTAGAATTATGAACCATTACCAAGGGTGCCTACTTACCAACTAAACGCATTCTGTCAATACTAGATCAGTTCAACGGTGCAAATGGCTTGTTACAAGTGGGAGGACGACTGAGAAATTCTCCATTAACTTACGCAGCCAAACATCCCATAATATTACCTAAAGACCACAGGATTATGTTTGAGATATCGCACCAGGAAGACTGACTAAAAAATGGGTGATTTGCCAGCAGCAAGGTGCGGTATGAGTCGGTCATTTTTAAACACTGGGTAAGATTACGCTGGACCAATAGTCATCAAGGCAAGTAGGAAACGCACCAGCGGACAAGGCATATATCGCTGCCACTTAGAAGTAGCAAGCAGTCTGAGAACCGAGTCATTTTTAGCTAACTTCAAACTATTTATATCGAGACGTAGAATACCAGAGCAAATTTGGTGTGATTATGGGTCAAACTTCATTGGGACAAATAATGAACTACGGAAACTCAAGAAGCCGATAATAGACCAACAGTGAAACAGTTTAATTGAAGAATTTTTATTGCAGAAGAACATCAACTTTCATTTCAATCCACCTTAGGCTCCCAATTTTGATGGCCTCTGGGAGGCCATAGTGAAATCTGCCAAATTTCATCTTAAGAGGCTCATTAATGCCAATTTCATATTCGAGGAGATGACTGCATTAGATACTAAAATCGAGTCACTATTAAATTCGTGCCCGCTCTGCAACATTGACAGCTGCTAACACCTGGTCATTTCCTCATTGATAAACAATTGACTGCAATTCCAGAACCAGTATTAGAGAACATACCGATAAACAAACTATCGCGATGGCAAGATGTATAATGGCGTGTGCCAGGATTTTTTAGATCTTGGTCCCGAGATTATTAAACAACACTGCAACATCGCTATAAGTGGAGAACGAAAACTGAACAGTTAAAGGTCGATGATGTAGTGTGGTCAAAGAAGATAATGTATATCCAAATCAATGGCTACTAGGTCGTGTACTTATCATTCATCCTGGAGCTTAAAAAAATAATAAATATATCCCTCTTGTTGCTGAACCATATACGTGAACGGATCGTGTTACAAAATAATGCTTGTAATTAAAGCCGTTGGTTTTTTTCACGCACGTCTCATCTTCTGAAATTAACCAAATCTACAGCGACAGTGTGAAGTACAGCAAGGAACTACTCTCAATAGTTGGATATTTGGAATTAATATCAACAGTGTGTGAAATCACTTCCATCAGTTACTAAAATATTGAAATTAATCAATCACTTTAAATAGTCAACTGAACCGCAAATGGGCTAATGCAACATATTATTGTAATCATGACTAAAGAACTAGAAATATTTTAAGCCAGAAAAATGGTCTATGCCTAATATTTCATTTTATTAAAATTTCATTTGCTAAAATTTGTGGGTATGGTTGCTGTCACGCAATCTATCCAGCAGGAAAATGAAAATTCAGGAAGGGTTAAGCTTTTACAAGTTTACGAAAATGAATGAATATTCAATAAGGCGCGTAATAGTAGTCTGTAATCAACTCACAAACCGTAATCATCTCACCACTACGTTGTGCCTATATACGAACATTAAACGAGACTACTCCGCCTTGTATGCCAACGCAACGCTATATAAGTATGATGTACATTTTTTTTAAATCAAAATGGATGCTTAATAAATTTTACTAATTCAGAATATAAATTTAGTATTAAACTTTTATACATTTTAAAGCTTACCAGCGATACTGTAGTTTCCCCACCTGAAACAAAAAAAAATATGATCATAGTAAGCTCATATATAAAATGATTTACAGTACTCACACCAATATATTTTTATATATGTATGGTCCGCTTGATGCTGAAAACACGTATTTCGATTTTGCTTTTCACTTTATCATACCACTTATAGCACTAACACACTACACTAATTAATTCACTCTGAACACTTCATCACACTAGCTAAGTAGTTAGTACTTTAATTTTCAAGAAAACTTTTCACTTAGTAAATTTTTTATTTGCGCATTACAACAAAAATTATGGGCGACGCTAAACTATCTTATGCGTTCGGACAAAAATTTAAAATCGACTGAATTCGGATTGAATGTTTGTTTTGTTGGTCGTTTTCTTTTTGTTTTTTGTTTTTTTGCTATTTGCTTTTTTCACAAAACAAGTTTTTGATTTGCATCGAAAATACACACACACAGGGATGGAACAATGCAATATCTAAATTCTACCATTAACCCTTTGATGGTGTTTACAAAAATATTATTGTAGCTGGTGTAAACTAAATTGACTGCTCCATTTGCCTATTACAAATCAATATACGTTGTCTTGTCGTAACAGGTATAAAAAAAATGATGGATTCTATAGATCGTGTGGTTTGTCATTATGTCAAATTTAATGTGTCGATCAACTGTTTAGAGTTCTAATACTGCGCTTCTTATGAGATATTGATTCTTAAAGGGTTACTATATTGAATATTCAAAGATAATATTCCGTTATTAGCTTTCAAGTTCGATGCTTGTCAAGGGCGAAGTTTTTTTTTGTAATATGCATTGTATTTAATGCATTGTTCACACCTGAAGCCAACATTCTCCCGGGTGAGAAAAAATCCCATAGTGTTGTTTAAACTGCGAATGATCTTCATGCTCCTGGAGCTACTTTTTGCTGCCGGAGTTTATAATTGACGACAAGAAAGAAAATTATAAGCAATTCTACTGTTGTATAGGAAACCGTATAATGAAAGCATGTGAAGTTATCCCAGTTTTTCATCCCAGAAAAAACTAAAACTTTCATCAGGCAATACAATTTCATCCCATCCCAGTTTTTATAATCATTTATGCATGAGATATAGAGTAAAAAAAAATTGTTTTTAAAAGAAATTTTGTTTTGAGTTCCATAAAATTAGAGCATTAAAAATATCCTATCTCCTACGATCTTCACGGGGCTAAAAATATTCTTAATGTTTTGAGATGAATATACTAATATTAAACTGTGACCAACTCGCCAGAATCATTCTATGTTTCATATTGCCACAATCGGCCAATTTGTAATGACCCAATATATGATATGGAATATTATATTGCCAGCTCCTAGGAACTACATGGGCCTGAAAATATTCTTTATGTTTTGAGATGGCTATACTAATAGTAAACTGTGACCAACTCGCCAGAATCATTCTATGTTTCATATTGCCACAATCGGCCAATTTGTAATGACCCAATATATGATATGGAATATTATATTGCCAGCTCCTAGGAACTACATGGGCCTGAAAATATTCTTCATGTTTTGAAATGGCTATACTAATATTAAACTGTGACCAACTCGCCAGAATCATTCTATGTTTCATATTGCCACAATCGGCCAATTTGAATTAATATATGATATGGAATATTATGTTGCCAGCTCCTAGGAACTACACGGGCCTGAAAATATTCTTTATGTTTTGAAATGGCTATACTAATATTAAACTGTGACCAACTCGCCAGAATCATTCTATGTTTCATATTGCCACAATCGGCCAATTTGTAATGACCCAATATATGATATGGAATATTATATTGCCAGCTCCTAGGAACTACATGGGCCTGAAAATATTCTTTATGTTTTGAAATGGCTATACTAATATTAAACTGTGACCAACTCGCCAGAATCATTCTATGTTTCATATTGCCACAATCGGCCAATTTGAATTAATATATGATATGGAATATTATGTTGCCAGCTCCTAGGAACTACACGGGCCTGAAAATATTCTTTATGTTTTGAAATGGCTATACTAATATTAAACTGTGACCAACTCGCCAGAATCATTCTATGTTTCATATTGCCACAATCGGCCAATTTGTAATGACCCAATATATGATATGGAATATTATATTGCCAGCTCCTAGGAACTACATGGGCCTGAAAATATTCTTTATGTTTTGAAATGGCTATACTAATATTAAACTGTGACCAACTCGCCAGAATCATTCTATGTTTCATATTGCCACAATCGGCCAATTTGAATTAATATATGATATGGAATATTATGTTGCCAGCTCCTAGGAACTACACGGGCCTGAAAATATTCTTTATGTTTTGAAATGGCTATACTAATATTAAACTGTGACCAACTCGCCAGAATCATTCTATGTTTCATATTGCCACAATCGGCCAATTTGAATTAATATATGATATGGAATATTATGTTGCCAGCTCCTAGGAACTACACGGGCCTGAAAATATTCTTTATGTTTTGAGATGGCTATACTAATATTAAACTGTGACCAACTCGCCAGAATCATTCTATGTTTCATATTGCCACAATCGGCCAATTTGAATTAATATATGATATGGAATATTATGTTGCCAGCTCCTAGGAACTACACGGGCCTGAAAATATTCTTTATGTTTTGAAATGGCTATACTAATATTAAACTGTGACCAACTCGCCAGAATCATTCTATGTTTCATATTGCCACAATCGGCCAATTTGTAATGACCCAATATATGATATGGAATATTATATTGCCAGCTCCTAGGAACTACACGGGCCTGAAAATATTCTTTATGTTTTGAAATGGCTATACTAATATTAAACTGTGACCAACTCGCCAGAATCATTCTATGTTTCATATTGCCACAATCGGCCAATTTGTAATGACCCAATATATGATATGGAATATTATATTGCCAGCTCCTAGGAACTACACGGGCCTGAAAATATTCTTTATGTTTTGAAATGGCTATACTAATATTAAACTGTGACCAACTCGCCAGAATCATTCTATGTTTCATATTGCCACAATCGGCCAATTTGTAATGACCCAATATATGATATGGAATATTATATTGCCAGCTCCTAGGAACTACACGGGCCTGAAAATATTCTTTATGTTTTGAGATGGCTATACTAATATTAAACTGTGACCAACTCGCCAGAATCATTCTATGTTTCATATTGCCACAATCGGCCAATTTGTAATGACCCAATATATGATATGGAATATTATATTGCCAGCTCCTAGGAACTACACGGGCCTGAAAATATTCTTTATGTTTTGAGATGGCTATACTAATATTAAACTGTGACCAACTCGCCAGAATCATTCTATGTTTAATATTGTCACAATCGGCCAATTTGAATTGATATATGATATGGAATATTATATTGCCAGCGCCTAGGAACTACACGGGCTTGAAAATATTCTTTATGTTTTGAAATGGCTATACTAATATTAAACTGTGACCAACTCGCCAGAATCATTCTATGTTTCATATTGCCACAATCGGCCAATTTGAATTAATATATGATATGGAATATTATGTTGCCAGCTCCTAGGAACTACATGGGCCTGAAAATATTCTTTATGTTTTGAAATGGCTAAATTTATATTAAATTGTGACCAACTCGCCAGAATCATTCTATGTTTCATATTGCCACAATCGGCCAATTTGAATTGATATATAATATGGAATATTATATTGCCAGCTCCTAGGAACTCCACGGGCCTGAAAATATTCTTTATGTTTTGAGATGGCTATACTAATAGTAAACTGTGACCAACTCGCCAGAATCATTCTATGTTTCATATTGCCACAATCGGCCAATTTGTAATGACCCAATATATGATATGGAATATTATATTGCCAGCTCCTAGGAACTACACGGGCCTGAAAATATTCTTTATGTTTTGAAATGGCTATACTAATATTAAACTGTGACCAACTCGCCAGAATCATTCTATGTTTCATATTGCCACAATCGGCCAATTTGTAATGACCCAATATATGATATGGAATATTATATTGCCAGCTCCTAGGAACTACACGGGCCTGAAAATATTCTTTATGTTTTGAAATGGCTATACTAATATTAAACTGTGACCAACTCGCCAGAATCATTCTATGTTTCATATTGCCACAATCGGCCAATTTGTAATGACCCAATATATGATATGGAATATTATATTGCCAGCTCCTAGGAACTACACGGGCCTGAAAATATTCTTTATGTTTTGAAATGGCTATACTAATATTAAACTGTGACCAACTCGCCAGAATCATTCTATGTTTCATATTGCCACAATCGGCCAATTTGTAATGACCCAATATATGATATGGAATATTATATTGCCAGCTCCTAGGAACTACACGGGTCTGAAAATATTCTTTATGTTTTAAAATGGCTATACTAATATTAAACTGTGACCAACTCGCCAGAATCATTCTATGTTTCATATTGCCACAATCGGCCAATTTGAATTGATATATGATATGGAATATTATATTGCCAGCTCCTAGGAACTCCACGGGCCTGAAAATATTCTTTATGTTTTGAAATGGCTATAATAATATTAAACTGTGACCAACTCGTCAGAATCATTCTATGTTTCATATTGCCACAATCGGCCAATTTGTAATGACCCAATATATGATATGGAATATTATATTGCCAGCTCCTAGGAACTACACGGGCCTGAAAATATTCTTTATGTTTTGAAATGGCTATACTAATATTAAACTGTGACCAACTCGCCAGAATCATTCTATGTTTCATATTGCCACAATCGGCCAATTTGTAATGACCCAATATATGATATGGAATATTATATTGCCAGCTCCTAGGAACTACACGGGCCTGAAAATATTCTTTATGTTTTGAAATGGCTATACTAATATTAAACTGTGACCAACTCGCCAGAATCATTCTATGTTTCATATTGCCACAATCGGCCAATTTGTAATGACCCAATATATGATATGGAATATTATATTGCCAGCTCCTAGGAACTACACGGGCCTGAAAATATTCTTTATGTTTTAAAATGGCTATACTAATATTAAACTGTGACCAACTCGCCAGAATCATTCTATGTTTCATATTGCCACAATCGGCCAATTTGTAATGACCCAATATATGATATGGAATATTATATTGCCAGCTCCTAGGAACTACACGGGCCTGAAAATATTCTTTATGTTTTGAGATGGCTATACTAATATTAAACTGTGACCAACTCGCCAGAATCATTCTATGTTTAATATTGTCACAATCGGGCAATTTGAATTGATATATGATATGGAATATTATATTGCCAGCTCCTAGGAACTACACGGGCCTGAAAATATTCTTTATGTTTTGAGATGGCTATACTAATATTAAACTGTGACCAACTCGCCAGAATCATTCTATGTTTCATATTGCCACAATCGGCCAATTTGTAATGACCCAATATATGATATGGAATATTATATTGCCAGCTCCTAGGAACTACACGGGCCTGAAAATATTCTTTATGTTTTGAAATGGCTATACTAATATTAAACTGTGACCAACTCGCCAGAATCATTCTATGTTTCATATTGCCACAATCGGCCAATTTGTAATGACCCAATATATGATATGGAATATTATATTGCCAGCTCCTAGGAACTACACGGGTCTGAAAATATTCTTTATGTTTTAAAATGGCTATACTAATATTAAACTGTGACCAACTCGCCAGAATCATTCTATGTTTCATATTGCCACAATCGGCCAATTTGTAATGACCCAATATATGATATGGAATATTATATTGCCAGCTCCTAGGAACTACACGGGCCTGAAAATATTCTTTATGTTTTGAGATGGCTATACTAATATTAAACTGTGACCAACTCGCCAGAATCATTCTATGTTTAATATTGTCACAATCGGCCAATTTGAATTGATATATGATATGGAATATTATATTGCCAGCTCCTAGGAACTACACGGGCCTGAAAATATTCTTTATGTTTTGAGATGGCTATACTAATATTAAACTGCGACCAACTCGCCAGAATCATTCTATGTTTCATATTGCCACAATCGGCCAATTTGTAATGACCCAATATATGATATGGAATATTATATTGCCAGCTCCTAGGAACTACATGGGCCTGAAAATATTCTTTATGTTTTGAAATGGCTATACTAATATTAAACTGTGACCAACTCGCCAGAATCATTCTATGTTTCATATTGCCACAATCGGCCAATTTGAATTAATATATGATATGGAATATTATGTTGCCAGCTCCTAGGAACTACACGGGCCTGAAAATATTCTTTATGTTTTGAAATGGCTATACTAATATTAAACTGTGACCAACTCGCCAGAATCATTCTATGTTTCATATTGCCACAATCGGCCAATTTGTAATGACCCAATATGGAATATTATATTGCCAGCTCCTAGGAACTACACGGGCCTGAAAATATTCTTTATGTTTTGAGATGGCTATACTAATATTAAACTGTGACCAACTCGCCAGAATCATTCTATGTTTAATATTGTCACAATCGGCCAATTTGAATTGATATATGATATGGAATATTATATTGCCAGCTCCTAGGAACTACACGGGCCTGAAAATATTCTTTATGTTTTGAAATGGCTATACTAATATTAAACTGTGACCAACTCGCCAGAATCATTCTATGTTTCATATTGCCACAATCGGCCAATTTGTAATGACCCAATATATGATATGGAATATTATATTGCCAGCTCCTAGGAACTACACGGGCCTGAAAATATTCTTTATGTTTTGAAATGGCTATACTAATATTAAACTGTGACCAACCCGCCAGAATCATTCTATGTTTCATATTGCCACAATCGGCCAATTTGAATTAATATATGATATGGAATATTATATTGCCAGCTCCTAGGAACTACATTGGCCTGAAAATATTCTTAATGTTTTGAAATGGCTATACTAATATTAAACTGTGACCAACTCGCCAGAATCATTCTATGTTTCATATTGCCACAATCGGCCAATTTGTAATGACCCAATATATGATATGGAATATTATATTGCCAGCTCCTAGGAACTACATGGGCCTGAAAATATTCTTTATGTTTGAGATGGCTATATTAATAATAATAAACCAATGAGCATTTGTGAATAAAATGCTCTCTATTTATAAATATTTTGAGTAAAAATAACGGTTACGGTTTTTTTCCTTTTTTTTAATATTCGATCTAATTCATGAAATAATTAAAAAATAAAAGATTGTTATTTTTACTCATATTTATAAAATAGATCATTTAGTGCTGATTTCTTCTTTGTTAAAGTGTCGTTAGATCGTTTATTAAAAAAAGGAAAAAAACCGTAACCGTTATTTTTACTCAAAATATTTATAGATAGAGAGCATTTTATTCACAAATGCTCATTGGTTTATTATTATTAATATAGCCATCTCAAACATAAAGAATATTTTCAGGCCCGTGTAGTTCCTAGGAGCTGGCAACATAATATTCCATATCATATATTAATTCAAATTGGCCGATTGTGGCAATATGAAACATAGAATGATTCTGGCGAGTTGGTCACAGTTTAATATTAGTATAGCCATTTCAAAACATAAAGAATATTTTCAGGCCCGTGTAGTTCCTAGGAGCTGGCAATATAATATTCCATATCATATATTGGGTCATTACAAATTGGCCGATTGTGGCAATATGAAACATAGAATGATTCTGGCGAGTTGGTCACAGTTTAATATTAGTATAGCCATTTCAAAACATAAAGAATATTTTCAGGCCCGTGTAGTTCCTAGGAGCTGGCAACATAATATTCCATATCATATATTAATTCAAATTGGCCGATTGTGGCAATATGAAACATAGAATGATTCTGGCGAGTTGGTCACAGTTTAATATTAGTATAGCTATCTTAAAACATAAAGAATATTTTCAGGCCCGTGTAGTTCCTAGGAGCTGGCAATATAATATTCCATATCATATATTAATTCAAATTGGCCGATTGTGGCAATATGAAACATAGAATGATTCTGGCGAGTTGGTCACAGTTTAATATTAGTATAGCCATTTCAAAACATAAAGAATATTTTCAGGCCCGTGTAGTTCCTAGGAGCTGGCAACATAATATTCCATATCATATATTAATTCAAATTGGCCGATTGTGGCAATATGAAACATAGAATGATTCTGGCGAGTTGGTCACAGTTTAATATTAGTATAGCTATCTTAAAACATAAAGAATATTTTCAGGCCCGTGTAGTTCCTAGGAGCTGGCAATATAATATTCCATATCATATATTAATTCAAATTGGCCGATTGTGGCAATATGAAACATAGAATGATTCTGGCGAGTTGGTCACAGTTTAATATTAGTATAGCCATTTCAAAACATAAAGAATATTTTCAGGCCCATGTAGTTCCTAGGAGCTGGCAATATAATATTCCATATCATATATTGGGTCATTACAAATTGGCCGATTGTGGCAATATGAAACATAGAATGATTCTGGCGAGTTGGTCACAGTTTAATATTAGTATAGCCATTTCAAAACATAAAGAATATTTTCAGACCCGTGTAGTTCCTAGGAGCTGGCAATATAATATTCCATATCATATATTGGGTCATTACAAATTGGCCGATTGTGGCAATATGAAACATAGAATGATTCTGGCGAGTTGGTCACAGTTTAATATTAGTATAGCTATCTTAAAACATAAAGAATATTTTCAGGCCCGTGTAGTTCCTAGGAGCTGGCAATATAATATTCCATATCATATATCAATTCAAATTGGCCGATTGTGGCAATATGAAACGTAGAATGATTCTGGCGAGTTGGTCACAGTTTACTATTAGTATAGCCATTTCAAAATATGAAGAATATTTTCAGGCCCATGTAGTTCCTAGGAGCTGGCAATATAATATTCCATATCATATATTGGGTCATTACAAATTGGCCGATTGTGGCAATATGAAACATAGAATGATTCTGGCGAGTTGGTCACAGTTTAATATTAGTATAGCCATCTCAAAACATAAAGAATATTTTCAGGCCCGTGTAGTTCCTAGGAGCTGGCAATATAATATTCCATATCATATATCAATTCAAATTGGCCGATTGTGACAATATTAAACATAGAATGATTCTGGCGAGTTGGTCACAGTTTAATATTAGTATAGCCATCTCAAAACATAAAGAATATTTTCAGACCCGTGTAGTTCCTAGGAGCTGGCAATATAATATTCCATATCATATATTGGGTCATTACAAATTGGCCGATTGTGGCAATATGAAACATAGAATGATTCTGGCGAGTTGGTCACAGTTTAATATTAGTATAGCTATCTTAAAACATAAAGAATATTTTCAGGCCCGTGTAGTTCCTAGGAGCTGGCAATATAATATTCCATATCATATATCAATTCAAATTGGCCGATTGTGGCAATATGAAACGTAGAATGATTCTGGCGAGTTGGTCACAGTTTACTATTAGTATAGCCATTTCAAAACATGAAGAATATTTTCAGGCCCATGTAGTTCCTAGGAGCTGGCAATATAATATTCCATATCATATATTGGGTCATTACAAATTGGCCGATTGTGGCAATATGAAACATAGAATGATTCTGGCGAGTTGGTCACAGTTTAATATTAGTATAGCCATTTCAAAACATAAAGAATATTTTCAGACCCGTGTAGTTCCTAGGAGCTGGCAATATAATATTCCATATCATATATTGGGTCATTACAAATTGGCCGATTGTGGCAATATGAAACATAGAATGATTCTGGCGAGTTGGTCACAGTTTAATATTAGTATAGCTATCTTAAAACATAAAGAATATTTTCAGGCCCGTGTAGTTCCTAGGAGCTGGCAATATAATATTCCATATCATATATCAATTCAAATTGGCCGATTGTGGCAATATGAAACGTAGAATGATTCTGGCGAGTTGGTCACAGTTTACTATTAGTATAGCCATTTCAAAATATGAAGAATATTTTCAGGCCCATGTAGTTCCTAGGAGCTGGCAATATAATATTCCATATCATATATTGGGTCATTACAAATTGGCCGATTGTGGCAATATGAAACATAGAATGATTCTGGCGAGTTGGTCACAGTTTAATATTAGTATAGCCATCTCAAAACATAAAGAATATTTTCAGGCCCGTGTAGTTCCTAGGAGCTGGCAATATAATATTCCATATCATATATCAATTCAAATTGGCCGATTGTGACAATATTAAACATAGAATGATTCTGGCGAGTTGGTCACAGTTTAATATTAGTATAGCCATCTCAAAACATAAAGAATATTTTCAGACCCGTGTAGTTCCTAGGAGCTGGCAATATAATATTCCATATCATATATTGGGTCATTACAAATTGGCCGATTGTGGCAATATGAAACATAGAATGATTCTGGCGAGTTGGTCACAGTTTAATATTAGTATAGCTATCTTAAAACATAAAGAATATTTTCAGGCCCGTGTAGTTCCTAGGAGCTGGCAATATAATATTCCATATCATATATCAATTCAAATTGGCCGATTGTGGCAATATGAAACGTAGAATGATTCTGGCGAGTTGGTCACAGTTTACTATTAGTATAGCCATTTCAAAACATGAAGAATATTTTCAGGCCCATGTAGTTCCTAGGAGCTGGCAATATAATATTCCATATCATATATTGGGTCATTACAAATTGGCCGATTGTGGCAATATGAAACATAGAATGATTCTGGCGAGTTGGTCACAGTTTAATATTAGTATAGCCATCTCAAAACATAAAGAATATTTTCAGGCCCGTGTAGTTCCTAGGAGCTGGCAATATAATATTCCATATCATATATCAATTCAAATTGGCCGATTGTGACAATATTAAACATAGAATGATTCTGGCGAGTTGGTCACAGTTTAATATTAGTATAGCCATTTCAAAACATAAAGAATATTTTCAGGCCCATGTAGTTCCTAGGAGCTGGCAATATAATATTCCATATCATATATTGGGTCATTACAAATTGGCCGATTGTGGCAATATGAAACATAGAATGATTCTGGCGAGTTGGTCACAGTTTAATATTAGTATAGCTATCTTAAAACATAAAGAATATTTTCAGGCCCGTGTAGTTCCTAGGAGCTGGCAATATAATATTCCATATCATATATCAATTCAAATTGGCCGATTGTGGCAATATGAAACGTAGAATGATTCTGGCGAGTTGGTCACAGTTTACTATTAGTATAGCCATTTCAAAACATGAAGAATATTTTCAGGCCCATGTAGTTCCTAGGAGCTGGCAATATAATATTCCATATCATATATTGGGTCATTACAAATTGGCCGATTGTGGCAATATGAAACATAGAATGATTCTGGCGAGTTGGTCACAGTTTAATATTAGTATAGCTATCTCAAAACATAAAGAATATTTTCAGGCCCGTGTAGTTCCTAGGAGCTGGCAATATAATATTCCATATCATATATTGGGTCATTACAAATTGGCCAATTGTGGCAATATGAAACATAGAATGATTCTGGCGAGTTGGTCACAGTTTAATATTAGTATAGCCATTTTAAAACATAAAGAATATTTTCAGACCCGTGTAGCTCCTAGGAGCTGGCAATATAATATTCCATATCATATATTGGGTCATTACAAATTGGCCGATTGTGGCAATATGAAACATAGAATGATTCTGGCGAGTTGGTCACAGTTTAATATTAGTATAGCCATTTCAAAACATAAAGAATATTTTCAGGCCCGTGTAGTTCCTAGGAGCTGGCAATATAATATTCCATATCATATATTGGGTCATTACAAATTGGCCGATTGTGGCAATATGAAACATAGAATGATTCTGGCGAGTTGGTCACAGTTTAATATTAGTATAGCCATTTCAAAACATAAAGAATATTTTCAGGCCCGTGTAGTTCCTAGGAGCTGGCAATATAATATTCCATATCATATATTGGGTCATTACAAATTGGCCGATTGTGGCAATATGAAACATAGAATGATTCTGGCGAGTTGGTCACAGTTTAATATTAGTATAGCCATTTCAAAACATAAAGAATATTTTCAGGCCCGTGTAGTTCCTAGGAGCTGGCAATATAATATTCCATATCATATATTGGGTCATTACAAATTGGCCGATTGTGGCAATATGAAACATAGAATGATTCTGGCGAGTTGGTCACAGTTTAATATTAGTATAGCTATCTTAAAACATAAAGAATATTTTCAGGCCCGTGTAGTTCCTAGGAGCTGGCAATATAATATTCCATATCATATATCAATTCAAATTGGCCGATTGTGGCAATATGAAACGTAGAATGATTCTGGCGAGTTGGTCACAGTTTACTATTAGTATAGCCATTTCAAAACATGAAGAATATTTTCAGGCCCATGTAGTTCCTAGGAGCTGGCAATATAATATTCCATATCATATATTGGGTCATTACAAATTGGCCGATTGTGGCAATATGAAACATAGAATGATTCTGGCGAGTTGGTCACAGTTTAATATTAGTATAGCCATCTCAAAACATAAAGAATATTTTCAGGCCCGTGTAGTTCCTAGGAGCTGGCAATATAATATTCCATATCATATATTGGGTCATTACAAATTGGCCGATTGTGGCAATATGAAACATAGAATGATTCTGGCGAGTTGGTCACAGTTTAATATTAGTATAGCCATTTTAAAACATAAAGAATATTTTCAGACCCGTGTAGTTCCTAGGAGCTGGCAATATAATATTCCATATCATATATTGGGTCATTACAAATTGGCCGATTGTGGCAATATGAAACATAGAATGATTCTGGCGAGTTGGTCACAGTTTAATATTAGTATAGCCATTTCAAAACATAAAGAATATTTTCAGGCCCGTGTAGTTCCTAGGAGCTGGCAATATAATATTCCATATCATATATTGGGTCATTACAAATTGGCCGATTGTGGCAATATGAAACATAGAATGATTCTGGCGAGTTGGTCACAGTTTAATATTAGTATAGCCATTTCAAAACATAAAGAATATTTTCAGGCCCGTGTAGTTCCTAGGAGCTGGCAATATAATATTCCATATCATATATTGGGTCATTACAAATTGGCCGATTGTGGCAATATGAAACATAGAATGATTCTGGCGAGTTGGTCACAGTTTAATATTAGTATAGCCATTTCAAAACATAAAGAATATTTTCAGGCCCGTGTAGTTCCTAGGAGCTGGCAATATAATATTCCATATCATATATTGGGTCATTACAAATTGGCCGATTGTGGCAATATGAAACATAGAATGATTCTGGCGAGTTGGTCACAGTTTAATATTAGTATAGCCATTTCAAAACATGAAGAATATTTTCAGGCCCATGTAGTTCCTAGGAGCTGGCAATATAATATTCCATATCATATATCAATTCAAATTGGCCGATTGTGGCAATATGAAACATAGAATGATTCTGGCGAGTTGGTCACAGTTTAATATTAGTATAGCCATTTCAATACATGAAGAATATTTTCAGGCCCATGTAGTTCCTAGGAGCTGGCAATATAATATTCCATATCATATATTGGGTCATTACAAATTGGCCGATTGTGGCAATATGAAACATAGAATGATTCTGGCGAGTTGGTCACAGTTTAATATTAGTATAGCCATTTCAAAACATAAAGAATATTTTCAGACCCGTGTAGTTCCTAGGAGCTGGCAATATAATATTCCATATCATATATTGGGTCATTACAAATTGGCCGATTGTGGCAATATGAAACATAGAATGATTCTGGCGAGTTGGTCACAGTTTAATATTAGTATAGTTATCTTAAAACATAAAGAATATTTTCAGGCCCGTGTAGTTCCTAGGAGCTGGCAATATAATATTCCATATCATATATCAATTCAAATTGGCCGATTGTGGCAATATGAAACGTAGAATGATTCTGGCGAGTTGGTCACAGTTTACTATTAGTATAGCCATTTCAAAACATGAAGAATATTTTCAGGCCCATGTAGTTCCTAGGAGCTGGCAATATAATATTCCATATCATATATTGGGTCATTACAAATTGGCCGATTGTGGCAATATGAAACATAGAATGATTCTGGCGAGTTGGTCACAGTTTAATATTAGTATAGCCATCTCAAAACATAAAGAATATTTTCAGGCCCGTGTAGTTCCTAGGAGCTGGCAATATAATATTCCATATCATATATCAATTCAAATTGGCCGATTGTGACAATATTAAACATAGAATGATTCTGGCGAGTTGGTCACAGTTTAATATTAGTATAGCCATCTCAAAACATAAAGAATATTTTCAGGCCCGTGTAGTTCCTAGGAGCTGGCAATATAATATTCCATATCATATATTGGGTCATTACAAATTGGCCGATTGTGGCAATATGAAACATAGAATGATTCTGGCGAGTTGGTCACAGTTTAATATTAGTATATTCATCTCAAAACATTAAGAATATTTTTAGCCCCGTGAAGATCGTAGGAGATAGGATATTTTTAATGCTCTAATTTTATGGAACTCAAAACAAAATTTCTTTTAAAAACAATTTTTTTTTACTCTATATCTCATGCATAAATGATTATAAAAACTGGGATGGGATGAAATTGTATTGCCTGATGAAAGTTTTAGTTTTTTCTGGGATGAAAAACTGGGATAACTTCACATGCTTGTATAATGATGCATGTTGTGTTGATATATTTCGGTCACCAGTGGTTCATTTTCTTGTTGCTTCTGAATTTCGTGCTTTTCTTCTATAATCGTATATTCTTGTAGATCTCTTAATATCACATATGCATTGTTCTTTTTTGGCAAAGATGTACTACTTAAAATCCTTTGCAGTCATTGGTGCGAACCTTTTTTATGTTTACTGAGAGCGAAATATTGAACTGTCAATTGGTTGAAGATTGGAAATGGTTCCACTTGAGCTAGAGGTGATTGGATCAGACATATAATTTTATTGTTAGTGTTTCGGTATATTTTGACGCTCATAATTCGGTAGAATTATATTGCGGTTTCTCATTTCCTGTCTCAAGTTGTCTTGGCGTTGTCAATGTGTAGATCAAAACTGATTGAATTTTGTTATGACGAAAGTTGTCTATATGGTCTATGCATTGCTTAGTATTTGTATATTCTCCTGAAGTAAATTGAAGTTATTAGTGTATACTTTTGGTTTGACTTTTCATAAGGTTCACTTCGTGAACCTTCGTTTAAATCTTCGTTTAATTGACTGCGTGAAAGATGTTCCACTGGCTTAGTTGGAAATTGTGTCACCAATAACACCATAAATTCGTCCATTAGTTGGTTTATTGTTGTATAGATCTTGCTCTTTGATCTCGTTACTCTACGGTAGATGACTTTTTTAGTAGTAAATCCTCCATCGATGTGCTAGTGACAGGTAGGCGACAAACTTTTGTGATGTTACGTTTCACAATATAAGTGTTATGCTTTAGAATTAAAACTCTTAGTATAGTAAGAGTCCATCTGAACCATTTTTTAGGTGAAAGCTGTTCATCTTTAACTAACATCAATCCTTTTTTCTTAATGTTAGTTTGTACCTTACAACCACTTAGGACTTTTTTGATGTCTTGGTAAGTATTTGGAGTCATTGTTTCCAGAATTGTTCTGCTATTTTGGTGTTGAGGTTGCATCTTGTGACTGTCAGGTCACAAGATGCAACCAATTTGATGTAGAGTGGTTGTGAGCTCCTCAAAAGTTAATAGGTGACTGCCAAAGATTCTTTGCATATGGTGTTTTGTTGACTTCACTCCTCTTTCCCACAAATTCCCAAAGTGAGGATTTTGGTACCTCTCTTTGTTGATTTTGTGATAGCTGTTTGCTGGTTCCAACGAAATTTGTATCACAATCACATAATATTTTGTGGCATAATCTTTTTGTGCATGTAAACGATAACCAGCGACTGATCTTTGAAATCAGCCGCTTGTACTGTCCTGATAATTATTTTTGCTGCTATCATCAACTCTTATGGTTGAATTAGAAAGGTATCTTTTGAGTTTGAGCTTGTATTGGTTATAAATCAGTAACAATATATCGGTTTCGGTTTCAATTTAACCATATCCGACCTTCCCACCAAAGTGCGTGATTTAGCAGTTGGCTAGTGTTTATACCTTTTGATGTATAATCTGCTAGATTTTCGTTGGAAATAATATGATGCTTGATGTTTTTTTTTGTTATCCTGTTGTCAATTAATGTCTATATTGCAGAACCCATGTCGTTATTTTTTTGCTCATTTCGTGTAATTTACCCAGCGATTTATGCGATTTACGCTCATCTTAACGGATCAAAAATCTTTAGTACTTCTGAAAGTAAGCTACGTCTTGGAATTTTTGTATTTGTTACCGGCTGCTTTACTTTTATTTGAAACATGTCAGTTGATGAGTTCCAGCATAATGCCACCGTTTTCAATCTGTTGTCAAACTTAATTGAGTGTAACCTTGCTTCTTTTAGGTACTCTGGCAAGTGTTATAATATTGCTTCGTAGTTGTTGTTATTGTTCCACCTCCTCAAATTGAATCTGCCTCTTTGTAATAATGAATAAAACTAGCGTTCAGCAACTTTTGCTTCTTCCAAAGTATCTGCTCCTGATAAAGGATTTTTATAAAGAAGGTTTTTGTGAGCAACATCAATTGCTAGTTGTATTACGGTTTTTGTGGCTAAAAATATCGCTGCCGCAGTGCCATATTCTGTAAGTTTTTAATCTGTAAATTAGAATTTGTTTGTTTTCCGAAGCTCCATAAGATTATTTGAAAATTAGTATGTTTTTGAATTCTCCGAGTGATGATTCTAGAAATTGAGTATTGAATGGAATTCTAACCTCGTAACTTCCATTTTCTAATATTCTGCGTTTTTTTTAGCAGTGGCTTTCACATTTTACCTCTTTGGTGGCTCTGTTCGGATTGTCTATGTATGTCTCCTATTGCAACGAGGCTGTTTAAATTTACTAGGTAATAATGTCTTATATAGTTAAGGGACCTGAAATGATCCACTTAAAATTAGTTTTGGTGTCTTTGTATGAACAATCCATCTAATCCTTTTTGGATAAATTATCCGTATAAGTCGGCTCCAATTACTAAGTCAAATGGACCGAGAGTATTAAAAGTTTGATCTGCCAGGAGGATTTGATTTAGCATGGTGTCATCTAAATCAACTAGGTTGTTGTCTGACAGTGGCTTTATTATATTTTTAAGTTTGATCGCGATAGCGTATCTATTGAATGTTGACGAAAATCGTGGACTGATTTAAATCTCTATTTCTTTGTGAGCTAATCCTTTAAATGTTGAAATGCCCGATATGAGTGCTTTCCTTTTTGGTAGGTTTAATCGATGTGTTGCCTTTTCAGTTATAACTTTATAAGTTATCACCTTGTAACTCTTGCTTGATCAATGCTGTTAGTAAATTTGTTCCTCTTTGCTTATTTTTCACTTCTTACAAAGCTTTGGCCAATAATACCTTTTCGTTTTTTTAAGCGACATTTGCCTTGATGCTTTCGACTTGACTATATACATTTAAAGACTGGAACTGTCGGCAGTTTTGAAGCGTGTGGTCCTTCTGAAAGAATATTCAAATGCTAGTTGTTGTAATGAAGCTTTGTCGTTGGATAAAGCACAGGTTAGAATCTTCGTTCGTACAACTTTAAAAAGTCTTTAACTTGCTGAAATCCGTTGACTCCTCAAAACACGTCATATAAGACATACAGTCTTTTGATTTCACTACCTAATTTATAACATACCATGAAGATTCTGATTAAGTGTTAATGCCTTCGAGGTGAATCGACTCAATATTCACTTGTTAATCGAGTCTCCCTTGGTGTTCTCCTTGGATTATTTGGAATTTTGGATATTTGCGCAATATCAATACCCAAAAGATGAAAATACGGCACAGCCAAACGTTCAATAGAAAACGAAAATTGGTTTTTAAATACAGATTGAAATATACATTTCATCTCGAATTGCTTAAGCTGCAATAGGTACTAATATGATATCAATCTTATATATGTTCTTTAAATAAATTTAAAAAAAAAATCATTTTCCGGAAATAATTTCCATTACTCAGTAGTTTCCTTCTTTAAAAAGGAAAAATAAAAGAAAATATGACGACAACGACATCAGCAACAACAAACAAAATTAATTTAATTTTCTCAAAGTCATTTTTCGTTTTCCTATTTTCTATTCATAATATCCATACATACATACATACACAAACAAGGAGCAGCATCAACAAGGATCAGAAGCAAAACGAAAAAAAAAATTTTTAATTTATTTTGTTCATGGCAAAAATTATTAAATTAGACATTAGAATTGTGATTCTCGTCTTATATGCACGAAAACAATTTATATTTTTCTAGTGAAATGTTAAAATGACCGAAATGATGTATAAAAAAAAAAATTTCCTGGCAAAAACTGTTATAATATGAAAAACATTTTCATTAGAGGCGAACAATGAAACTACTCTATAAACGTCGAGTAATAATATTCTGAAATGATGTACATTAGCATTTTATTTTGGAATCAATAAATTCATTTATGGACTTTAGTGTTGTGCGTGCCTGAACATTTATATTTTTATTTTGTGTTCGACACTCTCTATATACATAAACACGATGCCCAAGTTATTAAGTTGGATATGGATTTTTCATCAATTTTCATTTGAAATGGCACAGCAGAAGAAAAATGTGTATATGATGTATATATAAAATAAATTGAACGAGGACCAAATACAGTGGTATAGAAAAGTTGGAATTTTTAAACGGAAATTTATTACAGCTTTTAATGCACTTGCTAAACGAGCCAACTAGAACGTCACTGAATACTATTAATATAAATTTCATCATACTTCATTAGATATTTAAAAAAAAGTTCTCCAAGCGATGGAGGTCCTTGCAAGATGAATCACCTTTCAAAATTACAGAAGGAACAAGTGCTAATGGTGAAAGAGTTCAAACACTTAGAAACGAGTGCAGATTGCAGTTATACGACTTTTATCTTAAAATTATTGTAGTTGGTTCCTCAAAACTGAAGTTTCAAACGGCATATCCAATCTTTATATTTATTTTCGATGCAGTCCAAAATCTCAAATTATATTCAGCGCTCTTATATTACCAAAGATGGCTATGCCATTACCACTAAACAGTTTTTCATGAATAATTTGGAACCACCTGGAATAGCTTCAATTGACAAATTCGTATGATAATGAGACCAATACCATTGACATTTTTAGTGGCGCGAATCACTTCTTTGCTATCATCAAAGATGGAAAAGTATATGGAGGAACAGGAATTCCGATTGCGTAAAATAGTATTTTTGGTTGGATCTTTGTTGACAATATACATCACGGCCAACGTCAGTATACTGCAACCATTATTCTTTTGACTGAAATTGATGTAAACGAATTATTACAAATATTTCAGGAAACTGAAGAAATATTTCCCCAACTACCAACCATCTAAAAAATGCATTTCAATCTGCGAGAGACATTTTGATGTCATCTGAAGGTAGATTTTTAATCAGGCTTTCATTCATACCATCCAGGATACCATCTAAAGTGAAATTTTAATAAATACAAAAATGTCATACTACCTTCTACACCATGCCGCAACAAAACTATCCAGTACGGCCACTAAAGTAACGGTCCTGGAAACATCGTATTATTTTTACCGCAGACATTGACAAGGTACCAGTAAAATGTTAACAAAGCTGATATTGATTACCAAAGAATGTTATGGCGAGAAACTTCTCTAGCATCGATAAACCACTATAAACTTTTAACTTTTACATAAAGGAGCGCTTCATGACCTAAATCACAACGTTGATTTCTCTAGCCACAGAAGATAACAAGTAATATTAAACCGCATCCAAAACCATCCAAGAGGATATGTACATCGATGACTTTATGCCAGGAGCGGGGAACCTAGAAGAGGTGCATGGGCAAATCATCACAATTTTCAAATCCAAATGCTTTTATCTTAAAAATTGGATCAGCGATTGCCCATGGTTGCTAAGTCAATCCCGTTAGAAAATCGAGAACTGCCACCAATTAAAATCTAAGAAGGTAACCATTCAGTAAAGCTATTAGTCCAGGAATGGAATCCAAAAACCGAGAGTTTTCATTTCAAGATTTCAATGCTACCAAATTTTTCACTTACCGATAGAGAAATGTGGTCGGAAGCATTCAAACTTTTTGATCCTATAAGGTGCTTTTCCCCATCTACTATTTTGTTTAAAATTGTCTTCCAATCATTATGGCTCTTGAACTTGCAGTGAGATTATCCATTACCTGCGGCCTTTTATTAGGAGAAAATGGATATATATAAGTGAAGAATTAACAGAACTAGATCTCAATACACAGATGGTTTATGATCAATGGTTCCGATTTAAAACTGTATGGCTTTTCCGACAAATCAGAGTATGCATTTTCCGCAATTATATTTACTCACAAATTAGAATAAAGGGCTGATGAAAAAAGTCAAACACTCCTTACAATGCCCAAATGTGGCAGCATACACCTGGACAGATTCTACCATCGTGTTTTGGTGGCTAACATCACATCCTCGAGTATGGAAATCATACGTTGCAAATTGTCCGAATTTTGAGAGACCACATTTCTTGTATTTTTTGCACATCAACATTACCAGTTCACGAAAATTGTTAGAATTTTTCCTTTTTTCAACAACATAAAAAGATCTTTGATATGTGAACCAAAAGAAAATTCAGTTACCCAAAAAGCATTTACAGTAGTATCCGAGCGAATAATCAAGTGGGCACAAATGGGTTCATTTGTAGTTGAAATTAAAAATATTCGTTTACAAAAATCATTTCCCAATTCAAGCAAATTATTATCTTTAAATCCATTTCCAGATTAAAGTGGAATTTTGAGGGTTGGAAACCGAATAAGGATTGCTAACATCCAATATAACACAAAATTTCCAAAACTTTACCAGCAAACCACAATAAGATGTCATGGATCTTATTATTGATGACACCCATATTAGGTATTTCCATCGTTCCCAGTCAACAATGATATCCACCTTAAGGCATATCAATTGATTGGATCATCAACTGTAAAAAAGTTCGTTAACGCATTCACAAATGTTTACCATGCGCTATCACCATCACATTTTCTTATTGGCCAACCATTGATCAAGACAAAACCGATTATCGCGATGGCAGCTAATACAACAGATGATATAACATTTTTGTTCGTTGGCATAAAGAATATTAAACAACATTACACAACCACTCAAAATGGCAACACAGACACAAAAACCTAAAAATTTATAACATTGTCCTTAGTTTTTATTCGAAAGGAAAATGTATCACCCACTAATTGGCTACTAGGAAGAATCATCGAAACACACCCCGGTCATGGCCGAGTAGTTCGTGTAGACACTTGTTATTCTTAAACTAGTCGATTTAGTTTATTTAGTTTTATCGCGGTGTGCACTCGACCCCTCAAATTTGATCGAACAAACGTGATCTTTGATCGATTGAAACATTTCACAGGCTTACATATATATCCAGGTTCACATTTTTATTTCAGTAATTATAAAAAAAATCGTTTGATAGCACATCCAAGGACATTTGAGCTGAGTAAAGTAGATTGATTAAATGAAACTAAGACCATTCGTAAATCATAAAAAAAAATCATTTATCCTATTTGTCATCTTAACGAAATGATCCAGCGATAAAATATACATTCCAAAAAAGTACCAAAAATAAGCATAACATCATAGAATGCATAATCTCATCTTTGCTAGCACCGCATAGAATCCACGAAAAATATGTAAATAACAATTCGTTGTTATATCGTTCTTGAGATAATAACTAGAATTATATGGGAGGTAATCTTAAGACATAAGACACCGCACATCTTTTTGAAAAGTGTCTTCTGCTATGTACTTCTTTAAATTAAATTACAGGGAGTTTCTGTATATCTCGGTTCTTCATATACATATAACATGTGGTTATTGATGCTGTTTTGTGTGTTATTTTATATAGTATAAATTGGTGATGTCTAACACGGCTTGTGTGGCAGCAGGATGGGGTTGTTAGTTTAAATAGACCTGAAGTCGGTTAGACGTGTATTTTTAACTCATATATAGGATGCTTCCACAAAACGTGTCGACGGACTTGTATGTGACTGGCTCGCTTTAAATGTTAAACTGAATAGTATTGTTTAGTTCGTAGATGTCTTTGTTCTTGGAGGCAAGAATTGATCGTTCACTCAGCTATTTGGGATTCTTATAATTGGTTGGAATATTTGAAAATATTTTTACAACCATTTCTTTTTTGGACGTCACTAAATTGCAAAAGGTATAAGGCAATAAAATTCGTCTTGAAGTAAATCAACTGGCTCCTTTGCATTCCCGATTTCCAGCAATTGATGTGATAATATCACAGCTGATGTTGTACTCAATGTATGGTGACAGTTTCTCAGCTATTCTGTACGATGCAAGAGCTGAGGTTATATGATTTTCAGATAGAAGTGCTTCCAGAATCTAATTAGAAACGTTTTACCATAAGCGACCCTATTGCCATAACTACCCTATTGCCAAATAATCTGGATAGATCAGTCAAAATACTCATTTTCGAATATTCTTTAAACACAAACTTTAAAATTAAACTCGTCCTTTAGTGGACTCCATGATATTATAAGCGTTTTAATAAAACCATCATTTTAATGTCAATATTGGTTTATTTTCTTGAACTTCTATAGTAATTGCCTGCAGAAGATCACCATTATCGAAGTTCAAAACCCCCAGACTTCATTAGCTTAATCAGTTCGGACTGTAATTTTCGCGCTGGTTCAATAGAATCCCCACCAGACACCACATCATTAACATAAAACTCATGCGAAATGGACTTTGTGCCTTTTGATAAGGCTTCAAGTAATATTTCACCAAACATGTCCACTCCCTATAATATTTCGACAGGGCCTGATTTATAATAAAAGGTATCAGCGAGACGTACATTTTCAATTTTCGGCCATTTTAAGATTGTAACGGTTTTTGTAGGAAGGTAGCCATTGTAGTATTTATACAAACGCATTTATGGATATGACTGGATATTGCGTCTCACCTTGACTCGTATTGCGAGATACATTAAAATACATTAAAGCATAAATGATAGTATTTTACAAACTCTAGCTGATCTTTTACGTTCATTTTTTTGTATTTCGAAGTTCAACTTTTGATGCATTTTCCATTTCCCGCCAAACTTTTAGAATTTATTTTCTGTACCACTATGAATATGATTCAATCGTCCAAATATTCAATTGACAACCAATTTTTTGTCTAGGACTTTTTTAATTGCAAATTAAGCTGAGATGTTAAATTTTTAAAATGGTGATACACAATTACCAGGGACCTGTGCTTAGAACAAAAAAATTTTTAATTTCGCAACAAGCATTTGATGGTAACCACGCAAGAGATAAATATTGGTAAAAAAAATGATGTGTCTTTGAAGGTTAAAGAAAAAGTTGTGGATATACGAGAGAGAATATCTATTTGGTCACGAGTTAGTTAGTGTCTTGTGTGAAGCCTCCATGGACTCCAATAAACTCACTTTTTGTGAAAATATTTTTTTGAAGACGTCTGATGAATCTTAATGGTCATTCGTATGGTTCGCTTAGTGGTTGATAAAAGTGTAGTCATTTCGTTGTAATGGCGATTTATTGGATCGTTGAATCTTTAATCGTATTTCAGGATGAGACATCCCTTGAAGGTTCTCGAAACCCCTCTTTCTTAATTTTACACAAAAGTTTGTTGACCGCTGCTGGTACATGCACCAATTCCAGCTTCACATTACTTGTTCCAACTTCGTTGGGAGACGTAGGAAAGATGATGCGATTGCTGAGGATTTCACTCAGTTTTTGATGATATTGGAAAGACGAGTAGCTTGTGGTCCGTAAATCCTATGTGAATGCTCGACCATCTAAAAAATGTCGAAAGTGTTTTATTGCCAATTATATCGTCTAAAGCTCCCTATCAAATGTCTTGTTGACCATTTTTTTGAACTATTGCTTCTGATGAACGGTGGCGGAAGTTAGGAAAGTCTTTATGATTTTGCTTCTATCTTTTCAATGGGTTGATTTCTTGTGGTTGCACTCTGTGGTTAAAAAATCCAGCTGGGTCACGCCAAATACACATTTGGGTAAATTTATGTTTTGTCCATAATATTCTAGTAGGTGGCATAGTAATTAATCGAGGTGTTTTACGTGATCCTCTCTACAGGGGCATCAGTCGTTTTTAGCTACCAAATGCAAGGGAGATGCCACTTGCAAAGATAGCGGACTACAAATCCTCAGCACCAATATATCCACGAATTTTTGCCATGCGGGTCTGAAACGAACAGGATCGAGACGACTTGGATGCAAATACGGCAGTCTTTATTTATAGTTGGCAAAACTATACAATCGTGCTGAGGATTTGTTTTTTAGATCTACCATCAAGACGAATTTCAATAAGAAATCTGCTCCCAGAATAATAAATGAAATTTTTTTCCCAGACTTAATTTTATACATTTTTTGGGAGTCTTGGGATCCCCGTGCCTTAGAATGAGTACAACCATCGGAACATATGATTTCTCTGTCTCCAAAACGTTGATGATACCAACTAATCCCGTTGATATTTCAGTCGCAACTACAACTGAATGGACAGTTATATCTGAAACCTTGCAAACAAGACCTTGATCTACTCCGGAAAATGTTATGACAGAGTACGAAGAGCTCGGATACATGCAGCGGATAGAAGGAAATGTAAAACCAAGTAGGTACTACCTTCCAACACCAAGGAGTACTAAAATCTAGCAGCACAACTATGAAGCTCCGAGTTGCCTTCGATGCGTCCACCAAACCGTCAACGGTGATTTCATTGAACGATATTTTACTAGTTGGACCCACTGTGCAACCATCTCTAATCAACATTTCATTAAAATTCAGGCAGCATGAGTTTGTGGCGATGTGGAGAAAATGTACAGATTGGTTTGGATACCAGACGAGGATCAAGGGTACCAAAATATTTTATGAAGAATTAATGTGAACGAGCAACCAAACACATACCAGTTAAAAACATTAACATTACGGCATCAACAGCATTTTTAGCAATCCGTAGCATAAAAAAAATTGGTATTAAGTTACAAACGAGTCAGGTAGAAGCCACACAAGCCATACAACAAAACATGTATGTGGACGATCGGATGACGGGGACTGATTAACGAGTGCAAGTTAAAACTACGCAAATTGATGATAAATGATGACAAAATTTGAAAGTTTATACAAGGCACAAGTAGGAATATCATGGATATCGAAGATCATTCAGAGTCACCTAAAAATATTATTCATTATAATATAATAATGCCTTCAATGGGATCCATGTCGAGACGCATTCAAATTTACAACCAAACTACCTAATCAAGCTGCGTACACCAAGCAAACCTTACTATCCGATGCTAGTCGAATCTTTGACCTGCTTGGCTGGCTGGCCCCGATTGTAATATGCATGAAAATCTTACTGCAAGCAGCGTGGATGCAATATTTGACCTGGGATTAAAAACTTCCATCGCACATATTGCAAATGTAGCTGCAGATAAAGGATGGTTTATGTGAAATTTCGACAATTCAAATTCCAATATGGGTTCAACCGAGCAGCAACATTAGCTTAATTGGGTTCAGCGACGCAATCAAACATGCATATGCCGCTGTAATATATGCAGCAATACACACAAGGTATGGCCTGAAATATAATATTATACAGCAAACACTTAAGTTGCACCGGTCAAACAGATCAGTATTCTAAGGCTGAAATTAATGGGTGCATTATTACTAGCCAATCTAATAAAGATAGTGGAAACGGCGCGAACAATCAAGACAACAAAAATTCTACTATTCACCAACTCAAAAATAGTGTTGGGTTGGTGGTCAACTCATCCCAGGCACTCGACAACCTTTGTAGCCAATAGAAAGTGCAATATCATTCAAGCACATAAGCGAAATTTGGGGGCATGTCACATCAAAGGACAACCCAGTGGACATTGCATCTCGAGGTATGACTACGAGTGATATAATAAGTAGTAGTTGGTGATGGCATGGGCCATATTATTGCCTACTAGATGCTACTTGACATCGGAATACTACGGGTAGAAGGGCGGATTCAAAATTCAATGGCATCGTTCAATATGAAGCATCTTATTATTTTACCTACGAACCACATTGCAGTGAAGTGCATTGTAAGAAAAATTCACAAATTACCCAATCATCCTTGGGTAAGCGTTCTCACAAGCATTACATAACGACGGTTTTGGATATTAAGAAGCAAGGTACTAGCCAGGGCAATTGTACATAAGTGCGTTAGGTGCATTAAACAAAATCCAAAAATGGGATAGCAGCTGATAGGAAATTCAGCGGCAGTAAACAATATTCGCATCCATTTCACAAGGTCGGCGTGGATAATTGTGGATCGTTCAAGGTACATCCCATAAGAGGCAGAGATCAAATACCGCATAAGATGTACGTTTGGATATTTGTATGCCGGAACACCAAGGCAGTGCAAATCGAAACTGTAGGAAACTTAACCAAAAGTTTTCTAGGAGCATTTTCAAGATTTACTTCGAGAAGAGGGGATTGTCACACAATCTACAGCAATAATGGCACAAATTTTGTAGGTGCCTATAATCAATTACGGGCATTGTTTCAATTTTTAGAAGCACAGATAACAGACATAGCTGCAGCACTGTTCGAACACAAAAGAAATTAGAAATTTACTCCACCTGGAGCACCCCATATGGGTGGAGTATGGGAAGTGGCAGTGACACAAGCTAAAATACAACTAACAAGAGTAGTCGGCCCAATAATACTGACCACAGTGGAAGAATTTGGCACGATCCTAAATTCGAGGCCCACAGCGGCCAATGAAGCTGAAGACATCGACTGTATTACGCCAGCGCATTCCCTAATCGGGCGTACTTTCACCGATATAGTAGATGATTCAAGGCCATTAAACATTTTACCATCAACCAGATACCATATGGTCAAGCGATTACAGCAGCATTTTTGGAAACGCTGACATATGGATTATCTCACCATCTTGCAAAAAAAAAAATGAGTGCCAAGTGAGTTGAAAAATCTAGTAATAGGAGATATTGTACTAGTCGCAGAATCAAACCTACCAGCTACATGTTGAGTATTAGTCATCGAAATACATCCTGCCAAGGATGGGATGGTTTGAATAGCATCCATACGAGTAGCCAACACGGGCAAGGTTATTCGGCGGCCGATATATAAATTATGCAGACTGCCGATAGAATCGTATAAATCAGCTGATTCATGGCCAGCGGAATGTTGATGTGGATATCGAGCAAAGCACTTGCATAGAAAAAACAGTCAATTAGAATTATGAAATTAGAAATATGCACTTATCTTTCAATTTATATAATTTGTATAACATCACTGTCAAATTTGACATTACTGTAAATAATCAGTGTTGACTGATCATTTTTTATTTAGATCAATGTAGCTCAATTCTGCTACCATATTGATTTGACTATTAATTAAAAGATGTCACCACTGATTGGCAAAAATCATATATTTGTGTAAATGTTGAACCGCAGATGGCCATAGGTACTAGAACTAAATTTTAGTGGCTTAAACCTTTTTTCTGTCACTAATAATCAAGCTATCAAACCATCAAGAATAAAAATTAAAAAAAAAATATAAAATTACAAGAAACACATTTTTGGATATTTGGATAAACAACTACCATCGAGAAAATTCAGATATACCATAGAAAGTGGGTTATATTTCTAAAAGACAATTATTTTACTCTTAAACATGTCGTTCCTAATATAAAATTTCTTCAAAGTTTCTATCTATCGAAATTATATGGTCAAGTTGTAAGCAATCGACCAAATGAGATCAGTTCGGTTCCATTGTATATAACAACTCCGTATATTCTTCAACCATTCTAAAGAAGATAAACAATAGTTAATTCCGTCATGTTTTGCCGAATAAATATTAATAAAATTTTCTTCAGAATTGTTCTATGATAGACAAAGAAACATCAAATCGCATCGACGTTTATCCGCATCTTTCAATTTTCCAAAGAAGCTTGATTGGTACATTACTAGCTTGCTCATTTGTCCAATTGGAGTTTTACAAATTGAAAAAAATAATAAAAAGCCTTTTGTGAAAAACATGAACTACATTCAAGTTTTGCAAGAAAAAGTGAAAAAAAAAATTTGGACAAATTACGTAACGCACTGAAAACTGTAAAGCCTACTTCCATTGATAGCGAGCGAACATTTTTAATCGTTGGCAGTTTCCCACTATGATTACAACACGGCTATCAGATCATATATTCAAAATTGTAATATTCTACTCTATAACAAGTAAATACCGGTTCTTCCCTTATTTGAATTACTGAAAACCGATTTTTCAAAAACTGGGTAAAACGAGAAACCCTAATTAGCTAAAGCAATCATTTATTTACAAAACCTATTAAACCAACTTCGTCCTTCGTTTAGGTAAGGCTTACCGTAACACAATAATTTATTACAATAATAATTTTCTGCAAGCACAATGATTGAAAAGAACTAGGATATTCAATTATTTTAAAGGTCATCTCAAGGTCAAATTGTCTGTTAAACTTGAAGTACTGTTACAACTGAAGTTTGTGCTATACGAATCTTATTCCTTCAGCATATTAAGATATTTCAGAGCTTTTAGTCCGAAATTATAGGAAAATAAGAAGGTTTAAATCTATATCAGTGATTGTTAACTGTAGAATGTGTGATCCAGAGGCCTCCTGTTATATATATATATATATATATATATATATATATATATATATATATATATATATAAATATATAAATATATATATATATATATATATATATATATATATATATATATATATATATATATATATATATATATATATATATATATATATGTATATATATATATATATATATATATATATATATATATATATATATATATATATATATATATATATATATACGAACACATACCTAAAACCATAAATCCAAATAAATTTATGTGTCTTCATTTCCATAGAATATCCCAGATACGATTCAAGAATAAAAAAAAATACTTTATCAGCAGTTATATGCTTATTTTATGAAGCATAAAGTTTTTAAAAACTCATTAGATTTTTCATGATTTTTCCATCCTCGAGATTTGTTGTATATTCCCTTTTTTTGCGATTCCTTCCTTGGTATCTGATTCGTCTTCCTCTGAGCTTTATCTTTTTATTCTGCATGTTCATCTTTAAGTTTGTTTTATATATATTTTTTAAGATTTTGATTTAAAATTTTTCTTAAATCTTACTCGATTTTTTTCACTCCCTCCTGTTGTCAATGCGAAAAGATGAGATCGTTTTATAAAAAAAATTGTTATTGGTGTCAGTCATAGTTTATTTATAGAATCACTATATATATATATATATATATATATATATATATATATATATATATATATATATATATATATATATATATATATTTATATATATATATATATATATATATATATATATATAATATATATATATATATATATATATATATATATATATATATATATATATATATATATATATATATATATATATATATATATATATATATATATATATATATACGCTATATTCTGGTCATTATATATTGAAATGCTTTTAACTTTTTTCTTCTTGTGCAAAAGAAAATTTAATGAAAATTTATTTTTATTGAAAATTGTAATAAAATTGAAAGCACGTCGCTGGCCTAAATTTACGGACAAGGAAATCAACTTACATTTTTTATAGTTTTGGCATATCTATAATGTATCTTTTTTTTGTGGACCATACCGGAAGCTTACTCATATATACAAATATCGGTTTTTTAGGCCATTGCTGGCCCGTACCGCATCAATATTCTGGCTCCGTTGGATTTGATCCGCATTCGTATTGTTCTAGACAACCTGAAGAAGATAAATCATTCTCTACCCTGAGAAGCCATCGTTGCCTACAGCGACCTCTGTGACCGTCAAATGGCACCTCTCCGCTGAAAGTTTGCTTTCATAAACAAGATCAGGAATTTTCATTAAATTCCTGATCTCGTGTTTGAGTGAATCTCGGGGTCCAAACCAATACATGACAATGAGTCTGATCAACATCTTGTATAACTTCAACTTGTCGGCATTTGCAAGTTATTCTCATTTTAGCAGTGGACGTAAGACATACAAAGCACGGTTGTGAGTGACAAGGCGCATCTAAGTACCCTCTCCCACACAGTTTTCATGAATAACAAGGAACTCTAGGTGATCCAGTATTTCTCTGACACCATTCAATTGCCGTTCAGTCTAACTACACAAATATCATCTGCATATACCAGAACCTGGTTGGACTGTCGGTACAAAATATTGTCCTGAGGTGTTTCAAATTTACGAAAGAAGAATTCTATCAAGGGATTAAAGAATATCGGGTACAGAGCATCTCTTTGCCGTACCTCAGAGCTAATTGCAAAAACTCCTGAAACCTTATTTTCATAAAGTTGATCATTAATTGACAGATTCGGACAAAATCCTCCTTCGTAGTCACCTAAAGTTTCTTCCGCAAGGGGAGTGATTCTCTCCAATATTATGTAAAACAGTAATTGGTATGCTGTGCAAAGGAGAGCTATGCCGCGATAATTTTAACACTTTTGTCGATCTTTTCTTTTAAGGAAAAGGCATAATGTCGCCATTTTCTTGCAAATTTAGACCATTTACGATTTTTTCGTCTACAATCTGGCTTACCGATTCTCTGAAAGGACCGTTTTGTTGTTCCGTGAGATTCGTCAGAACGTTAATCCTTATCAAACTAATTGTTTTTGGATTAAGTTTTTAGAATAAGCTAGAGTCTCCCATAGAGCATTCACATTCTCAGAACGTGGTTGGTTTTCATAATGCTACTTCTAACAAGTTACTGATATTGTTATTTCGCATCTTTCACAGTTAAAAAATAAGGTTCGTTTTTCTGTGATCCATTTATATGAAAACTGTCATAAATAGCTTTGGAGTGGCCAATTTATGATCACTGCCTACATATTTGGTAGCCTGACTTTAAACCTTGTCCTAATAATTAACTGTATCAACCCAAATTCCGCCAAAATAGTGCGGCAGGAGGTGAAAAATTCCAATTGATGGTTCTTTCTGCGCAAAATGAACTAATGCTTTCATAATTTGAGGTTCAGCTTTTGAAAATATCGTAGAAAATATTCTGTAAGCCCCTGTAAAATGGGTACCATTGTCTGTATAAAAATCAGAGGGCATCCGAATTAAAATCTGAAGCCACTTCTAGATTACCTTTACTGATAGACAGACAAAAACACATCTGTATGATTTGTCTTGTTTTGCACCTGTTCTTCTTTTTGATTTCAGCATTATTAGTCCCGAAAAATGAATACCCGTTTGAATAAATGGTCGTGACTCTATTTACGAGTATAGTAGTACTCTATTTACGAGTATACCGTGTATAAAATTTTCGACTTTCTTATAGCCACATATACGTTTTACATCGCTTTGGGTGACTGAACCAAGCGAAAACGATCTCTAAAACCACTCCAAACGTACATTTTTACTTTGTAACCGTTGAATGCTTGTATAGCACTTGTGAACATATCCTGTGAATTTTTCTTATTTTGTTGTAAAATTCAATGGTAGAGGATTTGACGACCATTTGCGAAGGATAAAATCGCTGAATCGTGAAGTTTAACTATATCGTGCTGAAACCTTAAAGTTTCCTCAATAGTTGGAGCTCCAGTGAGGAGAACATCGGCAAAGCAGTCTCGTGAAACGAGTGAGATCGTCTTGTACATTGTTGAATTCACTAGCAAATTTTTCAAGACCATGGCCTGCGTATGTCTATGTTTAATTTACTTAGCAAGATATTAATTAGCCATGGGTCTCTTTTTTCAGCCTCAGCTCCCAAAGCTCGCAAATCTCGGATGACTACGTCTTTTGTATTGTGTAATTTATGAGCATTGTTTATTGAATCAGATTTGAGAATCAAATATTCAAATAAACCCTTAAATGCTGGAAACTCTTCGTGCTTCCCACTAAACGGTTGAATGGAAATTTTTGGTAATTTCAAATCAGCTGCCTTTGAACTTGTCGCTTTAAACGTTTCCAGAAAAGTAGTTTGATTCAATACAAGCTTAGCTATTTATATGGTTAAATCGCCTATAACTATCAGTTGTTACAAAATCTTTGCGTGTATTGTTGTGGCGTTGTAGAATAGCTTAAACTTCAAAAATTGAGTTTTAAAATCAATAACATCTAATATCTGATCAGGATACGACATAATTCTGTTCTCAATCTTGCGAAATTCAACCGTTAGATCATTGAAAGCTTCTAATCGTTTGGCCATTATTTCAACAGTGGTTTCGTCGTCAATGGTCTTAGTTAATTGTACCACACGGTTTAGTGATACAACCAATTGCTTACAATTTTCAATTGCACGATCAGACATCTTCTTGTCCTGTGCAACCATTTTAAATTGATGACACAAATATATTTTTCACGATACGTTTATTCTGATAGTCACCTTTAAAATAAAGTTGTGAATTTCCGACAAAAATTACAAATATCTTGGTAGAACCATAATTACCATAATATACACAAATTTAAAATGACTAAGACTGTGTCCGAAACCCATGATAAATATTTGTGAATAAAATTTTTGACATTTATTTGAAAAATATTCTCCTACATACGCAAAATTTTCATTACGCTCTCCAAAAAGTATAATGATTGAAATAGATTTTATTTTTCGGGATCTTGCGGACATCTTAACAGTCACTTTCGTGCTTTGGTATGGATACTATTATGTCATCCAAATTTGTGGCAACATGTGTTTTTATTTTTGGGTTGGCTTACATCAGTGGGCGTATGAACACAAATGATTAAATAGTTTTGTGGCATAAATCTGACAGGTTTGTTAGGCTAACCACCAAACATTTTCTGGATTAGAGAATTTTGGATTTTTCGGCTAAATCTCACAGTTTTGATAGGTTTTTGATTTGTCATCATGCATTTTCTGGATTTGGGATATTTTCGATTTGTAGCATAAATTTTCTAAGTTTCTCAGTTTTGATAGGCTTAACTATCATGCATTTCCGGATTTTGGACATTTTCGATTTGTGGCTTAAATCAGAAAGTTGTAAACGTAATCCACACATACGATTATCAACTGCTTTGAAATCTAAAACCACGTTTTTCACCTGGGCTTCAAAGAGAAAGCCAACACCAAGATTACTTGGGTCATCTCTCCTGTGAAGCAATGTTTAGCATTGAAACATATTTTCTCCACTTATTGGCCATCGTGTTTCCTGAAAAGCAACGAGTTCCAAGCGATACTCTTTAATGGCTGATAGCCAAGGTTGCAGTTGTGAAATTCTATGGATTATAAACTTATTTAAAATGAGGACAGTGACTGCCAACCGCTGAGGTCTTGGCATAAGAAAGAATGTTTAATTATCAGCGGAAGAGTCAGGAAAGATTGCATGGATTAAAAAAAATAGAATATTTATTTTTTTATTACTAGTTTATGACTTCCACATCTACGCATCAATCCACGAAACGAACTAACTATTTTCGTAGAAAATCATTATATCTAGACACAAGAAAAACACCGCACTAAATCGGCAATGAAATCAATCAAAATCTTTTGACTGGATCAAATAATATTTCAAGTTGTAATATGTATATGCTCCTGTAAATTTCATCAATTTTCCTATATACTGCAAAAACGAATTTACGAACTTCTTTTTATTTAGATGATTGATTGATGATTTACAATAATAAAAGTTATTATTTTTCCAGAATTTCCACACACATATACATATACACACAGCGCAATAGAAAAAGATTAGAAAGTATTATTTATGATATTTTTAAATCATAAAAAAATATAAAAAATGTAATACGATTCGAATAAATCAAATTATGCTATACATATAGTTTTGTGAGCTGAAGTTTGAGCAAATCGATTTATTGTTTCATACTCTAGATACGCTGATGCTCTATAAAAATACTATATATTGCTAGATTCAATAAAGCCATCATTTTTTTTTTTAAAGAAAAGAAATGAAAAACTACTGTAGTTATATTGTCAGATTTGTATACTAGTATACTATTTTTCATATATTCACGAACTAATTCCTCATGCAATTTTCCACTGTCTGACTTTTATATCATACATTTTTGTATTTTTTGCTTTTTGTTCCGCGAAATTCACAATAAAATCCGCGACATTGAACAAATTGAAACTGGTAAAAAAAAAAAAAACAACATCTTAATACTGAAGAAACGGCAGAACACAAAATCAGAAACGACAGATTATATAAAAAATGATTTTTTAAATAGAACAAGAAAAGTTGAAAAAATTATAAATCGTAGAATGAAAATTAATTGAAAAAGTTTAAATTAACTGCTATATAATTTTTCATTAATTTGAACTGTGATTTTCGAAAATAATATTAATAGCATGTTGTTTACTGGGTACTTCACTAAATTTTCACTATTGTTATCTCTGAAGTAAGGAAGCATCTCTTAAATTCGAAAACCCACTTTGACAGAATCTGGGAAGTGATGGAAAATTATTACAAAACGGTAAGACAAAAGAAAAAAACAGAACAAAACAGCAAAAATTAAAATGTTGTTAAATGAGTTATACAACTATACACATTTAAATATTTAGAAAAACAAACAGCGGTGACACAATACGTCATACGCCTGTCAAATACGATTGTAAATTTTCAAAAGCATAATTATACTAATCGATATGACATTTAATCAAATTAATTTGTGTCAATTATATGAAAAAAAAAAAAGCTCATTAAAGTTTATTCATTCGATGTAGTTGTGATTTAAGCCGTTGGAAAATTTTTTACGTTACAAATTGACATTCGTGGTATATTTTTATAATTGACGTCGATTTTATTTTTTATATACGAATAATGGAAAAACAGAATAAATAAATGGTTTTGAAGGTTTAAGTAAAGTTTTTGTTTGTTTTTCCACTCCCACCACCGTAATTTTTGTTTTGTCGTTGCCGTTATATTTAAAAAAAAAGAAAACATAATATTTTCGTTGCTCAAAAAAAAACTTGTTGTTGACATAAGTTTAGATTGTGTATATGGATGAACTTGTCTCGAATATGATTAATGAAGTTGATATTGAAAATCGCGCTTCTCAATTTCTAAATAAATAAATAGAAAAGTTTTATTTATTTAGCGATTTTCATTTTCCTTTTTTTTTGGTTTTTCGCAATTGATAAAATTTATTAAAATTTCATAGACATCATAAAGCATTCATTGAACAAACTTTTTAGGTTATGGAAAAGTATATTTTTGGATTGGGTCTATGTCACAGATATACAAAGTAAATGTCTGTCGTTGAAGCAAAAATTGTATTTTTGTTGTTTTAGCAGACGTTGAAATAAGTTAAAGAAAATTGTAATGTAAAAGTGCGGGAAGATGAATAATTTATTTATTTTTTAATCATTATCCGTTATGCAAATTCCACGCAATAGATAGTGTGGAATTTCCACTAGAGGACTAGCTAGGATGTATTACAATTTATTTCTAATAAATACTGGCTCAGACACGTTTGGCGATCTTAAACAGCTGGGAGGTCACAGCGGGTATATTTTTACCGAAAATGATATATATTTTGTGAAAAAACACTTTACTTTCCAAACGACCGCCTTAAAATGGGTTTGGGATAAATGGTCATTTGATTTTATCTAGCGAAAAGTCCGGCACTGCTGATGTTTAGTTGAGCCTTCTTAATGGTAAAAAAAGAAACAAAATTATAAATACAAAGAGTCGTGTGTATACCACTTTATATCTGCGTTATATTGTCAATTTTAATAGCGTCCTGTTACACTTCAAAGAATAAATAGACATACATATTGCACACCTAACCATAAAGCATTTTTTCGCGGAAGTATTACAATTGAGTAAAATTTTTAAAACCAAATACTAATTAAAATGGCTTTCGGAAAATCAATTTTCCACCACAAACTCGAATTAATTTTAAATCATTTATTTCCCAGTAATATTACAAATATTTTTTTAAGGAAATTGCTGGCCCTTGTTGTTCTCGACATTATGAACGGCATAATTTTATACTTGATTATGTTTATCTGCAATTGATTTTGTTCATATTTTAATCCTTCTTTAATATTTTAATCCACTTTTTTAGGTAAGTGTTAAGTCTAAACTTTTTCTAGTATTTCCGAAATTATATTAGAAAACTCGAACATATATTTTAAAAAATAGTGCAGTTTTAAAGGGTATAGTAACCTTATAATGTAACCAAATAATAAGTGTTGAAAAATTTAATTTACTATAAAAAAATTAAAATTAAAATATCTGTATACAAAAATTTTAAAAAATCTGGTGGCCATTTTGGCAAATCGATATTGATATAAAAATGTTCATTTTTGACCTAAAATATGTGACAATTATATATTAGATCTTATTATTAGCTAAACTAACATTTTGTTTTTGTTTCTTGTGACTAAAAAGATTTCCTAAAAATAACACTTTGCGAAAACAATGGCTTAAAGCAATCAAATTAAGGAATATGAGAAGTTCCGAATTTGTTCGGACCACTTTGAATCCAAGTATAAGAGGAATGTACAATTATTTAAGTTGAGGTGCATCTTCATCTAGAGCAGAAAGGGAACCATTATTAGAAATTGATGACAAATGACAAATTCAAATTTGTATTATCAAAGTACTTTGTTGTATGCAAGATGAAATTTTTAGTACTTCATCGTCTTCAAGTAGCAAAATGATTTCCGATACCGACCAAGATTAAAATGAAGATTTTCAATTAAAAGTAAGCTCGACCGATTTTAGCTCCGAAGAATGTTCTTAAGTAATTGAAGACATGGACAAATCTAATCAGAGTAACTTAAAAATATTTAAACATACAAAAAAAAGTCTAAACAATTGAATTAACAGTTGTATGACAAATTCCATCTGACAATTGTTGGTTATTTAAAAATAAAATATTAAAAATTGTATTTTATCTTATATCGCTGAAAGTGAGATGTTTCAGAAAAAGTCAATGTGCAAGTATCCTCATTCTGGGTTTTCCCTTTGTGTGTTTGAAAAAAAAACCTAATCTTTTAAGTGTTACTTGCAAAAATTATACGAAACTTGTTTGTTTCCTGTGGACTAGCAGATGTTTAAATCTGCACTATGCATCATTTTAAGGAGTTATTCATGCTTATTCCGTGTGATATTATGCGGATTATTATGCAGAGAAAAAGGTCTCTACGTGGTAAAAGAAGGATTTGGTAGTTTAATCCAAGCTTCAAAATCAAGAAATGATGATATGTGGAAAAAGTTAGAGAACGTCGATGAAATTTTATTGCATACAGAATGTCGGAAAAACTACACGAGGAAAAGTAGCATTGTTGCTTACAAAAGAGCGCGTGAGCAAGATAAGACTAATTGTTTAATATAAATAAATATATCAGATACTTACAGTAATTTCCCATTAAAGGACCATCATCATCAGATTGCAGCTAGCAAAAAATTTCAAGATCAAGTGTGCCGTCATTTGATTTTAAAATTAATTGTTTATTTTGTGGCGAAGTGATTCAAGAAAATGACTCGAAGAATGTACAAGCAAGTTAGTGTTGTGAAAACAACCGAAATGCAACAACCTTGCCTAGATCTTTGTTGTAAACGCAATGACGCACGGTGAAGTATCGTCAATACACGGATTGGTGGGTCATATTCAATATGCTGAATTTAGAGAAGTGACTACTAAAAAGTCCAAAGAAAACCCATAAATGACAACTGTCGTACAAGTTTTGAAGCTTTGTGTACCTTCATAAAACAAAGTAGTGCATGTTAATTTGCATTACGAAATCCGAATGAAAAATTAAGGGAATTCAGTGGCAATGATATGGATTTATATGTGACTACTACTTGAGGGACTTGCTTATAAAACATTTTAAATCAAATTTGGTAGCAACTAACTTATGTGACAAAACCATAATTTTAACTTTAAAGAACATGTTACCCGAAGAATTGTTAGTGCTGAATTGGGGCTTATTAATTTTACATGTTGAACTCCACGGCAGTAGGAAAGCAATGGACAATTTGGACAAAAACGAATTTATTTCATGGCTTCAACGACATAACCCATTACGGAATCGGGGTTGTGATCTTGTCAGTTTGTCAACTGGACTGGTTGCTGATTCACTTGTGATAGTGCATTGGTTAAAAATGAAATGCTGCTGCATAGTAAGAGTTTTGCGGACGTCGCTTACTCAAGAAAGTACAAAATTATTCCAATTGCAGCTCTGGTTCAGGGAATACAAATCAGTAACCAAACTTTCGTTATAAACTCTCTACCGTTATTTCATCGAATTGTTTGTTTCGTCAAAAGTCCAAAAGAGTTGCTCTCCTATGACTTGCACAATTTCTCAATGTGAATATATCGCTAGCACCTAAAATAAATCGAAATTTGTCAGCAAACTGGAGCAACACCTACATTGTTTGAACATACCAACATATCAGTTGGAAGATGACGCGGATACCTCTATCGCAAGTATAGCTGTGAGCTTTGCAAATCGTGAGGATTAGGTGGTGGTTGCTGCAAAGGACTCGGATATCCTATGCTGGTTCACCAGCACGTCAAACAGTTTGGCTTCTATGCCCTAAATTGAAGACTGTGTATGATATAGCAGCAGAGAGGACACGACTGTCTTTATTCAGCGATCTCTTCAAGTTTTTCATGCTTATACCAAATGCAATACAACCTCAGTATTGTTCAGGGAAGGGAAATGAGTGCCACGAAGGAGAATATAGCAGCTAGCAGAGCGCGTTTATTATGTGGACTATATAACATCACCATAGAGACTCGACCAGAAGAAGCAAATGATCTTGCTTACAACAGAATAATTGGTAATCTGCAGTTACATTCCAAATTCGATTTAACTTGTCTCCCACTAACAAAAGCAGCTAGAGATCAGCATTCATTTTGGGTATACCATCAAAGCATGGCTGGGAAATGCTTTGCTACCAACAGATTAGGGATGGAAATCTGTCAAAAATAGTTTGCTGCCCATTCCAATTGACCTGTCACCAGCTCCAGAAAATCTGCTCAAGTTGATATTTTGCACCTGTCGTACGCAATGCACAACAAGACGCAAATGTAAGCGGAATGCTGTGCTCAGCAATGTGTGGAACCTGCCAGAGTATATCATGAAACAACATTACAAACGACGAAGTTTTCAATGATATTGATAGTTAAAGTTAATAGTTTGAAGTAATAAAATATTTTTCGAGTTTGCGCTGTGCACGGTTCAGGAGTTATTTTTATTTTTCTGAACACCCAAATTTGGTTATTCCAACCCTGATTGCGGAGTTGGCTCAACTTTAAAATATTCGTACATTTTTACAATTTGTATGAAAACTTTAATTTATTTCGCTGTTTTTGGTATTGGAAATTTTTTTATAACTTCAATTTTATCAGGATTTGGTATCACGCCTTTGTGTCCAAGAAATGATATTTCGTCGTGGCAAAATTCGGATCTAGTTGGACCTTTATATTTCCTCTTTGTTTGTTTTGAAATGCTTGTCCAAGACTTTCCAAATCACTAATATCAGGGATGTGAAGAACACTATAATGTATCCGTATAATATAGGCATACTTTTCATTGGAGATTAAAACATTATCCATAAAGTGTTAAAACTTTGATGGTGCATTTTTTAGCCCGAATGGCATTCTGACGTATTCGTAATGACCATTATCTATACCGTAAAGGTGGCTTTTTGAATATCCACTTTCTTTACTAGAATTTTTGGTGAAATCCTGAGGAAAATCTTTTATGTAGTAAAAAAAATTTTTATGTAGTTCCGGTTCCGGAACTAAATCCAGATCTCGAAACAGAACTTGGATAAGATCCGCCAATTGTCCGTTATGAGTTCCGGAAATGGATCCGGTTCCGAAACTAAATCCGGAACTCTAACTGGAACTCGAACAAGATCCGTCAATGGTCCGTTTTGAGTTCGGAAAACGGATCCGGTTCTGGAAATAAATTCTGAACTTAAAACGGAACTTGAACAAGATCCGTCAAAGGTCCGTTTTAAGGTCCGGAAACAGATCCGGTTCTGGAACTAAATCTGGAACTTAAAAAGGGAACTTGACAAGATCCGTCAATGGTCTGTTTTGATTTCCGGAAATGGATCCGGTTCCGGAACTAAATCTTTATCTAAAATCAGAACTCGAACAAGATCGGTCAATGGTCCGTTTTGAGTTCTGGAAACGGTTGTGGTTCTGGAACTAAATCCGGATCTCAAAACGACAATTGTCCGTGTTAAGTTCCGGAAACGGATCCGGTTCCGGAACTAAAAACGGAACTCGAACAAGATCCAGGATTTAGTTCCGGAAACGACTGCCTTGGTTTTATGATAGCTTGATAAAACATTTTAACGATTTTTTACTTGACTGTTTTCTTTGTGTCTATCAGTAAGTTCAATTTCTTGCATTTTCTGATTAATGAATGAGAGTGGGTGAGTGTTCTTATAAAATATTTTTTAATATTTAATGCCACCGTTTACTGTAAAAATGCTGTAAATATTTTGTTGTTACGGGCTTTATAATTCCGTCCGAACCACTGAGGCTTAATTTACTGTTAAATGATTATGAAACTTAACAATCAATTAATTTTAACATTTTTTATATTAATTAACTTTAACACACATAAACATACGTACATACTCACACACATGAATGCAAAGTATGTGTGTTATGTGACAGGAAACTACGGAAAACTATCAAATTAATTATTATTTTTTTTGGTTAATTCTCTCAGAACAACAAAAACGTGAAAGTACTCATCCTAGTAAAAAAATGATACTGTAGCACGAAGATGAAAATCATTTGGTATGTGTGAGTGTGTGGACGAGTGAATAAATGGAAAATTAATTAAAATTCCTTTGACAATTAATTTGTCAGTATAGGAAAATTATAATTTTCTTTTATTTTGTTGTTGCCGCCGTCCATCGATAACAAAGTTAACTTCATAATTTAATTTTATGCCGTATCGCATTGTTGTTGTTGCTATTGTTCGTTTCCAAAAATAAACGAACGGATATAATCCTTAATCCAATTTTTCATTTTCTTCCAAACTCGCCGTTCCTTTAATTCTGGACCAAATCATTTTTATTTTTCTATTTTTGTTGTCGATGTGGAACCCTTTTTTTGGTTTGTGTGCGTCACCAGTATATACGTTATACTATGATCATTATGTATATTTTTATGAAGGGAAAATGGGTATAGGAAAATTGCAATTTTCAAATCTATTGGTTTTACTCTATTTTCCTCCTCATCGTCGTCGTCGTCGTCGTCTTCTTATCAACCCTTTTTTTATTTTCTTTAGTCGAAATATTTTATTTTGTATTGCTTTGTCACCGGATTAGGTGACCTGAATGAGAAAATGTGATTGGGTTATGTATTTTCATTTGTGTTGTTGTTGGAAAAATTAAATATGAAAATTAATGTAAATCTTTTGATTGTGTTTATGGACTATATATATAGAGGTATTAAACTGGTGCGATGTATAAGGGTGAACTTCAAGTTGTTTTTTGTGTTCGATTTGTGCTAGAAAATTAAATTACTGGCTTATAATAGGGTTGTCCATTAGGAACGCTCTATTTAGCACCATTTTTTATTACATCGGCCTTTATGGTAACACTAAATTTGTTAATTCCTTAACGATTTGTCTAGGGATATACTGTACTCATATGAAATATTTCGTGCCAAATATAAACTCGACCACTCCGAATGTAAAACTCCATATATACTGAAAGATTAGTAATATGCAATTCATTTAATTAAATCATCGTATATATAGATAGGACATCGGGCTAAGTCTGTAATAGGATAGAATGTCCCTTATTTTATTTGAAATTTAATTACGCCGTGTAAAATGGAGTTATATCGAATGGCACGTCCTTCTAAATAAATAAAAACTTTACAAATATTGAACTGGACACAATTAATTTGTAACAAAATATCCCTTCACTCAATCTATTATTTCACTAACTATATTACGTACTACATTCGATTACATTACATAATCTCTCTTTATCTCTATCTGCGTTGTCGTTTGAGTGATAAATTAGTAGAATGAAATTAAGGAAATAATTTTGTTAGGACCCGCTTAGTCAACTGGTTTTAAGTTTTGACACAGTGGTCCGATTGCTTCCAAATATATCGTAATTATACACGAAATTAAAATATATTAAGTAAGTTAAGTAAGTTAAGTAAGTTAAGTAAGTAAAGTAAGTTAAGTTAGTTAAGTAAGTTAAGTAAGTTAAGTAAGTTAAGTAAGTTAAGTAAGTTAAGTAAATTAAGTAAGTTAAGTAAGTTAAGTAAGTTAAGTAAGTTAAGTAAGTTTAGTAAGTTAAGTAAGTTAAGTAAGTTAAGTAAGTTAAGTAAGTTAAGTAAGTTAAGTAAGTTAAGTAAGTTAAGTAAGTTAAGTAAGTTAAGTAAGTTAAGTAAGTTAAGTAAGTTAAGTAAGTTAAGTAAGTTAAGTAAGTTAAGTAAGTTAAGTAAGTTAAGTAAGTTAAGTAAGTTAAGTAAGTTAAGTAAGTTAAGTAAGTTAAGTAAGTTAAGTAAGTTAAGTAAGTTAAGTAAGTAAAGTAAGTTAAGTAAGTTAAGTAAGTTAAGTAAGTTAAGTAAGTTAAGTAAGTTAAGTAAGTTAAGTAAGTTAAGTAAGTTATGTAAGTTAAGTAAGTTAAGTAAGTTAAGTATGTTAAGTATGTTAAGTAAGTTAAGTAATCTAAGTAGAATTATCAGTTCAATAATTGACTTCTTGGTATCTAAATGTGTAGTGTTAGCTAAAAATAAGTTGCAACGGTCTTCAAAATGTTGGTCTCTTTATTTGGAAAAATGTATTATAATTTTTTATGTTTATGCCATCGATTTATTTGTGGTTCGGTGAAAACGCCATAAATAACTGGAATAAATCTTCGATTGCATCCAATTTTTTGTATGTACGTACCGTTATAAGATTTCGAGACACAATAAGTTTTCGATGCAAACATAAATTACCTCAGCCCTAAAGGTAATTATGATCTAAAACCAAGATAATTTTAATGACCCAAATTTATCGTTACCGCTTTTTTTTAAAAAGATGTATACGAGGAAAATTCGAATTTTCTTTTTTTCAATGTACCTATATAAAAGCTTTCACATTTGTAAGCTTTTTGTAAACGATCTGGATGTACCATATACATATAACTATATACATAAATACGAATGTATTGGATGTGTATTCATAGATCTTCTTATTGTTTCGGTGATAAGAAATGGAAAAAATGAAAATTGTTACGTTTCGTCTTATTACTATTATTGTTATTATTATTTTTATGATTATGATATGTTTCGATATTTTCTTCTATTTTTTTTTAAGATAAAGACGCAAATTTTATTTCTTATTTATTTTTAACAAAAATGTTATATATTTTCTTATCGCATTGTTAAAGATTCGTTTAGTGTACCGAGCTTCATAGAAATCCATATTGTAATTTTTCGTTCCATAATTTTTCGTTCCACCTATTATGTATACTTGATAAAGAGTTTCCCAAAATTCATGCATGTTTTAAATGCTGCGATTTTTTGCGGTGTCGGCAAAAGAAGAAATACAAAAGGTTATTAAAAATGAAGACAGGCTCATTGTTACCATTGGTTTTCAGGAAATAATCGAGCGATTCTTGAATACATCCACAGCGTGTCATAATTTCTGTATTTATTGTCTCATTATAAAACTCATAGTTTTCAATATGGAGCATTGCTTTCAGACCTTTTTTGTTCCGTCTTTTATTGGGTTATAGTGGTGGAAAATGTTATGCTTATATTCAGCACCATACCAGTCGTACAAGACTTGTGTAGGGGTTTGACTAGTTTTTACATCGGGCGCCTCAAGGTTGCAACTGGTAAGATTCCTTGCATCACTATTCTTTAAATTCAAAAGATTACAAATAAGCGTAACAACATAGTTTTGCAGCTGAGGAATGAAAATGGAGGATTGAAAAAGGTTATTATACCCAAAACCAATGCTTAACCTCTTAGAAAGACCATAGGACTACTAGTGCAATGCAAGAAATGCCAAGACTATAACCACACGGAGAAATATTGCAACAAGAATTGAGATGTGTGAAATGTCCTGGAAGGTATTTAATCTAGACAATTTTTTCCGCAGTCAAGACAATCTCTAAATATGTCGTGCCGAACTCTTGCAGAGTTATGAAATTATATTATTTAACAACGTTAATTTTGAATATATTAGAGCTCAGCTGAGGACCACATTTGTTAAAGTTTGTTGATATAATCACTATGACTTGAGAATAAATATCACAGGTATGATGTCATCAGCGAGTAGGTTGATTTTACAACCATCTTTAGTGGGATGTCGTTTAGAAAAATAAGAATAATGTAAGGCTTATTACGAGTCCCCGAAAAACCCCCGTTGATATTGATTAGATTGAAATTGAAGTTTCGGATCTAAACAAAATATTTTCGATTTTCGAAGTACGATTTTAATTCTTTGATTATTTGGATTGAAAAGGAACAGCTAAGCAGTTTATGCAAAAAACTATAGTGATTGAGTTTCACTCATCCGTACAAAAAAGGCAAACGTGAAATTTACTTAATTATATGTTTGCTATAACACCGAGTACCAACAGGCGCGCTTTTTGTACAACGATGGTTGCAGTGTTCACCACGAGATGGAGCACCACATCAATAAAAAGATGAAATGACAAAACAAATGAACACTCGTTCATTCCTTTTTTTTGACGCAGAACGAGCAACATCTCGGAAAAAAAAGATCATCACCGTCTTCATCATCATTATCCAACTACAACAACAACAATAATAAATTAATTTAATAGTGAGTTCTTGTTCCTTATATATGGAAAGTTTTTAACCTATAAAACCATAAATTCAGACTGAGTCAAATGCATTTTTAGGTCCAGGAGGACCATGCCTGTATATTTTTTAGGTTTTAGCATATTGTCTTATGATGATATACCATAAACCGAATTGTTGCGGTATTAACAATTTTTTTCTTCAATAAAGTCATTAAGTCGAGCTTAGCAAGTTTATTGGTGGATTGCTGTCTACCTTATCACTGCTAGTTTGTAACTAGAAGGAAAATAAGACAGTCTGATACAGTGCAATAACAAATTTGTTAAAAATTTAAATCCAGGCTTTGGAAAATGCTTTAGGAAAATAAATCTAGACCGGGTGCTTTGAGGGAACGGCTGTTATTTATAATGTCTGTTACCTTTTCTATTAATACATGGAACAACGTAGTATCAGTGACTTCATTTAGTTATCAAAAATATTTTATGAAAATTTCGAGCAAGTGCCTAACATTTTTCATTTGAATCATTGATTTTACGACAGTCATCGTGATGGTTAACTGGTGGTATGCAAGAGTATTTATTTTTAGTAATCGAACCGTATGTCTGCGCCTCAAATTACACAGCTTGATAAATTTTAAGGTTTTGTCAGATAAAACTAACCTACATTTACTCAATGCAACATTAGTAGGTACAGAAATTTCTGTTGCTTCCTTAATAGTATTTGAAAGCTCTTTTGCATAAATTTGGCTAATATTGGTATAAATTTGATCGCTAGCGTGTAACTTTAATTTGCTAACAATAAAATAGTTAATTGCTAAACAGTTAAGTGCCAGCTACTTTTTTTGAAATTAAAAGACTAGATTGAAGGATTTATGTGGCAGGTTTGAAAGCGAATAGAACACAAAACTATGGTAAGTCATCTGAATTAAGTTCAACTTTAGATTGAGCATTGTTACTTGCTAAAATAAAATCGAAAAAACTATTGGCTATGGTATTATAATGGTATGTACGCGTGTCTATAAAGTGTAAGAAAATATTCCCACGGCTGTTAAGCAAGTCAAATAAGATTAGTCTGCCTTTTTAAGTTTAATATTCCCTCTAAAATTGCAATGGCTAGATAGAGCAATGGCTGTGTTAAAGAAGTTAAGGTTTTCATGATAGCTGGTTCATTGAAATAAGGACCTTCAGAATTAGGCCAGGAAATGTTGATGCCCCCAATTGAGAGATTCCCTTTAGTTTTTGGTTGGTTACGCTTGTCGTTCTGTCCCAAATACCTATAAAAAACTCCATGCATTTTGGACGCATGTCCAGATGTAGATGGAAAAAACTGGTTAATGGAATTTCTTTTCTTAGTAATTATAGCTCCTGGCTAAATAATGCGAAGTTCAGATGCCAATGCATTTTGTTCAGCCTACGTTATATCAATAAAAGTTCAGCTTGAATTATATTTTTTAGTTAATAATATTATGATGTCTATAAAATAATGAATGAAAGAATGAAGTTGGCTAAAAAACGGGATTCACTGGTTGATCTGACATATATAACGGCTTTGCAAATCCATGTAACTGAATCTGCTCCTTACCATCATCAGATTCTGTCATCAGCCATCCTGCAATATGAATTTTTACTAGGAAGGGAAGATGTTATCATGATCCATTTTAATATGGTTTCTTGTGGTAGCTCATTGTCTCAGCTGAGATAATAGTAACCACAGCCGTAAAAAAAATATTTACATCAACAATAATTTAAGCTAGCCAACCCAGCGAATCAACTATAGCTCTGTAGCTTCTGAAAGAATTCTATGATTTTTATATCGGTTTTTGAGCGGATTTCACTATATAATTCGAGCATCTTCACCATACGGATAAATAATTGTTTGTACATTTTTCTACGTCTGATGTAGTTGCGATGTGGTTTTCACAAGAGTGGATTACATTTCGTTAAATAGTCTTACTGTGTCAATCGAACGACACGAACGTATTTTTTTTCACAATACGTATTTTTGAAATATTGTGACAGCTATGCTCCTGTTATGTTTTTAATCATTCCAATCATTCTAACTTAAGAAGTGAGTTGAAAAGACTCACGTCTTGTAACTATCCTTACGTAATAGGGGGTGACTTCAACTGTAGCCACCAGTACTGGAATTGTGTTAGAAAAACCAAAGTAGACGTACACTCTTTGATTTTCTGAGCTCTAGAAGAAAACGCATTACACATTTTCCCAGTAGTCTCACCTACCACCATACTATCAAAAGAAGCAGTACATTGAACTTCTTCCTAGCAAACGAGGCTGTTCCAGTTTTTACAATTTTATTGTAGCTAGGAATGAGCTTAATTCAGGACATTTCCCAGTATTGTGTACTATAAATTTGGCAATGAGATATCATTCCCCATCTCAAAGACATCATACAAATTTAAAAACGCAGATTAGAGTACGTTTCAACACGTGATAGACAAAAAATTACAGAGCTCTCAGTTCAACTAAATTTACCAATCAAATAGTCATATTAATGGCGCTATAGACTATTTTACGTCATGTTTACAACAAGCGGTAGATCGCTCAGTTCAAAAAAATCACTTCTACGAGTAAATATAAATTAATCCTTTCTGATGAAATTTTATCTTTACTTGAACGAAGGAATGTCAGAAGGAGACAATGGATAAGGAAAAGAGATCACTATATTAATAATATTGTACGACTACTCAATACTGTGATTAGAAAAAAAATATATGAAATTATTAATGCTAAGTAGCAAGATAAGCTAAGTAAATTAATAAAATGATCAAAGGCTTACTGGTATGCTATCACCACTCATCAGTTCATGAAGTTAACCGTATAGTTCAACATGTCAAAACATAAAGAGAATTGGGAAAATCAACAGGTGCTCCTTGATCTTAAAAAAACATTTGATTCGGTATGGATAAACGGCTTACTGCATAAACTCCAACAATATGGGTTTCCACTGTACATTTTAAAGTAACTGACATTTTATTTTGAGAATAGGAAATTCTTTGTACAGATTGGAAATATTAAATCCCAGCTAATCGACATTAAATCTGGTGTGCCACAGGGTTCTGTTATCAGTCCTGTTCTTTTCTTTTCTTTAGCTAAAAATAAGTAAGAAAGTTTTTCGAGTTATGTAAATATTTCAAAAAGTACAGCACTTATTAGTCTAGTCTCCAGACCTAGCCTAGTCTGGAGTTATTATTGATCTATCGATTGGGACGTTTACATACTTAACCAAAATAGAATCATACTAGCCAGCAGTAAAATTATAAAATCAATAATGTTCCCCTCATTTATATTCCAGCCATTGCAAGTCAAGTTGTCATGAGAGGCCTACAATTTACATAAAATATTCTTTAACATTTATTAAAAGTAAAACTCTTTATGTATATGTTCACGAACCAGTATTAAATTTTATAAAATATGTCACAATAAAAACAACCCCCACCAAGACATATCCTTCATATAAACGTACTTTTAATTGTTTATTCAACCCACGAAACCTAAATCCATTTCACATGACTTAAACCACTCAAACATTAATTTGCATATATCACTTTCAATTCGTATAGCTGACAAATTGAACCGTATTATTGTTGTTAATTTTCGTTCGCTGAATACTCAAGAATGATTCCAAAATAATTAAAAATATTATTTTGTTGGAAACCCTTTTTTTGGGGAACCGCAAGAGGAAGAATATAATACAGATTCGTATAACCTAATTGTGTTGATAGAATACATTGTTATCTAGATACATAAAGTTATATACCTTTTGACTAATTGATCTACACACATTTTCATCTTTTTCATTGTAAAGTACAATATATATGATGAATTTCCCATCACTTGATTAAACCTGTATATGCTCTCATATGTAAGGTATATATGTATATTGTTCACCCATCAATTATCTAAAAAAAAAAAACATAAAAAAACTAAATATTTTTGATTGATAACAAACCAAATTATAACATACATGTGCAGGTCTGTTTAAAGTATATCGGTTTATGGTTCCATATTTATGAATAGCAACATTTTTTGTTTTGTTTTTAACATAGTTTTAACAATACCATTTTACAAAAAGCTGCCTAATTGTATTTGAAAAAAAAATATCGAGTTTACCGAATGTTGACAGTAGTTTTACTTTAATTAGTAATTAAGCAAAATTAATTAATTTAGTACACATTTGCGGGTGTGGTTTGAGACAGAACCAATTTTATTTTTGACAAACTTTTGATTCATAATTTTTTTAGAGTTTCAAAGAAAAACACATTTCGCTTTTATTACCTTTAAGGTTATTTCAAGGTCAATTGTTATATGTTTAATAAAATAATTAGGATTTTCTAGTAATTGTTTTTACTTTTCTTAGTATTCATGCGGTAAATATATAGATTCTCAATCAGAAAACCAGTTTAACTTTGAAATGACCTTCAAGGTAATTATAAGCCATTTTACGTTATTTTTGAAGAAACCATCTCTTGCGGATCGCTGTAAATTAATATTAATTGTAAGTAGTTTTACCATATGCCATCAGGGCTGAACCGATTGTTTCCAAAAATAATTTAATTAAATTTGAAATTATAGTCCTTTCAGGGCACTTATTTTAATTTGTAGCGAAATCTGACCCAATCGTCAAATCAGGATGTCAAACGTTTTTAGGTATTCCTTTATTCTCAGGTAAACTATCCTCCTTAATGATTACTGCGATTTTAGTTATTAAATTACTGCGATTTTAGTTATCGATTACTGCGATTTTAGTTATTAAATTTTAGAAATGGGTACAAAAGAGCATAAAGCAGTAAGATTTATAACACCAACAATTTGCAACATGGTGGACTTAACAATGATGTAACCACGGACCCAATAATCTCAATATAATTGGGCAAAGCACCCAGTTTCGATAACGTTGGGGTCGAAGTGATAATAAAAGCATGGCCTATAACAGGGCCTAGTATCAAAGGCTTCCTGAATGACTGTCTAAACAGAGGAACTTTCCGAAGGCATTAAAAAAGGGAAATTAATTAACGTTTAAGAATGGTGGTAAATGAAAACCCACCGACTCAAAATTCTACAGGCCAATCACACTACTATCTATAGGGTTTGATTCGTTTGAGCCGCCTTACTACGTTGTATTGTCCAGAAGTTGCCTCAACGTTGGTGTGGATAAGAAGTCTCTTCTCATGTTTTATGAAACATACCCTGCTCCGTCTAATAATTGTCGTCTAACAATTGTATTTCTAGTTCATTGTGTGCTTCCCTGTAAGTCATAAACTGGTAGGCATTGGTGGTCATTCGCAGAAATTTGTTTTGCACATAGCTGAGCACCATACATCCATATGCAGCTTTTCCAAAAAGGTCCATTTTGGAATGATGCCCAATTTGCCAACATTTCATTAATGAAAGTTTTATTCGTTGTAGGAATATTCGCAGTGTAGAGAAGGTATAAGATGGGTCCCAATACGCTTCCCTGCGGAACTCCCACTATAGTGTTGGATAAAAGTCAGAACATGTTTTTTCATGAATGACTATGAGTTGGCGAAGGTGATAGCATTTTGCTCATCTTGAATGTTAATTCCTTGTGCCAAACCATATCAATGTCGTGGGATACATTCGAAAATACGGCGGGGCAATATTTCTTTTCTTCTAACGCTTGCTTAATTACAGTAGTTATTCGATGGACGTGATCCATTGTGGAGTAGTTATTCTTGGATTAAAATTGAAAATCAGAAACCTTTACCATTGGCTTTAGAAGTTTTAGTAGTAGTTTTTCAAACAGCTTTGATAAGGTCGGAAGCAGTGAAATTGGTCAGTATGGTGTTACTTCTTCATCTAATTTGCCTGGTTTTTTCAGCATAATTATTTGTGCGGTTTTGAAGAATTTGGGTACATACTTAAATCTCATAGATCATGGTAAATGCTATATATGGAAGTTCCTTGAATAGACCCGGTGATATTTCATCAATTCCTGCTGCTTTTTTTGGTTAAGACTTTTGTCAATTTGTTCAGCAATTTCCATTGGCGTAACCTTTTTAAAATCCTGATTTGGTTGATAAACAGGTGTTACATCAATGTGGGATTGAATATCATGGGGTTGAAACACTGTTGCTAGGTGTTAAACAAAGAGTAGTCTTTATCCATTTCTAGGCCTAGCCCACTTAAATAATGGTCGAAGCACTCTTGTTTGAAGCTTTTGATCAGTCTGTTGACTTTGTTATTTATTCGATTGAAAGTTGTCTTGTCAGCGGGATTTCTGGTGGGATGCCATATTCTTCTTGCCTTTCATGTTTTCTTGTTTTGTTCCCTGATTTTAGCTGGGTATTTGACTTCAATCTATGCGTTGTCCTTTAATTCTGGAGTAGCTAGACTGGCAATACTAACTTTTAATTCCACTAGTTAGCTCTTCCAATTTTTCTCTGATCCCAATCCGGGGTCTGTTAGTAAGGTTTTGCTTGTTCTTTTTCTTGATGACTATACTGCTTACTGACAACACCACAGGAATGACTCCAGTGTAACTGGATGAAACACCTTTTATAATGAAGAAATCAAGTAGATCTGTTTTTTTTCCTGCATCCGTTGGCCAATACGTTGGCCCCCCCTGAAGACAGGTATTCGCATTGGTTTTCATGAATGGCATTAAACAAAGCTTCATTTTTTTCAGGATAAATTAGCCTGGAACCCCGCAAGCTGTATGTTTTACATTATAGTCCCCTCCAATAATAAATCTTGGACCGAGTCTATTGAAAACGTCATTAAATTGTTACTTTGTTGGTGTATGCCGTGAAGGACAGTACGTTGCCGAAAAATTTAGATCCGAGTTTGATATTATTTTTAATTAGTACAGCTGACCCACCTCTGGCTCGTTCAATAGGATGGGTTGTCCGCAGTAGGAATTAAATTATTCTGATAAAGTTTTTGTTGGAGAAGTAAGTTTCTGAAATCAGTGCAATATCTATATTGTTTGTATGGAGAAATTGTTCCTGTTCTTGGGCTCGTTGGTTTAGCCCATTAGCTTTCCGTGTTACAATGCGTATAGGAACCAAGTTGTTGACAATTCCTACATTGTGGAATGCCCTTTGTCTTGTTAGGTGGCTCAATTTTTGTACGCAAGTTTCTTGATGTTGTACACTTCTTTATTGTTGTCTTTTTGTTTTAAGTCGATGTAAAACAATGGAAATTGTTTCCTGTCTTTCACATCATTAGTTGTGACCATATTTTGTATATGTTGGTAATACCTGCGACATCATTTCCTATTTTTTCTAAATCTGCTTTAATTTCATCGTTAATGGAAAATGGTAAGCCTCTGTAACTTTTTGACCTTTCTGTAATCATTTTAAGATTAGCGCCTTAATATTAGTTGAGTCGCTAGTAGTTTTTATTACTTTTTGTCGAAAAAGTTCGAAATTATTGATATTGCTCACGAAAATTTGTGGAGGCAGTGGTATTTTTGGTATTATTTCTTTACACTTTGTGTAATATTTTTTGATGGAGTTTTGGTTTTTGTGCGCCTACGTTTCTTAGAATTTCTGTTATCAGCACTGGAAACTTCATTTTCCAGTTCTTTCTCATCTGTGCAATACTCCTCTTGACTCAGAACATTGAATCTATTATTCTGTTGATAGACTGGAAATTCCCGCATCAAATATTTGGGATTATTTTCATTGGAGGCTGCATTTTTTTCAAATATTTTATTGTTTAGTGATCTAATTGTAAAAGAGTATCTTCGGAATGTAAATTGTTCCTCGTTACTCTTTTGATCGTTGGAAGAATTTTGTAGCAATGTTTGGTCCCCCTTAGAATCCATCCGAACCCTGAAGAGAGTCGATTTTCCGAAACATTAGGTCTGTTACCTAGGGCATTAGGTTCCTTGTTTGTTTTAACAAATACGCGTGTAACTGATAACTAGTAGGTTGATGTGCCTGTTCCTTGGTAGTGGTAAATATAATGACAAATAGTTCGGATTTAGGGAAATTCCGCCCACAAAGGATGTTATGATGAAAATGATCAACAAAGTAAAATAATCGAAAAAAATTCATTCTGAAAGTATCCTTGATCGGGCACTTTCGATAATCTGTGGTTGCCTAGAATTGTGAATGATTTTAACAAGATAAGCTGTCCAGCAAAGCTTTCCTCAATCATAAAAACAATTTCTCACATTGATTCACAACTGTGGTCACTAATAAAGGTATACTATAAAACAAATGATACCAAAGGATGCCCTCAATGGTTCATCGCAAGCCCACACCTTTGAAACATCGTGTTAAAGTGAGAATTAAAATGGTCAAAACCGTAAAATGGCTTGGTGTTGATTTTGATGAAAGACTCGGTGTTTCGTCACTTATAGTTAGCTTCCAAACAACGCAGAAAGAATGGAAATAAGGCTGATGCTTAGATTACCGTTTACGCAAAGGCTTACAGCAACAAGTGTTCTAATTAAAAAGGTTTTAGTTAAGCAAAATAAACAGCTATAAGTGTATCATGATAATGAAGCCGTATGCACCATTTTCTCTCCAGCTGCGATCTTGAGAAAAAAATCAAAAATTAATGATGGAGTTGACCGCTGAGTGTCCAGCAAGGAAACTTTTATTAAGGACTCCAAGAAACATCATGGCTTTTAAAAGGGTCTGTGATACTATTCTAATTTAAGTAATAGATAGTGAAAAATCCTACACTATGCCTCTACATGGCAGAGACCATTTTCCAACCTGCCTATGCTTACTGAGGACAGTTAATAAGACCAAACATGACGGTGCGAGAATGTATATAGACTAACCCTGGGTGACATTCTCATGCAATAAAAACGATAAAACTTTATGGCAATGACAATATCATGGGCTACTTGAACAGTATACATGTATTCCTTAATAATAACTTCATCTGGATTTGCAGCCTTATGACTTTGAAAAATCTTTATACGATTGGGGGCATCTACGTTTATCGTCGACTTACTATAAGGGGCTCAACACGAAGTTGTGTTTTCTTATTGACAAGGAAACCGGTGCAGATATTTCCATGGTACCCAAATTTATTTTCGCAAATATCACAAAAGATCCTGAAAGTCGATTAGTGGTTTACCCATTAGCACGTTTGGAATGCGTCTTTAACACGTAAAATTTTGTTTACGTCGTGATTACCGACATCTTTTCACCGTGACTTCACTCACTGTACTATTGATTGTTGCACATTTTTTGGTAAATATTAGGCTACTTAGTCGCCATTTTTAAAAACAAACGATTAAGCTTAATAAATACTTCTATACGAAGGTATTTTTCAGTACAGTAGATGTCGAAGGTAATTTGCTTTGTTCACGGTCAATACAGTTAGGCTTTAACAAATACAAAATTTTAAGAAGTGAGTCTGTGTTTATGTTGCACTAAAATTTCTGTAGGCCGAGTTCATCCAGTTCTGCTTCAATATTACATTTGCTACAATCTAAACCATCTTAATGTGAGTTCGGTGAAGCGTCCAATAGCTTTCAAAGGCACGAAATTACCAAAGACGGCGTCAGGCCATCTGCGGATCAAATTTTTTCCTTAACCATCAGGCAACTTAGCCGAATATTTTTAGCTCCAATACGTAACCAACTTAATCCAAATTATAGTAAAAATAATTGAATACGAAGTGGCTTCAAATACCATTTAAATTGCCCTCTGGTAGAAGTTAGAAAATCTCTTAGTTTTTTTAAGCCACATATATCAGCTTTCCCTTTCCTAGCAACATTTTCTTATTTCGACCGAGAGCTACTGGCTGTAAATATTGCCACTAAGCACTTCCAAAGTTTTGTGTAGGGCAGCATATTTTTCATCAACACTGACCACAAACCATTGTCGACATCAATCGGCGTCAAAGTCGGAGTCCATGGTGAAGTTGCCAGCTTGATTACCCAATTCCCCGTTTGGTTTCCAGGTTGACTTCGGACATTTGCTTCTCTTTAAGAATCAGATGACAAGCTTAAGACATAAGTATCTTAGTACCAAAAATATCATAATATAAAGCGGAGACTAGAATAAATTAAAGACTTTGGTTCAACACTCGTCATATGGTGCGATTTTAATGTTCCTTTCGACAGGTTTGAACATGTTCGCTTAAATCTCATTTGGCTACTACCACCATCAAATAAAAATATCTATATATGTCTACCATATAATAAATAGATTTACATGCTGACCAAAAGCTATACCACTTGTTGAAAGAAGAGCTGTCACCGTAATTAGAGCTTTCGTAGAGTATACAATTTGATATTCCACTCGAAATCAAGACTGTTCAAGGTAATCAATTTCAAAGCACACTCTTTAAAAAAAACTAATAAAATTGCTAGATTTTTCCAGAATACGAACTACGACTTGCCACCCACAAGCAAATGGCATGGTAGAACATGGGTTTAATCTGTTTAATATTTGAAGACTTTTGATAGGAGTTAAGTTGTACGCCACGAAATGCCCAGTTGTAATGTAATCCAACTCATTGCGATTTCCGCGAGGAATGTTGACATCTTTTCTATGGTAAACATGCGTGTTCGTTTAAAACCCTCTTGAGATGAAATTTGGTACTTTTGACTGTTGCTAAAGTGTGCCGATAATTAATGTGACTCCAGCGTGTAAGTGTCTAAAATGAGACTTATTTACTAATGCTTGAACCATGATGGGATTTTTATCTAGGCGTCCTCCAACTCAAGAAATTCAAACTCGGGCAGGAAAGGTTGAATATATTTGAGACAACTTGTGGTTGACAGTTGTTTTTACATCTTCAAACGTTGAATGTCGGCTTTAAAGTCCATGCTCTGTAGTGTTTTATTTTCCTGATGTGTGTAGCCATTTACCTGATACATGTAAGTGCTTTTTTTACCTTTATAGATCTATGAATCGTGAAACGAAAACCAAACCCCGAACCAGTTTATTAAAATTTGAGTATTTCCCAATTATGTGATCACGCAGGTATTTTCTGGGAATGGAATTGTTAGGGAATAAGTGTCCAATTCTTCTTGAATATTTGGATGGTTTGTGTTATCGATGGGCCACTATTTAGTGTCTGCAAGCCAACTTAAGCTACGTATGGATTCTAATGCATCTATCCATTGCTCAATAAATCGAAGAAATCCTTTATTATCGTGATCTAGTCATCACACGTTTGAGCTTCTTAAATGCTTCAATGTAATTGGTGTCCGTGATGCTAAAGTGCTTTAGCAATACTGCTGCTTAGAGTGCTTTTTAAGCACTGCATTTTTTTGTAATGGTGTTAATCATGGGTTATTATGAATCGTGGAGCCAAATAAATCGTTAAGTAATTGCTACTCAGTGTAATCACCGGTAAAAGTAAGTATTGTAATTTTTGGTAGCTTTACTTCGGTATGATTACCGGATTCATTCATTTTATAGAATTTGCTTGTAATGCTTGGTTTAGACCTGCAATATTTTTGTAGTAATTCCTCAAACTCCAAATTCATTTCTTCCGCGTTGTCCAAAGTAACTATCTGGTTTTCCACTTTGTAGAATCCATTGCGCAGGCGCTCAAAAAACGGCTTGCTAATATAGAGCACCGGAGGGATTTTGGAATCCACACTACTGGAAAATACTGTTTTAAAATTATGTTCGTAAAAAATAAATAAGGTTTTGATATATGGTATAAAGTTTCTATCCCAATCCCACGCGGTACAGTTGTTAGTCTCGATAAGTTCTCGAACGATTGTAGTTTTGCGTGATTAATTGTGTCGGTGATGTTAAAGTGTCAGAGACGCAATGGCTTCTTTTAAGTTTTATGATTTTTTTGTTGTTATATCCGGATTATGACTTTATTGTACCAAACACATTAAGTTAAACGCAGCTGTCAATCTATATACAGATAACCGCAAAAATTAAAATGTAAAGATGTCTGACCTAAAATATACACAAACATCGAAAGGTAAAAATACGAGTTTTGTTCAAAAAGGTAGGAAAACTTATGTAATTAAAAAAGGAAATATATCCTTTTCTTTAATTTAATGATTTTTCCTTAATTTATTTTTGATTTTTTTTTTTATTATCCATCGACCGAAATTATTGAAAATTTTTAAATAGGTTTTCTGTTGAGTTTTCATCTTCTTCTTTTTTTGTATTATTATTATAGTTTTGTATGTTTGCGAAGAATATGAATTTTTATGTCGAACATTTAAATGCCTTGGAGCAAGTTAATCATTATTCAGATTTATTTTGGAAGATGAGTTTGGTACAATGGTGAAAATATTTCTTTGATTGCTGCATAAATATATAGGAGCTTGATCTATTGACACAGTTAAAATTAGTTTCAAATTTTAATAGTGAGCTAAATCTATAAGGAAAGACCTTGTTGCCATACTATCAAAAGGGCTTTATAATTACTCTTGATAAATTTTGATTCGATCTTCGGTTGTTATTCATTTTTTAATTTTAAGAGCCAGGATAGGCCGAGTGTCATGTTTGAATGAAAGGTTGTATTTGCGTGATATAACTGACTGGAAGGTTTTCCATTAATTGTTTTGTAGTTTCAGCCTTATGACGATTGTAGGTCATATAATAGAATGTTAAAATTTTTACTTGAAATTGCCTTTTGAGGATCTAATATTTTGGTCGCCACAATTTTAAAAGCTATATGTGATTTTTCGATAGCAATATAAAATGCAAAACAAAGCGCAACGGACGAGTAGAGAAACTAAGATTGAAACAAAATTTTTTGGAAGGCAGTGCCCAATAATTTGTTTAATTGTTGTCTACATTTAATGCAGTGGAGAAGACGGTAAATCAGAAACTAGAAGGTGATCTTCCAAATATTCCATCAGCTAGAAATTTATTATGGTCTCAAGTACTTTGGAAAGTCCCGAGACAATTGCATTAAGGTGATAATTTAAAGAGTTCGGTTTACTGTTCTTTTCTGGCACTGGTTGTATGTTTTCCAGATGGCGGGGAAAATGTCAGAGGGCCTAGATCAGAGGATTGAGGAAATATCATTAGGACAGGCTGACTTGTTTGTGTTAAAGTTTGCAAGGACTTCTCCGACAAATTTAAGTCTGAACCTAATGCTGCAACATTGACGAGCTGGCCAGAGGGATTATCAATAGCATATTTGCAGCATATTTTCGGGTGAGGAAATTATGTTTTTCTGGGGCTGTAGGAAAAATGTTGTTTCCATCTTTCAAAAGTGGCATAGATGATTTTCTACTATCCAAAAATTTGCCTAGCCCCGCGAGGTAACCTTATTTTTGTGATCTTCTTTAGCTTGTGACAACGTTCAATGTTCTTCAGTCGTGATTATGCCAAGAGTTGTTTGGTTTTTCGACTGAGTTAAAGAGACTGAGAGGAATGGACTGTTTAATCATTAGAGAATGGCTGTTAAAACCTGAACAGTTGCACCATCAGTATTACCGAACGCAAAAAAATGAGTGACATTTGAACTCTTAAAAAAACTTTTTCATTCCTACCCAGTCAGCAGTTTTATAGTGCCATAATCGACGTTTAGTAGAAACATTTACTTTCCATAACCATGAAACTTCCGCTGTAAGCCGAAGATCAGAAATTCCTAAAGACGGCCGACAGGATCTAACAAATATATTGCATTTCTCCACATGTCAACAAAACATAGCCAGTTTAAAATTAGAGCCGGTTGATGACCTTTATTGTTGCTTTAATCTGATATTTTCGAGAAGTACAACCTGTGTTAGTTGGTTTAAAACCGCAAACATTTTAGCCACCTCACCCAACGGTGTGACGGACCTAGAATATGGAAGCCACTCCCGTTATTGTGGACTGCTACAGTGATTTCGCAACATTTGAAGAATTCTGAAGGATATGCTCAATGGAAACTGACAAATTTTACAATCCAATATGAACAACTCTGTTTCGGAGCTTAAAAAAAGACTTCATAGGACAATGGCGTATTTCGAGCAATGGATTAAGGAATAACCCTTTTCAAATTGTCCAAAAGAATCACCTTCCCTTTCGATAATTTGAATTTCTTACGTGATCAGGCAAAACAAATATTTTAGCCAAGACTTTCACCTAATTAGAAAACGACTAATGCTGATTACAAACCACCACTGGATAAATTTTGAGTCCATTGAACGACTCAATAAAACACGTAAACAAGATTTACAGTGGTTTTAGTATCAAATAGCCAGTTTCAGAGCTTGCTCTAAAACTATTACGATAAACATAAATAAGATTATATCACTATAGTTCAAAACTTCAGATCACGAACACAAAAATATGTTTTTCGTATCGAACAATTTGACTTTTCACCTTAAACACAAAGGAATGGCAGGCACATATAAACACATATGTTGATAGCCTGCGAGTGTATCTACACATTTTCGGCTCAAAAAAACTTTACGATCCAAATGGAAATATACACAAAATATTTTCAAATGGGAATTAAAATTCACATCAGACTTATTTGACATTTGCTATTTTTTTTTTACGTTTATAATCGACCAATTGTCAACCAATCATCCTCAAATATTATCGAATGTGTATTTTTTTTAAGAATCCCCCAACACACGGACACAAAGTTCAAGAAAACAAATGAGATATATAGAAAATCAAAAATCGTATTTTCCAGTCAATTTTTCATTTTTTTTTTAAATCGTTGGGTAGTTTGTTAGGTATATGTATGTGTTTATAGCTATATATAATAAGTTTTGTGTACGTTTGTTTCATCAGCGCTCCGCACAATATGTTTTCCCAATCAATATCGTTATAATGTATGTTATCAGAAAGCACAATAACATATACATCATCTTTCATTTGACATTCGACACGTTACATGAAAAAAAAAAAAATATCGAACGAATGTTATATATATATATATATATATATATACATATATATATATATATATATATATATATATATATATATATATATATATATATATATATATATATATAACATCTTGTTTTGTGTGAATATTGTACACTATATAAGCGAAATTGACACCATCCACGATACGACGACAATGTTGAATAAGATTTTAAAAGAAAATCATACAGGCAAACAGCAAAAATTTCAAAAATAACTACTGTGCTATTATATGCTACCATTTTTCGTTGCGGATGGTGAAAAAACGGAAAAATTACATTCTTCTCTCGATGGTTTGACGATATATCAAAATAAATTGGTTTGATTCAAGAATCTGACAGAGCAAAATTGATGAGAATTTTCATCATTTTCAAACCAATATGTATATATATATATATATATATATATATATATATATATATATATATATATATAAATATATATATATATATATATATATATATATATATATATATATATATATATATATAAATAAATCTCCGGAGAAATAATAATTACGCAAAATATGAAAACTTCCGAAAATTTCTCATCTGAACTCGAAAAGCCACTTTATTGGTTGACCAAATTGGTGATATTTCCTCACCGGGAGGTGAAATCTGCAGAACGTGCTTATGAAGCTCTCAGATAATAAAAATGATGTGGTTTTTATTTTGAAAGTTGGATTTGTCGACTAAGGAATAAAGTTCCATACGATTCTCACTTCGGGATTGTCAGTTTCGTCTTGGTAGACGCATCCTTAGATTTACGTGTCGGAAGCCGAACAACGACTTTTCTGTCCGTGATGGTTTTGCTATACATTACTGCGATCGAAAAAATGTTCAGAGGGATGCATGATACCTTAGGATACAAGTATACATGTATACTAAAGGTAAACACTAAGATTGTGATGCATGATTCCTCAATTTAAAGCTCAAGTCATCGGTACTAATACTGCTACAAAATATATATACATTTCAACAAATAATTTTTTTACATTTACTTTTTTCCAAATTGCATCCAGATGAACTAAGTACGATTAAATAAATAAAATCTTCCTTCAAAGCTTAAATTAAAATTACACCAAGCTTAACTCGTGAAATAGACACCATTGACAAAACAATGCATAAACAAACGCAGCCAATTTGTGTTTAATGATCTATGTTTGATATCAAGAACTGTACATATTTCTTTTGATGGGAAAAGTACTTTAGAGTTAATTAGTCAAATTATTAGAACCTTGAATTTTTTAATCCTGCATTTCCTTCATTTGCCGTTGAGCAGTAATACTTTCAAGAAGAATTTAAAATTGCCTCGATTAAGGTAATAACATCCGTTCCGTTTCTTAAATTATTTATAACCTCTAAATAAATCCAACAATTTAATAGCAAATAATAAATCACAACCGTTGGACTTAAAAAATTTACTTACAGCACTTACTCGGTATGGAAGGTGATTCCACAAAAACATGAGAACTGCGTGTTCATATTTTTGAAATTTTTTGAATAATGATTTTGCTTTGGATTTGATACAGATTTTAGATTTTCCGAAATCGCAATTTTATTTCTTAAGCTTTCGTTCAATGTTAAAACGGCATTAGGCGACGTTTAAGAATGATCAATGATAAACTACAGAGGAAAAACTTCGAGGAAACGAAGAAAAAGGTCTACTTCTATATTTTTTAATATCTATTTTTAATGGTTTCATATCGCAATATGTGTTAAATTGCGAAATATTCTGATGTATGTAAAAGGAGTAAAAAAATAAACGCTCTATGTTTTCACCGGAGTTATATACGTAAGTCAATATTATAGTTAGCTGATCGATATAACCAAAGAAAATATACTTTTTAGAAGTGAAAACATAAACAAAATTGTACGGACATCAATATTTTTCTGCATAATCCATAATTTTTAAATCCATCTAGTGAGTAACTTTAATTTAATTCATATAAAGTCACAATAAATCTTGAATGTGATAGATTTTTTGTAAGGAACTTGTTTTAGTGTCATCCGTTTCTCTTCACAGTCACATGCATATAAAATATACTTTATTTATATAAAAACACTAAAACAATTGTTTTTTCGGTATGTTTTCGTTATTTCTTGAACGATCGCCACTCGTATACTATATTTTTTTTAATTTTTTTTTTTTTCTGTTGTTCTACAAATACAAGTATGTTACATAATATAACAACAACAAAATATTATTTGTTCAATAAGGTATAAAGAGTCAAAGAAACAACGACAAGTAACGACACAAAAATGCATTTCGCTGCAAGCGTTTTCGCCTTATTAAACATAATAGAGCTTCAGCGACAAACCACAGCAACAAACGACGACAAACCAAAATAAACAACGTAACCTTAAATTCTAAGAGCTTATCAAAATATCGTAATTGTGTTGCCAATATGGAATTAATAAAATTAATTTTCTTAATTCATTTTGTTAAGGTTTTTCCGCCGATAATTTCTCCAAATAAAACAAAATGATCCAGAACACTTCCAGAAGGTTACCAGAATGAGTGTTGATCAGTTTAAACTGATGCTAAACCTCGTCAGTCCCTGTATACAGAAGTACTCTCATCGTAAACCCATAAATGTCGAATCCAGATTAGCTCTAATGTTTCTTGGGCATGGATGTTCCATGAAAGTTTTAGCGTGGAGTTTTGACAGTACTGGAAATTATACTTGAGACCTGCGGCACTATATGGAACCTAAATGAGATTTATTTAGTGAAACCAAACGGTTGAAATGGTTGAAAATTGCCGATGAATTTAAAATCAAAACCGAAATGTCAAACTGTTTAGGTGCGCTAGATGGCAAACATGGTTATTGTGATATATCCTTTTAAAGATAATATTAATTTTATAATTATAAGGCACCAAAGTATTGTATTTTTTGGGAAAGTGCGTTATGGAAGCCAGATCGATTCTAGAATATTTAAAAATAGTGGTTTTGGCAAACAATTCGCAGATCGATCGTTTGACATCCCACAAAATAGAACGCTACCAAATCTAATAATAAATTTTCCGTTTTATTTTGTTGGTGACGTGGTTATTCCTTTAAAAGAAAATTTAATACGACCAAATCCAGGGCAACATCTATCGACCAATAATGAACAATTCAATAAAAAACTATCTTGTGTGAGAATACGAATAGAAAATAATTTTGGTAAACTCGTAAACAGGTGGCTTCTTCTTGGCACTTTAAATTTCCATCCAAAATTAAAATTATGTGGTTCAGACATTAAGTCGTTAGAGATCTTGTCAACGAAGTAACTGTTAATTGTTTTTGTGGTGTGACTTGTAATTTCCCCAAGGGAACTTGGTCTTTCGAAATTCCAACGGTGCTATAAATGGTTGAATATAAATTCTTTAATACATACTTAAAATTTATAGAATTAAAAATTCGTTCTTACTCTCTCTGATGACCGAACAGCATATAAACAAAACTAACAAAATATAGCATGCGATCGGCGATCGCAAAAGAAATAACGAAAACACACAGAAAAAACAATTGTGTTATTGTTTTTATATAAATAAAGTATATTTTATATGAATGTGACTGTTAAGAAAAACAAATGACAATAAAACAAAATCCATAAAAAAAATCTATCACATTCAAGTTTTATTGTAACTGTATATAAATTAAATTAAAGTTACTCAGTAGATGGATTTAAAAATTATGGATTTTGCAGAAAAATATAGATGTCCATACTATTTTGTTCGTGTTTTCACTTCTGATGTAGTATATTTTCTTTGATATAATTTATATCAGGGGTTAAATCCACTATTATTACGAATAATATAGAACATTTTTCATCTCATCCATTAAACCTTTGCGCCGCTTGTCCACCATGAGCACAAGATTTACTCACTGTAAATTTTAAGTGATAAATATTTAGTTTTAGCAGAACCATAATTTTGAAAATTACTATCCCTTGCCAGTCACTGTATTTTAAAAATGGCAAGCTCGACAACAAAGTTAATGGTCGTTTTCAATATAAAACATCGTCATTAGTGTTGTTGAATGACTTTTTGCATATTGGACTAAAAATTAAAGACGATCTCTTAAAGAAAATTTAAGGGTACTGCTCTTAGACGGTATTTAGCTATTAAGACCCTGAATCGATTGGCAGTGGTCGAAAAAAATCAATTTTTGATTGGATTCTACTTACCAAAATTCTGTTTCATCAAGGAATAGATTATCAGTTCAATTGACATTAAACATTAAAAAAAAAACTAAAATAAATAAAAAAATAAAAAATAAATTGGGCAAATTTTTTCAACATAAACGATTGTGATTAAGTTAATGCACTTGGACTACTGTGGCTATGCCCCAGTGATGTTTTGTGATGTCTATTCGATTCATTAGGATTATTGTGTCCCAGCATGACTCTTTCAACAAAAATTTTTACCAAGATCTTTGGAAACAGAAGCTGGATATGTGTTTTTATCCAAATTAAAAACTTTTAAACTTTCACAAAATGTTTCCGTATCCAAAACAATTCTTAATTTTAAAAAAACTTAGACATTTTTTGTATTAACACCAGAGCTTTGGTAAAACTGCATTTGAGTAGTAACTTTTGTAATTAGACCAAAGGAACAAGAGTAGTATGGCATGTATGTGGCTTAAAAAGCTTTTAAATCATGTACTATGCAAACACATATATAATATGGAGTGTTCCAATAAGGATGCTCGATTTGTTTTTTTTCGAAAAAAATAATTTGTTATTCTCTACTGAACAGTTTACAACAAATTTGACGAATATTGTTTTAACAACATGGATTCTATAATATATAACAAAATTATAGCATCCCTATTAAAACACCCTTTATAAAATGCCGCAAACAATTTGTTATTTACATAAAGCTTTAGAAGAATTTTTTCCTTATTGTTTGTCTTTTATCAAAGATCTTTTCATGTTCGGAATTTCCGGAGTGCTTTTTCGAATAAAGCTTAACATTTTTTTTTATATGATGATCACAATCAAAATAAAAGCTTTTTTTTATATGACAATTTATTACTTTTGTATTTATACAAATATATTTTTGTGAAGTGGATGGACCAAATTTTATTATATTCTAAAACCGAAAAAAAAAAAAATTAAAATTTGTGTATAATAAATTACAAATTTTTATAAACTTTTTATTTGTTGTATTTATTATTTTTATTTGTAAAAGTTATTTGTTTCAATTAAAAATTAAATTTAAAAATAAAAACATTAAAATAAAATAAATTTGTGTCCTTGTTTTTGATCAAAATTGAATACAAAAAAAAAAAAAAAAATAGGAAAATTTATTTATTTTCCAACGTGGAACCCGCCTATCCCTCTCTCCTGTTACACGAATGAAAAAAATAGAATTTTACTATTTGTGTGTAGTATAGTAAATTGCTGTTGGAGGATTCCACGGTTAGAAGCTAAATATTAAACTACTGTGGTCGGTTTTTATCATAGTAGGACATTTAAAATGGAGAACGATGTATCTGCCTATTAGGCACTGAGGCATAAATTATATGTACTAATCAACGAAATATTTAACGTTGGAGGTGATATACTTTTGTTGAATTACTAGGTGTACTGACGACGATAATCTATATTAGGGTAAGACATCGATAAGAGTTATCACTATAGTGACAATGACAGTGCAAAGGCTACCATAGGCATATTTAACCGCAGGAACTAGAGGTACCTAGAATATAACAATTTAGTGACTCACATTGTTGTGTTGAAATAAGGTCTGCTTTAGGTAATTTTTAGCGAATCAGTATTTACTGGCAATACTTCAATGAGCCATAACGATGTAAAATTTGAACGAGTTCAAATTTTGCATTCATAATATTTATTGGGTGAGTTGCTTCCTGTGATAACACAGTAAAAAACGGGTAAAACCACCAGGCAAATATAATATGAAGGTCTTTTCGAAGGCATGAAAAAGAAAAGTATAATTATCTTTATAAAGAAAGGTGAACGAAATCCCACGAACGCAAAACTGATAACCGGCAGTTTAAGTTGCATGTTTCAGTGTGGTGGGAATTTTAGTGACGAGCAGTTTGGGTTTAGGGAAAAAAGTTCAACAGAAAATCCTTTGTTGAAAATGATTAACATATAGTCGGGGAAAATATAAGTTCTTGGAGACTTCCTTATAACGTGTTAGGCGCTTTCGATAATCAACAAAGTAGTTAAGAAGTAGAAGTTGTAAATGACAAATTATTGCTTTTGGCAGGTAACTCTAGACATAGATTAGAAAGTAACATAAAGAATAAAACTACTGCATTGCAACTTTGAAATGTAAACTTTATCAACCATAATCTTTATAGTTCAACTGGGAAGGGAGTGTGAATGGAGTGGTGTTATTTCACATGTCAAAATGATTGCAGAAAGTGGTAAAAAAGTTATCTTTTCTTTAGAACTAGGAGTCTAAAAAAATCGAAGTCTTAAACAAAGTAGTGGTTGCACTAATTTTTAAGCTTGTCATGGGTAAGCTAACAGAATAATTTTTCTTACCGTAGAACTGTATAAAAAGAAACAATTCCTGTGTTAGGGATGCCAACTGCATATTGTTGTGAATATGAGTTGAACAAAGTTATGAGAAAATTATAAGCTAAGGGAAATTGGTACTACAAGTAGGACAAAAAAAGCCAAATTTACTGGTTTGTCAAAAAGCAGATGCGAAAATATTTGATTGAAGTGTTTCAAGAGAGATGGTACACCGTTGGATGAGACGGTGGTCATGATAATGAAACCGTAGACCACTTGTTTTTCTACTGCAATCATGAAGACAAAACAAACCACTTAATGATCGAGTTGAGTGCAGAGAGGTAAACCAGCCATCACGTTTTAATAATTCCAAGAAACATCATACCTTTCGAGAGGTTCTGTAATAATTTTCCAAGCAATAAATAGTGCATGTTTCTACAAAGCTCTGATCCTAGAATATGCATTTAACAGATAAATTATGTCTACGCAATTCCTCCGTAGATTTTTGAAATAGCAAAAGTGGTCAAAATCAGTCAATTATGGCCGCTTTACTACTAATTCTTTACACTTTAATCAATTATATCCCACCAAAAACGTCATTACTCCGTTGAGTGCTTTCCACTATATGTCCTAGACCGTCGAAGATTATATGCAATTACATTGAATGACTTCTTATTTTTAGAACACAGTGGTACGGGAAATAATAGCTTAGCCACTAAGTTCTCTCGTTTAGATCGGCTGCTTTCATATGATAAAGCAAATTGCAAAAAATCGGGATCACCTCATATTTCTAAGGTTAGTGGCTATTTATTTTTTGCAAAGTGTTCTCAAAGGGTCGTATTATAGCTTCACACAAAGATTGTGGGTTCTGATGCTGATTTGTGCCGTGATTGCTATATATAGATAAAATGCAGATCTCCTTTGAACTAAAAAATCAAAGACATTTTAGATTTATCATCCTCCTGTAAAGTTTAAAGTTGAAATAACAAAATAACAAAAAATTCTTAAGGATACAAGAACAGCCAAAAATAGTAGTATGGCACAAATAGTATGGCAAAAATAGAGCTGACCATCTCAGAAAAAATAGATTAAAAAAATATATTATGAAGATGTGATAAAGCAATGCCCTAGAAATAAAATGACATAACTCCTTTAAAATGCCGAAATCATGCAAGTGGCATTAGTTGGATTCAAAAAAAAATTAAAGAACCGAGCTAATAAGCAAAGCAAATCAAATGTTCTATAAGCGGAATTTCTCAAACGGATCACATACGAATTGCCCATTATCAACATTTAGCAATCAATTACTGAAAATAAACTGAGATTGCAGAACTAACGCAGCAACTTGCACAGTTTCAAAAGTCATGTACAGCTTTTATTTTAGGTAATCACCATCGCTCTAGGAGTCCACGATTATCAAGATAAACACAATTTAGACCGAAGAGCAACTGCAGATTCAGGTGTAAATAAAGATTCTGTCGAATTTATACTCCAAAATGAGGTTTCAACGAAATTGCCCAACTTTTTAAACGAATAAATTCTACTGTCCATAAATGGTACATAGTCAAGTTACCATTTATAATCCGCCATCTTGTTTACTATATCAAAATAATAATTTAAGTTTTTTTGTTGATTCAGACTCTGTTGTATCTGTCATTCCCGTATCATATTTTCAAGGGGAAAGTTCTTAAGTTAGAAATGGATTCGGTAAATTATTATAGAAGTTTGCTATACCTTCACTGAATTATCAAACTATAAATGTTTCAGAACGTGTTCTAGCCATAACTCAGTGCCCATATCCTACCTCGATTAAAACAACTAAAAAGTTCGTCGGGATAGTGAATTATTATCACCCTTTCATCCCGCAGTTAGCCAAAACTAATTTACATGCACTTAACAGCATTAAGAAAATGAATCAAAATCAGGAACCTTACTTGGTCTGATGAATGCAATAACGGATGCAAATTATTTATCAGAGTTTACAGTTTATCGTCTGTGCATTGTAACTCTAAAATTGTCTGGATATTTGGGACTTAACTAATTGGGGCATTCTGTAGATCACATGTTCGTTTTTTTACCTGAAAAATTGCTGATTGGGATATAAAATCCAAATGGTGGGATTTAAATGAAATAACTAGGGGTTTATGGCCATGGTAGACTGTAAAAAATCGACCTTTCACAAAATATTGAAAATTATCTGGATAATTATTAATTTGAGTCAACGGCATTCACCATAGCTTCAATTTTTATAAGGCTAGTTTGTAATTCTTTAAACGATGGTGCTGACTTTCCCAATACTCTATATGAAGATGGGTTTTGATGGATTTTACTCCAGCTTTCCATAGACAGCCAAAGTGCGGGACTGATGGTGGTGTTGTGTTCCATTCTATTTGATGTGTGCTCAGAAATGATGATACCTGATCGTTGTGCCTCTTGGTTGCTCATATTTTGAGGAACTTATTGGCGCATTATCACTATATTAGGTACTTGGTAGTCTTATTCCTTCTGTGAATCTCTTAAGTCCGGCTATATATCCATTGGTTGTTAAATCCCTCACGACTTCAAAGCCAATACTTTACGATTTTCTCGGTTATTTGATAGCTTCTTAATAAGACAACCGCATGATTCGTAAAGCACGGAATTTTTGAATTTTGTAAATGGTCAACTTTTTGTAATAAGTAGTTTTCGACTACAAATGGATGCAGCGCGGCCGATTTACTACTATTTTTAATTAAACTATGTCTTTGTATAGTAGTAAAACGAAAACTTCTCTATTTTGTAGATTCATTAATTCACAGAAAATTCGGACCATAATTCCACATAACTCCGTTAACATAACATAATTCCAGTAGCTTGTCAATTATGAAACTCATGTGATTTGCCATGAGACAGTTCTATTTTCTAGGGATGTTGGAAAGCCATGAATGGTGCTTGAAATATTTCTACCACTTTGTGAAGCCACTTAACCAATCGTGAAGATTGGTTAACTTACTATTTTTGTTAACAACAGAAATTGCAGTAGTATTTTAAGCGATATGGTGCTGGTGAAAACTATCCAAGAGGTGGATAAGATAAAATTTTTGGTATATTGTTTAAAACTTTAAGACTGTTTGATCTCCAATATCGTAAATTGAACCCAGCATGAGACGATGCAAGTAGTAGATCGTTGCAAAATTTAACCGCCCGGCCAATGGAATCAGAACCGATCAGAAAGCCATCGGCGTAAAATCGGCCTGTAATGGTGCATCTTATCTTGAGGAGTTTCAGGCCATAGGGTTCTCTGTAAATTTTAGTGTTTAGATCGACTAAAAACTTGCAATGCCAGCATTGTGAAAAGATCATCCTGAATTGTGGGTCGCATTTTTAAAATGCCATTTAATAACCTTTGTCGGGATTCTGTAACGGGATTGGGCTTTATTGTTATGCATTTTTCATTAATTACTTCGTAAAATACATCTGCGTCTAGAATTATGTCAGTGGCACTTGGCAGATGAAATAATGGAGCAGCAAGACAAATCTCATTGACTTTTTTTACGTCAATTTGATGCAATATAATTGGCAGGTTGCTGTTTTTTTTAACTGCGGTTTGTTCCTTCTATTCGGATTTTATTGTTATTATTTACTGCGTTGGCACTGGCTGCTTTGCTGTTTTTGGTGTCTTCATGTAAAAGTGTGTATGATGATTTACTCTGTACTTTAAACATAAATCTTGTTTGCGTTCAAATTTGTAGCATTTATGTAAAGAATGTGACTTCTTGCAACATATGCTTTCGAATTTGTTGGTGGTAATGTGTGCTTACTGTCTAGAAGAGATTTTGAGTGGTTTGATGTTTAGCTTACTACTTTCTAGTGCGTCTCATCCGCAATGAAGAAAATTATGAAAATGGTCCAAAGTGGGCATATGCTTTTGCACCGATTGCAGTTAAGTTTCATTGTCCACTTTACTTAATAATAAATGCGGAATCCATTGACCTTCTATCCTGCAAAACTCGTTCCTCAAAGAAGTTAATTTTAAAAAACTGAATTCCAGTTGTACAATTATTGTAAGTTGCCCTCTCGTACCTTATTGAGAGTGGGGGTACTCAAGCGGTCCTTTTGGCCCGGGATCGGTCGCTTAATCGTGTCGGAAGAACCAACCTATATTTTCATTAGATTTTTTTTCTCGCGTAAATTTAAATTATTGACAGTTTGGTCATCACATGCGTAAACGTATCTTTGGATACGATTATCGACTGCTTTAAAATCCAAACCAGCAGTTTTTCGCGCCAAGGTTTTTCAGCGATTGCCAATATTTTTTGCTGAGATAAAAAATATATTTTTTAAAGATGCAGGTAGACAGTTTAGAGACCTAATCATAGTCCTACGACAAGCAAACGACACTGTAAATTAAAACCTTAATAAATTCTAATAAAATACTTTTGAATTATTATCATATCACAAAAATATGACAGACCACTCCCAAGGAGATTTAAATATTTCGTCTTTCAATCGTTTTAAATTGGCAAAGTGAGATAATTTTGAAGTCACCCCATATTTGCTGTAATCCAATTTGAAAAATTATATACAAATATTATACGACACTTAAAAATTTTAAAATCTTAAGTCACACTAAAAATGAATACATAACCCATTTTTTTTTTTCATAAAAATGTTCACCAACAAAGCGAAACAAGCGTTTCAGGATTAACATAAAACGAACAAAAACGTTTCCCATCATAATAATGATGAAGCATACAAAAACCCAAATAAATCAAAGGGATTGATTAGATATTTTGTGATGTTAAAAAACAAAAAAAAAATGTTGATTATAAATTCTAACCACGTGGCTATAATCCATAATGCAATATATTTGGCCTGAAAAATTATTCCACCCCTTTTGTTGGTTCGGTTTGGTTATAATTTTTGGGAAGAATTATTGTCGCTGTTATCTATTGATTGTTTGATATATTTTCATTATATATGTATACACTTTGTGTGGTGTTGGTGAAAAATAAAAAATAAAATTTTCCGACCCAAAAAAAAAAATGAAAATAAATAAACGAAACATAATAAATGGAAAATTCGTATATTTTTTCAGTATTGTGAAAGATTTATAATGACATATTGATAATAGACTGACTGGATGGTAATACGACTTTTATTTTCCATTTCAGAGAGGCTGGGTATATATACAATGATTGTAAAAATGCAAAAATAAAAATTGGCAAATTATAATTTTGATTGACAGAAAATGGTTAAGGGTAATTGTTATAAATAAATTGTCACAAATTATTGTGGCTTTAGTTGCTGGCTATACCCCAAAAAAAATAAAAATCGAGATAATATTAGGGTACATATTGATATCGAAAATGTATATTATCCTTACAGTAAAAAAAGGATTAATTTAACCAATTTTCACGATTTTCTGAGTCATAAACAAGTGTTATGGTTATATTATAAAATTTTCCACTCGAAACGAATTAAAAGAATAAACCAAGTGAATTTGGGGCATATAACTATATACAGATTACTTAACATACAGGCGGTATCCCCGAACCACAATTTAATCTTAATTTAGTTTTCCACATCTTTTGGAAATAAAGAGCATCCGAATGAAAATTTTATGATAAAATCCAGAATCGAAAAGCTAATACAAATGTTTTGTGTACTGAGTTTTCCATTTTCGTTCTTATTTATTTTGCATATCCAGAGCATCTCTGAATTTATTTACAGTAGAGTATAGTGGAAATGCAAAGTAGTTTTTCCAAATCAAAATGAAAATATTTAATCATAAATAATACAATTTTCGTAAACAAAATTAAATTTTATGTTCAGTTCGTTTCAGCCAAAAAAATTGCAAACTCCGCTATTGAGTTCAAGTTATTCACTTGATGTAATGAATAGTTAACGTCCATGCTTGCACCTATTTAAAGTTAGCCAAATTCCTCGAAATATCTCACTGTATAACCAGTCTACAGTCTTACTTTATTTTTCAGTCCTTTATTTTCATCTAAATAAACAGCTTATTTAGATGAAGCCTATACTGTAAGTTCTAGAATGCAGCAAACTGGGAGTATTGCAAGTGGTACTTGATCTGTTCTTCCTAGATATTTAGGTCATCAACGATTCTGTTGACTTAAAAATGGATCATTGATTTTATCACTATACTTGGTCTTTAGCTGAGAAAAATTAGTACATTTTTTGGCACTGTTGCAACTCAAATAAGATTATCCTTACCAGCGTGAGTTTCCAAAATCTGCCCAAATTTCCACCGTGTGACAGAAAGCGCTACTTTAATAGCATGAAAAAATTTACCACCAAGTTTGACTGGCAAGTTATCTATTAGGTTCGCTGCTGATGTTGGTAAATAAAGTCAGTTCTAAAAAGCTAACCCCTTTGCTAATTTTTTTGCTCAAAAATTATTTGTTGAAATTCAAAAATATTTTATAGCAATTTTTTATACTGATGACCAGAGCTTTTGATTAATGTTTCATGCATCACAATCGCGCCACTATTACGTGTTGTATTGCGCATAAAATCAAATTCGTAAATTTGAAAATGCTAACTTCTTTGATAATTTTTTTGCTCAAAAATTATTTGATGAAATTTAAAAATATGTCATAGAAGTTTTTATACTGATAACCAGATATTTTGATAAGGTATCAAGCATCACAATCGCGCCACTATTACATGTTGTATTGCATATAGAATCCAATTCGTAAATTTGCAAAAGCTAACCCTTTTGCTAATTTTTTTGCTCAAAAATTATTTGTTGTAATTTAAACATATTTCATAGCAGTTTTTATATTGATGACCAGAGCTTTCGATTAATGTATCATGCATCACAATTGAGCCAGTATTACGTGTTGTATTGCATATAAAATCAAATTCGTAAATTTGCAAAGGCTAACCCCTTTGATAATTCTTTAGCTCAAAAATTATTTGTTGAAATTTAAAAATATTTCATAGCAGTTTTTATACTGATGACCAGAGCTTTTGATTTAGATATCGTGCATCACAATCGGGCCAGTATTACGTGTTGTATTGCATATAAAATCAAATTCGTAAATTTACAAAAGCTAACCCTTTTGCTAGTTTTTTTGCTCAAAAATTATTTGTTGAAATTTAAAAATATTTTATAGCAGTTTTTATACTGAAGACCAGAGCTTTTGATTAAGGTATCATACATCACAATCGTGCCACTATTACGTGTTGTATTGCATATAAAATCCAATTTGTAAATTTACAAAAGCTAACCCTTTTGCAAATTGTTTTGCTCAAAAATTATTTGTTGAAATTTAAAAATATTTTATAGCAGTTTTTATACTGAAGACCAGAGCTTTTGATTAAGGTATCATGCATCACATTCGGGCCACTATTACATGTTGTATGGCATATAAAATCAAATTCGACAATCTGCAAAGGCTAACCCCTATGCTAATTTTTTTGCTCAAAAATTATTTGTTGAAATTTTAAAAAATTTTATAACAGTTTTTATATTGATGACCATAGCTTTTGATTAGTGCATCATGCATCACATTCGGGCCACTATTACGTGTTGTATGGCATATAAAATCCAATTCGTAAATTTGCAAACGCTAACCCCTTTGCTATTTTTATTGCATCAAAAATAAAGGCTAATCTTCTTGCAAAAGATTTTTGAGCAAAAGCAAAACTTTTTGCATAAAAAATATAAGGCTAACCCTTTTGCATATTTAGCAACATCCGTGTGAATAAAAATAACTTTTCTTGTGTGGGAGCTAGAACTTCAACGCTACTGAACTTTTTATCGTTGATGAAATTATTGTTTTACTCGCCAATGGCTAATCCGGCTGGTACGTTTATATCCGACCATACATGATTCAATTACAGAACAAGATTACATGTGACTTATTTTCGTACATTAAGGTAGAAGGAGACAAAAAAGGAAGAACGTGACACTAGGGGAAAAAAAGAAAAACTTGTTTTTACAACTATAAATTTTCATGCTAAACTAAACCATTGTCGTGTATGTACATATGTAAGGTTGTGTTTTTTTTGGTGTTTTTTTTTTTTTTTTTAATGTAGGTTTTTGTTAAAAAAAACACTGTATACAACAGGAAACGTTGACAATTAAAAAAATATACACAGACAACATAAAACAACAACAAAAAAAAAAAACATTTGGTTTTTGGTATATGACAACAATGACAGCTAAAATTATTATCGTATTATGCATTTTGGTTGTTTATAAATTTTTACGAGAAGGCGCTAGTGAAATTTATGATTTACTACACAGACAAAGCTACACAATCTGTTTTAAAATGTAATCTACATTTTAGTGATAACTTTTGCCACAAGTTCAATGTTTTGGTGATACCAACCAAAAGCCTTCGACATAAATAAAAATTGATTATGCTTGTTCTATAAACATATAGTTTGATGCAAGTTTAAAAGTAGCATGATTGATTTGCATATTTTGTAGGTTCAGATTTTCTACTGTACTTCAATCCGTCATTATAATTACTTTTGTGTATTTTTTAACCCTTACTTCTGTATTTTGAGGTAGCATTACAATTATAGTCGACAGGTGTGAAACCAGCATTGACTAAAACTACAGTAATTCATAGATGTTCATATAATTTTGAAGTATCTTCGTTGCTTTCGGCTCCTGACAAAAAATCATCCATGTAAAAAGTCATTTTTGGTTACAGCACATGTATCTGGAAAGTGATGGCAATTTTCTTGAGCTATGTGATATAAAATAAGGATTGCCAGAAATCCTGAATAAGTCATTTCATATGTAACCGTCATTAACAAAAAATGTTTAAGTTTTTCTCTGATTTTCCCGCCATACAATTCTTTGCAGGTCCCAGTCAGTTTATTAATCGTTACCTGTCGAAACATTTGTTCGATATCCGAAACCATTGCTATCTTGGAATCTTCTTTGATTGAAGATTTTTATTTTGTTTTTTTGGCCGAAGCTCTCCCAAGTCTTCCACGGTTAATTTTTAACATCCTACCTTACGCCGTCACCAGCAAAATCGAGGACACACGGACGCAGGTTCGATTTTAAATCCATCTGCACATTGCATTGCTCCAGTCAGCCTGTACTGACATGGACGATGGTTCGGCCCATGGATTCTGCACTCCAACAGGGAGTCATAGTTATGTTCTTCGTCATTACTGATCGTAATCAGGGAATGAAAAATTCCTTTTGAAACCCTCCCTTGTTGGGATTCGAACCTGGTACCTCCCGTTTCAAGCACCGCATCTTTAACCACTGCGCCAATTACTCGGTTATAATAATGTCGATGCATAAAATCATGGCAACTTCGTTTGATTCATAAAAAACTTGGGTCAGCTAAACGAAGAGCGGCTAGTTGTTTCAGTTCTTTAACAAAATGTCTACGACCAGTGACATAAGCTCAGAATTTGAAAAATTTAAATAAAGGATGGTCCCTGTGGTTCGGAGGCATTCTCCCATGGTTCGTAAAAAACTTAAAAATGAGCGTTTTATCATTAGATTTCCATTACAAACTCCTTGGCTTATCGTAGGAGGCGACTATATAAAGGTTGGATCGCTGGGCTGACTTCACGCATCCGTAAAATAACCTAATTGTTAAAAAGTTCAACAAAAGAAAACATGGATACCGCTAAAAATATATTAGACCCACGATTATGTAAACGGACGCGTGGTTTAGAATCAGTAAGTGGAACGTGGAGTCAGTAAGAAAATCAGGCGTTTTTGATGGCACATTATCAGTCATGAAAGAGTATCGCTTGTAATTCGTTGCTTTCCACAAATCTCGATGGCTAAAAAGTGGAAACCATGTGTCCCAAGGTTATACATTGCTTCACAATGCCGATAAAAGGGGAAGAATGATGTACTTTGTGTTACGCATGACCTCATTGTGGCTAGCACAATCTTCCCTCATAAAAATATCTAGTGGAAATATGGACACACAGTCGTAATACGTCCCGTAGTCAAATTGACCGCATTTATTAATTTTTAAGAGAAACTCAAGAATCGATCTTATTGGTCGGTTACCATATTTGTAGGCAGTGATCATAAATTGGTCATCGTAAAGTTAAGCAGTTTTCGTACAATTCAGGAGTTGCAGAACACAAAACTTGCGTCATCTCCTTACATCTACAATTTCAGAATCTTATTAGCAATAGCATTATGGAAACCAATCCCCTTTCTGATGATGTGAACGTTCTATGTGAGGCACTAAAAACTTAGGTTGTCGGTGCTGCCCAGGCGACTTTAGGTATGGTAAATATTAATCCCAAAAATAATTTGTTAGATGATGAGTGACGTCTTGCTGTCGATCAACAGAATATAGCCCATAAAAAAGCGCGAATACATTTTACAATCATACGGAATTACAAAATGGTCCTTACTAGATGAACCGCCAAGCAAATTTGTAGACAAAAACAACATGAATACAGTTGAAGTCTTAAGAGTCCTACAACTCAACAGTGATCATAGTTTTCGTAACTTTTTTGCAGGAGTCAACGGACTGAACCATACTTTTAGACCTAGGTTTATCACCATTCGTGACCAAAACAGAAATCTCCGTATTAACATTGATGCAGTGCACAGCATACAAATAATTACCTTACACAATATTGTAGAGTATCACTCTCCTGGCGGAAGAAATTGTTGGAGAATACCGAGGAGGATTTTACCCGAGCCGGTGAGTCACTGAGAAATCGAGTTGGATTTCTTGGTATTCTTGGATTTCCAACAAGCATATGATCCAATCCATCGGGATAGTTTATGGTTTGCTTTACAACATCTGGAATTACCGGCCAAATATGGGCGGTTGTGTAAAATGACTGTTATACAGTCACAATGTTGTGTCAAATTTGGGAACAGGCAATCAGGGTTTTTTGCAATTAGCTCCGGGGTACAGCAAAGGGATGCTCTGTTCCCGATAATTTTTATCTAATGTTAAAATTGGTCTTTCGTAAAAGTGAAACACCTCAGGATAACATCTTGTATGGTCAGGCTAACCAGGTTCTGTCTAAACTGATGATATCTGTATTATTGGATTGAATGACGACGGTGTCAGAGAACTACTAGATCCATTTGTATGATTCTCAGCTTCCATTGGTCTCAAAAACAAAATATATCGGATCCTTTGTTGGGTCCCTTGTCATGATGATTGTGAAGGAGAGGATATTAAATCGCGTTTGTCGCTGGCACGTGTGCTTTGTATGCCTTACGCCCGCTGCTAAAGTCCAAATAGCGACAAACTAAATTTATACAAGGTGTTGATTAGACTCGTTGTCAAGTATGATTGTGAGAGTTGAACCTTGACGGATGAGTATAAGAAATGCATAATGACATTTGACCGACAAATAACCATCAAAAGATTAGGAGTCAAATGCACAAGCACTTATAAGCACAGTTGGGCCGGTACTTTACCTGGAAAATGAATTGTGTCGGAAATGATAAAACAAATTTCACGGGTTATGGATTTAAAATTTAATAAGTCAGTAATGTCAAAAATGTTATTATTATAGAGACCGATAAGGTGAAAGACATTGAATTCTTTTTAAGCAACAAGAACTTGAAAGAGGCTGGGCTTGTAGCTACAATGCCAGAAAAAAAAATTGCCAAAGTTATTGTTTACTAGGCAAACAGTTTAGAAAAGCTCGAGGATATCAAAATCACAACAATTACCCAAAATAATGAAATCAAAGATAGGGACTATCTTTTAAGTTTTATTAAGTTTGGTTTCAAAATCGAGCCCAGAAACAAAAATGTCGCTCGTTGGGTCAGCAATTTTGCTAAAATGTGGAGAAACATTATTTGGTCTTCTTGCTGAGTTTTCGACTATGTCTGAGCTCAAAGGCGCGTTAACTGCCGTACAACTAGACACATTGTAAAGTCCTACAGCATTAAGGAGGAAATTTGAGAACCATGCTCAGATAATGGACATAACCACAAATCGTGTACTAAGAAAGACTAACTACACTAACTGCAAAAAAACTAACAAAGCCTTCGACCCTCCTCTAGAAGAAAAATATGCAAATCATTCAAACAGACATTAGACTTAGTCATTAGGGAAAATGTTTATGATAATTTAAGACCGCATAAACCCTCAATTGAAAATTGTCCACCTTCAAATTCAAAATGCCAACATTCTTGGACATTAAATAAGACAGAGACACTAAGAAACGGAGATTGATACTGCAATGGAGAATCCAATATTTATGTTACACTTGTGAATGGGTTAACAAACTGTTTCATCGATACTCTACTTCCTGACTTTACTGTGACAAAGGACAAAAAAGCGCCAAAAAAAGTTAGAGCGAAACAATTTGTAACACCATGAACTTGCGATGTGTAGAAATACAGCAACGATGAAAATGGTCTTGATAATATTGAGGTTGAAGCGTCTGAAAGAGGCTTAAAATATAACCAGGTACTATATTCTTCTTGGATGACTGTCTGTGTCCTGTCTATAGAATAGTAGGAAATTTGCCATGGCCAAGAAGTAAATGAGGTTATAATATATAATATTGTTGCAAGAAAAAGTTGCTATAGGTATAAACTTAGAAAGTGTCCAAAAAGTTAATTGGTTCTCTCAGATGTGAAAATTATGTTTTGCAATATGGTATCAAAGCTTGGTTCCACATAAGCGAAAAGAGCATTTGTGAGCTTTACAGCTGTAGTATTGTTACGGCATTTAAGAATTACTTTGACACTGTTCTAAACAATACAGATAGTGCAAGTTCCAACAAAACTCTGACGCCAAACTAGGTATCTAAAATACATATGATTACGTACTTTATTCTACAAAGCTAGATGTGTACTGCAACATTTTACTGCACCACTATACAAAAAAATACTGATAATGCGTAAGTGACGTAACGTAACATAACTAATATAGTAATAATAGTAATAACACTAATAATGAAAGGTCAGTACGTGACACCTAATAAAGTCGTAGACTATGTACGTATATACACATATTTCCTACACAAAGTAGCAACAGCACATTTAAAAAAAAAAAAAAAAAAATCTACAAAACAGCAACATAAATATTTCCGCTTCTATATATACACAGAGCTTCGCACTCAAAACTAAGTGTATATCGTTATAGTGTATAGTACGGTATGATAGTTGAACACAAAGTAACGACAAAAAGGTAAGATGTCGATGGTAACAGGTAAATAAAATGTTGTATACATAAACTTCCTTCTAATCGTATATACTTACACACACATCCATATGAAAACGTATATATACACGCACACACACACATTTAGCGTAATGTTATTAGCTACAAACAAAAAATGTTCGAACAAACGTGTTAAACCATTCAATACTACTATTCCACATCCCATAATATATATTACGTGTACTTAAGAAGCGAAAGAAAATGTAATTTTCTTCTTGTTGATTTGATGTCGAAAAATATGAAAAATTTAATAAATTTTCTTTGCCCGCTTCTTCCTTCCCGCACAAAAACGAGATTGACCGAAAGACGTAAATATGATGAAAATTAAAATGAAAAATTCGTAATCTGACATTTGTACGTGTGTGTGTCTATACATATATAGGAGTGTTCAATTTTCGAATGAACGGGTGATAAAAGAAAAATTATATTGTGATGGACATAACCATTTAAAGGAGTCTCCATTTGGTTTGTTTGTAAATTGAAATTTGAAAAAATATAGGAGCAGTGCTGTTCCAAAAGTAGTTTTTTGCCATCTGGTTACTTTGTATATTTTTGTAAAACATACTTCCATATGTAAACAAACAACTTGGGCAGGATTGAATAACTCCATCAAATTTGGAAGTATTCAAATTAGTGCTTCTCGACCAATAAATAAATAGCCTGATTAGTGATACTTGAATCAAAAGTTCCCGATATAAGCATAAATACTGTTGCAAAACCTTCATACATTTGCATAAATTTTGGGAGTTAGTCCACAAAATTGTCAATATGCATAAATTGAGCAATAAAACACGTAACAGTGATCCGATTTTGAAAAGTGATACTGTAAACAAAAGCACTCGTCAGAAGCATAAATACTGTTGCAAAATATTCATACATTTGCATAATATATTTTCAAGCATAAAATCAGGCAAAGGGTTAGCCTGCAAAATTCTCAATATGCATAAATTGAGCAATAAAATACGTAACAGTGGTCCGATTTTGCTAAGTGACAATTTAATCAAAATATATTGATATAAGCATAAATACTGTTGCAAAATATTTAAAGATTTGCATAACTTATTTCTGAGCATAAAAATCAGGCCCACAAAATGTTCAATAAATTGGGCAACAAAATACGTAACAGTGGTCTGCTTTTGATGAGTGATACATTAAAGAAAAAATCTCGATGGAAGCCTAAATAATGTTGCAAATTATTCATACATTCGCATAAATTATTTTCGAGCATACAAATTAGGCAAAGGGTTAGCCCACAAAATTGTCAATATGCATAAATTGAGCAATAAAGCACGTAACAGTAGTCCGATTTTGATGAGTGATACATTAAACAAAAATTCTCGATGGAAGCATCAATAATGTCGAAAAATATTTATACATATGGATAACTTATTTTTGAGCGTAAAAATCAAGCAACGGGTTAGCCCGCAAAATTGTCAATTTACATAAATTGAGCAACAAAGCACGTGGTCCGATTTTTACGAGTGATACTTTAAACAAGTCAACATGGAAAAAACGTCAAATATTCTGGGGCTACACTGGTTCAAGGTGTTAAATTTTTGACTTCAGACAATCGAAATATAGCTAGTTCTGATCAAAAGTGCTTCGAAGATTTAGGAAGACGCCTCCGATTTGTAAATGCCTACATTTTAATTTTTTTTATTTTTTTTTTATAAATGTTCAGAGCACTTAGGATATAGGTATGTATATCCTTTATATGAAAGTTTTAGCAACAAACACACATCACTACTGCAAAACGTAAAAGGAAGAATTAGGAGGGAAAAAGGTAAGAGAGGAATAAAAGGAATAAAGGTTTTCAGTCTTCTAGTTGTTTACTTTTAAAATTAAGTTTGAATCTCTGTAAATTGTATTCCAAGAGAAACTCTCGTCGTTCAGTTTATTCCACATTCGCGTACTCCTAACAAAAAATGAGTTTTTAAATTTATTGGTCTTCGCGAATTTAATTTCCAGATTATATTGGTGTAACAGGCGTCTTAAATTATGCGCGGACTTTGACAAACCAGGCATAAATTCATAAAGTTCCGATGAACAATGACCATGAAAGTACTTGTAAAATACGCATAAGGCTCCCACATTACGCCTATGGGAAAGAGAATCAAGATCAGATAATAATTTTACGTCTTCAATCATTCGAGATGCTCGGTTTTGAACCCGATCGAGTGCAGTTAAATGAGTTTTCACTGCTCCAGCCCAAATATGAAAATTATAATCCAACCTGGGTCTTATGTAGGTCTTATATATTGTAAGTATTTCGGATGGATTAAAGTAAAACTTACATCGTCGTAGAAATCCAAGACATTTGGCTGCACCAATCGCTGCTTTGTATATTTGTTCAGTCCAAGATATTCTCTTTGAAATAGTTAAACCAGAATCTCAAATATGTCAGACGTAGCCAAGCTGGATTCACCAGTCAGAAAAGACGGTGAATAACCATCAGTTCAGCCAGAAAAAACACAGGTTTGAAATTTGTTGGGATTACATTCAACTCTGTGGGTTCACCCCATTTAAGAATGGAATTGAGATGGAATCGCGTAAGGCGGTCATTCATAGCCATTCTTTCTGCGAGAACATTGTTTCGCGATGAAGAAGAAAGTAAACTGTAGTAGGTGGAAAGTGAGCTGTCATCAGCATAGGAGTATATTGGATTGAGAATTGCTGATAGAAGATCATTGATGAAATCCCCGAGGAACACCAGCGTTTATAAGATGTTGATCGGAACTCTCACCATCCACCACCATTTGAATTTTGTGACAAAGAAGAAAATGCTCCATAAAATTAACCAACCGTGAAGGCCAACTGCCCTCAATTTACACAGCAGACCCTTGTGCCACACGCGATCAAATGCTTTTGAGATATCGAGTGCAATGACTTGAGATTCACCAGATTGATGAATGCTTCTGTTCCATTGTTCAGTAACAACATTAATTAAATCACCTGCTGAACGCCCTCCGCGAAATCCATACTGACGATCAGATTAGATGATTAGCTTCCAAATATTTCATCAGCTGGAAGTTGATTATAGTCTCAAGTACTTCAGAAAGCACCGAGACGATAGCGTTTGGGCGATAATTTGAAGGGTCCGATATACTGCCCTTTTTTGGCACAGGATGTATGTTAGCAGTTTTCCAGATGGAAGGAAAAATGCCAGAAGACATAGATCGGTGAAACAGATATGATAGTGGCTTAGACAAGGATTTTCAGCAATATTTGAGGAAAATTGGGGGAATACAATCCGGGCCGGCTGACTTGATGGTGTTAATGCTTGCAAGGACTTTAGCGACAACTCTAGATCTAAATATAATGCGGCGCATCGATGAACTGGCTAGAGAGATAATCGAGGATATTAAGTTAGAATCAGGTAAATTAGAGTTTGCTGCAAATTTTCGGGCGAAGAGATTAGATTTTTCTTGAGCTTTACAAAAGATATAGTCCCCAACTTTCAGAGGTAATATTGATGATTTCCTACTGTTCAAGAAGTTTTCCTCTACTTTGCGGGCAACGGACCTAAAGGTCCGATTGCTATTGCCCTGCTTTAAGGAATTTTTAACTCATTCATGATGTATAACTCATTCCAGGCAGAAACTTTCTTGAATTTACCAAAAAAGAAATGGTTATTAATATACTTACTAGGTTTTTCCAGTACCAGCGGATACATTTCTATCAGGCCAGCTCTTTGGTATTTTTAATCGGTTGATGAAGGTTATTATCGACGTATTTTAAGGTTTAGGATGTCCGAAGTGCACAGGCTTCTTAAATAGTGTAATAGTAATTGGTGCGACCAATAAGGTGCATTCCAAAGAGGCTCGCACCGTATTTTAAGGAAATGTTATGTAGTCTAGATAAGTATGGCTCCATTAAATCATTCTTACTACGGATGCATCCAAGTACAGTAATGGCTCTTTTAGACACATTTGGTTTTAGAATATCACCAAGTACAAATTTGTCAGTGAACATCGCAGCTCTTTAGTACAACGGTGCAGGCTATTCAAACCATATTTGAAATTGGACGTCTGCTTGTTTGATATTGGCTCTCAATTCACATTAATGGTTTCCAAAGATTTTGCCGGTTAACAGAATTAAGCATTTGATTTCTGCACCATTTCAAGCAGCTTAGAATGGAAAAGTTGAGTGGCAACTGTTAAAAATTATTACGGTGTTGGTATTTAAAACCCCAATTCAGTATTATGAACGGACGTTGAAATTTCGCCCCAGTCAAACATTGTTTTCTATACATTTTGGACGTTGGTGAAAACAGATGATGCTGTGTTCCACAGTTCTAATGAGTTTTGCCAAAAATGATGGTCGTGTATATTGAGCAAAAAAAAAAATAACGATATCATAATAACAAACCACTTTTTTGGTTAAAAAGCTTTGAACAAACCATCGGAAATAATTTTATGGCTACGTAGAATAATTCAAACAAAACGTCTACCAACCAACCAACAAATAAACAAAACAACATCCATGAGGTTTAATACATAAACACAATAACACTAAAACGTCATTTAATTACAAAGTAGAATTTTTTTTTATTATTTTTTTTTGATTGGAAACTTTTAATTTATAATATAAATTATAATGATTATTATTAATAATTTTTTTTAAATAAATTAAATTATGTTCATGTCATACAATTTTTATTTTTTTTTCATTTTCCTAGAGTAAAAATGGGATAATTGTGTTTTCAACCAAAAATATTTTTCATGAATAAATTTAATTTACATTTAATAATCAAAATGACAAAAAAAAAAGAAAAACGTTAAAAAGTTTTTCACTGAATTTTCCAGTTTTGTGTTTTTTTTTTTTTAATTTTTTTTCCCGTCGTATATAGTGAAATAGAAATGTTCATGTAACCCCTTAACATTTATTTTGTTTGTGTCGTTTTATTTGTGTTGTGTTTTGCCAGATTTTTTCGACATGTACGACGGATAAAATATGCCAATCATTCTTAGAAAAAATTAATTGGTAATGTGGAGGAATTTTTATTTTTGTGTTTTATTAAATCACAATTTAAATTTTAAAATTCATGAACAATGTTTTGGATAAAGTGGTTTTATTGGATTTGTGGTGGGCATGGGTCCATTGTAAGTTTTAAAATGATGATATAAAAAAAATTTATGGTTGGAGAAACGTCCTGGCGTTTTAACAATCATACCAATTGGTTTGCTGCTTGTCTTCAAATGTTCCCGCACTTTATCAGTCCGAATATTGTTTAATCAATTAAACCCAATCATACCATTTTTTTATTATTGGTTAAAGTATTAGTTTGCGTATTTATGCGGCTTCTTTCGATACATCAGGCATAACTTCACTTTGCCTATACTAATCAAAAAAGGCCGAGAAATAGTTCCACAAAGTTTATACCATCCGAATATCAAGAGCACGCAATTCATGCAATCAGCACTAATGGAACGGGTTTTATAGTCCTCTTTGCACATCTTCGCGGTTTGTATTTGACAATTTTGAAATACAATATTTGACACTTGTTGAACACTAAGTAAATCAGATAAATGATTCATCCAAGTGTCGAGCACTGCATCGATGTTAACATGGATGTTTCCACCCTGGTTTCAAAGGGCAAAAGACCTAGGTCTGTAGGTACGGTTAAGTCCGGCGACTCTTTTCAAAAATTTACGAGTACTGTGATTGATTTCCCAAAATGTTACTCCTTACAAAATTCTGATATTGTGCTTTCTCAACTTCGTTTATCAGACAAGTGAAACGTAAGTTTCGTTTTCTTAAGATCCTTGACTTGTATACGAAAGCCATTTTAGCTTTGCAGTGACCAATTGATGAACACTGCCTACAAATTTGGCTGATAAGATCTCAAATTGATTTGGTCAATTTGACTTCAGGACGTCTTACAAGGGTGTGTTCATGTTTCCATTTTTTATGAGTAATGGGCTGGCCACAACGAAGTCATGCGCGATCTCAAAGTACATCATTCTTTCTCCACTATCGATTCTAAATTGTGTTGGGGATGCATATCTATATTAGCACATAAGTCAGTCTAATTTTGACCAGCTTTAACATTAAAGTCCCCAATCACTATTCTCGTTCTCCGATATGGATCCCATCAGATCATCCAAAAAGGTTGTAAAATATATTTTATCTTTGGGTTGGCATCAGTAGGCGCATAAACACAAATGATTGACAGGTGGACTAAAATCGCTTACTTAAACGTAGCTTACACATTATTAACTGTTTTGAAATCCCGTACAGCGTTTTCCACAATAGGCCATTTTTCTATAATTTTTGACCATCAAGTATTGGATATCGGTCCTAAACCCAGAATTTATTATCAGAAATATTTAAAGGGCTTACTGCTAAAAACATTCTGCTTTATTAAGACGTACAAAGAAGTTACCGAATGGTGACATTACGAGACATGTCACCATTCAGTAACTGCCAAATTTTGCTCGAAAATGAATCTTTGTCATTGAAATAAAATTTTGGCTTGACAGAGTTTTCGGCAATTTTGAATAGGTTTTAAAAGTTCTCTCCTGAATCTGTTTTCCAGATTTCATTTCATTTCACAGCATTTCGAGTAGTAAATAAACTTTATTACACTCTTAAAACAAATAAAGTAACAGGAGCTGATAGAGGTCGATGAGGTGTGCTACATTTTTTTTTTATCTGTAATTCTGTAATTTATCTACCGCCCAATTGTTTTGTTGTCAATCTTATCAAGAGTAATGGAATTGCTCGGTCGGAAAAAAATGTCACCGGTCGTATAGTGATGGCTCCGTTGTTGACTTCAAAACATCGCGGTCTTGAATTCAATCCGCGCCGCTGACCACAACGCCATGACCAATTGTATGTAAAATCGTACGTTAGCCTGAGCACTTACAACGAGCACCAATTTTAAAAAAAAAATATGATCTGGAAAATCTTGTAAAGGGCCTCAGTTAAAGGTCACTGTTGGCCTGTAATGCCGTTGATTTTTGTAAGGAAAAAATAACTTCAAAAAGATGAAGAGTAGAGTATATACCTAAATATTTTCCTCAAAAGTATGAGATTCTTCCATACTTAAAATCACCTACAACCAGAGTAGACCACGGAGAATCCAAAGTAGACCCGGTATCGTATTAATTCAGTCTGGTTTTTGCTACTGGCCAATATGAGGCCCCTCAACTATATAACCATCGTCGAGAATATGGAACCCATAGACCCTCTCTTCTCCCTTCCACCACAATATGTTTCAACTTGGCGTGAAACCACCCACTACACTTATTTGATTGAAGCATTACTTCTACAATGATGTCAGGCATAACCTTACCTAATGCAGAAGTATGTCATCTCCTTTCCAATTGTTAAACCTATCTCACCGAAAAGAGATCACACCTTATTTTTCTATATAACCGTTCATTGGCATGCTCTTCCTTCCTGCTATCTTTTGTGATGTTTTAGAACAAACTCTGACCACAGATTCTTCCTTTTCTACCTCCGATCTCAACAAAAGGATCTCCTGGCACATCACTGAGAGCAGATCAATTGAAATTGCTCCAGCAACAACAAGAGCTGTGGCATCAGATATCATCCAATAACCAAAAACCACGATTAATGAGTTTTCACAAAACGTATGAGTGTGTTCAGAGAAAGAGAACTTGGTACCTATATAGGAATACCTCGAAGTACTGTATCATGTTCTTTGTCTGAGTCACTTTCCTACGTAAACATGACAATGTCCGTTTTTGCAATAACCAATCTCATCCCGTGTTCAACCATACAAGTGTTGATTCTCCTCATAATCTAGTTAAGTTTGAGTTGAGCCAAATTAACACTACTGTAGGTGTTCATAACGCTGATTTAGTCTACATAACCTACCAAAATTACTTTCTCAGACATCTCAAACCGCAAGAGACTGTCATACAGGATATTCCAGTAAACAGGTCCAAGAACAAGTATTGGAAACATGCCCCCAGTAACCCTATTGGTCAGTTCCAAGCTTAACTGCAACATCTTCTTTAGAAGTTTTCCTATCGTATCGAGCATACAGAGAGGTCTGTATGTCGGCAGGGTACCTGGATTACCATTTTTTTTATTAATCAGCACAAACCGAACCATCTAATACAAAAGCCACCGTTTAAAAATATTTTCTCTGCGGGGGCGGGAAGAGTGCATTAACAATGTTTCAATTGTTCCGGTGTTCATCGTTTCACACAGACCCGTAAAGCCAAACTTGTGAGTCACACGCTTATATCCACTGTCCACTCACTTCATTACATAACTCCTGTCAGTATCCTGCTTGGTTGTAAGGATGGCCGCGTCAATTTATTTTTTATCAGTCTCCAAGCATTTTGCCTTCGAAGAATCGCCAGCCTACTGGATAAGTCAAATTAAACCGTCAACGACAGCATCAATATCAACTTTGGTTGGGTCCTCCTGCAAAACTGATAAAATGCGACCCAAACCAGTTTCCAAAAACTAGGACAATTTTCGCCATCCATCCTGGAAGTTTTCTTGCCGTGGGAAGCATGAACGCCGCTTACCGTACCCAAACCTTTGTTATATTTGGGATGAAATTTGCGATGCATGGTCTGCGGAAACTTGGCGTGGATCCCTCATTTAAAATAAATTTCTATTTTATAAGTTCAGTCTTGAAACCATCTCTATGATCCGGATGTGTCCCATTCGAACTGGTGGGCATTGAGCTGGAGAGCATTGAGCTCTCAATTTTCACATGAAAAAATTCAAAATGTATATCGTTATAACATAATAGTGCTCGACAGACAAAAATGTATTGGTCATGTTCGTTAGTTTTTTCTGGTCACCGTGAGTTTGCATTCACTCTTTCATATGCTTTACCAACCGAATAAACAATTTATCCCGTAAATGGTGCTAACAAAATACTAGTATGACCAAGCTCTTTATAAAGCATTCGGCCACTATTCCAATTTGGAAACAGTTCCTATCCAAATTTGTAATACAAGCGAAATAAGTTTTATATTATGGACACCCTGTACTATTAAATCGGAGAACTTAAAAATAATCTTACCGCATAATCATAAAAGTTTCAATCATTTTTTCGTCCCACAAATTCCAACACTTTATAATATATGTAAAGCGCATGCATTTATAAAATTAACCATGGTTGCAAAATAAGTTTGAAGTTCTCACCGTAAAAACCGTACAAAACTTGAAGAGTCTTAAAAACTATTTATAGAACATCGATAGAAAAACTTAACAAACGTAAAAAAAACTAACGAAAAAAATGTATAAGAATCCACTTGCCTTTATCCGTTAATCCAATAAAATTAAGCACAATCAAAAGTTTAAATTTTTTTTTTACTTTTTTCGTATTTAAAATAAAAACTTTTCTTTATTTTTTCCATCATTTCCCCCGCCTGCCGCACACCGCTTCTTGCACAGTACAAACATATTGCGTCTCATCACTCATAACATGAATATTCAAAAAAATCAAAAAAAAAAAAATCGACGGCACACAAAAAATATAAAAAAAACAAGCTTTCGAAAAGTTTAAAGTAAACTTTAAACTTTTTTTCCACTTTTCTTGTGTTCTGTTTAACTGGGAAAACTCAAACGAACGAAAAATTAAATGAAATGGAATTAAAAAAAAAAAAATGAAAATTGGTACATTGTAAGAAGAACTGGAAGATAAAAAAAAGTAGCTGGGAATACATTTTTTTCGTTTTTGATGAAATTCGCATAAATGATTTTTTTTTTGGGAAAAACAGTAAAAATCGTTTTTCCGTTTTTTTTTTGTAATTAGAAAAAATTTGTAAAAACAAAATGAAAAATTGTTCGTTACAAATATCTAAAATTAAAGAGGAAAAACTTTTAATTTACTTGGGAATTTGATGAGGAGATGATATCTTTGTGTGTGTATGTATGTGTGTTTGCATATATCATGTTGAGGGTGGTTTACATGGAAATTATTTTGGTTTAAAAAGGTCGGGATTATTTCACATAATTTTTAAGGAAATATCCTTCCCATGAATTCAGAGAGCAACATTTTTTCAATATTGAAAATTTACAAAATCCAGAAAAGGAATAATATTGACAAAATCTGAAAACTATCCTTAAATCTAAAATTTATCAATTTTTGATAATTGATAAATAGTTTTGGTTCATTTTATCAATGGCATTAATTAGAGCTCAAGATCAGTTCGGAGCTCGAAGGTTTTGCAGTGCATAACTCGATACTGGGTTTCAATTGTCATTTATTTCATAGACATGCATGCAACACCTCAATCTACCAAGACTTCATGGTAAAATAACGAAATTCGTTAAAAGACAAAGCAAAAAAGAGCCAACTAGTGGAATGACATCCTTATGTTTAACCACCAGAACCTGTATGGCACCAAATTTACGGTAGACGCTTATATTCTTCCAAAAGTTCAAACGTAGATTTCACCATCAGTCTGCATTTGGCAAATATTGTTTTAGACATTATAAAATCGAATAATGTATATAGAGTTAGGAAGGTCACTTTATCGCCCAAACACAATTTTGGGCTGAGCTCTCGAAGGAAGGCAACACCGAAGATGATAGATGATGTAGTATCGATAAATACTTGCAAGCATTCTGGGAAATTGAAAAGCTTGCTGATTTGAAATTGACGAAAGAAGCAGAATTATGAGTGCAACAAATAGGAGAGCACATACTCCCATAAGTAATGAAAAATGTATGCCACAAATTGAAAATGTTTAAAATCCGGAAAATGCATTAAAATTAAAATTAAAATTAAAATTAAAATTAAAATTAAAATTAAAATTAAAATTAAAATTAAAATTAAAATTAAAATTAAAATTAAAATTAAAATTAAAATTAAAATTAAAATTAAAATTAAAATTAAAATTAAAATTAAAATTAAAATTAAAATTAAAATTAAAATTAAAATTAAAATTAAAATTAAAATTAAAATTAAAATTAAAATTAAAATTAAAATTAAAATTAAAATTAAAATTAAAATTAAAATTAAAATTAAAATTAAAATTAAAATTAAAATTAAAATTAAAATTAAAATTAAAATTAAAATTAAAATTAAAATTAAAATTAAAATTAAAATTAAAATTAAAATTAAAATTAAAATTAAAATTAAAATTAAAATTAAAATTAAAATTAAAATTAAAATTAAAATTAAAATTAAAATTAAAATTAAAATTAAAATTAAAATTAAAATTAAAATTAAAATTAAAATTAAAATTAAAATTAAAATTAAAATTAAAATTAAAATTAAAATTAAAATTAAAATTAAAATTAAAATTAAAATTAAAATTAAAATTAAAATTAAAATTAAAATTAAAATTAAAATTAAAATTAAAATTAAAATTAAAATTAAAATTAAAATTAAAATTAAAATTAAAATTAAAATTAAAATTAAAATTAAAATTAAAATTAAAATTAAAATTACGTAGTTTTTAATGCTTGTTCAAGAACATATCTTTTTCCAAATTACTGCATGGTGGTAGGGCCAGTCGTTCAACAAGACCTCTTTTCAAATAGCATTTTCGGCAGATATTGCTAAAATGTATAGACAAATTTTGATAAAACACGAGCATACAGATCTTCAGCGAATTTGTTGGTGTGAAAGTCCAGAAGAGCCATTGACATGTCATAAACTTCAGACGGTAACTAAGGGTATCGTTAGTGCGGCATTCCTGGCAACTCGAACGCTAAAACCGCTGGCATTGGATGAAATGAAGGCTTATCCAGAAGCCGTATTATTAAAAGATTTTTACGTGGATGATGTTTTGTCCGGTGGTAACACGGTTGAAGAAGCGGTAAGGCTAAGTTTTGATTTAATCAGTCTACTGAAATGCGGTGGGTTTGAATTGTGTAAATTTTCATTATGTTATAGTAATCTAACAGATAAAAACTCATCGTTAAAGCTTTCCTTGATTTTGGGACTCAAACGGAAAAATGACGATGATACTTTTGAAGTGGCGTTTGATAAGGTAAAATTGAATACTACTTGTGCTAAAAGTAACGTACTGTCAAAGATTCTTACCGCAAAATTACTTATGCAGAAGTTGTCGAAAATTCCAAATTTAAGGTAAGATGATCAATTACCTCAAACCTACAGCAAGGAGTGGATTGAGTTTAAAGGTCAATTGGTAAAATTTCAGAATTTCGTTGTGCCTCGGATATATTTATTGCAAACTAATTATCATAGAGTCGAACTTCACGGCTTCGGTGATGAGAGCATGAATGGTTCTGGTTGATGTCAGATACAGTGATGTACACGGTCATCACAAGGCAAGTTTGATGCAGTATATCTTTGGTCCCAGCAGACTGTGTTTCTCGTGGTTTATTTCTGGAAGAATTTAATGATGCTAAGTAATGGTGGACTGGTTCGGAATATTTGTCCTGTGATAAAAATGTCTGGCCTAAATGTCATAACACTAAGGCACACTTAGAGCTAATTAACTTCGAAAAACGTCCATTAACAGAAAACTAAGGGAAAGAAAAACTTGGTTTAGTTGAGCATCTCTTTTCGTTTACACGACTGAAACGGGTAACAGCTTGGATTTGGCATTTTTCACGAAACGGCAAACTAAAAAATCTAGAAAAGTACCTCTAAATCAGCCGAAACCGACAGGACAGGACCTGTCACACTTGAGAGTTTGGCAAACACAATTAACGAACTGGGTCAACATGTTTCCAAACATGATCGATCGATGAACATGTTTCCAAACATGACATTCCCATTCTTCTACTGGTAGAAAAAGCCTTTGCTACTATTACTTCCGATTTGGCGCTGCAGCCAGGAAATGTGCGGGTGGTTCATGTAAGTTCGTTGGTCAGGCTCATACGAATCCAAACGAAAAGTGGGAAAACTAATCAGTCCCAAAGAATTAATGACAAACGATGGAACACATCAAACACGTCGCCTTTTTATAAAGTGTTCCAAAACAAATTTAAGCTTTTTGATTGGTATACAGGGGATGACGTCTCAGTCATTCCTTCAAAATATTTTAAACATGCTTTACGTGATTCATCTAGTTCAATTTTCGCTGCTAATGGCTCTCCTATAATTAAGTACGGTACCAGAATACTTAGTATCGACTTAGGCTTGCGCCGCGGTTTCAAGCATCCTTTTATACTCGCTTCAATTACCAGGCCTATAATAGGTGCTGATTTCCTGACGAAGTTTGGCATCATGGTTGACTTAGGAAACAAACAGCTTCTTGATTCAAATACGTCGTTAACTGTAAATACTCTGGATATTGATGATCCATTACCGACACCACAACTATTCATGGTAAATGGACTATTCGGAGAACTCCTTCGATGCTTTCCGAACTTAACTCAAGAACCTAATTACGATTGGCCTATCAAACACAACGTCGTAGTACAGGGTTGTACTATCTTTTCAAAGATAGACCTGGTTCGAGCCTATCACCAAATACCAGTAGCAGCAGAAGATATATATAAGACTGCTATCACAACACCTTTTGGGCTTTTTGAGTTTGTTAGAATGCCATATGGTCTGCGAAACGCTGTACAGACCATTCAGCGATTCATGGACAAAGTCACAGAAGGGTTGAGTTTCATATATACATATATTGATGATATTTTGGTGGCTAGCTGGTCAGAGTCCGACCTCTTAGAGCACCTTTGCATTTTATTCCAACGCCTTACAGATTTCGGCATCATACTAAAACCTTCGAAGTGTGTATTAGGTGCAACTTCGTTAAGTTTTCTTAGTCACGAGATCTCTGAATATGGAATCCGACCATCTTTAGAGAGAATCGTGGCTATAAACTTACCCCAACCCAGATCTAAATGGCAAGTGCAGCGCTTTATCAAAATGGTTAATTACTATCACCGATTCATTCCTCACTTAGCCAAATTACTTGCTCCAATACACACACAACTTGCTATACTTCAAAAGGGTAAGCCACTTCATTTGGCCACCTGAATGCCAAGCAGCTATTGATAAAACAAAAGTTGCCCTGGTCCAGGTTGCTTTTCTTGCTCATCATCTAGAACGCAGGGAGTTCCGGATAACCACGGATGCTTCCAACGCTACGCTTGGGGCTGTATTGGAGCAATATAATAAAGGATGTTGGGAACCATTGGATTTCTTCTCCAAAAAACTTTCCCCACCGGAATGTAAATATTTCGCCTTTGACCGAGAATTGCCTGCAATTTACAGCGCTATTAAACATTTTAGGTACTTTGTCGAAGGTAGAGTGTTTTCTATATTTACTGGTCATCCAAGTCGGAACGTAGTCCCCGCCAAACTCGTCAATTGGACTATATATCCCAATTCACATCAGACATCCGGTGCATAAAAGGTATAAGTAACATGGTAGCGGGTACCTTATCAAGAACCAGTGAAACCGAAGTATCTCCTATATATCACACAGAACTAGACATAGAAAAGCTGGTGTCTCTTCAAGAGTCTGACGTTGAGCTTAAAACGTTAATTAATAACACTCAGTCTAGTTCAAAATTCAAATTTGAACTTATACTAGATCTGTCGTCCAATTTAAATGTATGGTGTGAGACATCAACGGGTACGAATCGTCCGTAACACCTAAATTACGAACACAAGTATTCCAGAAACTTCACGGGTTAGCACACCCAGGAGTTCGAGCAACGCGTAAGGTGGACACAGGATATTGGTCCAAAACATACCTCGCTTGCCAGAAATCTAAAGTGCATGGCCATACACGTTCTTCGATATTCCTGTGGGCAGATTTGAGCACATCCATATCGATTTAGTTGGACCATTACTTCAATCAAATAGGTACTCATACATACTAACCATAATAGACCGGTTTACAAGATGGCCGGAAGCCATTCCATTGGTTGATATTCGAAGTTCCACGGTAGTGCTCGTATTCGTAATCCAGTACATCTCGAGATTCGGTGTTCCACTCGAGATAACGACTGACCAAGGCAGTCAATTTGAAAGTAATCTTTTTCAGGAGTTTAACAAATTGTTAGGTTCACACAGAATACGGACTACGACGTATCACTCAGAGGCAAATGGAATGGTGGAACGATTCCACCGTACCTTAAAAGCCTCATTTTACGCTAGAGAAAACACCCTAAACTGGAGCACTGAGCTACCATTTATTCTCCTTGGAATTAGGATTTCGGTCAAATCTGATCTCGGATGCACTCCAGCCGATCTTGTCTACGGATAATCACTAAAGGTCTCTAGAGAACTTGTATTGCATTCCTCCTCTGCGTTATCGACAAATCCTACGTCACTGGTGGATCGATTAAGACAGGCGATGCGCAACGTCGTACCTCAAAACACACGAAGTCCCCCTCACAACAATATTTTCATACCTAAAGACTTAACGGACTGTGACCAAGTTTTCATTAGAGTGAACACCGGAGAATCGGCGATTTGGTCTATTACAATGGCATATGGGTAGGATAATTGACACGCAAAAAGGAAAGTATGGTCTTATTCGAATGGTTACCGTCAAAACCGATTGAAACACATACAGTCGTCTACCGATTGAAACACATACATCAGAATTTCATTGAATACTGTGTAATACCATAAATATCTCATAAATACAATTAAAATTCAAATGTGTACAAACAAAACATAAAACAAATGTACATTCGTTAAATATTCAAATTAATCTTAACACACTAAACAAATAGAACAACGGATAAGATCAATCAAAATGAGACATAACTCGTACAGTAAATATAAAAACCAGCTATTGTTTGATCTTTAATTATTAAACTTGTTCTACATGTAACCCTCGTTAAATGATGAAAATTTGCCCCATCCTTATATTTGTTTAATAATTTTTGATAACCAGACACATGTCTTTGGAAAAACCCCAATGTACTCATATGCTAGTTCATATTTACATACATATAAGGATGTAAAACCAATTATTAAAAAATCAATCAAAATTTGTAAATTGTTAACCAAATATCACGTGACATGTTCGAGCTCAACGAGGGAGAGGTATTCCAATTCCGTCATGTTGTCAGATTACATCAATATACATCACCAATAAGGTTTGTTGATTAGCATAATCAAATCTCACCTTTTTCACTGCCATATACACATATTAAAAACTGATTATACCCCAGTTAGTGCTCCTTATGGAACATTACTATTGCATCGGTGTACGCATACAACAATGAAAAAAGGATCACAAACACAGACACAATCCTAAAATTGTATGCACGTGGCGATAATCCGTGGATACATAAACATAAACACTAATAAACGATAAAAGATTTTCGTAAAATTTATAAAGGGATGACATATATACATATCGACTCGATTCGATATAAAAGGGGTTGGCTGAAGACGAAAAACGAAAAAAAAAAACGCTCGTAACAAGGGGTTATAAATATTTAATATTTTATGTGTCTACTTTACACTACTTACCCTTTTTTGTTGTGCCTCGAAAACAATTTTTATTGTCCTTTTATGCAACATATAGAAGATTTTGACAACAACAACAACAACACCAATGAAAACAAAACGAATTTGAAAAAAAATTATTTGGTGTATGTACAACGAGAATATTGAGGCGACGGCGGCATCCTGGTGCGAGATCAACTTTGGAATGGTAATTGGTAATTTGATTTTTCGAATGTAAAAAAAAAACGGGAAATGATTTTTAATTTTGGTTTGATTCGATGGGAGTCAATTTACGAGGACGTATAAATATACGCACTCGTTCGAATCGAGTCAAGGGTTATGCATTGTTGTTGTTTCCTGATGTGAAACAGACGCATTTTACGATATATTTTGATATATTAAACTTTAAAATTTGTTTGACGCACACAAAATAATTGCAGGATGTGAAATAATTATTTTCGCCAATTAGTTCCACGATGACGCACAATGTAAAATTTCTAAACAACTACATTTTATTCTTCATCCTCAGTTTCGTCCTCTGAATTTGTTCTTGATACAGCTTCACCCGTTGAGCTATCATTTAATTTAATGTTGCCTCTTTTTAAATTTAACAGTCCTTTAATTATCTTATCCTTTATTATTTGTATATGCTCTTTATGCTCCTTTTCGATATCCTCAGGTTTCATGATGGTCCTTAAATCAAAACCGGGATCAAACGGTGTTAACACAGGAAGTACTTCATACGTTTGACGTTTATTTATCTCCTTTTCAACTTGTGCATAAAAATCTTTTTCTGCTTCGTCTGTTAAATCAATGACGACCTCAGCTTCTTCGTCTTCGGCCGATGATGGTGGTGGGGCACTCCGCGCAACCAGATCATCTTGACCTTCTTGATCTGCTGGTGCTGCAGCTGCGGCTTCTGCTTTTTTCCTTTCCATTTCTTCTTGTTCCTGTTTTTCCTTTAGCGCTTTTTCTTCTGCCTTTTTTTGTAGCTCTTTTGCTTTTTGTTCTGCCAGCTCTTTTTCTTGGCCCGAGATCATATTTACTTTATCATCCTTGGCATCTTCTGCGTCCGCTAATGCTTCCATCGCCTCCTGTTTTTCTTGTTCCTGTCTAATTTTAAGTTTAATTTCGCGAAGTCTCGAATCGTACGCCTTTTCTCGTTTTGTTTCCCGATCCATCATTAAAGAGTATGCCGGTCGTTCTAATTTTGAGCTTGTCACCAAATTATCGGAAATTTGAACCAAATATATATATCCATTACTTCCGGCGACCGCAACAAATTGCCCATTGTCATGTGACGCACAACAAAGTAACGGATTTGGTGCCAACTTAATACGTATAATCGGTTTTTGTTGATCAATTAATAAGTCCCATGCTTCAAACGATCCATCTTGTTTGGTTAAAAAAAATAGCGAACATCTCGTTTTACTCCAAGTACCCGAAAATATAGGAACTTTTTGATTACTCATCCAAACAATTGGTTGGTCGCGCCACTCATCCGAATAGATTTTGGCTGCCCAGTCGCCGACCGTAAGAAAATTTTTCGGAAATGCTGAATTTCTTTCTAACGAGTATATGGTGCCCGCATTCGTTTTAAATCTAGCCATAATTCTTTCGGTTGCGGTACGACCTTTTCGATTACATGTAAAAATGTATCCTTGGTCGGAACCAACCATAAAACGAGTTGGAATTGTTGGTTCAAATTCAACAACGGAGACGCCATATGAACGTGACTTTTCTTGTTCGTTAGTTTCGATCGGATCCATAAACATTTGCTCCGTAGGATTGGCTATGTTTCGGGTATCCCAAAAATAAACTGAACCATCGGCAGACCCCGAAAAAAATTCCGTATTCGTTTTGGACGAGGTCCATAGTAACGAGTTCACACGATCGCTGTGTGCTACTTCTCGTTCTGATATTAAAATTGGTAGGCCACCACTGCGTTGGTCCCAAATCGCAACTTGTCCAGACAAAAGTCCACCGGCGAGCAAAAATTGATCTTTTGAATTATACTGTAAGCTCATAATTGCAGTCTTAGGTGTAAGCGTTAGCATTGGCTTATTAGGATTCTCGATATTCCAAACAAACGAGGTTGTATCTAGATTTGCGGACTCTGTAAATTTAGTTGTTGAATACGATCCACCTATAGATAATCCATCTGGTGACCATGTAAGACTGCTTAAAGGTCGCGGTGGTTCCTTTTTATCCTTGTAAATGTTAACGGTTTTACCGCTGAATTCGGCACAAAGTGGAATTCCAGCCATATTTTCAAAATAATTTTCATAAATATTGACCGCACCATTTTGGAGTACAGATTTTTCCATTGCCGCCAATAATTCAGGTACTTTCTGGCCCCAATTATCTTCACGCATTATTTTTTTTCGATACCGCGTTGTTTGCTCCTCATCATTGGCATTTAAATCTTTCGGCCATCCACCTTCACTATGAAGCATTCCACGCGCCTTCATTTCCGGATTGATTGTAAGAACTTCACTCAGCGCAAAAGTTGTATGCAGTTGTGTACTTTTTTCGACCGGATTCTTTAGTATGTACTCGTTCATAGTATCCCGGTTGGGTGGCTCGTCAAAAATTAGCTCATTATGATCGGCGAATATACATTGGCGACCAAATTTGCGACGCTCTTTGGCGTAAAAATATTTCTCATCTCGATTATTCATTTCGAATTCGAAGATTTAGCCCGAAAATCACGCGTTATTGTAAATATGTAAATATTATAAATAAATATAAATGTATCAAATATATAAATATATAAAATATATAAATATATAAATATATATAAATATATAAAATATATAAATATAAAAAATAAAATTTTTATCGTGACCGAACAAGCGAACTCATTAACTGACATGCCAATAATATTTCATGAGTAGCTGAGTTTGGTAATCGAATCGGGCTATTCGTTTTCACTTTACGAGAATCTGACTTAAATTTTGATCAAACGGTTTACATCTAAAAATTGAATGAAATGTAGGTGATCAATTATGGGTCACCAAAAAATCATACTCTCATACCTAGTTTGCTGTACTCTATTGGTAGTCCGTTGCATTTGGCTTTACATAATTGTTTCATTGTGATTCTTACAAAAGATCCTTACATTACGTGACTTGGAAAATGTAAAAACTCTCGTAGGGGTCACCAATGTAAAGTTTAAACGAAATAATAGAATACCAACTGCTGGTAAACCTTCAAGGTAGCATTTCAAAGCGTTACAGTTTGAAAATTGTATGAACGGCCTAGGCATTAAAATCTCCCACAATCTACAAAGGGCTTTGATTGCGTGCACCACTAATCAAATACATCAAAAAGGCCTTGAACTCTTCTTTGTTTGCACTGGGATATATCGAACACTTCAAACTACCAGTGGAATGATTGTTTTTTGTAGTGGGGTAGTCAGTATAAGTCATACATTTTGGATCATTCTAAAGCCTTTTGATTGGAAAGCCTATCACTTTAATATATGTCCCTCCGATAATAAGCTTTCCTCATTTTTATATATAGGCCACATCTTTTGTGTCCTCCACCTGCGATTCAAAAGCCTATAAAGTACCGCGTCTTATGTAACCACTTATCAATGTCCTTTATTTTTACAAGGATTTCCTGTGTCAATGCTTTCACATCAGCATCCGGACAAATACTGTTCTTCAATTGGCATAGAAAAACCACTGTTTGCAACTGATTCTCAGAGCTTGCCAACTCTCGCCAAATATCTCCCTTCGTAGTTTGGTGAATATGAATACCTTTTTCCTCAGACCTGTAAGTTTTGAGTCCGTCTTCGTTAACTTCAGCTTACGATAAAGCTCCCATTATTAATCAAAAGCGCATCTGGTTAATTTTGTCGTTCCCGATTTCTTTTTCGTCTATTTGGTGCTCAGATTTCATTATGGTCCTAAAGCTTGGTCAAGATTTGTCAGAGTTCGTGCATTTGTTGTAATGCGTTTCTTTTTGCCAAACTGAAAAGTCTTTTACCAGTGTCAGCACTAGAAGGGTACAGAGTTTGGCTTATTCATTTATCTTGATTAGTCAAAATGCCTGCTGATTTTGCACAAACATTATTAATCGCATCTTCAAGATTCCTTTTCAGAGCCACCTCGAATTTCCCCAATTTATCACTGAGTTCTTTAAACTCCTTTTCCACCTCATTATAGGATTGTTAATCAAATAAACCACTTTATTCGAACAGGTTGTTTATCTGCTTTTTGACTGCAGATATTTTCAAAACCTTTAGATTTATTTGGTTTTTACCTGGTCTTAGATCAGGGAGATTGCCCAATTATATATAGGTGTCTTAATCAGCCCCTTTTTATTTTTAAATTTATCCACTAAACTAGTTGGAGACCAATTCTCAGACATTGACCCAAATTTGGACTAAACTCAATGGTACTGGGGTTCCAAAGCTCTGCATCGTAGTTTGGTGGTCACCCTTCCGCGTTGTATAGTGGTTTATTGGGGTGCCTTCCCCTCGTTTTTTATACCTACTACCATTTTTCCTTTCAACCACTTTTAACATGACAAATAGGTGTGTTTAAAACCGGATCTATTGAGTCTCATATTAGGAGTTTCTGCCAGGAGTGAGGCATCTAGTTTGATGGTTACGGTGGTTGTTTACGGTGGTAGTGTTGTTGGGTTTGTTCAATTATAGAGCTTTGTAGGCCTCTGGTTGTGGTTTTGAGGGGCATTGTGGATGGCTGCATGTGTTTGCTTTTGGTGGAATGGTTATGTAACTGCGGCGGTAATTCAGGTTTATTCTGGGTGGTTTGTGAGTTTGTGAAGTAGTATTGATGATTTGGCCGATTGGGGTTCTGCCGTTCATGCAAGTCTTATGGCTAGATAGAGTGAGGTTCTTTTCCCATACAGGCCATGTCTCTATGAGCATAATTGCTCTTAGTTGATGGCACTTGATGCACCTTTTCCTTTTTTTCGGGAATTCTGGATGTGTTGCTTTTCAATTATCATGGAGGGGTCATGGTGACTTGTAGTCACGTTTTAGGACCCTATTGGTTGTTTTTTATGCCTTAATGATGTCCTTGATATTGGGAATCCTCTAAAGTTCCAGTATTTGTGCTTTGGATTTGGCAGTGGTGTTGTCTAGTATTGAATTTCCTTGTTTTTTAAGTATCTGCTGATCTCTTTTCTGTAATCCTTCTTAAAACGATTGAACCACATCAAGACAAATTTCTATTTCGATTATGTTATACAATGGGAGCCGACACAATTTATGATGCCACAAAATTTAAAATGTTATAATGACAGTCCTAGAGAGTACAGAGTTTCAATTAAGAAATTTGGTGATCAAAACAGAACAATTTTTAACGAATACTCGAGGATCGATTTTAGTAAACTCTCTAGGCCTTCACTGATATTCTGTGAGATATAATTTCCATTTTCGCGAGAATCTTAAGCAACAGGTAATTTTTACTAAAAGAATAATATTTGCAGAGGCCAGTCGAATTTTCGATCCAATTAGAAGGTTAACGCCTTTAACTATCGCCACTAAAATTTTTTTCCAAAACTTATGGGTCGAGAGTTTATAATTGATGTGGAATTATCACCAAATTTCACTCTTTGAATATTGGCTGAAAATGCGAAAAACTGATTTGATTCTTCGTATCATTCTAGACAACCGGGACCTAATAATTTTTCAACTGTTTGGCTAGTTGCAGCAAAAAACAAGGAAGCTCCACTTAAACAAGTTTGCATTCCCGTTGGTTCGAATTATGTAGAGCTGTGTTGTTGGTCAAACTTTTGAGCAAAATACCAATGATGAAAAACCTTTATCTGTAACATTTGCTCATTTATACTCAATGATTACGTGAGAAAGATCTAGGATCATGTTCCTTCAGAAATAAATCCGACAGATTATTCTCAAACATTTTGGATTGAAGACCCCCATTTCTAAAAAAATCGGAAAGTTCCTGGCCAAAGCAACGACGAGGAGGGATTCATGATATGCCAAAATAATTAATAGAAACTAGAAACTCATACATCTATACGACAACACTGACACAACGTGCTCCTCTTACGAAATTAACCAAGTTTTGGAAATATCATCGCCATTTTCATAAAGAATTCGAACTTTGCCTCGATGGTATCGATTTATTAGCTATGTTGAAATTAAAAATTTGACAGATCTTAAATTTTGACTAAATTAGCACGGGATTCCTGTTAGAGTATAAAGCAAATAGAAAATAATGTCGCCATTTATTGGTGATCATAATATTCTGTGAATTGGGGGATGAATTGGGCCAAATAAATATAACCCATATGATTCCCTGTTTTAGAAGCCACTCAATTTCATAATTTTTGGGTAATGGCCGATTCCATTAATTTTTACTTGCCACAACTGTTGTAATGCAACTTTAGCTATCATAATTATACCACATGCAACCCGAATGGACCGTGAAATCTTGCGAAGTTGAACAAAATTGTTAGCTTTGGCACTCGTCGTTCTGCAATATTAATTTGTAGACTATAAATATTAAACTATCGGTAAATCTTATGTGATTAATGCGGATCCGTCGAGTACCAATCTGAGTTTTGTAAACTAACCACAAAACGGTAGTCAGTGGTTTGCTAAAGTGTTTCTTAAACTCAGTTTCTCATAATTTGTCTTTTTCTGTCAGGAAAATTTTGTCTTTGCCATAACCCTTTCGATCTCCCAAAATAGTTTTAACGTTCGATCAATGTCAACTTTTGAACAATTGAACTGGCTGCATAACGATTGATTATCATTGAGCTGAGTAGACTGAATGTTTCCACCTAGAAAGAAGGTTGCCCGTCTACCAGGATACTAAAAAATTGATCGACGCCTAAATAATGAGATCCACCTCATGTGAAATATGTAGTTCTGGATCAGCCAATGGCCACGTTGAAGAACTGATGTTGATATGATGAAATTTGATTATCTGCTTTATAAAAATCTTTAAAGCTTGATTTGGACTCAATAGCTTGAGATCAATAGCTTTGATTTGATTTGGATTGTGCAATGCCTTTGAATTTAACTTGCCCAAGTTCCTTTGTGGTTATTATTTCATTATATCTCGGCAAGCCAACACGCTGGTAAACCAAAACATGACTGTACTGTTGTATAATTGGCTTGCGACTCTGAATCTAAAAGGGCACGATATTTAGAGCATTGGCCAGATGAACATATGATGTTTAGAAGGGCTGTTGGTAAAACTTATTTCGCCGCATTTTGCTGGTTACGATGTGTTGACATCTCAGTTGCTTCAATGATGCTTCTCTCGATAAATAAAGCGTCGTCATTTGGATTCATATTTAAATAAGGCATTTCTGTCACTCAAATAACATTTAAAACATCGTCTTAAATTTGGTTGTTTGATTTATATGCCCCAAATGCTAGTTCTCTTAGTTTTCGATCAGCGCCCGTAAAATTAGTACCATTATCGCTATACATTCGAGCTGATAAACCTTGCCTGGCTATAAATCATCGCAATGCTGCAATGAATGTGGCTGCAGTGTAGTCGGATACAACTTCTACATGTAGAGCCTTCGTTGTTAGACAAACGAACACATTGCGATGTAGCCTTTTACAATTTTTGCTCCATGTCCTCTCTTGATTGCTAATGAGATTTCCTCTCAGTATTCATGAATAGTCAACACCAGTATTCGTGAATAGTCTAGCTGCTTCAACTCTAAATGCTGGTAATTGACCCATTATTTGTTTCGGAGTTTGCCCATTGTACCAAGCACATGTGACATATTCTCGCATCACCTTATTCACCAAACTACGGCCCTGCACCAGATAATTCTAATTTTGGAAAAGATTTTTTTTTTAATTGGGCTTACCTTTGTTTTGGCCGTAACTAGAGAAACATGTACCATTCCTTCCTCTGACTCGCTTCGGCAATAGATTACAGCAGCAAATGCACATTTGCTTGCATCTGCAAACGCATGTAGTATTGAGTGTTTTAGTACACTTCATGAATCTACCAATTCACAAATTTTCAAAAAGCTTAAATTGCTGTCGGATTTTTATCCACTCGTTTTTTATGTTTGAAGGCAGTGGATCATCCCAACTTAATTTTGTTAGCCATAATTGTCTCGGATACCAGTGTAACCCTAGAATTTTAACCGACACCGTTCCATCGTCAATTGGAATGAACTCTGCTATGTCATTGAGCTGCTTTACATTATAAGACCATTTACGTAGATCAAAGCCACCTGATAATAATATACTGGATACAGACTAATTTAGTTCACTTAAGTTTTCCGGGGAGTCTGCACCAGTTAACAAATCGTCCACGTAAAAATTATTCTTAATTGCTAATTCAGCTGATTTATGCTGCAACATATTTCTGTTCGCCAACTCAAGTAAGGAGTAATTTAAATTGCTTCAGTGGAGTTGATGGGGTTTCTCTCCAAAACTATCGCTGCTAATTTGTGTCATCTTTATCCATGCGAATCTGCCTGTACATTTTGGCCATGTCTGCACTGATTGCAAATGGGTGAATTCTAAATCGCAATATTATATGCCACAGTGTGTGTTGAATCGTCGGTCCTACTAACAAATTGTCGTTTAGTGACAATCCATGAATCTCTCCAATAATATACCTCTTCATCGCTATCCTTGAAGAGTTGCCAAGTTCAGCAGCACTATGTTGAAACGGTAGTTTAACAATAAATCTCCCTTCTTTATCTCGCTTGACATGCTGATGAAAATGTTCCTCGACTTGTTCTTCATGGTGACTTCTCACTGGATTGCTGGATATTTCTTCTTGCTCCCAAAAACTTCTCTTTACCTGGTCTACATTAAATTTTTAATTCAGGTTAATTAGACTAGATGCATTGTGATTTTCTCTCGAGATTACTTAACCCGAGTAGCTTCGGTTTTCAATGATCAATTTCTGATGGTAGCTCGAGATTTACTAATCGCTCATATTATTCTTTAAATGCACTGTAAGCACTTTCTAAAATGTTACCTTACCCTAGTTACACCTTTTATTGACTAGATTAAGTAAATAACTCTGTCTATTTAAAGCCAACGCTACAGTTAATATTTACAAATATTTTGGAACATCCGCCTATAGACCATCAATATTTTTACCCGCGTGATAGGATCTCCAACCAAAGTTGTCGAGAAGCATTTTGTGGAGACACAACACAAATGAATGGATTCAGACAAAATCAGACATAGTCTCCCAGTAGACCCCCCAAATCGAATATTCAACGAAAATTTACAAATAAAATCCTATAATGCAATCACATATATAAATATAGCGACAGTCTCCTAAATAATCGAGTTAGTTAGTAAAAAAAAAGTCACCACACCGAATATACAAAGTACGTCGGATATATTATAGTTTTTTCGTCCATCCACCTCCAACGTATAAAATTCTGCAAAAAATCTAAATTTCTATTCATCTGATTATATGCTCTAGACCAAAATATAATTTACATAATAATGCATATACACACACACACCATACCACCCCGTTAACATGACACAAAAACCCATCCCGCTTGACAATTTTTTTACCCACTATAAATACACATACATCTTTTTATGGTGAGTATTTATTTGATCGTTTTCGTATATTCACCCTTCGATGATTTTAAATTTTTTTTTTTTCGTTTTTCTCGTAGTTTTTCCATTTTTGTTTTTGAGACAAAATTATAACTTTGACTATAATATTGAATTGCATGTCATGCGCCCCTATATAATTTTCCAACCGGTTCGTACATTATATTATTGTTGTGGAAATTTTTATTTATACAAAAAAACGGTTTTCACCCAAAACAAGATGAAAATCTGTTAAATGAGTAAAATTTTCTCGTGCTTATAGTCGATTTCGTATATAATATACTATCGCACGAGAGAATGATAACAATAATATTCGCTCTTTAGATTTGTGACATGCGCATTACATTTTTTGTAAATTAAATTAAATTTTGTTACGATTTTAAATTAAAATTAATAAATTTTAATTACAAAATAAAAAATGAATATACAGTCCGAGACAGAGAGAGAGGGAGAGATTGGGAAAGAGAAAGTATTTTTAGAGCTATATTGAGCGTGTTTTACGAGGAGAAACAATTCCTTTTTACTTTGTTTTTCGTACTTCATGTATTATCTCCCGACCAACGATACACACAGACCAAACCAAAACAAAAAGAGATTTTCGCACACACGATTTTTTTTTTGTTTTCTATTTATACACTACCCGAGATTTCGATGTTTTTCTCGGTTTTATCATTTTCACCATTTCTTCAGTTATCATTGAGACTTTATTCTGAGCAAACCTCTGAATTTTAATTTTTGTTTCGTGTTTTTCGTGGTAAAAAAAAAAATCAAAATAAAAACAAAAAAAAAAAAAAACCGGAAAATTGGGAAAATGTATAGATAAAAAAACCAAAAACAAAAACATAAAAAAATTTAATTTAGTTTTCCCAAAAATTTTCTCGTGCTTCATATTTGTTTGTTTTCATTCATAGCTAACTCTTTCTTAAACTTTAGGACTGTTTAAAAAGCTTTTCTTCAACAAAATAATTCGCACAGTGTTTTTTTTTTGCTATTTAGTTGGAAAATCTAAAATGTGAATAAATTCATAAATATATAAGTGTATATGTGTGTGTAGATAAAAGTTAAAATTTTGTCGTGATTTTTCCATAACCAGAAAAGGAAAATAAAAGAAAATTAAAATTAAATATTTATACAAATAAGGTGAAAATGTCAATTAAGTGATGAAATGTAAAATGTGAAACGAAAATTTTGTGTGAAATTTTTTTAACGTGTCGGTGTATGTGTGTAGAATAGTATCGAAAGAAAATTTTCGTCTTATCGATTGGAAAATTTTTCTTTCGCACACTACATACACCAAAAACATTTTTTTTTGTTTTTTATTTTCATTCGGGATATATTCTCGTAGACAGACAGCACCAATAGCATGGAAAAAAATTAAACAGCATCAAGCACAAATTATAATAATAAAAAAGGAAAATTGGGAAAATTTTCATAAAATATTCATTATTTGTTTACGTTTTTCGTTTAGAATATTGTGTGTCTGTGTGTGTCGTCTAAATAAATGTGTTTATGTGTGTATCAAAATTTGATAATATATTTCCCAAAAATACATTATTTGCACGGCCTAAATGTGTACATAAACATACAGACACACACATAAACATAAAAAATACATAGAAAAAAGAAAATGGAAAATGTGAAAAATGGAAAATGACAGACAATGAGTGTGCGTGTTAATTTAATATATAATATCTACCCTAAAGTAGAGAGAATGTATTGGAATTTTATTTTTGGCGATTTTCCGTTTATATTTTTATCCATTTTGGAAAAGTATGGGGGATCTTTTTTCGCATATATTGTAAGGAAAAGTTCAATGTGTTTTTCTAAAATGTATATTATCTACTTTACATTTGGAGTGATGAGAAATTTTGTTTGATACATTTTCAATTCATGCAAACCCTCGCACCCATATATACACACATGTTGTATACGATGAAGGAAATTTGCGAGGATTTTTCATGATTGTTTTTCTTTTATTATTATTTGTTGGTTATGTAATGACTGCAGAAATTTTTTATTTTTTTTTTAATATGTGTAGAGTTATATGTATTACATGAAAAGTGGATATGTATATATTCCGTTTTGTGGTTATATAGGATGAAATCTGTACGATTTCGTTACGGTATGGGGTGAAGTAATATTTTTGCTCATCATAAGTGTTTTTTGTTGTGGTATGGTAATAATAAATTTGTGGTAAATTGGTTTGATGTGTTAGGAACATGTGCTATCCGACTTTAATCTTAATAACAATGTTATGTTGATAATAGCATTTCGTATAACTTTAACGATGTATTTGAGGTTTGTGATTTGCATAATGTAAGGCAAATATTTTACCTAGGAATATTCAATTTGGTGAACTAGCACTGGTTCTTGACATTTTGTCGCACAATTTCATAACCATTTCCTTCTCATTAAAAACGATAAAATGATGCTGCTTATTGTTCAGCTGGAGTGAAAATGATTTTTTATCAGTTATAGGTCTCTGCTGATATTTTTGGAACTTTCATTTATTAAGCGGCTTAAAGGCTTTTTTTGTTCTTGATTAATTAAAATACATTTGACAAATGCTTTCGCTTAAGTTAGTCTTATTCACAACTAATTAATAACTTGTTTGCTGTAGCACCATTGCCAGAATGCTGCTCAATACAGATTAAATACAGCAAGTTTTGACAAAACTATGCCCAGTGCTTTGCCAGACAATTTAGAGGCCACCAATTTCAAGTACATGTTGATTTGTCTTCAATGTACTAAAGTGAAAGCTAGACTACTTCTTTTGAAAGATTTGAAAATGGGTTCAAAGAATCTACTAGATTAAATACGAGATTTTCAGTTATCACGTTAACAATATACACCTCAAACCACCTCGTCTGAACATGAAAGAAGACCTTTAAATTGTTGAACAGTTGTTCAATTGTTGAATTGCTTTTACATCTTGCCTGCACTTAGCTTCAAAACCAGTAATATTGGCAGCTTTTGATTTTGAACAAACATTGGCTAACTATATTGAATTAGGTTTTTGGGAAAAATACCCTAGAATGATATCCTTTTCAGTCAGTAATGTGATTCAATTCTTCAATTCTTGAATTTATTAAAATATAAATGGTTGACAGTTAAATTGTCAATTGTCCAACCAAATGTATCAAAACTGCAAAATAATTTTCAAAGAGAAGCACATGGGCAAAGGGTCTTAATTTGGCAGTTCAGGACAGAACAAATGGTTCGTCTAATGGCTTTTACATTTAAATCTAGCAAGTCAAATTAGAATATCAGTCAACAGAATTATAGGCCAAAGATGACTCTTTACTGAGATCTTTAACAAGATCTTTCAGACGATATTTTGACAATTTGTGATCCTTGTAGTGGCGTTCAGCCTAACGAATGATTTTAAACATAATTCGTCGAGACGTTAAGGTCAGCAACGGGGATCACGACTGTGGTGTGTTTAAGTAGATTTTATGTCCATCAATGTATTTTGGCGATGATTTTTCTTTTTTTCTTTGTGGGCTTGCTTTTTGCAATGCCCAAGTAGCTTTCTTGGTGGTTCTTTTTCGTCAGTCACTTCCAATTTTATTATTACTATTTTTTAGGTCTTTTGTTATCTGTGTGATGATATTCAATGATGTCCTTTTTGTTTACATATTGAGCAGCTTAAATGATGCGTTTCATGTCCTTATTTTCTTTCTTTAGTAAAATGACTTCGTTATTCAGCTTTGACGCATTTCTTCTAGGGCCTTTAGAATTTAAACTTGTTTTTCTTCGCTAGCTTTGGTTTATAGATACGAAAAAACTGGCCTAATATCTGCTATCGAATTGGCTATTTTAATTGTTGGAAATCTCAATATTTGCTTACCCATCAAATGGGTTCTCGTTTTCCCTTATAAACTCTACTGTTACTGCACTAGCAGTGTTTGTTATGTTATCAGTTTTAGTTGGCAAGTGCCTCTCTGCTGAAGTTTTGCGGTCATTGGATATCGAAGACTGAGACCCAGGCATTCTCCTCAGCCACCGGAACTTGGTCTCCGTTCCCTGCCCCGTTTTTTATATATACATCAGTTGTAATCCATCCAAAATTAAAGCAACTATTTATCCTATTTTAGAGCACATTAACAAATTAATCTCATCACCATGGTATATTCTTGACGGATCTTCAAGAATATTTAAACAGCTTGTGATGGCTAGATACATTTTGATTTCATTAAACCATTCACTTATTCATCTCGGCTACTTTTGAACGGGCCTCGATTATCGGTTCTGGAGCTTAAACTGTACGAGTATGATGCCGTTTACGGAATCATCTCATATACAAATAATTTTCTGGAAGAATATTTTTAGTTGGATTTTCTCTGGGTGTTTCATAAACTATTTTTTTACAGCATTCTGGATATTCATCCTGCTTTTGGAGTGGAAATATTATCGTGTGAGTAGCGAAATCCATTGAACAAAATAGTCTTTTCTTCCTCAATAATTAGCACCAGATGACCCAAACAAATACTTTTTGTCCTATTATGATCCCGGTTTTGAACTGTTGATTTTTTCCAAGTCCTGATAGTGTCTATCCAACTAACTTTGCAGCCAAAATTCTTCTGTAGACAAAAGACATTGGTTTCCCAGAAAGCTTTCTTACTTCCATTCTTGATAATACATTGGCAAAATTCTTTAGCTTATATTAGTCTTATGACGGTCCACAAATTTTACCTCTTGCACCGTAATACTAATGTTCTCAATTCCTTCTCATTGCAATATATATGCATGTGGTACAAGCGATATGCAAGTTATTATACAACAAAAGATTTTTAACCGATTATCTCGTGCGATATTTGCAAACGACGAACACTGGGTCATAATAATCCACAGCTTCATATTCCACATCTGATCAGAAGTTTGTAAGTTGTCAAAAATATATTTAGGTTACTGATGTTTTAAAACTCTGTAAGTAAATGAGCTTACAGTCGGAAAGCACACACATCAAAAATGACCACATTACCATAAAAAAAATGATGTAGAGGAAGAAGAAAAGATTTGAGAAGTCATAGCTTGAGATCGTTTGAAAAGCATTAAATCGTAGTATATTATCCTCCGATTAACTGTTACAATTTACGAGTTCCAACAAAGAGTTCAGATAAAATTAAACCAAAATAATTAAAGGAATAGATGCTTGCAAAAATACATGCTTGTTCCGTTTTCAGATGTATCGAGTAAACCGTTCACATAACGAATTTAACGATAATTTGGAGCAAAGCAGTTTCCGTGCTTCGATTATATCTTTGAAATACCTTGGATAGGCAGCAAACTAATATGTCAAAAGTCAGATAAATTAGTACATTTTTGCTACTTTGGAACAAATATTATTTGAGAATGCTTCCAGATCGAGAAAAATGTAGAAGACATAGTCAAGCTGGTTAAGCTATTAAATTGTGCAGGAGTTAGTTGTCAACTTTTTAGGCAGTTTTTTCGCTTTTTTACTAGCACTTTTATATTGCCATGGATGTTTTTATGTTTTTTTGATCTTTTAATAACAACAATGTCCTTTTTTCTTATCTGAAAAGGTTATTTTATTAAATAGCACTAATTTTCTTGGTTAGGACTGCTTGTTGTGTTTGAATAACTTTCTACTACCTTTCTGATATGGTGTCTACCTGTCATCGCTCTATTGATAGCTTATCAAGATTATTTTGGAACGGATTTTATTTTTTTTCACCTAGTTTTTTGCAGAACTATAGTTCCAAACAAGGGTTCCATAATTAACCTAGTTCAAATTTACGTGTTGGAATATAAAAGGCATCATGAGATATTTTTACCACGATACTCTTTTATTTGGGATCTGGCATGATCATTTCTCAAAATTAATTGCATAAAAATGGGGTACCTGAGTTCTTGTAATTTTAATAATTAGTGCACTAATTTAACTGATTTAACTGATGAAGGGATTATCAATAAAAACCCCCATTGCAGAGGGCTCCACTCTGCAATGGTTCTTTCTATTGATAATTCCTTCATTAGAGTACTGTATACAGTACCTTAGCGAAGAAATTATGAAGAACATTGAACTAAAGTTTATATTTCATTGACATTTTCCGGATATACTTTTTGAAATGATATTAAAAAGGGCTATTTTACTGGAACCATATTGCCATGATGCCCAAACCATATAGTTTTGGGTAGTAATTTTCTTCTACTACCAGTGGTGTTTGAATAGGTTTTTAGCCTTATGAAACGAGTTGAACCAACCGCTGAAGCACCTTTCTGATATGTTTATCTACTTGCCACAGTCCTTCATGTAATTTTTTATGAATATCTTTCCAAATGTCTGCTAGTGGTCGGCTAGTGGTTTACTTTTGGAAAATAATATTTTACATCTAGTATTTTGAAGGTTTGGTTGGTTGTCTAAATTGTTTCTTAATTATAGATTCTTGTTTTAAGAAAACTCCGATAGCGTTGAGTAATCAACTAAATCATGCGCTGAAAAGTGGGACCTGAAAACAATAATTTAAGTCATTAACAGATGCGAGCAGTTATTAAAATTGACAAGATCTTTAAAGGAGTTAACCTTAAAGAATACCAATTTATTTCTAATAATCCAGAATTCAGAAATAATCGTTTAACTCTCGTGTTTTTCTAATGTTGAAAAATAAAACTTATATCTTTTAAGCTTAGAGGCTTGAAAGGTTTTAGACTCAAAATTTTTAGTGGAATGTATTCCCAAATAAATGTAATACTATTAGAGCAAAATGTTAAATTTTTTAGTCAGGTTGTATAATCGAGAATACTTCCTTTCAATCAAGATTGCATCAAGATTCAGGCCATTTAGGAATATCAATATCCAACTACAATTAAATATTGAAGCCTATGGAAGCACATGGAAGAAAATTCAACAACACTCGGTTATTTTACAGAACAAGTCGATCGTCTTACTTCTCACTCCTACACTTTGGTTTACCTTCATTAATTTAAAAGTCTGCGGTTTAAATGTGCGTGTTTTTGGAATCAACGGACAGAGGAACTTTAAGAGTTTCGGAGAAGATTTTAAAATTGTACATGTATATACTTTATGAAAATTTTACAATCTCTATAGTGAAAATGTATAGTTTCAGGTGTAATTTAAACATAAAGTAACATAATTTAAACGTTAGACTTCGGTTGGTTTAAAAATTAAATTAGATGTTAAGCTGCAGTAATATTCCCAATATTTTTTATCTAATCTCAGTTTTGTTGGAGTATCAGCCTCATGACTTTAGTTATACTTGCCACTTTTCTACTGTTGTGGTTACCTGTCGGTCTTGTAATTTTCTATGATTATATGGGAACGGAATCTTCTTCAACTAGTCAATAGGAAAAGGCCTTTTTATTTGCGTTAAAGTACTCTTTGATACTACAACAAGACCTGTAACAAGTTTTGTTCTATAACTTTTTGAAGTTAATAACACTAAAGGAACAAAAAGGTGTACTAGCTTGCCTCCAGAAAATACGGACTGTATCCAAACTAAAATACCACTAAGGGAATTTTAATAACAAACTAATTTTAGCACTCAGCATTTAGATGCAAACAATGGAGTCATAAAACCATTTGCAAATTTCTTGTTATAAAACAACCTGATGAAATGGTGTTCCGAGTGCTAGTGGTCTACATCCTAGTTCATTTTTTTTAATTAAAGTTTTCTGCCATGAATTTTGCTGTTATTAATTTACTGATCAAGAATTGTACTTATATGTGCCATCACGCAAGTTAAAACTTTGACACCCGATTATTATCCTTGTGGTTCGCATTTTAAAACATTTGAATATTTCATGTTGAAATTGAAAGCCTCTTTGGTTGTTTCAATTCTTTCTTTATTATGACTTCTTGTTTTACCTACCCATTACTAGAAATAATTAGATCAACTTATTTGCAAATATTATGAACAGGAAATATATTTTGACAGAACAAAATAGTGGAAGCAAAATAAATTCATAGTTGTCTATTAGTAATATGTTCACTGTAATTAAACAAATCCTACAAGGGACTTTAGATCAAGAATTACTGGAATCAGTTATTTTTCTGCCTGCGTTTTACTCTGTGATACTTTGTGAAATTATATGGCTTTTCGGACAACTATAATGTTTTTTGCTGCTTAATTTACAATGGGCACTTGTCAAATAATTTCCGAAAATGCATGAATATTTTTCAGCCTTATACTGACAACTGTACTGATACTGATATGATACCGCCAACGTTTAAATTTTTATTAAAGCGTTACAGGTCGTATGTGGCCCCTTTACTAAGTTGTTTTACAAAATCTTTCAGACCATTTTCTTAAACAATTGGCGATCGTTGTACAGTGTTTTTTCAAACAACGAACGATTTTAAACACGTCGTAGTGGTCTGTCATTTAGATATTGGAACGTTTCACTTGACTGCTTTTTTCCCTTGATACGATATGGCCTTTCGTCATTTAGCAAAATTTTACACCGGGATGAATTAAACCCGGTTTCAATTGAAACATGTTTACTTTAGTCTCACCTGTAATGGCTCTGAATTGGGTTGTGGATGAGTTGGACCTTTTACGCATAGCCATCAATGTTATACAATTGAACTGCGCACACCAAATGAAAAACAAAATGATAGTATAAATGAGAAAAACTAAGTCCGTACACTTGCTTCATACAATTAAAATTTAAATGTCCATTGAGGAGAATAAAATACATTATTAGAGTATCATCCTCCCTTTTCCAGGAGCAATAATTACTTACTCCTAAATGTATTTAATGGGAGCAATAATTAAGGAAGACTAACATTTTTAAATATCTCGTTTTTTAATGCCAAAAGCTGTCCTAATGGCCATATATTGCCTTAGCCATTAGCTACCAGTATAAACTTTTTTAAACGTTCAATTACTTCAATCATAGGAGGTCGTTTTCATTACAAACACTTTCCTGTGGTCAATACAATTTGTTTCGTTTTTGTAAGACTGCCAGAAATCCTGCCAGATCCTTCCAGTTATTCCAGAATAGTTGAGTAATTGCTATTGCTCCGTAGCCTAAAAAAGTTGTCATTTACATTCACGAAATCTCTTGGTGGTGTTTGATTTAACAATGATCTGTAAGTTCGAAAGAAACCCAATGCGAGAGCTTCAAGTTGATCGGGCTCATTTATCAATGGTAACGATCGGTAAGAAATGATGTAACTGGCGGTATTTACTGTTAGTTAAACAAAGCAGTTAAGCTATGAGCAACAAATTTAAATTCAGCTGGATTAATTTTCTATTATAGTGTTCCATTTCTAAATTATATCTTTCAAACTTAACATTGGTGCTTCTGAACTATTTTATGACTATCCTATGACTATAGTCACTAACATTTATTTTATTTCATTCTACTGGTTTTGTTATGTGCCAATCAAGACATTTTGTGACTGAAAAGCTGTAATGACGCTATGCTAGTGAATAAATCATTTTGTCAGTAAACTGGTCTATGACATTGTCACTAATTTGCAAAAACTTGGGTGTGGTTATTCATCATGACAAACTTGATTTTTAGAATAAACGTATAACGGTAGTTCCAGGTTTACATTAAATTTCAAATTGCCTTTCTATCACGATAGTATCATCACAGTAAAAATAATATCTTACTATTTAGTTAAATATAAAAGTTATGACAGTTTGTGATGGAAAACTATCATGACTCTATGGAAGTAGTATCATGTTGCAGTGATTCATTATACTGTCACTGCTTTGCTATTGTTGAGGTTTGGTAAACTATCATAACAAATAATTTATGTTAACTATACATTGAATTTAAAACATAAAATCATTGAAATTAAATTTCACGAAGCCTTACGTTTCATTGACTTCGGCAGTAACAATTAAATCAAGTATCATCAATGACAGTTTGTGACTGAAAACCGGTCATGACAGTATACAATTAAAAAGTCTTCTATTTCGACAGTAATTTAAAATGATTTAGTGTATTATCACAGTTTTTCCGTTACTGAGGTAATCTGTAATGACAGAATAGTTTCAATATCATGAGATAGTTTCAGTTTTAATTTTAATATTAGGTGTATATCGCTCTCTTCTGTGAATTTGAATTTAGGATATATGAAATTAAATTTCACTTTCTTGTATGTCTTGTGAACTTTCTAATATACGCTAAATATACTTAATTTCTATCATGATAGTGTCATGAAAGTATAGTTAACTAACATGACAGTAAAACATGTTTTATTCTACAACACTATTTTTTATTAAATTTTCATGGCACCTATTATTTTATTAAGGATTAAAGTTGCATGACAGTTTGTGATTGGTAAACTATCATGACATTATGGATGTAAAGTATATGTTCTGCTGCATGCAACGTCACCATGGTTAATTTAACTGTCTCAGTTTTGATATTACTTTGGTTTAATCAACTATCATGCCAAAAAACGTTCTATATAATATAACTATCACGATAGCTTGAACTTTTAATACTACCTAGGTCTAAAAAAACTATCATAACACTTTTTTTTTTTTTACTTCAGTAATGTTAAAATTTAATTAATTTCTATCACGATAGTATCATGAAAATATAATTAACCGCCATCTCATTAAAACATGTTTTATTCAATAAAAATATGTTTTTAAATGTTACTGGCTCCTACTTTTAAGTAAAAAAGTCATGAAAGTTTGTGAATAAAAACTATCTTGACACTAAGGAAGTAAATGTTCATTAAATATGGCAAAATTAGTTAATTTCATAAAAGTCATGACACTTCCTGACTAAAAAACTGTCACGACCATGCAAGCTTGATTTGTATCTTTTGACAATAAATTTCTAAAGCGATGTACGTCAACCATCAGCTATAAACAAACAGTTCTTTATCGGGTTGAACTGCATTTTTATTTGTGTACCTTGTTTTTTTGCGTGAAGAGCAGCAAATGTACCTTTTCAACATTTTGAGCATATTATTGTAAAAAAAGGTAGATTATTTGGTCCAACCAAAGCTTTGCTATATTGATGAGTAATGGCATTATATGTATAGGAAATTAAAACACAAATAGAATGAAGCTTTAGGACACAAATTTGTTTACTACCATAACCTAGATATAAAGAATTTGCATGTAGTTACTTAAGGGACACATTTCTTATTGAACAGCTTAATACTAACCTAGTTCACATATAGATAACATATATTGGAAACCAAATTCCAAATCAGGTTGACAGTTAACACACGTAAGTCACATTAATTTTGGTTTTATATACATTTCTTCGTTCGTTTTTTTGGTTTTTCGTACACAAAATTCTAAAATCCGACCCTCCGAACCCCAAAAATACGGAAAATATTATGTATTAAAATCACCGAACCCAAAAAATAAAAAAATCCCGAAAAACCTAATAAACTTTTATCTACCTGTGTGTACCCCAGTATCTGCATATATACATATATACCGACTGGCTACCCTAGATAAGACACCCAAAAAGATTGATATCTAATGAAAAAAAAAATGAAAATAAAATTCTTACCTTCATCATTATCACCAACCATCAACGTTATCAGTCAACTGCAAACAAACGAAACGAAACGAATGATAAATAAAAAAATTTAAAAAAAAAAAATTCCATTCCAATCAAAATATTTTCATTTTAAAATTTTTCCCATTTTTCCATCCCCATCATGCGTATCTCGGCGAGATTAATTCCCATTTTTTTTTATATATTTTAAAGTAAGCTAACCAGCGGAGAACACGAATGACGGATGAATAGGTCTATAATATGTGTGTACATATTGTCAAAAAAAAAAAATTTATTCCAAAACATTTTATTCGTTAATGGAAAATGATATTGCTTTCGGATGGTACGAATCGACTGTTGAGATGTCGAAGAAAAAGAAAAATATCATTAAATTGTCCGAATTTTCAGAAATTTAGATTTGATTTCGAAGAAAACCTCGACACACAAAATAGCAAAAACAATAAATAAAAATTGATAAGACAAATAAAATTTTTATATTTAGCACATCAGAGCGAAGATAAAGTAAAATAACTTGGAAAATGATAACAGCAATAAGATGAAAATTAGAAATTAAATTTTCATTTTCGTGTATTGAAAATTGGGATGTTTTCGTTATACTATATCCTATATACGTACATGTTGTCTGTTGTGTTCATAACATAAGATAAGGCAAGAGCGAGAGTTTTTATGTTGGCGTCTGGAATTTTTTTATTTCGTTTCGTTATTTTTTTTTTTTTTTTTCAAATTTGGAAATTGGTGTATTGTAGATGGAGAAAATGTGACAAGAATTTTCAAATGGCAGAAATTAAATTAAATGTCTGTATTTTTGCTATATGCGGGGAGTAAAAACATTTTTTGTAATAAAATATGGTTCGGTTCTATACATTTAACCTACTGATTGATATAAACTCCGCGTGTACATATCGATCTTGGGCTCAGTCGTAAATTTTTAATGCTTCCTAAAATTTGGGACGAATTTTTTTATCATTCGTTTTTGATTTTTTTTTTAATTTAGTTTTCGTGAAAGTTAAATAGGTCGACAAATATATATATATATATATATATATATATATATATATATATATATATATATATATATATATATATATATATATATATATCTATAATACCGAAAATTTTAATTCATGCACGGGCTCTTTACTTTCCTATCGCAAGAAAAGGTGTGATACGTTTGAGAGTGCGCTAGGAAGATGGTATTTTGTCGCCCAAAGGACATTATTTTTGATTTATCACTAATAGTTAGCCGATTATGATAAAACCATTTACTAAGAAAATGTAGATCCTTTTTAAGAGCAAGAATAAAGTTGTAAGTATTATTTACCGTTGGCATTGCGTAACTTAGAACAAGATCATCGACAAAAGCAGTTTAATATCCTATATGAGATCAATTTTAAAAATTGAATCAAAATAAACCAAAAATAATAATGGACCCATGTAATAAGATTAAAACCACATTTTCTCTTTAATATTAACTTTTTCTTTATTCACTTTATTCTGTCTGTCTTGGCTTCATTACTTATTAAGACTAACTACCCATATCTTATCTTTTTCTTTAACACCAACGTCGTGTACATCGAAAATTGACGCGTTGGTGTTTTTTAAGTGCATTCGCCTTTGCGCTCATGTTTCTTTATTTAGCGCGACGAAAAATGCTTACTATAACTAATATTTATTTCTTAATATTAATGGAATATATTTTGTGCTCAAATTTCTTGTTGCACAAAGGAATGCTTATTTTATATAAAAACTTAATATTGCTTATTTTACATAAAAACTTAAAACCTATACAGGGTTACACTACACCCCTGGCCTTTAAGGAAAAAAAATATGTATATATTAAATATATATAGATATTTTTTTTTTTTTTTTTTTTTTTTTTTTTTTATAATTTTTATTTATATTTTTATTTTATTTTTACGTTTTACAATGATAAGACTTTAATCTATTTTTATGTATTGTTTTTAATTTATCTTTTAATCTTATTGTAACATTTACGTTATTTATTTCAATTATCTCGTATGGACCACTGTATGGATTCTCATACTTTCTACGATTTTCATTGCTTAATAGAACGAATTGACCTATTTTGAATTCGTTATTTGTACAATCATTTGCGGATTTTTCCTGCCTTTTAATCTTTGCTATTTCTAATAGTTCTTTGGCCTTTCGATGTGCTAAACTTAACCTATACTTAAATTCTTTTGTATAGTCATCAAAATTATATATTTTGTTCGTATTTGCTATTGTTTCATTTGGTAAAGTTGCGGTTTTTCCGTATATCAGTTCAAACGGTGTGTAGTTTGTATCCGTATGTGGTGTCGTATTGTAACAAAACGTGTAGTATTTTATCCATTCATCCCAATCGTTAATATTGGCAAAAGCTAATAGATATTCATTGAGAACACGATGATTCCTTTCTATTGTGCCTAAAGTTTGATGGTGATAGGGAGTGGATGTTCTATGTTCTATTCGTAACGTTTTACATAAATTTTTGAATACTTCGTTTACAAATTCAGTACCTAAATCTGTTTTTATACTTGTAAAATTACCGAATACTAAAATACAATGTTCTACCAGAGCTTTGGCGATTGAAATCGCGGATTTATCTCTCATTGGAACTGTTATTATATATTTTGTCAACTCACATTGAGCGGTCAATATATATCTAAAACCATTTGATGGTAATAAAGGACCTACTGTATCAATAGATACCACTTCAAAACTAGTATTAGGAGTATCTGTAATCATTAATAATTCTTTATTATGCCTAATAATTTTTGTTCGAGCACACATGTCACAATTGTTGACGTACTTACTTATAATTTTGTTCATATTTTTGAATATATATTTTTGTTTTAATTTTCTGATTAAACGTCGCGTACCAACATGACCTCCTATGGGTGTATCATGGTACATACCTAATAGTTTATTTATTTCATTTTCATCTTTTATTAATTTCGGTGCTTCATATATTAATATTTTTAATTTGTTAATACGTTTTCCTAATTTTTCGCATACTTTTTCATATAAACTTTTAAATTCCTCGCGCGGTATATATTTAAAAATATCATCATTAATATCTATGGATAATTCTAATATCCGGTTCCTATTCATAGATTCAATTAACTTCTCAAATACCAAATCTAGCTTCGGCAGAGTTTCGTCAATTGTAATCAGTAATTCATTATTTTTGCTTTGCACCCTAGTAGAACCATTTTCTATTATAAATTTTAATTTTTTTAAATTTTTTACATCATTATACGATGTACATTCCCAGATGTGAAGTTGATCAGACTTCAATTTATCATCAGTTTCATTCGTATCTATATTAACTTTCCGAGATTTATCTGTCATAGACCTAGTAACTACCTTTATCTCGGCGTCTCGGGGTATTAGTGCTTTAAGCATTTCGGAGTCCCATCTGATACGTGATAACGCGTCCGCCACCACATTCAGTGAACCTTTACGATACACTATTTCGTATTCGTATTCGCATAAGCTTTGTCGCACTCTTGTCATCTTGGACGAAGGTTTGTTGTCTGAAAACAGACTAATTAATGGTCTATGGTCCGTTATGACCTTAAATTTTTTACCATACAAATACGGTCTGAAATGGTTAATGCCCCAATGTATTGCAAGGAGCTCTTTTTGCAATATATCTTTATTTATTTCATATTTGTCGAGATTTTTACTCGCATATGCTATTGGAAGATCCTTTCCGATTTCTCCTTGAGATAATACTGCACCATACGCATAATTCGATGCGTCGGTCGTTAAAATAAATTCTTTGTCCCAATCGGGATACTGTAAGATTGGTGAATTTATTAATCGTTCTTTTAATTCTTTGAACGCAGTTTCACATTCTAAAGACCAATTGAAAACTACTTTTTTCTTTTGAAGGTTATATAATGATTTTGCTATTTTTGCGAAATTCGGAACGAATTTGCGGTAGTAATTACATAATGCTGTGAAACGATGCACCTCGTCCGCGTTGCTTGGGACGGGATAATTTTTTATTTTATCAAATTTGGAGGGATCGGTTTTTATTCCCTTGTCTGTGATCAAATGTCCTAGATATACAACTTCATTTTTGAGGAAATTACATTTTTTAGGGTTCAATTTGAGATTATATTTTCTCAAGCTTTCAAAAGTTGAAATTAAATTTTTGTTGTGGTGATTTAATGAGCATCCGTGGACTATAATATCGTCCACATATAAAAATGATTGTCCGTGTAATCCAGCGAGGGCAATAGAGAGCATTCTTTGAAATGAATTGGAAGAAATTTTTAATCCAAATGGCAATCTTTTAAATTGATAGTGTCCTCGGTCACTGGAAAAGGCTGTAAGAGGTCTGGCACCTTCTTCTAGCTCGATTTGATGGAAAGAGTTAGACAAATCGAGTGTGGAGAAGTATTTCGCTCTGCCTAATTGATCTAGAATATCTTCTAGTCTTGATAACGGGAATTTATCATTTATGACCACATTATTAAGTTTCCTAAAGTCTACTACCAATCTCCATTGCTTTGTATTATCGAGATCCTTTTTGGGTACTAGTAAGATAGGAGAATTATAAGGACTCACAGATGGTTCTATTATTTCATTTTTTAATAATTTTGATATTTGTGAATTTATTTCAGTTTTTTGGTTAAAAGGTTGTCTATAATTTTTTATATAAACAGGTGCGTGTTCCGTAGTTAGTATATTTTGCGTGTAAAAATTATTTACCGATAGCACATCACCTTCGAGAAAAAATATATCATTATATTGCTTACATATATCAACAATAACTTTGTTCGCGTTTTCGTCTATGCCGTCTATCTTTAAAACTTTTTCTAGATTTTTGATTCGATCAATTGTACCTTGTGTAGTCGAATAAGGTTTTTCATTGTAACAAAATTTTGAAATTCGTGGTTTAAAATTGTTAATCGTTACATCTTTTTCGGTCGTATTTAAAAATCTGGCATGTGCTATACCTTTACTAGGTATAATGCTACTGCCCACGAAAATACCTGGTTCTAATTGTTGGTTTTCAATTATAATTTCTGTTTCCCTAACTATGTTAATAGCACAGATGACTTCGCATCGAGCTGGAATGTAGATTTCATTACTTTCTGAGTCGCAAACTATTAATGGTACTTCAATTATATCTTCATTTAACTTTGTTGATATGATGCAATTTTCATAATCTATTTTAAAGCAAAATTTATGTAAAAAATCCCTACCTAGTATTCCATCCGTTGGAATTGAAAAATCATTAGGTACCACGTGGAGTTCATGCGTGAAATTATTATTGTCTAATACTAAATTAGAATATATTGTTCCTAGAGTGCAAGTTTCATTTTCAGTGATGCCTGTTACTTTGCATCTTCTTCTGGTATTTATTTGATGATGTTCATCACATTTGTCTAATTTGATTAATGATATATCTGACCCTGTATCGATCAGATATTTGAGTTTCGATTTGGAATTATTTGGTGAAGTATATACTTCAATGTAGTTATTTAAATTGTTGGCAATCTTGAAAATTTGTAGTTTACTACTTGTTATATTTGTAGATTGAGGAATTCTTGTTCTAACGTTTTGTTTTCTCTCCCTCGCGGGGAGATGACCTCGTTTTTTGCTTCGTTGCTGGCAATGTAATTTACTTTATTGTTTTGACAACTATTGTTTCGGTTTTGCTCGTACCGTCGGTTTGGATAATTGGCTGTTGGCATGTATCCGTACCGTTGGTTTTGATAGACGATTCTTGGATTAAATTGTTGGCTTTGATATTTAGATCTATAGTTATTCCTATATTGCTGAGGTTTAAAGTTGCGATTTGAATAATTGCTATAATTGAATGGTCTTTTATATATTTGAACATTGCTATCGTTTTGATTTGTGGTTTGTCTCTGAAATTTATTATAATTATTTTGTTTCCTTTCAAACTTTTTATTTCTATCTTGAATATAGTTTATGTTGTTTGTAGAAACGGTTTGGCTAGCTGCCTCCATCTCTTTCGCAAGTTTAGTAGCTTCTGCAAAGGATGTAGGTCTGGCTGCTACGACAAAAGATTTTATAGGATCTGATAGACCCTCTTTAAATACGTTGAGCGCCAATTGCTCATTTAATTTTTCAATCGTATTAGCATCACCATTAGTTATTTCGTCTTTATTTAACCTATTTAATTTTAGAATTATTCCCTCAATTTTATTTATGTATGTTTCTAACGAGCCATTTTGTACAATGCGCGATAATTGGCTGTGCAGTGTTTGTACTGTATCTTTATTTGGGTAAGATTTCTTTAACAAATCTTTTAACTCTGTAAAGGTTTTTGGTATCGTTTGTAAACCGTTTGGTTTAATTTTACGTTCCCTTCTATCTTAACTAACCAGATAAATTTTAATAACTTCGTTCTCTCATCGTCGTTTGACAACGATTCATTCACTAATTCTATTATATTTAGGAAGTTGTCTAATTCTAAAAATTTCCCCTTAAATTCGGGTACTATTTTCATACTATTGTATAGATCGAATTGACTCATTTTGTCGAGTTCGTCTATATCTAAAGTTTCGTTTAACACAATTTTTTGTTTTTGTGACAATGTTTCTTTTAATGATTGATACGCTTTATTGTATGTATTGCATAACGCTTTTACATCATCGTCATTTTTGTCTAAATGACTGATTATTGACACGTATTTATTGTGCGTATCCTGTAAAATCGTTATACTATTTAATATAAATTTATCTGAAAAATTTCTATTTGGGTTTTTTATAAAACTATCCCTTCTTAATTTTAGCGTTTTGATTAAATTATTTATATTTTTCATTAAAAAAACATTTCACTTAATTCTTTTTTATCGGTAACTTAACTACTTTAATTATGCATCTAAATTGTATTTATCTTAATTAGAATCTTATATTATTGTTTTGAACTAATTTCTAAATTTTCATCATTTTACTTTTTTGTTTATGCCAACACGGTTTGTGATCTTGCGATCTTCTTAATTTTATTTAAATGTCTGTTATACAAGTGTTTAATTAACTCACCCATAATGTAGACATCAGTTGCCACTATTACCATCTCGATAATTAATTTGGATCCCTCGTCGTCCTCACTACCATTCTTGTTGGCGTTGTTCAGCACTATATTCTCTTTTACCGTTGGTTCGGGTTTGGAATCGCCGCCGCCCATATTTTATGGATCTATGGGGTGCTTCTCGTTCTACGTTTATAAAATTTTTATATTTTTATTTATATTATTTTATTATATTTATATGTTTATATTTATATTTTCACTGCATATACGTATTATTTTCGTACATTATTTTATATATTAGATTCATTATGTTATATACATTGATATACACTTGTATGTTAAATTTTATACACCATTTACGAATTATTTTTCTTACATAGATACTTTTATCTATGTCTTTTGCATTTTTTTTTTTGTTTTATACCTTATAGTATATCGATCTATAAACACTATTTTATAAAAAAAAAATTCTTGCACTTTCACTCACGGTCACTGTTTTACACGTGTCCTGTCACGGTCGCCATGTAATAAAATTAAAACCACATTTTCTCTTTAATATTAACTTTTTCTTTATTCACTTTATTCTGTCTGTCTTGGCTTCATTACTTATTAAGACTAACTACCCATATCTTATCTTTTTCTTTAACACCAACGTCGTGTACATCGAAAATTGACGCGTTGGTGTTTTTTAAGTGCATTCGCCTTTGCGCTCATGTTTCTTTATTTAGCGCGACGAAAAATGCTTACTATAACTAATATTTATTTCTTAATATTAATGGAATATATTTTGTGCTCAAATTTCTTGTTGCACAAAGGAATGCTTATTTTATATAAAAACTTAATATTGCTTATTTTACATAAAAACTTAAAACCTATACAGGGTTACACTACACCCAAAACTGTTCTTTGGTGACGTCATATTTAATAGTACCGGGATTACTTAACTTATCATCGATTCTAACAATCTTACTCCGATTCAGAAGGTAGCTTGTACCAATCTAAAATGTTGCCTCTTATACCGATGTTAGATAGCATTATACTATGGTTGACCGAATCGAAAGCCTTTGAAATGTCTACGAATAGTGCTGTTGGCTTCTGCGAATTGTTCATTGCTGTATATATCTGACTAAGGAAATCAATTAGTGCTTCTACAGTGGATTTACCAGCAGTAAATCCATATTGTTTAATGCGAAATAATTAATTTTAAAAGCACGAGTTCGGAAAAATCCGAACTCGTGCTGCCAAAAGTTTTGAAATTCGAAGCTTCCGTGTTCTGCTGCTAGTCTTTAGTACCCCATGGAATAGAGAAGGTAATATTTTCTATGTGTTTTATCTCAGTTCTTTATTCTTCCTCATAATGACTCGATATGATTTTCCGAATTCTTGATAACACAAGAAAGTTCTCTATTTTGATTTGAAGCGATTTAATGCGGCTGTAAAATGTTCCAAGTATATTACCTGGCTGCTTGAATGGCAACTTTCAATAACTTTATTATCTCCATTTTGTTTGGAAGTATTTTGAAAAAGGTTTTAAAACTTCTGCTCTTCTAGTGATATTTTAGAATAGGTTAGAATAGGGCCTGTTATCAAATACTTCTTCAATGACTGAAACAGAGTAATTTTTCCAAATGTAAGGAAAAACGGAAAAATTTTATCCTTTATGAAGATATGTGAACGAGATTTCATAGACTAATAATGCTACTACCAGTCTTGGGTAAATTATTCGAGACTCGGTTCAAAAGTATTTGAAGTAAGCGTTTTTGGAGTATTTTTTGACGTGTTTGGCTGACGTTTTTAATAACATGTCGAGGTTTAGTGTCATGAATGAGTTCAAGAAGTAAAATTGTACATAAAAACTTTGATAGATTCGAAAACTGTAGTTACTAATCATGGCAAACTAGAAAAGAGTGTGACTAAAAGATGCCCACAAAGATCCATCGTGGGCCCGAAAATCTGGATTGTCATATTCAATAGTTGGATGAATGGCAACGTTCATCTTTGCATCTTTGGCAATATAGAGAAAGGGATGGACCAGTTCGTTGGATGGAAAGAAAACATAGTTTTCTTCCAAACATCGAAAAAAGGATGGAAAAAACTTGCATGTAACGCACCATCCTAGAGCGTCTATTAGCGCATTGTGGCTCGTATATAGGCTAAGTCTCCGTGACATTCCCACGCAATGAAAATAGAAAAGTAAACAAAAAACAAAGAAGTAGAAGTGAAATTGTAGGTCGCATGTTTACCATTAATTTGAAGGATCAATAACAGTTGGCGCATCAAATTAAGCTTATCGGAACTTTTAGTGGCAATGAATATAAATATGTAACATTCAAGGAGACAGTTTTTAATTGCTACTGCTGTATTCTGATGAGAAATGTTACCATAGGTTAGGTTAGGTCAAGGTGGCCATCCTAAAAGATGTGGCATAGACACAATTGGTCCGTAGCCTTACCAGGACAATTTTTTCTTCACTATTTTCACCTAATGGAACCAATTCGAGCATCTAACGAAGCAGTTGATATCCCAGTTGATAACACTTATCCTACTGAGGTCCGACAGAAGGCGAGCTCCCAAAACTTCAGCCTGTACCAAGCGGGACTAGGACAGCTGTAGTATAGTCTCTTCCTCCTCTACCTCATCCCTGCAACTTCTACAGTAATCAAGGGAGAGAACATCCAATCTAGTCGCATGCATACCAATGAGACAGTGTCTAGAATAACACCCACGATTATATTAATATTGCACAGTTGCGTTGATATTATTTGGTTAGACCTGATTAAGTCTAGTGTAGGCACAATTTGCCCATCTATTGTTTGTGATTTTATAAGCTTTTTCTTTTAGGAGCAGTTTGCACATGGCAAGCGTTACTTCTGTATCAGCATGGTATGGTAAGATGCAACAGAAGGTAATTTGTCGAGTGAGTTAAACAGTTTTTAAATTCCCCGTTATATTGAAATGCCCTGGCACCCATGTAAGCTGAATGTTGAACTGTTCTGCCATCTCGTTAAGAGATGAGAGACCGTTTCGGGCTACATTCGACGTGATGAAGTCTGACTATAGAACTTTAATGGAAGCCTCACTATCTGTAAAAATGCCAATATCCCTAACAGATATTACATTATACTTCATCCAGTCTATGGCCTCTTTGATTGCGATAAGCTTCACCTGAAAAATACTACAGTGATCAGGGAGGCGAAAATATAGGTTTAAATTTAGTTCCTTGTTGAACTCCCCACATTTGACCCTGCTGTCAATTCTCGATCGATCCGTAAAGAAGTTAATCTTACTGGGATTCGAAAATACTTCGTCCGCCCAGTCTTCTCTGGAGGGAGTAACAATCAGAAATTTTACTTCGAGGTAAAATGTCGGGGTGGTATAGTCAATGGCTTTAGGGATAACCTAATTCATTCGAATAGATGAGTGTTCTTTATTACTACAGGTCCACAGAAAAATTGATGGAAGCTAATAGCTGTATACGCAGCCATTTGTTTAGTTAACATATCAAGAGGGGCTAGATGAATGAGAATCTCTAATACCTAACTTGAAGTGGTTCTGCGTGCACCACTACTACATATGCAGACAGTTCTTTGAACCTTCATCAGCAGATTTTGGTTTGGTACTATTTTTAAAGCTGGTTACCAAACTATCCATCCTTTCAAATATATTAGGTTTGCAGCTTAGTTTGCTGTCCACAATAAGATCCAGGAATTTTACTTTTTCTGTGATATTCAAACCAACTCCGTTAAGAAAGGGTGAATTAACACTTAGACCGCACCTATTGGTCCATTTAGTAAGGTTAGCAAGAGCATTTTGCATAAGATCTCTGAAAGTGCTAGCATATTTCCCGAAGGCGCCGATGGCAACATCATCTGCATAAGTGACTACTTTAAAGCCATACCCTTCTAAGCTTAGTAACAGGTCATTTATTACCAACTTCTAAAGAAAAGGGAGATAATACACTACCCTGCGGTATACCTCTACTCACAAATCACAAATTTCCAGATGGATGCCTCACCGAGGTTAGCCAAAATGACCCTGCCCTGAGCATTTGACCAACCCAGCACCCGAGTGACATATCTAGCCCCAAATCTGAAAGAGCCTGGGTGATCGCCTCTGGTTTGACACTGTTAAAGGCTCCTTCTATATCATAGAAGGTCACCAAAAAGAACTCATTATATTCGAGCGATGTTCAATAGGGCCTAAGAGGGAATGTAGTGCAATTTCCATTGGTTTCCCCTTGCAGTATGCATGTTGAGATGCTACTAAATATATCTCGATGTTACCATAAAGTAGAGCAAATGGACCTTGATTTTTGAAGCGTTATGACGAATTATAAAAGCTTGCAACACATAAAAAAATTAACAAATTTTTTATCGACTGTAACGTAATTGTTTCGAATGTTAGCTTTCGATATTGTAATCGAGCATAAAATCCAATTATTTTATAACCATGCATAAATCATATTTTCAATGACTTCAATGATTAACAATTGAATTGAAAAAAAATTCTCAATCCTATTCCACCACCCCAAAATTGCTCGAAAAATCGAAGCCAATTATTTCAAAATTTATTTCGAAAACTGTAAACGGAAAATTACTGTTTGTCTTACAAATCCATTAATAATTAATTTAATCGATTAGTTATTCATTTATTGTACAAACATGGAAATATCCTTAATCAGGTGACTTAATTTTCGATGTATAACAGTTCTAGGCAAAATAAAAGAAAAAACCTCAATTAATTTATTATGTGTTCATTAAGTATATGTTAACCCAAACCTAAATATTTAATTATTAAATCACAACATAATATATGTTAATTTGTTATGTATGTCTGTGTGTAACCGCATGTATATATACATTTATACGAATTAAGAAGTCAAGTATGAAAATTGTCTATATGTCAGTTGGTTTAAATTCGTGTTCTAAGTTATTACGTTGTATATAGGACTGGCACGCGATACATTATTATTCTTTCGTATCGTTATTATTCTTTCGTAAATGACGTGAGGAAATAAACAAATCATACAAAAATCAGAAAAAACACTGTACACAGGCACATTTTCCATTTCCTATATATACGACGTATACGGTATCAACCTACTTTACCTTTTCATGCTCGTGTATTGTCTGTACTTTATACAAAGTCAATTGGTTTAAAAACGAATGCTATTTACAACTTTGACGTTAAAAGCTCATAAATTTCAATTGTATTTGTTAACCGCACAAAATTGTAATTGAGCAATTGAGAATAATGTATAATGTGATGGGAGCTTATACTTATAATTATATTATGCCATCGTAAAATGATTGTCGAGCGATAAATTGGGCAAAAACAAAATCAAAACGAAAAAAAATTAAAAATTATTTGAAAATTATATGTAATTTTCTAATAATTTTCCAAATTTAATATTATTGTTGAACAAATATAAACAGGAAGACAAATTTTCCCTAGTTTTATGTTGTTTTTCCGCGTATAATTGGCTGAAAGCTTTTTTCTAGTCTATTGTATTTACGTTGTTTGCTTATTGTTTTACACAAAATGCTCATTTCCTTTTTGTTTTTATTTTTGTTTCGTGGAGGTTTTTTCCCATTTTCCACTTGTAGATATTAGTTAGAACATTTTATTAATTTTTACCGAGGAAAATTTACTTTGTACAAATCTATTTGTATTTATACGAAGATTGTTATTAGTTTTAATAATATAAATAAAAAAAAAAAAATAAAAAAATGCGAGATGACGATACGCGAGGTGGAAAACACGTGCCAAAAAAATAAACAAATTTTTTTATTACCGACATTATTTTATTTTTCACTTTTACTGTTGGTCTCAGATGTCTTATTTCTACAGATACTAATGAAAACCATAATGGGTCGGGTTGTAAACGTTTCTGAGTCACTCCCACCAAGAGTGTTATAAATGAACTACAATTTAAATCTAGGGCACATAAAGTAGACACAGGATTTTTGTTATGTTCAATATTATTTACCACAAGGAAAGCAGTTCTCCAACAAAATTGCGAGATGTTTTTGATAGGGCAGCAGAAAATTCGAGTAGTCAATAACTTAAAGATAAATTAGACCTACACTCCAATCCGATTCTTACCTAGAATCGAAAGAAGCTCTTTAATTTTGTGTATTCATCCCATATATGCCAAACTTTGTCGAAGACAGCAGGAAATTTTGGATCTAAAAAAATTTGGAAATAGAGCCATTTTATTCCTGTTTCACCAATTTAGGAACATTTAAGGCGACTACAAGACTGGATCATTTTATTCTAGTTAGGGCTATTGCCTGTAACTCATCCCACGTCTTACTTAGTTGTTTCGCTTTAGCTAGCATATTTCTTTTCCTTGCTATCGTCGGTCTTCCAACTTTCCGTTTTCTTTGCGGGTTCCATTCTAATGACATCCTGACAATGTCACTTGATAGTGTTTGAAGTGTGTGTCCTCTCAATCCCCATTTTCGTGTCCTAATTTCTTTCTTTATACCGACTTTCCTTCTTCGCAGGAATAGCTCCCTATTTGTGATTTTATGTGGCCAAAAGCATCTTGTTAATCGCCTGAAGCATTTATTTATAAATACCTGCGGAGTCTCCGTGTGATTTTCTGCGTGTTTCACATCCATATAGTAGTCCTGATTTTACACAGGCATTCATCATTCATAGCGTTTTTGATTCTTGACAAAGTGGATTTGTTCCAAATCTTGAGGATCGTATTGATGATCATCTTTAGTACCATTTATTTCTGATGCAGTACAACCAAGGCATACGAGTTTCCCGAAATATTTTTTTTGGTTTTTTTGATGTTGATTTAGTGATCAATTGCGTAATCAAGATAATTTAGCCGAATTATTCGGTTCCACTGTATTTGATATGGGCTTGCTAAATCGAATCTATGCGTTAAATTTTTTAACAAAATTGAGAACAACAATGGGAATAGTACACATCTCTGCTGAACACCTCGTGTCTTGTAGTATTTTTTACTTTGTTTTCCCTGATATTAAACTCTATCTCCAGCACCCTGATATATTCCTTTGATGAGTTCTACTTTTTCCTCAAAATGCCGATTTTGCTAAGTTCCTTTCAAACTGTATTTATCTTAATCGAGTCAAACGCTCGGTCAAAGTCGACAAAAGATAAAAAATAAGTAAACCGGTGAGTTCCATTCGTTAGATTGTTCAATTATGTTCCGAAATGTGATGATATGATCCGTGCAGCTCCTTCCAGATTTAAAGTCAGCTTACGCATTTTGTTTGTAATTCTAGGTTACAGGTAAGATACGCTTTACGATAATCATGACTAATACTTAACTTTTGCTGTTGAGAAGGGAGATTCCTCTACGACTCTCACATTCTCTCAAGACACCTGTCTTCGGAATATTTAAAATTATTCCTTCTTTCCATCCTTCTGGTATTTTAACTGAACCTCAAACTTCCACGAAAAGTGGTGTTAGAAATGCTGCTGCTATGTCGATATAGTACCATTTAGTAAATCGGCAGAGATGTTTGCCGATCCAGCAACTTTATTGTTTTTTAACTTCTTTATGGGTCTGGAAACTTCCCTCTCCATCGGTGGATGGGACGTGATTTTCATCAGTGTCTGGACGGTTTTGTTTGAAAAATTATTTTCACCTGTTTTTTTGTTGATTTTCTGAGGTTAGAATTTTTCCTGCTATATTTTTAATTTGTGGTCTGTTGGTAAACTTGATGATGTTGTTCATGTTTCTCCTCTGCTTATTCAGCTGTTTCGAGAATGTTCTTAATGTATTTCGTATGATCACTTCGTACCATTTTCTTTATCTTCGTATAGCCTTTTCATTTCTGCCCTGTTTTGATGACACAATTGTTGCTTAAGTTGACTTAAGTTAAGCTTCTTGATTGTTGATCAGTTTCGTTATAGGTACAGCTAAGTTGTAGAGCTTCATTTGAAGACAATTCTTGTTCTGGTATTCCACAACCTTTCTTTATTTCTTGTTTATCAGCCCGTGATCTGTTTGGTTTTTAGTTCTGCCATCTAGCAACATCCAAGTGTACGTATGTATATTTTGTGTGGGTACCTAATGCCACCTATGAATAACTAATTTAAAACACTTTAATTGATGAGTCTTTCTCCGTTATTGTTTCTTGTTGACTCTAATGCTTCTTTACCAATGATTGACGACATAACCTGCCTTATCGGCTTAGGTTTGAAGTGAAATTTATAAACACATCGAGAACTTCAAATTCACCAAAAATTGATATTGCAGATTGAAGTCGCTCGCGCTTGCTTATTGGTAATGTTTCAAATTAAGACCATAAAATAAACAAAACAACGACTTAAACTACAGTGGTGTCAGTAGCATTTGCAGCGACATAGTCAGAAATTCAATTGCAAATTCGGCTCACGCAAAACACGCGAAACATAACATTTTCGTAGAATTGTAATGAAATCCACGTTGGGAGTGGATGGAGATCAATATTTTCTTCCCAATTGCCTCGTTATTGGGTAACTAATTTCAAAATACTTACTTGTGATAAAGTTCGTAGCGATTAAGACTTATAATGACGAAATATGAGACAGTGCTCCGTTTAGCATGTTTCCTAGCTCTATACCTTACGTTTATGTACCAATGTTGAAGATCAGTGCTTGATCGTCATAATTTTTTGTTCCCATTAAATACCCATCTGTATGGTCCAGACATTTTATACTGGCATGTACGCTGACTCGGAGCATTATCTTGTGTAGTTTACAAAGAGGTACATCGTGCATAATATAAATACACATAGTGTATACTACCATGGTATGTTAGCCCATTGACGTGCTAGATGTCACTACTGGTATCGTTTTAAAATAATCAAAATATTTTTTTATGTATAATCGCCTAAATGTCATATATTTATATTAAAATTGACGATATTCGATCGACCCGACATAAACTGTTTTTTTTTATGATGTGACTATATGTGTATTTATATTATGCATCGTGCCAGAATCCAATGTTTTCCCAATATCAAGCATGATAAGAAAGGGCAATATATTCATTTAATAGTTGGTGTTGAGCAGAATGACCCGATCGAAAATCGAACTGGTTGTCAGCTAGAATTGAATAACATTCTACGTCAGAAAGTATTGTATAGTGAGAATGTTTTGTTTAAGGATTTTGCCAAAAAGTTGAAGGAGGCTGATTAGCGCTGGACAATTAGGTTTGAACGGATCGATATTACATTAGCATGTTTTCATACTAAAGGAAAGTAAAAAAGGCGAGTGCATGACATTAATATTTCTATTAGATACATGATGCCATTTCTTTGGGTGGTTTGTGATTACTTTGGAAGTAAAAATTATCATCGAGAAATTTGGATGGATATTTTTGATAATTTGTCTCCGTTCTGTTCGATGAATAATATCAAGAGAAGTTAGTTTAATTGAAGAACATTCTAATTTCTAGCTTTTGGACCATTCTCCAATCCATTCGGGGATATCGTATAGGTAGATGGGCCTTAAATATGCCTTGTAAAGTTTTAACTTGTTTTTAGGAGAAAAACTAATATTTTGGTTGAGACACCGGTATAAAAGGCTACGTGCTGAAAAAGCCTTATTCCGAGCAACAGGTAATAATCTGCTTTCAATAATTATAACTAGATATTTGACTTGAAATTTGTATTCTAAGGTGCTGTCTACGAATGAAATAGAACTAGCTTTGGGCATTTTGCTCTACTAATTGGGATGAAAATGAATGATTTCAGTTTTAACAGAGTTTACTTTAATATTCCATTTCCATGCATATTTAGGGTACTGATTAAGGTATTTAGCTAGTATCTCGCTCGAATGGCGTGCACTCATTAAAGATATGAATATAGGGGGGTCATCGGCATATATTTAGATTTTGGTTTCTTTGGTATCAAATTTTGTAATGTCATGATAGCTGAATAAGAAAAGGTGTGGCTCCAGAATTGATCCTTGAGCGACTTTTCTCTGGAATGTATGGTAGAACTATTGAAGCTAAAAACTATTGAAAATGACTATTTCTATGATCTTATACCTCACTGTGCTTAGGAGTGTAATTGGGAAAGTATGTACTATACTATCCGCTTTCCTGGTTTATTGATATAGGAACCAATTTCCCAACAGTCTAGAAAATATCATATTTTTATGATTCCATTAAGGGTCTCGGTGAGCTGTATGAAAATTTTATCTAGTTAATTTCTTAGAACTGATTTGGATATGTTATTGGCTACTTATAGGTTTTTTAGACCATCCAAATGGTTGGATTATGAGGAGGAGAGTTAATTAAAATTATGATCTTTTAGGTACTCGTTCTGAGTATTACCTTTTGATAGTGAGAAGCGATCTAGAATGAAGTTAGAACTTTGGCTATTGAACTGATGACATTTGGTATTTTACCGTTCAGTTTTGAAATTCCTTTAAAATTTACGAGAGAATCTTTTGTTTTCTATTTGTAAATTCGGAATTGTAATTTGAATGTCACTGGTCAGAACAAATTCGTCTAAGACTCGCAAAGAGTTGAACAAGCAGATATTTTTTGAAATAACCAAATCAAGAATTGAGCTTCGTTTAGAGAATGTAGGCTTGTTAAGAGCATTTAATTGTTTATTAGAATTATTTCATAAACTGAAAAGTGCTGAGCCATTCTGGTTATTAATTAGATCATTCCAGGTATGGAGTAGCGTAAATTGAGGTCATTTGCTACAATAATTCCTTTCGTGCAGTTAAGGATATGATTTGTTTCAAACTTGTTGAAACTCAAGGAAATTTTAATAATGAACATTCGTTGGATCTGTTTAAAGAGAAAAAAGAATCAAAGGACCGGTTAAAGCACCATCCATTAAATTGAATGGTTTTGGAAGCCTACTTATAGTTTGTGGTAGTAATTCTTATGGCTTTCGGTAATTAATATTCTATAAACTCCCCTCTTCCTTAACTTGGTTGACTTAGATTCACCTAATTCATTGTTTGGAATACGGTAGCAAGTATTTGTTAACTGGTTCTTATGGTAAGATTATGTCCTTTAGATGAGCAAAAAAAAAGCATTAGCTCCACATCCAGTAGAGCAATCGGTGCGGGCTTGCGTGTAGAGACTTTCGTATTACTATGATTGTAAGTAATAGCGCTAGGAGTCCATATGATACTGTGTAATGGTGTAAGTCGTGGTAGGTTAATGTGTTTGCTTCGTTTCTTAATTCTTCCCTTATTTTCAACTGAAGCTGTGTGGGATCTTTCGATTTTGCTAGATTGTCGAAGTTGTTCGAGAGGTTCTGGTGTGATAAGATTGTAGCTTCTGTCGATATATTGAATGTTGGTTATAGATGAATATATTTCTAGCTGTCTAACTCGCCTTGAATTGAAAAAAACCTTCGGTCGTCTTGTAGTTGAATCCATGTGTCAGTGGCGAGGTCAGTCTTCATTTCAACCACTTCAAATTTTCTGTTTCCTGTCGTATAAGTTGTATTTCACATATGGCATCATCATCTTGTTGAGTTTGTTTGCATATGTTAAGGTCATTGACGCTAGTGCATTTTAACCATTCATAAATGGACATTGAGGAGTATGTACGCCGATGCATAAGTTGCATTAGTGGCCTTATAAATATCGATGGTGCGTTGGTGGTAGGTAGTGCTATCGGTTTGTTTATCTGATATTCTTCCTTGTATACCATTGTAACCTTTCGTTCAAAAATTAGATATTACCCACGTATCTTTGTTTTGGTTGTCATCAGTTGGTATAATGCCAATTTGACATGATTGTCTTGAATCTTGGGTAGCATGATTTCTGTTGGTACGCTTCTAGTCATGATGTCTACTTCACCTATAAGTTGTTGAATTGTCAATAGCCTCGTAGTGAAGACTTGATTGTGTGTGTCTAGTACTGCTTCGATCAAATTTTTTTGAATGTCCTTGAATGAGGCCTTTAGTAATAACCTTTGCATTGGTAAGGCTACAAACTTGATATTTCTGTTGTTGTTTTCTAGTGCTTGCTATAGCTGATCTTTGAACACTATCCAATGCTGATCAATATCTTGCTGTCTCTTTTTAAAAACGTTTTTTCCTTTTGTGATTCGCTAATGAAATCTTGAATTCAGAAATGTCTGTACTAGGGTTTTAGTTGATGACTTGTGTTTTAATTGTGTCATCGATCTGTGTAGGCCATAATCTGTTTTCACGAGAATCTACTGGTATAAATGTTGTCCGCTTGATTCGAGGAGTTTTATAATCTGTGATTGGATGGATCTCTAATGCTTCAACTAATGGGTCGGCCTCTGACAAGAGATCGTATACATAAAAATCTCTTTGAGTAATTGCACCTGCATCTGGAAATTTGTCTTTTTCATCATGCGCTAATTGCCATAACACCTTTGTAGCAACGTTCGTTGCTGCTGTAGTTTCATATGTCACTGGTTGCAGTTTAACCGTTTGTATTTTTTTGGAGATTCTCTCCACAATAAGCGTTGATAGGGTCGATCCCCTTTGTTAATTAAAATCTGGCGGAACATTTTCTCAATATGAGCTTTGAACATGTTTTCTCCATCGCATTATAATGGATATTAGTTCCTGTTGTAGTATAGGACCATTTAACATTATCTCGTTTAGTGATGTACCAGCAATTAGTTGTTTTTGCTGATGCATCAAAATTAACTCGGGAGCTTAGGTGTTGTGCTATCTTCCTTGATGACCACATGGTGAGGTAAGTAATATGATGCAGTTGTTGTTTTCTTTTCTCTGGGCATTATCTCCATGTGTCCAAGATGTTTGTATTCAAGCATGAAGCTTATGTAATTTTCCCTGAGTATGGGATCTCTTGTTAATAGCCGTTCAAGTTTTAGGAGTCTTGCCATTGCCATTTTCTCTGATTCCCCCAGATGCATCTGCGGATTTTTTGGGAATAGGAATTTTACCTTGTAGCGTCCATTACTTAGACCTATGTGAGTGTTTCGAAATTGTTCCTCACATTAGATTTCTGATTTAGTTGGTGTTATATTGGTTGCACATCAGCAAGTTATTGTACCTTGCTATTCTGTGCAGTTGTTAACCCGACATCATGTTGAGCAATCGGTGCGGGTTTGCGTGAAGCCGAGACCCTTCGTATTACTATGCAAACTGCGATATTGCATTTTTAAACAGAAACCACGCCGCTTAAATGGAAGAATTTCTTAAGAAAAATGATTTTGAAACCCCAAATGACATTCCACGAGATTCTGAAAATCATCGTTTTCCATATAGTTTAACTAAAAAAATATTAACAAATGGCGAAAGCTGTAAATGTGATTAGTTGTGTTAGAGTGCAGTACAAAAATCGTTGTTTTGTGTTCTATGCTTTATATTTAAGAAAAATAATGAGCAATCATCTGCCTTTACCACACAATCTGGTTGTAATATAAATAAAAGATGAAGATAACTGAAAGATCGTGTACTATCTCACGAGGGTCCATTAAACACAAAGAAACTTATGTGGCCTGGAAGTCTGCAAGTAAAGCAGATGCAAGCAAATCGACCATTGGATTAATGATTTTGCAAGAATAAGAGGAAGAATCAAGAAATTGGCAAAAACTACTAGAGTGGTTTTTTTTAAGTAAAACTTTTTTAATCCGAACGTGGTTATCTTTTTTGGCTCAAACCAGCGAATTGGCGACAATCAAAACGGTAATTTTCTTGAGTTAATTGGTCTATTAAGTAAATACGACCCATAAATGTTTAAATATTTACATAAGTATATATAAATATTTTGCAATTATCGTCGATGTCACTCCTGATTGCTCACACCGAGAACAAACTAAAAACGTGTGACAATTCGTAACTTGATATTGAAGAGCGTTTCATTTGCTTCGATCCATTCGCTGGGAAAACAGGAGAAGTAATTTCTGCTAGAATTCTTGAAGTTTTGTCGGATATAGGATTGGATTTCAATGCATGTATTACCCAAGCATATGATAACGGTGCAAACATTGCTGGCAAGCTAAACGGTGAGCAAGCTCTTCTTACGAAGCGTAATCCTAAATGTACTTTTGTGAGAATTACACGTTAAATCTTGTAGGAGTTGATTTGGCCGAATCTTGTAAGGAGGCAGTACAATTTTTTGGAGTTATACAATAAATGTATAATTTTTTCAACAGCAGTCCTCGGAGATGCGAGGTTTGAAAGAAACATATCCAAATGTCTCTTCACTAAGGTTCCAGAACTAGGTGGTCTGCTAGAAAAGAGAAGCTTTACTTGAAGTGCATTCTTTAAATTTGCTACCACACGGATGCAGTTAATTGCACTCAATTGAGAAATATTTGAGCAAATTTGAATGTTTTTGCTTTCTATAAGGCTTGAAATTTTAACAGTTTTGCATCAAAAAAATTTAGTAATTGAAGCTCGAAAAGCTACACTTGATATATTGAGCAAAATAATATTGAAAGTTTAATAATAAAAATTTAAGTGGAATGTGGAATGAAATATTTAAAAATTAAAGCACGTGAATATGGGATTCAATTGCACACAATTGGATGCTGAAAATCATTACAATATAAATGTGTTTAACGTTATAGCAAATAGAATGATTATTTTTTCTCTACGGTTATAGTTAATAGCTGGATTATAAAGCCGGTTTGAATTTTTACGAAATATCTGCAATCTTTGGATATTTCCAAATTTGACTGATGAACAAATTGAAGGTGCAGAAAAAGTTTAATTTTCAAATACACGAGTGAGCTATCGAAAGGAATAATTGATTAGGTAAAATTCCTTAAAAACATTTATGCCGCTAATTTCAATGCAGAGTCAACACTAACCAATTTATTAGAAAATCTTCTCAATAAAAACTTAGCTGGTTTATTTTCAAATCTTGTCGTTATCTTAAGAATCTGTTTCTTCAGTCGAGAGGAGTTTCAGTATACTGAAAAGAATAAAAAATTGCTATTGCTCAACAATGACAGAACAACGGTTAAATGGATTAGCGATGTTAAACATTAACCACGACATTGCATGAAAAATTAATTTTGAGCTAATTATTCGAGATTTTGCTGATAAATATTAAGGGAAAACATAATACGTATTCAAGGTTGTTTTATTTTATTTTTATGGGGCCCCATTTAAATTATTTGGCACATGCCCCAGCTGGCTTTGAAAGGGCCTGTTTATATATATATATATATATATATATATATATATATATATATATATATATATATATATATATATATATATATATATATATAACAAGTCAAGAAATTTTGAAAAACTGCATAAACGGCTTGAAATGTTTCTGAACCTCAAACTCCAGCTTATGTTATGTTCTCGTGCATCAGCCAACCGATTTGGAAATTTACTCGTAATTTAATAATGGTTTTCAAAAAAATTAAAGTTAATTTGCCATGGAAAAATTAAAATTATAATTTTTTCCATTGCTATTTCCCAGTGTTGTTACCATTTAAACATTTTCCACATTTTCACATTTTTAACAAGTACATAATTTAAATTTTTTCGTTTTTTTTTTGTTTTTGTGCTTGAACAATTTTCTTCCTTTTGTTGTGTGCTGGCTGACTGCTACACATAATATTAAAACAAAAAAATGTTTTTTTTATATAAAAATGAGATAAAAATTTGTCGTTTAAAATTTTTCACCATTCAACACTAGAAAATAATGAAATTTTTTTTTTTAAAATTGTTTCAAATAATAATAATATAAAATTTTAACAATTTTTTATTATTGTTGTTGTTATTATAATATAAATGTGTTAATTTAATATTTAAAATATATATTTTATAAAAAAATAATTTAAATTTTAAAGTTTTTAATATTTAATTTAATTTAATTGGTTTGCTCTAAAAATTTTCACAGTTCGAGTGTTAAAAAAATAAAAAAAAATAAATTTTTTTTTTAAATATTTTTAATACATATAAATAAAACAAAAACAAAATTTTTTTATATAAAAAAATTATTATAAATAGTTATGACGTCATGAGACCAACATTTAATAGTCAATTTTGGATATTAATATTCTTTTATACCATTTTATTATGTAAGTACCTAAATTTTACTAACACTTTTGTTAAATAAATGTTTCTTTATACGTTAAGTTTTGTTAAATAACCAACTTGGATATTTGAAAAATATATTATATTGATTTTTTAGACCGCAAATTTAATAAAAGTAAGATAAAATTTGCAATATCCGAATTGAAATTCAGAGAGTCTTTTTACAATATTAATTTCTTGAAGAAAGCGTACTTCTCAAAGCCGAGCAGTTCAAATGCATTATCCTATTTTAATACTATCAACTAGATCATCAATAATATAGTTTGAGCTAAAGCAATATATTTACGAACTAAATCCTTCTCAAAGACTAGTTTGGAAGTTATTAAATAATCCATTTACTAAAAGATGACAAATAATTTGATGTTTCGTAATTTTCTCCAGAGTCTTTGACATACACAGTTAAAAATACAAGTGGGTCAAATCATTTACAATTTTAGAACTGTTAGGCTACATTACTGGGAATTTATTTATTATTTTCCAAGCAAATGCAGTCAAGTAACAGTTTAAATATATGACAAGTGTTTTCTAATTGTTGGTATTAGCCTTTTAACAATTTGGAGTAGAATACCATGCACCTGAATATCTGTAGAATAAATTAATACTAATATTTTAAAGACCATCATTAGCACTATTGAAATAAAAAATTCTATTATTATGATTAGGATGACTTCTTACATTCACAGTGAAAATTGAAACAAGTGCACAAATCGATGTTGGTAAGTTCACCATACCAATTATTCGCTGATTGGACTTAATTGAAATAGAAGTTGCAAATTATCTGATTGCCTTAATTCTTTCTTATGATAGCTAAGATCAGTTGTGCCAGAAACATACTTGACAGTCTTGAGGTAAACATCAAACTACACTATTTTTTAGAGTAGTGGTTCCAGGCGTAATTTGTGTTGTTCCTCAGTATGCGAAGCAACATGAATGTCGTCAATACAGACAAAAACAGAATTAAGTTTCCGAACAACTTCGTTCAAGAACCATTGAAACGTTTGTGCAACATTGCTAGGTCGTGATGTTGGCTTAATTTAACACAGGATGATAAAGTAGATAATATTTTATATTGTTTGATAGGATGATTTGATCTGGTGGTATCAACTACATATGACCGAGCTCTCTGTATTCCATCATGAATTTGGTGTAGTCCCTTTACAGTTCTGGGTTTTTTGTCAATTTCTGTTCAAGCGAACTGAATCATTTGAATGTTAGAGTAAGTGAACCACCTAAAGCCAAGTGTCCACTATAGAGTTTTTTCGGTAGAGCGTAGAGTATAGAGTGTAGAGTCTCTACAAACAGTGTGTACACTATAGAGCGTCTCTACGACTCTACCGCTTTTGCGTAGAGTAGCCGTAGAGAAATGTTAAGTAGAGCTCTACCATGCACTCTACAGACTGTGTACAATGTGGATCTGGTTTTCTCTACGGTAGAGCGCTTGGCTACTACTATATTTTATTTTCGATTAATAATATTTTATTTTCAGACATTTTATTATTAGTTTTCCGTTCGTCAAAATCAAAAAAAAAAAAATAATCAAATTAAAATGAGTTTTTGCCAAAAATATGCTGCTAGTGCCGTTATTTTTTTACTTGAAGAAGAAAACAAGAAAAAAAGAAAGTGTAGGGAGCGCGAGTAGATCTCGAAAAGGAAGCAAAATGCCAGATTTTACCGTGGACCAATGAATGAAATTAAGGAAAACGTTACAAACGCCTATGATAATTTTTTATGTATGTCATATAGTAATTTCAATCTGTTACTGCAACTGGTTATTCCGATCATTCAAAAGAAAAATACGCACTTACGAAAATCTTCAGGCAAAATTTTGCGTTGCCAAATTAATCGAATAAGGTCGAAAAGATAATTCTACAAAGTATCTTCTTCGAATATCAAGTGCTCAAGTGAAGTTAGTGGCGCAAGAATAATCCTGAATTTTGAATTACCAACAGTATCCTGACCTGCAATTATACAGGACCTGCAAAATAGAAATTTCGATTCGTAGGCGATTCCTTACCTCAATTAGAGATGGCCATCTAAAACCTAATTCAAAGAGGACTGCTAAAAAAGGAACCATTGTTTCACAACATTTAAAGACAATAGCCAGTGCCTTTTATCAGTAGTTGTAAGGGGCCCTGAGATAGAAATTCGCACTTGAAAGTAATAGTTTTAAGCGGAACTCAGCTATTAAAGCCTGAAATTCCACTAGGATATCGTGTATCCTAATTAGACTATAGGATTTTGTGTTGGAAGGCTTTTTTGATAAAAAAAATTATAGCACAAACTTCACTCGTAATTTACCATAATTTCAAGATTAAAACTTTTAGTTAATCCTATTTTAAAATTTTCCTCCTTTAAAATCTATTCCAGTTGGAGAAGAATAGGTATAGGTATAGGTATAGGTATAGGTATAGGTATAAGGTATAAGTGTGTTTTGAAACAATTCAATTGGTGCCCAACCATAATATTTTCAACAATATTGAAAGCGAATGACCATCGAAAAGCATCTATAAATGTCATTAAATATTTAATTGTTAATGCACACATGCGTTCGAAAGGAATGACCAATTCAATTTTAAATTACGTGGACCTATACATTTACTTTCTCTACTGTAGAGCAAAAAACTTTATCTAACATGCTAGATAGAGTGTAGAGCTAATGTAGAGCTCTACAAAACCTAAAACAATAGCGTGTACACTGTAGAGTTTTTTACGCAATAGAACTCTCACGTAGAGTGCGTGTAGAGCTCTACTGTAGAGCTCTACAGGGTGTATACACTACTCTACGCGAGAGTTTTCTCTAGCTCTACGTAAAAAAATCTATAGTGTATACGCGGCTTAACATGCGTTTATTTTGTTTAAATGGTAATACGATGATAATTCTTCCTCAATCCGATTGACCAATGCCAATTTCTTGGTCGACGGAGAGCCAGGTTATGATTTCGTTGTAGTGTTCATTTTTTCGGTTTACTCCTCCAACGGTCCATTTCAGTTTCGTGTTTAACGCAACAGGCTTTTCAACTGCATCGGCTATCTGACTATCGCATATTAGCATTAAAAATCTATCACATCCAATCAAAATAGCTATGGTGCCAGTTATATGAAAATCAGAGTCGGCTGGCGGTAGTTGGTTCAGATATGTCTGAAGGTTTAGATATGTCCGCATTGAGGTTTATGATAAACTGGGTGTTGCATCTTGATCTCAGCACCAATGAGCATACTCCTCTTATTCTACCAGCATTTCCGTCGTTTAAGGTATTAATTTGAAACCTTGCATTTTTTGATGAGACTTTGTTGAGGCGGAGTCTAACAGAGCTCAACAGGGTTGCTAAATTCCAAATCTATCAAATTTCAACCAGATCAGTTGGTAAAAATGCATCATCATCCTCGTTGAAATTTGATGAATGTTAATTAGCTACGACATTGGAATGAATAGGTTAGGGGTCTTCGGCCAATGCAAGTGCAAAACTTACACTTTTGCTTGTAATTTGGTTTGTTTTTGACTCCACTATTTTGCTCAATATCGACCAGTGTATGGTGCCTTCTTCTACACTTGATGGTTATAACACCTGGAACTCTTATGCACGTATTGCCTACGTTGCTTCGTTTGTAAGATTTAGCACAATCGCAAAGACGGTGCTGGTGGTCGGTGAATTAATAACTCCTGAGTTGTCTCCTGACAACTCAGAAGTTATTAATTCACCGAATTTTTCTCCGACGATTCTTGTCGTCATAGTTGCAACGTGGCATCATCTAGTTTCCTTTCAGCTAAATAAACCAATCAATAATCTCTTGACTCTACCCGAGGTGTTTTTAGGTCGCGAATAACCTCGTCACAAACATTATGAATTTGACTTACTGCTTCACTTGATATATTGATAATTTGAGGTTGCCGGAGGTATGTTTCAATGAAGTCGTTTACTATATCTTGCGCTTCCTATCGTTTCGTTTCACCAATATCTGAAAGGCTTTGATATAAATAGTATCCTCAACTTGTAAAATAATACAAATGCTTCTTCTGGACCTCGTAGTTGACCTTTCAAATATTTGAATTATTGCACCGGCGAAAGGCTTTGATTTTCATGCAAGGTGGTCGTGAACAAATCATAGAATGATTGCCAATCTCGCGCTTTACCGACGAATATTGGTAATGTCAAACGAGTTAGTTTGAAGTCGCCCTAATTTTCAGGGACCGATGGGTTCAACACGGTATTGTTTAGTGCGCAACTTAGCCTTTTTTTTCTCTCACGAATTTCTGCAGGGTGGCTACACAGAGAATATAATTTGTTGTCTTCTAATACCCAAATATTTCACTGCCAGTATTATAGTTTAATGTTTGGTAATAATTAGTCTTACTAATAGACTGGTCTAATGACGAATGATACAATAGACCAATGGACCGAACTCCCGTTAGGCACTTGATAGTTTTGGTATCCAGCTAATTTCTCCAACGATATGCCATCCACGTGGCAATGATTCTGCTAATCCTCCACGTGGTTCAATTATCGGTAATCAATTCTCTGGATCTGGCTCGAAGGCTCGGATGGGGGTATTGGAAGGTAGTCAGATTTTGTAACTATATTAAGTCGACGATGGTCTCTTAAAGGCCCCAATCTTGATCTTTTTTCTTTACCATGATTAATGGACAAACTACTGGTAATGAATAAAGACGACACATTCCAAATCTATTGAGCCATATTGGTGACTGATAAAACTAGACCTGGATTTTTATTGAAAATGGCATATAATCTTTACAGTTATTTGTTGGGATGACCGAAAGGTTAAGTTTTTTTTATTTTGTGATAAGTGAATAAGCGTGATGCATGTTAAGTATGTGCAACCCAGTTGCTTAAGCGTTTTTTGAATTGAGTTTCAAGTTCAAACTAGATGTGGACGCTTATGGTCTTGTTGCGTTGAAATTGTATAGTTCCGCCAGCGGTTGTTGTTATAATTGGTGCTGCGTTATTGACTGCAATTTTTAAATCCAGAAATGGAACGGCGAGATCTTGATTGGTTTTGTTTACCTAAAAGGTAACTGTATATTTTTGCTTTAAGACGTGCTAGGCCATTTTCGACTGTACTCGATGCGGTCAATGAGTTAGGCTGGGAGATCATTTCTAGCAATTTCCTTCGAGAATTGTTTTGCCTGTTGAAGATTTTATGTGTCTTAGGAGGTTCCGCAAAAATGTCGGCAATGATTTCGATCGAGGTTGTTGATAAAGCAGCCACACGGAGGCTAAATGTTTCCGCATCGGTTTTAATTTTTTTATTTTCGAATTTTGTTATTCGACATCCAGATAATGAAATAAGTCAAATAGTTACAAACTCTACTCTCTTGTTAACATGTAGGTCGTGAGCCGTTCAAATATTTTTTTGAGCTTGTCCAAATAATCTATCTTATTCCTGCTAGCCATTAGTACACCATCAATATACGTAAATAAAAAGCACCGTTCCGTTTGCAAATTCAACCATTAGACGCTTATATTTCTCAGACTACCAGGAATTCTGCGATAATTGGACAGTATCGGGGTTTTATCATAGTGGATTTCATAGCGATTGGTATACGTTGGTAACCTCGGACTTTTGAGAAGATTTGTGAGAAGATGGTGCAGTTTTTAAGATACAATCATAGACAATAGTTAGATAGAAAAACTGGGACTGTTATTTTGTGTTTTTCCGAATTTAATCGTCTAGGATGGAAAAACGGCAACTGAATTTGTATCACGACTCGATGTTCGATGGTATGTTGAATTGGCTGGTTATATCAGGATTGTTTTGACAAATTAGGGTAATGACAAAAAACTTAACCGAAACTCTCATTGGCAATGACCAATTATGGCGACACGATCTCCGAAATAAGCACTTCTACAACCCTAGTAGTTACCTTTAATTTGGGTATTATTATATATGAGACGCTTGTTTTTTTAGTCCACAACTAATCAGAATTTGACCATAAAATCAGCACCAATAATCGGCCGTACAGCTGACCCAATTAAAAAGGTAGGTCGGCTTAAAACGGCTTAATCCTTAATTTCAATATAATTAGCCGTATGCCAAAAGTACTTATGGATTTACCATTAGCAGAAATAAGTTTGGCACCGACATCGAGGAGATCAGAATTTTTATTAAATAAAACATGGCAAAGGTGTCGTCATCATCATTTTTGGGGCTATATATCAAGCGCATGATTTTTCATCAGAATCCAGCTCATACACCTTTACACGACAACGCGTCTGGCAACGCGTCTTGTGCAACTTCAGCTTGTCATCGTTTGCCTTAATTATTTGTAAACTTAGTCTAAAGTTTTAGTTCGTATCGTAACCAACCAATTTAACATGTTAAAAGCTCATTATCAATGAATCATCGCTACGGTTGTGCGTTGCATTATGATTATCTCCAAGATTTATTTAACCCGATACGATATGTTTAAATTATAACCGCAATGTAACTTAAATTTATCTCAATTTTTATACGATGCACAGTAAAATGTTGGCGACTATAAATTTAACCGACAAATATAAAAATAAAAATTAAGTGTAAGATTTTTTTTTTTAGTACACCAAACCGAAAATCATAATTTATTTGTAACATTTATACTTATTTATGTATATAGATTTATGTGTTTTATGTACGCGAAATTCATATATATGGCTATGGTATATAGCTTTACATAAAAAAATTTACCGTGAACATTCACGAGGCATTATTTTTTACAGCACCCACAATATGGATATAGGACGAGAACAACATATTATTATTATTGTTATGTTGAAAGCATACTACATACTTTTCCGGGCACTTATGATATGTGGTTTTCGTCTATTTTATGATTGTATTATTTTCCTAACCATATCTGGTACTGTTTACTTCTTTTACTCTGTATTCAGCATTCATCGTAGAAACCCACCCTTATTTCGGTTACTGTTTGTTTGTTTTGATGAAAATAAGAGAAATGGAAAATATTTCTTCGAAAATTGTGGTTGACATTTGAATGATTTTATATGAATACAGGGTGAGATATTTAGATTGAAACATGTAACATACAAGTTAGAAAAATTTACACCAACGATCTTTTTCATAATGTCATAAATAATAAATCACCAGGTTAGTCCATCAAATTCAATCCCGAGCTTGTTCTCTATATTGTTCTAGATAACCCGAAGAAGAGAAGTCTTTCTCTTCTCTGAGGAGCCACTGTCACCGAAAGTGACCTCTCCACATTTCAAATGGCCATTCTTATTTCAGAAATTGCTGAACCGTACGTTTCATGTCGAATCGCGAAACGTAACTGAGCCAGCGTACTCGTTGTCCTTTTATTGTTGTCGTTGAATAAAACTCGGAAAATGTCGTCATCGTAGCGTTCGGCGCCAAGTCATTAACCCACCTCTCTTATTTATTCGTCAGGGTCCAGCTCTCACAACCATACATGACAACGGATCTGATCAATACTTCGCGTCAGCATGGTTTAATATCCCCTCCTACATAGCTATTATCAATGATCCGAGGTATCACTCTTTTAAATTTGGGGTCACCACTACTAAAATCCATTGCGTCTTGATCTCTAAAACCAGTGGTCATATATTATGTTTGGATCTCATTGATTTTGAGACCAACGAAATTTTAGTATCGTACAAGTGGATCCAGTAGTTCTTTGATATCATTGCCATTCAGTCCAATTAAATAGATGTCATATACCACAACCTTTTAGGATTGACGATGCAAGATGTTGTCTTGAGGAGTTTCACTTATTTTTATGAAAAATAATTTGTAACATGCTTGCTATACATGAAAAAAGTTGGCCAGTGACTGCCATATTTGAACAATATCCTTCTTGGTAGCGGCTTCCAATTTCCTCCGCCAGGGGAGTGATTCTCTCTAATGTTAGGTAGAACATTAATTCAGATGTTGTTCAAGAAGATTTTTGCCGCGATATTTTTAGCATATTGAGCGATCTCCTTTTTTAAGAAAATATGGCACAATGCGGCCACTTTCCATTCATCAGGTATTCATCATTCAGGTATAATTTCGCTTTCCCATACTAATCGAATAATGTCAAAATAAAGTGCTACAAAGTACCTCGTCCGGCAATCAAGAGCCAGGAATTAATACAATCAAACATCTTATATCATTTCCCATTTTCATATCAATATCACAAACAGAATCCAATTTTCTTCTTTTCAAAACTATTTCATCATACTCGAAAATAGAACATACGAGTATTATGTAGAGTGAAAAATGGAAATGGTTGTTTTCGACAGAAAATGTCATATACTCTGTCGACAATATCGTGTATGTACAGTACAAAAAACAAAATTATGAAGCGCAAAGTTTCAAGATGAATGTGTTTTCCATTTATTTGTACCAAACATTATAACATCCTATATACTCAAGAATACAAGAGATTTGCAAAAAAAAGAAAGAGAGAGGGAGAGAGTAGAGGAAAACAAATTAAACGAAACGAACAAAAAATGATTTATCATTAAGAATTTTTCAATTTTTCATTGAACCTCATCTCACATTGATCGAAATCACCCCTTGCACCCCGTCAAATATTTCCGTTCTCGTGTATATATGATTCCAATAATTTCCCGAAAACAAAATTCATGTTCCACAATCGAAATAATAAACGAAAGATGAAATTTTTTTGTACATGTATTCAAACATACAAGCATGTATCGTGTACATAAAAAACCCTTCGAGCGCAATCACAATCATGTATATATAGGATTGTGACGCATGGGTGTGGGGTGATAATGCCACGCGAAATTCATCGAAATCATTACGCGAAAAGTAATTTTAAATGTATTTATGTATGTAAGGATATAAAAAAAAAATAAAATATTATCGTAATTATCGTTTATGCTGTACTGAAAATATGTAAGGAAACGCAAAGTAGGAAAATAATTTCTTTCGTTCAAATTCCTGATAAGAATATTGATAATAGAAATTAATTACAATCAATTCACCCCGAATGTTGTGTATTCGGTTTTATGTTTCCCATTTTTCTTGTAGGTGTGTAAAAATTTCCCCAACAAAACTAGAGAATTTTCCTACCGACATTCACTCGTACATTTCGTCATTTTTTTTTTTCGTTTGTTTTAATTAAGTTATTTACGGTGGAATTTATATTCCATTTCCACCGCCAGTTTCTTGCACTCCATCATCGTCATCGTTTTTGTGTGCCGAAGAATATAATAACTTTGGCATTGTTTGCACGATGGCGGTGGGAAAAACAATGTGCGAAAGGAAATTACGCTATACTACATCTATGCAATTTATAAGTGCGGTTGCAGTTGGTAGGTTAATAGGGTTATTGCCGTCGGGTAATCTTTTATGTAACGTATATATACAAAAGAAGGTTTTATACAATTAACCTAATTAGAATTTTCTTTATCGTTGTTGTTGTTTTTGTTTATGTTTTTGGGAGGGTAAAAAAAATGAATAAAACGGCATTAATTATTAATGGATGAGATTAGATGTTGAATTTGGTTGGATTTATTATCGAAAATGTGATTAAATTTATTTGAAAATTCATTAGTTTTGTATTTAAGGATTTATGGATCTGTAAAATACTTGTTTTTGTGCTGTCAGCAAATGTACGAAAAGCAAATTTAATTAAAAAAAAATTTGTAATTGAAATTTGATCGATATTTTCGAGGGGTGTATAACTCTAGTCAAATTTAATGATTACATTTAGTCCGTTATTAGGTTTAAGTTAATTTACCTAAATCTAAATGGTAATTTAATAGGGTGGTCAAATATTTCTGATAGATTTTCGTTCATAGAAGATATTGAAAGAAACCACTGTACTTTACAGTTAACGGTTAGAAAGCTAAAAATGAATTCAAAACTGACTCAATTGCCGAATTTGGAGTAATTTACTTTGTGAGTGGGTGTTATAAACGTGTAATGACCCGATTAATCCCAGTAAGTCATAAACAGAAAAACTTTTCTCATCCTAATCCATTGTTAGTAAAATAACAGCACCGTCAAGCTAAATAAAAAACTAAAAAATGTAATCCACAAATCTAAAAATACCAAAATGCGGAAAATACATGATGGTAAGCCTATCAAACTGACGATTTTATGCCTTAATCGAAAATGTCCAAAATCCGGAAAATGCTTCATGGTTATGTAGAGTTTTATTCAATCTAGTAAACCCAATGTATCGAATATGATGACGAAAGAAAAAAAACCGTATTTGACAGATCTGGCCATTCCAGAACTTTCCTAAAAAATCATTTTAAGTTTAAATCACATCTCGAAATATCCTGTTTTGCAATATCCAGTTTTGTACCATATCTCGTTTTAAAATATCCAATTTTGAATTATCCTGTTTCGTCCAATCCAGTTGTAAAATATCCAGTTTCGACCGGTACCCCTTTATAATATACAGTTTCTATAACCTATTCAGTCACATTCATTACGCATAAACAATTTAGTATATTGCATCAAAATATTCGCAGCCTCAAAACCAATTTTGATTCATTTAGCACATACATTGCTACCCTAAACCCTCCACCTTATTTGATTGCATCTTGTTTTCAGATATCCACCAAACACAGATGGCCCTGACGCCGACCTTTACAAAAATAAATTATGATGAACTTAGGAATTATCTACAAATGGAAAACTGGGAAACAATTTACAGTGATTCTGATTGTAATGTGGCATTTTGTAGTTTTATCAAAGTTTTAAAATCCCTTATTGATTCATCTAAGGAAAAAATTGTTATTGGACAGAAAAGAGCATTAAAACCATGGATGAATTATTTTACGCAAAATATCTAAATTAAAAAAATTCTCTAAGAAATTGCGACGATATCCAGACAATGTTAGATTGAGAAAGTACACTCTTTCGCGTACTGTTAATTTAAAAGTTCAAAATATTAAATGTAATTATTACCGAAGTAAGTTTGAGCAACTAGGCACTGATTCCAAGATTCCGTGGAAAATCATGGATGACGTTTTAGGTAGAAACCATCACAGAGATCAAATTACTCAAATTTAAAAGCATCAAACAGACACCCTGATATCTTGTCCTATGGATATATCTAATGAATTTAATACATTTTTTTACTAAAATCTCCTCGTCATCTGACTGTTCTAACTCAGTTCTGGATAAAAAAACAAATCATCCAAGGGTTATGATGAAGTCGACAATTTTATTATCAAAAACTGCTCTTGGTTTTTGGTAGATGTTCTGAAATACATTTTCAACTTGAGCTTGGAGAGTGGCGTATTTCCAGGCGTATTTAAGATTGCTGTTGTTCCACCGGTTTATAAAAAAAGTGTGCGCTCAAATTTAATAACTACAGGCCAATTTCATTGCTTAGTACGTTTTCCAACATATTTGAGAAATTGATGTTTTGCTATCTCGACCATATTAAATTTTTAAATGATAAGCAGTTCAGGTTCAGAGAAGGGAAATCCATGAAAGATGCTCTTCAAAATTTTCTGAGTCACATATATCTTACGTTAAATAAGTCTCTGAAACCTTTAGCACTTTTCGTTGACATTTCGAAGGTATTTGACACCGTTGACCATAGCATTCTTCTGACTTAGTTATCAAGTATTAGGTTTTCGGGGTACGGTTTTAGACTGGTTCGGCAGCTACCTTCAAAATCGTAGGCAAGTTGTTAAAATAAATGGTGTGGTTAGTGATCCGGGAAATTTGAGCTGTGGTGTACCTCAGGGTTCTGTACTGGGACCACTATTGTTTTTAATTCTTTCTATATTTAAATTCTATATTTGAGATAAATCTCTTTGGCCATGCTACTGCGTTCGCTGATGATCTAGCTTTAATATATTCTCAAATGGACATGAATTGTAATGTTCAACAAACACTTAATGAGGATTTAGTAAATGGTTTTATTACAACAGACTTACTATTACTAATGAATCCAGATTTTTCCATTTTAGATCTTCGACCAATTCGGTAGCCCCAGATTCTATCATATATCATGAATACTTGTGCGATAATCACAATTGTGCATCCCACTGCTTTAAACTTGAGGCTGTAAATGAGTTTAAATATTTAGGTATTGTTATTGACTCGCAGCTAAACTGGAAATCTCATCTCGATAATAGAAGGAAACATGTAAACACAGCACTGTATAAATTCTACAACCTACACAAATTTTGTCCAACACCCATGCTGAGGAAATTATATCATGCTCTTGTGGAGTCAATTATTATGTATGGTATTTTATTTATACATGGCTCCGTATTGGTTTAAAATGATACCTAAACATCTTAAGGAATTTCCCACTGATCGACGCCATGTATTCGAAAAGAGTATTAAAAATTGGCTAGTTGAGAAATTTATGCGACAATCGAAAATGCCCAAAATCCAGAAATTGCATGAGGATTAGCTCATCAAAACTGAACCATTTTTACAACAAATCGAAATCCACCAAATTTGGAAAATGCATGATAGCTAGACTATCAAAACAGAAAAATTTGTGCCACAATTCGAAGTTGTCCAAAATCCGGAAAATGCATGATGGTTAGCCTATCAAAACTGAGAAATTTATGCCATAAACTGAGATGTCCAAAATCTGGAAAAATCTGATGGTTTGCCTATCAAAATTGAGAAATGCTACAAATCGAAAATTTCCAAAATTAGGAAATGCATGCTTTAATTTTTTATTTTTGATTGGCTAACTTTTATACATTTTCGATTTATGACTTAAATTTCTCAATTTTGATAAGCTAACCATCATGTTTTCCCAGATTTTGGACATTTTTGATTTGTGGTTTAAATTTCTCAGTTGACAGATTTATCATCATGCATTTTTTGAATTTTATAGTTATTGTCAATTTCAATATGCATGATTCAAGTATCTCGAATGATTTAAACTAGATTACTAATCATAAAATCTACGACTATCTAATTATTAATGGAGTAACGACCAATTGCTGAAAAACCAACTGAAAGATACACAAGGCTATAAACTGTCAAAATATGAGTTTTAAAGTAAAAATTGAAAGTTAATCTAGAGTGGTTTAAAGCTAAACTACCATTAAAGCAACTAAATCCAACAAAAATGTAAAATTAATGGAGTAACAACCAAATAAAATTAATTTAAAATATTAAATTGTCACAAGTATTTTTTAAAATGGACTGTCAAAATTAGGATTTTTCGGAAAAAGTTGTCCACCGTAACTCCATTAGTACTTGAGTAACAGTCACTGGATAACCGATGAGCATTGAACATTTCCACCAATATATTTCTAAATATACAGGGCTATTAAAAAATCTAGAACGAAATGGTTTGATTCACCAATATTTAATCAAACCAATATGATGAACCCCACGAATCTTTTGGACAAATACATTGTCATAAAACTGTTACAAATTTTTGGTACATTATAGAGTATTATAATCTAAAATACTTAAGATCAATAAAATAATACCATGCAGCTTGGAAATTGGTGTAAGAGGATTTTTTTGTATTTAAATGTTTGAGTTCGCGTATAACCAGCACTTAAACTATCAAAAAAGCCTAAACATGCTCGTAACAATATTCCAACCCCTATACACATGTCACCCCAGATGAACATATTACTATATATGTTTTACTAAATTAATGACGTAATTAACAAGAAAACACCCTCAAAAATATAACATGACAGATTTTTTTTTTATTTTGTTGTTGATGTTCGGTTGGCACCATAAACAAAACTATCATCCATTTGATTTGTTCGAAGCGATTAATTATCTTTCGACTAATCCCCCAAAAAAATAATTACACAACGAACCACTTTAGATATTTTAATTTATATGCCATACACACACGCACACAAAATCTTAAAGTCCTCCACATAAATTCATCTGAAAACCGAAATTTGTTTTTGCTCTAATCCCTCCGCATATCTAATACTCTTATAAACACCTCTAACTCATAATATTCATGTACATGACTCGAAGATGATATAAAATCATGTTATGGTGCTCTTGATCATTTTGTTGTTGTTGTTGTCATTAATTTTTATATCAAGATGAAAATTAAAATTAACAAACAAAACATGAGCCTACCAAAAAAACTATTCCAAGAATTGTCTTTGGTGTATATATGTCTATATATATATGCGTGTGCATGTGTGTGTCTGTGGGTGGTTGTTTGTAGAAAAAGTAATCCACCCCAACAGATTTAATTTTATTCAAGATGAAAATAGAAAAAAAAATTGTGTCGTATATACATCTTACGTACGAGTTTTTATGTATATATGCTTTGAACATAAATAAGAACTTGGAAATGTTAGAAAATAAATGTATCATGGGTGTCAACCATTTCTTATGTGATGTATGTATAATCAAAATAAGGTTTCACTGATAAGAAACGAATTTTTTTTTTATATTTTTTTTTTTATGATAAGAAAATTTGAATTTATTTTTTTCTATGATTACATATATGTATCTATATAGTGTGAGTCATATATATATATATCGTGCGAGTTTCACATAAATAGATTAAAGCTTTTAAGTTCTCATCCTTTTTACTGTAATGCTATAATCGTTAAGTACTTTTTTTTTGTGTGTGCGCTATCCTCATATATAAATTCGATTCAACCTTCAAACTCCATTAAAAACAAATGTTGTTCGATTAAATGAGACATCCTGTTCAGTACCAGTAAAAATAAATAAATACAAAAAGGATACACAATTTATTCATATATATCCTTCCATATATACATATATATTCTGAGATATCAAATAGACATAAAAATAGTGCTAAATTTCACACGGTTCGATGATTTTTATTTATATATAATGTATGTGTGTGTGTCTGTCGATGTTCTATATATTTCCAATTTCGAAACGAAAAATATAAACCAAAAAAAGGAACGAAAATTATAAAAAATTGTTACAAAAATGTTTCTTGCGAGCTGGAGCAAGCACCCCAAGAAGACAAATATATATATATATATATATATATATATATATATATATATATATATATATATATATATATATATATATATATATATATGTAAAAGAAGAAGAAAAAGAAGAATAACGAAAGTTCCTTGTTATAAATAATATTAAGGAGCCGAATATAACCACAACAACAAAACACCGACTAGAATAAATTCATCGGATTATTATAATATGATTATTATAGTCACCCATATTCACTTCCACCCACCCACAGGATTAAGGTGAAAATTTACATTATTTCGGATTTTTTTTTTATTTCACAACAACAAAAACAACAAATTGGAAAATTCGCAACACAAACATTCTTAAAATTTTCATTTTTCGTGTTGGAATTTTTTTTCATTTTAGATTTTCGAATATGGTTGAAAAGGTGAAAAAATTCACACGATGGAAATATGTATTTTAGCCGCGTTGAGTAATGAGAAAACTAAATTACGGATGAACTTAGCTATATATAGGTGACATTTCCAATCGATTCAAAATAATTATGATGCAATTTATGTAATTTGCTAAGGTAGAGTACAGCATCTCAGGAGAACCGATTTAGGAGCACAGAGTATACTCATAACACCAGCAGTAGTTTTCTCAAAATACAAACCATCCTGATGGAACAACACATGGTGTCACTATTGCCACCTATTGCCCACCAAAACATGCAATAAAAATGGAACAATTTGATCATTTTTATACATCTTTGGGTCTTCGCTTTATAGCAGGGGGAGATTATACCGCAAAACAGTGGGGGATCAAGATTGGCTACAATAAGAACCCGAGCGTTACTTAAATCAATTCAAAAAAACAAACTTAATCATGTATCAACCTGTGAACCTACCTACTGGCCTAGTGATAGAAGAAAGATTCCAGACGTCATAAATTTCTAGGTCACCAAAGGAATCGCATTTCTTTATAAATATTACAAAAAATATTTGTCGAGGCTCTCACCAACAGAAAACACGGATTATTCACTGTGCAAAGCGACTAAGAAGCAGAAACAACCACAACATTATATTCCGCCAATACGTAAAAATATTGGTCAGTGGGCGAGATAAAATGAAGAAAAGGCTGATGTATTTGCAGACCATTTCGAAAGAGGATTTCAACTTACGGACGAAGAGAATAACAACATTCAAATGCATTTAGAATTGCCATTGCAAATGAATCAAATAATCTCGAAGTTTTCTATATTTGAAGTAAAATCTGTAATAGAGAGAGAGTTAAACCCTAAGAAGGCGCCAGGATATGATCTTATCAAAGGAAAGGTTCTGCAAGAGCTACCAGTTAAAGGTATTCGATTTTTTAACTACTTATTCAACGCAGTCCTCAGAACTGGATACTTCCCAATACAATGGAAGGTTTCACAAATAAAACTAATACCAAAACCAGGCAAGCTTCCAGAAGAAGTAACGTCGTGCAGACCTATAAGCTTGATACCAATAATGTCTAACCTATTTAAAAAGCTACTACTTAAGCGCCTAAAGCCTATATTGTCTGGATTTAAGCCAGAGCACTCAACAATTGAACATGTACATAGAATAGTTCAAGAAATTCAAGAAGCTCTGTAAAAAAAAGTTATTGTTCTTCTGTATTCATGGACATAGCGCAAGCTTTTAATATGGTGTGCAATGTGGGCTTACAATACAAAATAAAGCAATGCTTGTCTCATGACTTCTATATAGAATATTAACATCGTATTTAAAGGACCAATATCTTATTATAAAACATCAGGATGTTTATACAATTGTCCGTCCAATTAAATCTGGTATACCACAGGGTAGCATGCTTGGCCCGATATTATATCTGCTATATACTGCAGATTTACCTACAAGTAAAGAAGTAACTTTCGCAACATTTGCAGACGACACAGCAGTGCTCTCATCACATGAAGACCCCATCAAAGCGACAGAAATTTTACAAGAGAATATTACCAGTATTCAAGTATGGATGAAAAAATGGCGAATTAAAGTTAATGAAGCTAAGTCTAAACATGTTACCTTTACAATGCAAAGAGGAACATGTCCACCAATACAAATGAATAACCAGAATATACCAAAAATTGATGAAGTAAAATATTTAGGTATTCACCTCGACAAACGTCTAACATGGCGTAAACATATATGGACAAAAAGAAAAAAAAGCAGTTGGGAATAAAACTGTCAAAAATGTATTGGCTCATATGCATAAAATCAAGTTTAACGATGGGCCCCAAAAATTCAGGTTTCAACAATACGGAAAAAAATTTGGAATCCTCTGCCAGGTATCACTCAAGATTGACAATTCATCCAAACGAACTAATGAACAAACTTCTCACTACCACGACGAGGGAAATATTAAAACGCAAGATTTCCATGCAAGACAACTGAGCCTATGGTCTAAAATCATCTCCGTCAAGAATGGTTATTCCAACAAATAGATTTTGACAGTTAAGCGGTCAAAATCTATTTGGTTTACTTAGAAATCTTATCCCAGATAATCAGTTTCATGTTATCGTGTATTTGATAAAAATGTTTCGTAAATTTTTACTGGAATCTGAAAACCGAATGAACTGTTTTAAAAAAAAGTCTCATCAATATGTGGTGTTCGACGGTACAAATCTTTAGGGTGACAACCCAAAATCTTGTGAATTTTAAATAAATTATTGGGTTTGATCACAGTCCAAAATTTAAGCTGATGGCGAGAAGCAAGCTTAATTGCATTAACTACTCTATCTACAGTACGAAGATATTGAAACAATATTGCTACTCTAATAAAACATGGTTGAAACTATATCGGATTAGATTGGATTGCTTCTTATATTTTTTGGACTTCGGCATACATCCGGGAGAGTATCTTTCCATAACCAGTTTTTCTTGATCTCCACTCTCTCTGACTTGTGAAGTAAACTAAATGATGAGGAATGTGTAAATATACTGTTGAGCGTCTGCAGATTTCCTTGAGCTTTATTCCCCTCATTTTGGCAGATATCAATGCTTGATGTTTAGAATCTTCTTTAAAAACAGCTTTTGGCATTGCTGGAAAATGTGCAGTTAACCAAATTATAGATTACGATTTATCTATCATTTTCTGTCCCTTCCCTGTGTCCTGTCTTGGACACATTAATTACAGGTGCATCATGTTTTTTGTCAACGGTTGTTCAATATCACATTGTATTTTTTCACTAAAGCCCCATTTCTTTTCCTATTTGCCTATTTTCCCATACTTTATTTCCTTAGGCCAAACATGGTGCTCAAATTCTGCGCTTACTATACATTGTCTACTTCTTTAGGTTCACGTAGCTTACCGTCATCAGCTAGCATAAATAGCATGTGAAATTGAGGTAAAACTGTGACAAAAACAATTTCTTAGCACCTGGGTTACAAGTGAACATTATAAATTATAATAATGAAATCTGAACCAAAGAACCTTAATTTCGGAAGAAGAAATTTGTCATTTAGGAAGAAGGAACAGCAACCGACACCAACACTCAAACAATTCCGAGTTATTTAAAAATTTCGGACAAAATTAACAGACTCGTTACAGATTTTGTGTTAACCTAAAAAAATCGACGGAAAAATATGCAATTATTCTCGTACAGCCCTGTGATTTCGAAGAATTGCTGGATCATCGTATTTTAACGTCAATATTTCTTGAGTTCTGATGGTTGAGTTTAGAGCATAGTATAAGCATAATATAATTATGCATTTGGAGCATAATATAACTTTTCTTTGACTTACACTTAAAGCGCTAATTGCCTCAAAATGACACTGTCTTCAAAAACTGACACACATCTGAGGTCATGAAGTTTATGCGATGCTTATTATTAAAACTCGAAATTGGTAGCACTTGAGAATCGCTGCAAAAAAGGCTACACCAGCTCTGAAAGAGTCAATAGGCCAACACCTAACATTCAGCAATTAATTCAAAAAAAGCGAAAAATACTACGGCAATGACAGCACCAACAGTCTCCACTACTCAAATGGAAATTAAATAAAGTTATTAAAGCTCGGAAACGAGCATTGGTATAGAGGAAGCAGATCAAGTTATACAGAATTACCTGAGTGAAATTTCAGCAACGGAAAAAACAGACTACTCACTATGGGAAAGCAACAAAAAAATTAAGAAGGCCATCCTTATCGAATCAACCAATCAGACAATCAGATGGTCACTGGACCAGAAGTCCATTGAAAAGCTAATGTTTTCTCCAATCACTTAAAAAAAGTATTTACACTATATATTCAATATATATCATTTCAACCATTCAATGCAATAATGAGATGTGAATATCTCCCTAAAAAGTGGAAAACGTCACTAATTATAATGATCCCGAAGCTTGGTAAGGACAAAACGCAAGTCGCGTCATGCTGGTTGATAGGTTTTCATTCGACAGTATCAAAACTTTTTGAAAAATATTACTACAAAAATTAAAACCAATATTATCTGCAGAGCATATTATACCAGGCCACCAGTTTGGGTTTCGTTACCAGCATAGTACTGTAGTACTGGAGGAAAAGAAATCCTGTTCCACCATTTTCTTGGATATTGCACAAGTTTTTGACAAAGTGTGGATTGAGGGCCTGTTCCACAAAATAAAAACTCTGCTCCCAAACAAATTTCATGACATTCATGCAAAAAAATGGTGCATAAAAGCGAATGAAAACTAATCGGCGCCCGTAACGTGCCCATCGGTTAAATTAAACAATATCACGATTCCTCAACAAACAAATGTCAAACACCTGGGTCTTAATCTTAATAGAAGGTTGACTTGAAGAAAGCACATTAAACAAAGTACAAATAAATAAAAATATAATTTTCCAAAATGTACTGGCTGATTGGAAGAAGATCAAAACTGTCACTAGACTGCAAAACTCTACTATACAAGGCGATCGTAATCCCAATTTGGACATATGGAATTCAACTATGGGACTCTACCAGCGCATCAAATATAGAACTTTTACAACAAACGCAATGAAAAATACTGTAGTATTACAAATTCTGCTTGGTATATTCAAAATGATAACATCCACAGGGACCTAGAGATTAAATCGGTAAAATAGAAGATAAAAGCATAGAATTTAAAGTACCATTCAAAATTTGAAACTCATCGAAATGAATTAGCAAGGGAAATACTACAAGGCGCATCCAAAATATAGACGCCTTCGCAGAACAGAACCACTAGATTTAATGCAGCTATAAACATCATTTAACCTTAGGCAAGCTAATTCATTTTTCAACAAATTTATTAATACACATACCAATATAAGTACTAACATTATAGGTTAGGACTTGGTAAAAGATATATTAGATTGTCAGTTTTGCACACTTCTTGTTAGTTTCAGATAAAGAAAGATTCAAGAAGAAAGCCAGGCAGTAATTAAAAAAAAATTGTTGTCAGACAATTACGAGCCACACGTATTGCGAGCCACACGTATTGCGTCGTTTTCTTACGAGCCACACGTATTGCGTCGCATTAATTTCAATTCTTGAAAATATTTCTGTAATTTTCTACTCTTATCTGAGGAAACTTCAATAGGAAGAAACTTCAATAATGATGGAACCACTTAGCGGTTGCATAAAATCGTATTGCTTTATTGCATTGAAGCCTCATTTCCTAGTGCGTTCGAGATCGCCGTTGTTATTAGTTTTTGTCTTTTTACATTAGCCTTTGAGAATTTATTTAAGTATTCTTTCTTACCTTCGGCTTGTTCTATAAATGATAATAAAAGATTGTTCTCTTCATAGGTTCATCGATCACACCATAATATAAATACACATAGTACCACCATGGTATGTTAGGTCATTGACGTGCTAGATGTCGCTACTGGTATATTTTTAAAATAATCAAAATATTTGTATATGTATATTCGCCTAAATGACGTATATTTATACTAAATGTTGACGACATTCTATCGACACGACATCTGTAACATCAATGGGTAAACTGTTTTTTTTCTTATGATGGTAGTACTATATGTATTTGTACTATGATCATACCAAATACGATGTTTTCTGAATATTAGGGTATTCTCTACAAAAGGGTTGTATTATACAAAAATAAAAGGAAGGCTGCCACCAAAGAATCCGCACATATGTTTAAAATAAATGGAGAAAATATATGACATTTAGGCAATTATACATATAAAAATATTTTGATTCTTTTAAAACGATATACCAGTAGCGACATCTAACACGTTAATGGCTAACATATGTTAATACTATGTGAATTTATACTATGACTGGGATCAATTAACTTTTGTATTAGTAGTTACGATTATTGATTTTCCACTCGGACTTGGACCATTGCTGCGGCTAAGTGTGGCTAGTCCCGGCTAACTACTCATACTGGTTCACTAGGTGATTTTTCATGATGTACTTGTCGCCTGCTTCAATTGTTGGAGTGTCTTGTTACTTTATTATGAGCATTGTGCACCGAGGATTTTTCGAGTGCAGAAATGTGTTGTGCTTTCCCTTGTATACTAAACATCGTATGGGAAAGAGTCAAAGGTCATGTTTCTTATTGAAACACATTTTGCGCAGTTGATTTTGGGAAACTAATTTGGATCGTTTTAATGTGGGCTGTTGTTGTAATTATACACAGACATTTAAACCGTGTCCCTGTTTATATACCTACACAGGCTATTAATATTTGTGTGCGGATGTGTAATTGACTCGTGCTTTCTTGAAAATTTAATTATTTCTTTAGGATCTTTAATTGATATTTCATATAGCCTGGATGTTTTATTACCCATTTTTGTCATCATAATTGGAATCAAGATGAAATTCATGATACTGTGGGTATATGCTTAAAGTTTTATTAGCACATATGCTTTCTATTAGCGCATTGTGCATTGATCTTATTGATGTTACTGACTCGGATTGTATTACTGGAAAGTTCTGCATTGATTATCAAAATTAAACAGCAAATTTATTACTGTTCTTTGAGATGGCTTATAATTCTGCTGGCACTTCCTAATACAGTGTTGTGTTCAGTTGAGTATTTTAATGGTACCATTTATCTCGTTGCTCTCATGAATGATTCTTCTGAATCAGGTGGCCCATTTCAAAGGATCGCCATAGAAGAGTGGGATTTCAATCCGTCTTAGATAAACATCCTGTTTGTTTGATTCTCATGGTTTTTTCCGCACTGCTGTGATTCTGAATCTCAAAGATGGTTTTTTGTATCTCTTTGTATTTGAAGCTACATCTTTTAATTTTTCTCTATGCAACAGCTTACTTTTAGTCATCCTGGCATCGAGTGACTATCGCTAATGTTGGAGTTAATCATGGATGATTCAGCTTCCACTAATGGTTTAGAATCTGCCATAATGCTATAGCATAATAATAGCACAGACGCATTTCAAGGTATGTTGTCATGTATTTTCGTGCTAGATCACTAGCTAGGGTAGCCGATATTTAAAAACATTTTTTTTTTTTTATTTGTTGCTTCGGTCTAAAAAAACTAGGTAAGTGTCGTCATCGTAGCGTTTGGGGTAATATATTATGCGCAAGATTCTTCTCTCAAATGTCATTAACCGTCCGTATCATACTCATCCGTCAGGGTCAAATTTTGAATTTAACAGCGGGCGTAAGGCATACAAAGCTCGGTTGCCATGTCCACACAACTATCATATGAGTGACAAGAGTCCAGAGGTATCGAAAACTTGTCAATTCTTCAAATGTGTGGTCACTATTAAAATCCATTACGTCTTGGTCTCTAAAATTGGTAATCATACATTTGATTTTAAACTCATTGCTTTTGAGACCAATGAAAGCTAAGAATCCTACAAGTGAAACTTTTACGAAAGCTAAATTCTTACATGAGAATAAAGAGTATCGGGGATAGAGCATCTCCTTGCCTACACCAGAGCTAATGGCAAAAATTACTGACAGTTTGTTCATAACTTTGACATAACATTGTTACTGCATTACTGACGTTTTACATTAACGTAGAAAGAATCATCCTAAACAAAAAAACTTGATCAGTAACTGACCGATTCGGATAGAACCCTCCTTGGTAGTAAGCTAAAATTTCCTCCACCAGTGGCGTGATTCTATTTAGTATTCTGTAGGATAGTAATTTGTATGCTGCGTGCGAAGGAGAGCGGTGCCGCGATAGTTTTCGCATTTTGATCGATATCCTTTTTTATAGGATACTTTATAACCCGGCCACTATCGATTCATCAAACATAGGTTTGCTTTGCCCAAATAATCGAATTAAGTTGAAAAGAAAGTTCCACAAAGTCGCTCCTGCAAATATCAAGAACTCGATGTTAATTCAATCAAATTCGTAGATGCTTTAATTTAAGATTAACAGTTTTTTTGTTTTTTCTTTATAATTCCCAATTTTCAGCGATTTTCCCGTCAAGTGCGGATGACGTACGTGTACATGAACCATATTATAAAGATTTTGTGTATCTTAAATCGAACCCGATTTTCACAATAATGTATTGTTATTATAATGAAAATGTCTAGAAGGAAAATAGCTTTGGTGGTATTATAAAATATAGAAACAGAATTCTGGGAAAAACGAAAAACGATGCGGAGAAAAGTAATCGAATGTTTACAAAGATTTGATAAGGAATCATTTGATAGAAATTCGATTAAATCTTTTATATTTTCGTTACTTCAAATTAAATTACTTTTTTTTTTTGTTGCGATTTTCCTATTTTCCAATTTTTTTTTATTTTTTCGATTGAAAATTCTATATCATCCTATAAATAAATTATTTTAAAAAAATGAAATGTTAAATAGAAAATTACGTATTTAGAAGTGCCTACATAAATCAAGAACAATGTAAATTTAAATTGGGAATTGTTTTGATTTTTCATTGTGCCGATTTTGTTGTGGGAAACCTTTTTCAATTACGTTTGAATTTCAAGTTATTGTCTTAAGTAGATTAGAATTGGATGGTATTGTTAAAGTTAATAAATTTAAAAGGATTTGACGGTATTCGAGATCTTTACAAAAATAATTTTGCTTTAACAATTATCCGTCTGCTGCGAGGTTTTAAAACACTAAAGTTGATTTGTATAATGTTAAGCAGACTTAATTTGTTAAATTTTAGTTTAAATTAGTTAAGAAAAGGACGTTTATGTTTAAAGTTTAAGGTACTTGAACTAATAACTGAACGATCTGATATCATCCATTTATTGACGCCTAGGAATGGTATGGGTCAGAAATATTTACTAGCAGTTTGACTAACTCACCATAATTTAAATTTTATTTCAAATAGTAACTTTGCTAAAAGTGTTCTGTAACTTTATTGGTCCTTTGTATATTTTCAAAATAAATCGAATCATTTCATCTACTTGGAAGGTCATAGCATAGATTAAGATAAAATAAAGAAAGCCCATACACAAGCAACCAAAATGTATATCTAGAAATAATAATAGAGAAAGTAAAAATAAAAAGAATTAATTTTTATTGGTAACTGTATAATGAAGGTTTGTAAAATATGCATTCGACAATGAAAGAATAAAAAATAAAACCAAGTAGCCTTTTTAGGCAATGACATGTAGTTGAAAAATATATTTTTGTACTTTGTACATTAAACTAAAAAATGCTTTTAAATGTTTATTCAAACTAGTAGTAACCGGCAGCATATTAGAGGTACCCGTCGCTTACTTTTATTTTTTGTTCTAATTGGATCATCTTTTTATATCTTAATCTATGGTCACAGTAATATTAATAATGTTAAGATTTGTAAAATTGCACTTGAAGTTAATAGGATATTTAAAATCGCTAGAAAATCTGAAAACAGTCTGTCATTGACGTAAACGAAGGGATTTGGATGAATGCCGTTTGTAAATAGCAAATATAGAATTGATCATGACCTTTTTATTAGAATTTGGAACTTAAGTATGCTTACTGGGAAACAGTATATCAAACCCAAACCTCTCTTGTTAATAAATTATAGGTTTTTCCTATGTCAGAATTTTTAGTTCTCGATCACGGTGAGTAAAGTGACTGTTTTTTCATATATTAATACTGTGCAGTAAATCACTCGTGGATAGTAGTGCTCGGTAGATTTAATTTCGACATTTCATAAACCAACTAAATAGGGTGTGCTGGGAGGAATGAAGTACCAAGCAATATAGTGTCTGAAAGAATAATCGGAAATGATGCTCGATTTTTTTTTTAATTTGTAAAATGCTTCCCTTAGCTGACTATGAGCACCAACGAAGTTCGTGCCGTTCTCCAATCAACTTTAGTTTGTCATGCCTCCGATCAGCTTTAGTTGGATAGCTTTGGTACCAATGCTTACGAAGAGACATATGTATAAAATTGTTTGGCCACGTCCCTTTCGCATGTAACCAAATTTTAGAAATGGTCCAATTAATTTCTCCTTAAAGCTTGGTTTGTTGCCCATTAGTGAATTTATTTGACATTAGAATTTTGATTATTGTAGATTTAAATCTTTTGGACTATATCAACGTACTGAGTGGTGATTTAAGTTACAGAAGTATTGGGTATTTTGTGAAAAATTTAATATTGGTATAATTTGCAAATGACCTTTAACATAGTGGTCTATGAAAGGGTTTATTTCTTTAAGACGGCATGACTTGGTGAAATCTTTCCCTGCTTCCAGTTGAGTCAACTCAATTTTTTAGAATTGGTTTAGCTCATGCTGGAAAATTTTAAATATCCCATAGATTTTAAAATATTTTTTGAGTAAAAAATATATTGGTTGCTGCTATATTTTTGAAGTCAATCATATGTCAGATACACGGTCTGCAATTTGGTCAAGGTTAGAGTATTTGGAGATTAACACGTCGAACCATTGAGTATCAGTTTTGGCGGAAAATTTGAACGAATTACGGGTTTCATCTGCGATGAATCCATAGTTACTTTGTTGTGAGGGCCAATTTTTTTTGGTTTTAAGAAACCAATCAGGCTCATTCCACCATAGTCGATAATGAAAGAGTTCTTATGGTAATAAACCCTGTGAAGCACAATTTGTTGGATTATCTGATGAAGGAACATGCCAATGCTCTCTCGTTATTGAAGAAATGATTTTTACGGTTTGATTACCCACGAATGTGTTACGGCGCGTAGGGTGGCTAGAGATCCAACCTAAAACAATCTGTGAATCCATCCATGTATTTATGATAGTTCCAGCTGAGTCTCACTTCGAATTAAATTAATTGGATTGGTCAACAGAACTGCAGCACAAAGTTCAAGTCTTGGAAGTGTGTCTTGTCGAATTGGAGCCATCTTGGTTTTTGCTGGAAATCAGATGCAAAGCAACGAATACTTCTGGAGTGATTACTTTTTGTATATTTCTATTTTGCTTATAATTGTTCGCGAATCTTCTCTTATATTGATTTTGAGCATCGATGGGAAGTTGTTCATCCTATTCTTCACTGATGGCCCATAGATTTTGGAAAAGGTATTTTGATAACTATAATAACGATGGCCAACCATCCGAGAAAGTCGAATAAAAAGCGGGCTTGAGGTAATAGAATACGATTTGTGAAAACATAATTATACTTTCCAATTGTGATGTAAAGGTAAAATGATCTGTTTCCTTGTTCTAATTGACGCCCAGCATCTTGACTTGTAGTACATCAATATGATGACTGTCATTTATGAGTTTTACGCTGCTAATAAACCCATGCTACTGATACTCTGATTTTATTGAATTTAATTTGGCTTGAGTATCGAGCCACTAAAATGTAACGGTGCTAACCCATAAGTAACGGTGGTCAAACGGTTGTAACGTATTGGTTCGGATGATTTACACCATACTATTTTTTGATGGTATATGTATTATTGGTAGCAAGTTTAACTGGTCGATACACCTTTTTGTAGTCACCTGCAATGGCAAACTCGTGCTCTCTAAGGTCCATGATTATAGCGTGTATAGTGAATTTTCAACAGTTGGACCAACAGACCAGCAATCTTTCCGCGAAATTCTGGTTCTCGAGCAAACCGGCGTTTTAACATTTTTACGCAAGCTTTGATGCGATTTCTTTAAAAGTAAGGCAAAGGTAAATCTACCATTCACTTCAAATCTTTAAAATCAAATTAAAGTGTTCCTCACAAAATGATTCTCCTGGTGATAGGATTGGATTAGGTCTGAAAAAAGATTTTATCTCCTATATAGAATCTACGCAATGTTTAGTCCAAATCAATGTATCCACTTATTTTCTATTTTATTTTCATAAGTTCCAGAGGAAACCCAGTCTAATACTTTGTTTTGTTAAATTAGACCACTATTACTTATTTTAATTTTCCTGGGTTCCAATAGTCCAAAGTAATAATTAGCACCGATTGAAATATTTATACGCTCTGGGTAGCGAAATTGCAGATCAGCCAATTATTGATCAACGACCAAATTCAATTTTTTTGCTATACTGGTGAGGTATAGGTTGGATTTAATTTTAGATAATGAAAGTGCCTGCAATGAAAACTCCGGAATAATTGCTGGTTATACTCTACAACGAAACGTTAGACTATAGGCAAAAGTGAGTGACTCGCTCATCCAAAGGGATCCAGTTACTGATGCATTTACTATTCTACAAGTCAATTGAATAGTTCGCATGATATAGAGAAAACTTTCTCTGTGATGCTAATATTGATCCAATCATATGCTTTTTGAAGATCGATAAAGAGCCGATGCATGCTGATATTGTGGGGTCATCACATTCTAAAACAATGCCGATCGTAAATATTTGATCAGTGGTTGAACGGTTGGGTCGTGTTAAACACTGATGGTATCCAACCGTCACTTCAGCCAAAGAGCTGAGTTTGGTCGGTTTAACGGTAGCAAATTTTTTGGGCAGGGTTTAAGGTGATAATTTTAAGTGCTAAATTTAGGCGCTACCGTTACTTTTGAAAGTTATGAAAACAAATTCCTATGCTTGATGGAATGATGACAACCATTTACTAAGTTTTGAAAGTAAGACTGCCATGCCTCGAGAACATCAGTTTCATTTGATGTTAGTTCACCATTCCTGTCACTGTTATATTAAAGGACACACTGTTATATTTAGCATTGTTCCTGGACATTGAATAAACTGTCAGGGCGGGCTTGCTATTCTTTGTATTCTCTCCCGTGAACCAAACAATTTGCACTTATATTTGTAAATTACAAGTAGCAGATGTCTTTCCATGTCAACATCTCTAAAAGATCGAACTTAAGTTATTCTTATAAAGAGTGGCTCGTTAAGATCATGATAGGAGATTTTCCATCATTTGATTCTACAGATTGAAACTTCCTCAACAGTTTTGCAGTCTAAATCTTCTATCCACCTTTTGAATGCACCCGCAAGGAATGCAAGGACCTGAGTTGGTTCCTATATAACCACTTTCTTTTGGGCATCGAAGATGAATTTATTAACGCAGCTAATCCGAAAAAGTTTTGGAGGTTCATAAATATTTCAAAAAAAATTGTTTTGGGATTTTCCATCATCTGCATTATCAGAGATCCGGTGCTAATTCTCCTATTTGTGTATGTGACTTGTTTGCCATTTTTTATTTACTGCAGTCTATGAACTAGCCTCTCCGGCACATAGTTTGTTTCTTAACTACTCTGATAATTCAAAATATAGTTTCAAAAAATTTACAAAATAGCCAGGAACATACCGGCGATGATGGATTCTCACCCATATTATTCAATAACCTTGCCGAGAGTATGACTTTACCGATTTTTTTTATATTCAGCGAAAGCTTTAAGAGAATGTTTGTTTTTCTGATTCTTGGAAAACTTCTGTTATTCATCCGATTTTCAAATCAGGGAAGAGGGACGAAGAATTACCCTTGTATATAGCTATTTTATCCTTCGTTTCCGGTAGTTCAACGGTTAGGAATTTAGTTTTATACTGCGGTTGACTTTCGAAAAGCTTTTATTCTTGGGCAAACCAAAACAAGTTAGTTTTGAACGAGAGTAATATTAAATGCCGTTGAGACCCATGACTTCAACTTTTTAAGAATTTCGTTCAGAGTCGTCATTTTCTTGTGACCTCCGGATTTAAATTATGCATTCATATTAAAAGTACATTAACTGGAATGCATACTTTACCAACTAAGTCAATGACAAATTACATGTCAATAACATAAAGCCACACACCTTCCTTTAGTATACATACAAACACATAAAATTCTAATCGGCCCCCACATGCAATAAGCGTTATCTTTAAAGATAATGAATGATGTGGTAAATTCTTATAGATGCTGATTTTTAAATTACACCAAACATATACCTTATCTCCGAGTTTATATATAATAGACGTAAAATAAAAGATAAATTGAAGATGATTTCTTTTCTTTATATATACAACAATAAACCGTTAATCAAATTATAATATCTCCATACATAATATAGAACCCTTGTTTAGAAAATTTACCAACCCTCCCGAGAAAAACTTAAATAATTAAATTGACATTTTATTTGGTTCGGTTAGTTTTTATCACATTTTACAGTTGGTAAAAAAATTGCCATATCGTTTGTAAGGATCACAAATCACGTATCTACTATATGTGTATATAGTTAATAATACCATCAATATTGTGTGTGCGTGTATGAATGGCTCTATAAACTCATTAATTTTATCTACCATTAATACATTTGACAAATAATAATGATAATAGTAATAAGAACTATAATAGTGTTGTGTGAAAGAACAATCACCCTACTCAGATATTTACTTACTCGTAAAAACCCATACGTAACACATTTAGTTCAAACAAAACAATATAAAGTCCCCTCGAACATATATCTTCCGATTTTTTCCAAATGCGGGATGAGCAATTTTATATTTAAACAATGGGAGGACATTGTAGGCCGATTAAATTAATGGTCTCCACATATGGTCCATTTGCATCTTGATACCGAGGTAACTGAGTTTTTAATGGCGATCCGTGATTAATTCGAAATTTTCCATTTTAGTGGTTTAACACTCGTATATATGGTAATGAGAATGACACACGCATATATTCAACGCCAAGACATTATAGATGGCATCCGTTTCGAATATTTCAACTCACATACAATATCCTTTTGTGTGCAAAAAAATACAAAAAAAAAAATTTCACTCGATTGAAAATAATCGAAATTGATGATGTGATAACAATTTGATTGTATTCAGCAGTGATTCGCATTTGATTGACGGTTTACTTGTGAATTTTTGTATTGGAATAGAAAAAAAAAATTCAATGGAATACCGTCGTCCTGAATCACTAGGGTGCTGCTGCATATCGGTCGTATCCAAGATTTTCGTTTTGCTATAAATAAAAATTAATGATTGGTGGAAGTGATAGGGTAGTTTAAAAAAGGACAAAGATTAATAGAATTTGTTCGAGGTTAATGACATTATCGGTAACGATGTTGTGAGGCCTAATGCATTTATTGATTTTGTTGTTAATATTTTATTGGTGTTGTTATATTGTGTTGATGTTATGTTTATTTTAATTTTCGAGTTGGTATCTTTAAATACTACATAGTTCATTTATTTTAAACTAGCAGGTTCTTTGTGAGGAACCTAGTTTATGAGTTGATTTCTAATTTAGACACTCTGAGGATACTTTAAGAATGAAATTGAAAAAGAAGCCCATACGTATTGCCTTTTGCCTAAAAAATACTGTTCCATCAAAAGGAATCAATATTTTGAGAGAAAAAAAATAGGTTCCACAATTATTTTTTTTTTGTAAAAACTAAATAAATAGATTCCTCCATTGCTAAAGCTTAAAATAATTTTGTAATTGTTATCACCCTTATGCTTGTCCATATCATACTTTAAAAATAAGTTCCACAACTCTCTAAAATATGTGTAAAACAATGCACTTATTCGTTGCAGAGCCCTGGAAGAAATACAAATCAATTAAATGTAGTTTATCTTTATGGAGCGCAGAAAGTAACTAGATGGTTATTTTGGTATCCGAAATACGTTCCACTAATTACTTCAACTAAATAATGTTACCTTTTTCAATAGTTTAAGATTTAAAAGGCATCATTTAAAATATAAAATAAATTTTAGCAATTTAATAAAAAATTAATAATAGCTTCCACAACTATTCACACTTTTATATATTTATATTTATTTATATCATATTTATATATATATATATATATATATATATATATATATATATATATATATATATATATATATATATATATCACACTTTTGTAAATACAGATTCCAATATTTAATATTTTTTTAACATGTTCAATATCAGTGGAACTTGTTTTTTATTATTTGTCTTTGTATAAAATTATTTTTGTATATTATTAAATTTGTAAATGTTTTTGTTTCTTGAAATTTATTAGGTCCCACAAAAAAATATGTTTTTTATCAATCGTATTGCTTACGAACTTAGCTAAAATAAATATAAATTCTATTATTTTTGCGAGGTATATGAAAAACAGATTCCAATATTTGAAAAGTATTTAGTGCTATTTATATTTACATTTGGTTTTTGCGTCATATTTTTTTTTTAAACAATTGTGAATTCAGAGGGTGTTTAATACAAAAATTTAATAGGTTCCACCAGAAAACTAACAAGTTTTAACTCAAAAGTAATAAAAGTAATCAGAACGGAAATTAAAATTCCACTCACTTTTTTTATTCAACTTAACCGCCATATTTAGTAAGAAAATTGATAAATTCTCAACATATGTCCCACAACTGTATAAAATGCATTATATGCACGCCTTCTGTTCAAAGTTTAGCAATATTTATGTCGTACACAACGGTATTTGGATGATAAAGAGATACGTTTGTCTCAGACGGAAGCCATGTTATTATAATTCGCTAGTTCACGTACTCATTGTGCCATGCTGAACTGCGACTAAGTTTTGCTTGATAGTTAAATCTTTACCTCAAATGGTCAAGTGGGAAGCATAAACTAAATGTCATCTCGACTACATCTAGTTTATACTACATGTAGACTACATCTAGTTTATACTACATGTAGATACTAATGCAGTGCAAAGTTAGATCCCACAATATGTAATAATGTTTGATACGTATTTTTTATTTTTTATTTCATCATTTTACCAAACTAATACACTAATCTAAAACTTGCTGGAATAAACCAAATCTGGTTATTTTTTATGACGTGCAGAAACTAATTTATTTTGTTTTCAAAATAGGTTCTACTAATTTTTTCGATTAGTTAATTTTACGTTTCACTTAATTTTAAAATAATTAAATAATTATAAAAATATCAAATAATGTTTGATAAGTTAAAAAAACTACAAAGTACATTATACTTAGGTCCTACTTAAAATTTATTAAAAAACTCCTCATTCGAATTTTTAAGAGAGAAATTTTTTTAACAATATTTTCTGTTAACTTATGTCAAACAATTTCTTAATTATAATTATGATGCCAAAATAAATTCCACAAATTTTTTTAAATTATGTCTGATCTTAACTAATCAATTAATTAATTTCTGTAATATGTTGTGCCATATAATTATTACGAGTTACTTATTGATAATAAGGCATTTAAACATTTGATAGTCAGAATAAAACAAATTCCACTTTTGGTTATTTTTAAACATATCCCATATGTTTTTACATTTGGTTTTTATGTTATAATATTTTTTTTAATAATTCTGAATTAATAAAACAATTTAGAATTTCTCAACACACGTCCCACAACTTTAAAATTTTTTTTTATATGTATGCTAATTATTTAAAACCAATTTAAAACTCAGTATGAAAATCGTTCATTCTATTTTTTATAACGTTTGATGAACGAATAAGGTATTTATAAAAGTAATCCTAGTATCTAAAAATATTCCGTAAACATTTATTTTCTAATTTTACTGTGTTTTAAACATGCACTGATATTAAAGTGGAACTTATTTTTAATATTGGTTTTTGGTGTAAATGTAATTTTGTATTGATGAATAAATTTTGTACATATCATTTTCAGGTTCCACAAAATAATTAAATTTTTGGCAATCGTAATGGTACTAAACTAAAATATAAATAGGTTCCACTGCAAGTGGAACCTATTGCGAGTTTAAAATTAACTCGATTTTTAAAATTAAAATCGAGTTAATTTTAAACTCGCTATCGAGTTTTTTAAGATACAATTTTTTTAACATTCTTTTTGTAACACTTATATTAAACGATATATTCGTTACTTTTATGAAACCAAATAGGTTCCACCATTTTTATTAAAATTTTGTCCAAACTTAATCAACATATTATTAAAAATTTGAAAGTGAATTCTGGTATTTAATGATCGGATTTATTAGGTTCCACAAGATGATTCACAAGTTTGTATTTATTATTATTTAATGCTATCAGGTCGAAAAAAGAGTTAGGTTCCACTTACATTTTTCTAACACTAAAGAATCTTTTTTTTTAAATTGAGAAACACTCAAATTAAAAAACTTTTGTTTAATTTTGGGCATAATAATTCAATCAACTAATTAATTTCCGTTATATTCAATTAAATAATTTAAAATTATTATAGTAGTAGTCCTTAAAAAATATAAAATTCATTATAAAAATATTTCAATATTTACAATTTTATTTTATAAAAATTCTTTATTGAAACATATTAGGTTCTACAACAATATTGCTAAAAGTAATAAGGGTTAATCAGAAATTATTATTAAAAGTTACCATATTGGTCACAAATTTAAATATAAATAGGTTCCACATGCCTTAATTTTTTAAAACGAACAACCCATAAAAGAGACTCTTAACACCTATTTGTTGTGGTATATGCTATTTAACGAGATTGAATAGTGTCGATAAAAAAATCACGTCGGTCCATAAAACGTAATTTATAAGTCATTAGTTTCCAAAAAAAACAGAGATTTATCACATTAAGCTGTGTATTCATTATCGCCGTTCGTAAATCCCAAATGCCAAAATAAATTATTCTTAATGATAAAACCATAATTAAACTTTTTTGTTTATCTAACTTTTTTTTTTTTTGACATTATTATTAAGACACCAAATCGTGATCTAACTTTTTAAAATCGTCATTGCTATATATACAATTCTTGGGAAAAACTCGGTATTTTTTTTTTCATCTTAGAAAAAGTTAAAAATTTATGAAACCTAAAATTCCACGAATCCCGCACACAATAAAAAAAAATCAAAATCTTATATCAAAATTGAAAAGCTTGAATTTCACATGAATCATCATAAATAACTAAAGCTAAACATTTTACACCTCTTTAAAAGTTTTATGTATTCTGGCGTGCGTAAATATTTTATACGTTTTGGGCTCTCATTATTTTTATTTTTTGTGTTGCGAATTTGACCTTTTAACGTTCACACCTGTATGCGTATACCCGTGCTGAGCTCTTGGTATTATATAAAATTATGACAAAAAGGATTTTTTTGTTGCTTTTAATTTTGGCGTTGAAGTCAAACACGCGATCCGAGTGATAAAATTTCACCTCATTAACGACAAAAGAAAAACAACAAAATGTGGAAAAAGCAGGGAAACCTTATTTCAGTATAAATATATATTTATATATATATATATATATATATATATATATATATATATATATATATATATATATATATATATATATATATATGTATATATGTATATATATATATATATATATATATATATATATATATATATATATATATATATATATATATATATATATATATATATATATATATGTATATATATATATATATATATATATATATATATATATATATATATGTGTGTATATGTATATATATATATATATATATATATAAATATAAATATATATATATATATATATATATATATATATATATATATATATATATATATATATATATATATATATTTATATATATATATATATATATATATATATATATATATATATATATATATATATATATATATATACATATTATATAACAGTATAATCAGTAAAACATTTTACAGTAAATACTTCAGACAGCAGTGGAGATATGTCAATTTTGACACACAAGAACTGTTTTGTTTTATTTGAGAAGCTTTATGGATTTAGCCTACGACTATTTTGAGTTACTTTTTATAGTCTCCTGCAGGGAGGAATACAGTTTTTTTTTATTTAACGCCGTAGATTTATTTTTGGAATTTTTGAATTTTCCAAATTTCCTTGGTACTTTAAAATTTTAATTGGTTAGCCATTAAGTGTTTTTAAAAATTTTTATAACTTTTTGATTCTCCTGAATCTTTCACAAGTTTGATAGTTTTTTTTTGGGGTTTTATGAACTTTAAAGTTTCCCTGAATAGTTCTCAATTTTTTTATGCTCACCATTATGTTTTTGGAGATTTCCTGGAACTTTCAAATATCAACAATTATTGGTTAAAAAGGCCAAATTATGTGTTTTTTGAGAACACTTGGATCTTTTAAATTTCCCAGTATATTTCACATTTTAAATAGTATAATTTTTGGGGTTTTTAAATTTTCTGGAATATTTCTAAATTTCACTATTTTGGTAGGCTAATCTTCATCAGTTTTTGAAAATTTTTGGAACTTTGAAATTTATTCTTTAAATTTTTATAAGCCAAATGGTTTATTCGGAGAATTTGCTTGATTCTCAATTATCACTGAAAATCTCAAAAATTTGGGAACTGTCTAATATCCCCAAAATTCAAAAAAATTTAAAATAGTCCGGATAATTCCTGTTTATAATATTTCTTTTAGAATTTACGTAACTTTCAATTCTGCTTGAACACTCACAATTATAATATGCAATAATCATTTAGAACTATTTAATCTTCTTGAAATTGTTTGACAATTTTGCAAGGCTTTGATGGTTAAGCCATCAAAAAAAATTTTGTAAAATTCCTAAAAAAAATCAGAATTTTAATAAGCGAAACATGTTTTTTGGAGTATTTGGGGAATTCTCAAATATCACAGAATACTTCAAAATTATGATAAGCAAAATCTTGTTGAATTTTTCTGAATTTTTGAAAATTTTAAAACTTTTCTAAATAATTCGCAATTTTGATAGCTTGTCCATAATGTTCTTTTGAGAATTTTGGAACCTTCTAAATTTGCTTGAATACTTTACAATTTTAATAGACTAATCATACAATTTTGAAACTTTTTAATTTTATTGAAAATATTTAACACTTTTGAAAAGTTTTGAAACGCTTTTGAAAATTTTAAATTCTTTTGAATTTTACAAATTTTGAAACTTTTCTGAATAATAGCATAATAATAATAATTATTAAAATCTTAATCGAATACCCAAAACCAAATTTTTTTTTAAAGAATGTTCCGAAATTTTTAATTTTCCTTAAAATATTCAATAATTTTTTAAATCTTAAAATCAAAAGTTTTTTAGAACTTTTGAAACTTTTTAACTTCCTTGATTTTTCAGCAGTTTTGACAAACTTAATCATAATTTCTTGAGAATTTTTGAAATTCGAAATTTTTCCTAAATAATTTAAAATTATTATTGCTATCCATAGTGTATTTTGTAATTTATATGTTCAAATTTCCCTGAATTTTGATGGGCTAATCATCAGGTGCTTCAGAATATTTTTGAATTTTTAAAAATATCCTAAAAACTTTAAACATTTTGACACTCCTACCATTTTGGGCCAATTTTAGGAACTTTGATGAGGTCCTAAATAATTTCAAATTTTGATAGGTTATCCATAATGTTCAGAATATTCAGAAATTTTAGTTTTTTGTAAATATTCGACTCACCATTAACCAATTTTGAGAATTTTTGAAACATTAGAATTTTCCTACAAATTCATATTTAACTTTCATCGATTTTTTAAAAAATTTTGGATTTTGGGAGTTTTTTTTGCATAATTTACAGTTTTGATTGCTATCAATAATATATTTTAAGAGATGTTGGTCATATTTTAAGAGCTGTCAATTTACATGAATATTACAGAAGTTAAAAAGGCGTATCATTACGAGTATACAAATATTTTTGGAGTTGTAAAAGTTTTCTGAATACTTTAAAATTTTAACAGGTTTACCATTATGTGTTTTGCACATTTTTGAAAATTTTGAAGTTCCCTTAATTTCGGAAAATTTTGGAGTACTTCACAATTTTGTATCTATCCATACATATTTTTTAAGAAATTTTTAAACTTTCAAATTTTTCTGAATAATTTACAATTTTGATGGGCTAATTATTGCACGTTTCAAAATATTTTTGTAATTTTTAAATTTTCCTGAATACTTCAAAATTTTGACAGGCTTCTCATTATATGTTTTTCAAAAGTTTGACACTTTGTATTTTTCTTGAAAATTTCCGACAATTTTGAGGCTAACCTCCAAGCGTTTTGAGAATTTTTGTAATATTTTTTGGAACTAAAATTTTCAGAATATTTCATAATTTAGATAAGCTGCCCATAATAGATTTTTGAAAATAATTGAAGCATTGAAATTTTCCTGAATAATTCAAAATTTTACTGGCTAATCATTACGAATTTTAAAAAGTTTTTGGAATTTTAAAAATTTTCTTAAATACTTCAAAATTTGATAGGTTAACCATCATGGGTTCATGGTTTAATGAATTATTTACAATTTTGATAGACTAACCATTATGTTTTTGGAGAATTTTTGTAATTCTCAAATATCACTAAATATCTCAAATTGTTGATAGGCAAAATCTTTTGTTTTTAAAAATTTCTAAAACTTCCAAATTCTCTCGAAAATTTTACAATTTGAAAAAGTCAAACGTCAAGTAATTCAAGATATTTTTGGATTTATAAAATTTTCAGATCACTTCCAAATTTTGAAAGGTTACAATCTTGACAGGCTTATCATCAAAGATTTTTGGGAAATTTTGGAACCATTAAATTTTCTTGAATAATTCACAATTTTGATAGGCTATCAATATTTTTTTTTTAACTTTTGAAACTTTGCAAATATGTTTATTTTTTGAAAATTTTTTAAATTTTTAAATAAAGCTGAATACCTGAAAATGTCAGCTAATACTACTGTGTTTTTGAAAAGTTTTGGAACTTTCAAACTACCCTAAATATTTCATAATTTTAATAGGCTAATCATCACAAGTTTTAAAATATTTCCTGAATTTTCAAATGTTTCTGAAAACTCAAAAATTTTTAAAGTTTATTATCAATTGTTTTTAAAAAAAATTTGGAATTTTTAAAAGTTCTTGAGTATTTTAAAATTTATAGGGTAACCATTATGGGAATTTTGAGGATTATTCATAATTTCGTCAGGCTCACTGTAGAATTTCAAATTTTGAAATTCTCAAATATCACTGAATATCTCAAAATATAGATAGGCAAATCATTTGGGTTCGAAAATTTTTGGGATTTTTAAATTTACCTGAATAATTTACAATTTTAATAAGCTATCCATCATGTTTTTTGCGAATTTCTAGAAACTGGCATTTCCTTGAATTTTTAAAGGCTAAACGTCTTGTATTTCAAAATATTTAGGAAATTTTAAAAATTTTCTGTTAACTTCAAAATGTTGATAGGTTGAAAGATTAAAGTTTTCTTGAATATTTTGCAATTTTCATAGGCTTGCATACTTTATTGATTTTTGATAATTTCTGGAAATTTTAAATTCCCTAAATAATCCACAATTTCACTAGCGTAGCCATCAGGTTTTATTTTTTTAGAATTTCGAAATTTTCCTGGATAATTTAAAAATTCGATAGCCTGTTTTTAATATATATTGAGGAATTTTAGAGTTTTCAAATTTGCCAGAACATTTCTCAAATTTATTAGGTTAATAATAAAACTTTGAAACTTTTTAATTATCCTGGAAATGTTTGACAATTATGGTAGGCTAACTAACCATCATAGGTTTTTGAGAATTTTTGGAAATTTAAAATTTTCCTGATAAAATAATTTAAATTTTTAAGAATATATTTCTTAGATTTTTTTAATGTTTCGAACTTTTAAAATTCTTTGAATTTAACACAATTTAAAACAATTTACGTGTTTCAAAATATTTTTAAATATTGAAAATTTTTCTGATTACTCCAAAATTTTGAAAGGTCAAAATTTTGAACTTTTTAATATTTCTGAACACTTTACCATTTTGATAGGCTAATCATCAACGTTTCAAAATATGTTTAGAATTTTTAAATGTTCTGGAATACTTTAAAATTTTGATAGGTTAGTAGTTCAAAATTTTGGCAGGCTGACAATCATTGGTTTTTGACCATTTTAAGAACTTTGAAATTTTTAATATTTTTTCAAAAATAGCCAAACTCGGAATTTCCAAAATTTCCAAAATTTCCTTAATCCTTAAAAATTTGGTTTGGTCAACATGTGTTTTTAAAGAATTTGGGAAATGTGAGATTTCCTTCAAAATATTTAACAATTTTGATTGGATAAGTATTAAGCATTTGTGAGTATTCTTAGAATTTCCGAACGTTTCAAATTTTCTAAAGAACAGACAGAAAATTTTTAGAACTTTAAAATTTTACTAAATATTTAACAATATTGTGATAGACTTACTTTTAATTCTTTTTGAGCCATTTTAAAGTTTTTTAAGCGGTCCTAAATATTTCACAATTTTGAAAGACTATAACCGTTATGTGTTTCCAAGATTTTTGGTAGAATACTTTAGTGGAATTCTTATGGAGTACCCTCCATTCGGCAGAACCGATAACATTTTAAAAACTTAAGAATGACTTATGTAAATTTTTTAAGAGTAATACATAATTTTTTTTCGGAAATCGAAAGATTTTGAAGCAGATTTTATACTCGCAAGTTTTTAAAAAGGACTACCCAAGTTATTGACTATTTTTTAGTGTTTCGCATAGTTTAGCCAGTTGATTGATTAAAAAATGGTTATTCTAGCATATTGTCCTAACAATTACGTGGTGTAAAGTATTATATTGGTCATACTGTCTTGTTTATCTATATATCAAGTCACCATTACCGCCATTCCACATTATGTTTTGCATTTTTAAACAACGGCAGCAATGATGACGGTGCGAAGCATGAAAATAAATTTGTAAATGGTACGATATAATGTTCGTGGCGTAATCCATATATCTTCAAAGGTAATTCAACACCTGAGATGACAGTACCCGATGACAACAAGTAACAACGATGATGTAAAGAATCTTGTGTGTGTATACGGTTTATACATACATAATGCGATAACGAATTGTTTGTGTTTCCCATTTATGAATATTAAATTATTCGAATATTGTAACATTAATACCGAAAATTCGGTTGTACGCGGGAATGTGCGATATAGAAAATTTTAATGATTTCCTTGTTGCCTTCCAATTTGCAAAAATATTTTTGTATACAGATACCTTAACCCTCGATAAAATATACATATATTCATAAAACAACCGGTTATCCCTCGAAGGCATAATTGTAATCATGTCATATCATTTCATTTGAGCTTATGAATAATTTATCCAACTTTTATCTTTTATTCTTTAATTATTTTTCTCTTCCATTTTCATTTTTTTATTTTTTGTAATTGTTTTCCACTTTGAAGTTCTTTTTTTTTGTTTTGTTTTGTGAAATTTATGGCTTTTCCGTTTAACAAAAATTATTTTTGTTTCTAAATTGAAAATTTATTTGTTATTGTTGTTGTGTGTGTATAATATATACACTCAAACGTAGTATATAAACTACAAGGGACTGCTTCAAATAAGCAGCAGCTCTTTTTAACTTATTTCATTTGTTTATATATATAGAGCTAGTATACTTCTAATGCTGATGAAAAACAATTTTGAGATTTTCTTTTCAAATTTTTCAAAGTAAATTAAAATAGCACAACAACAAAAAAAATGAAACTTGGATATAAGAAGGAAAATTTAATTCGTTTCATTTCGGGATGAAAGACAATGGAAAAATGTTATTTGAAGGATAAAACGGTATTAGTCTAACCGATAACAAAGAAAAATAATTGCAATTAATTTTATGTTTTCTTCGTCGCTTTTCTTTTCTTCCCCTAAAATGAATCTCATTCTCTCCGGCCGGCACACAGCTTCGATATATACAATTTTTTTTGGTATAAAAATGTACAACGAAAAATTGGGTGAAAATTAAATTGAAATAAATAAATTATGTGAAAATGAAGTCGAATACGGTAAATTTATATCGACCAATGTACCCGCACATATACCCCATCTGGAACATGGAAATTATACTGTATATAAATGTACGACTGCATTTTGTGCGCTTTTTAAAAGCACACAAATGTATATAAGATTTATTTATTGGATTAGCTTAGCACAAGTAGTCGATATTATTCATAGAAAATGGAAAATTGTTATTATTTATAATTAATTTTGGGGTTTTCTTTTGTATTTTGTTTTTTAATTGAAATAACGGTTTATTGTTTGTGTGAGAAGACAACATTGTGTACTGCATATAAAATGAAATTAATTTGAATAAATTATTTTACGATATTTTAAAATGTAAATTATGCAAGATTTTGATCAGATTTTGTTTTTGTGTGATTGTTTCTTTATAATATAACAGAATCCTGATTATGGAAATTTTATTTTGAGATTTTCTTATTTTCGCGTCTTTACATTAATTATGCGAATCTCATTAAATTTATTTTAATCATAATTAGTCGGTTTACTGTGGTTTATCGTTATAATTGAATCGGTGTAGTTCCCAAAATATTAGTTTAAGCATAATTTTTCCATTTTCCTCTATAAAATGTTTTTATAGGGTAACAAATCACAATCAACTATCCGGTTTTGAATAAACAAAAAGAGTTGATCGTTTTGTACTGAAACTATATCAGTTGCCCTAAAATTATTGCCCGAACTATGCAACAAAAGGTGAAACAATAACAAAAAAATAATAAAATCGGCTACAGAAACTTTTATTCTAACAACAGTTCATGATGTCTAATTTGTATAGCTGATCCCGCATCTTGATTTTCAGTATTTGCCACTAAAGCATTGGAAGGAAAGAGTAAACTGTGTTGAACTTATAGCTCCGATCGTAATCACAGCCCGTTTCTGGTGGTAGGCTTAGTCATACTGCACAGTCTAACCGTTTAGTTTCTTTTTCTAAAAGACCTAATCAAATAAATTCTTAGCTACATGACGAAGTAAATCACTCAAAGTTTTAAATAACTTCTACCTTTTGCGCCCAGTATGCAACGTTTTATTTCCTGGGCGAATTCCTTACAGCTCATAGTAATCTGATTTTATAAACGCGCAAGACTGGTTGCTTATGTGCATGGCCACGTGTATCTAGTAATCGTTCTGCTTGTATTTGTGCCGATCTGTATTATTCTGAATTTTTCGGTGAACACTTTGGTATCTCAAATTACTTAGCATTAGCCCGAGGTAGTTCGGAGTTCTTTGCCACGTCTACCTTATTATTGCATAATTTAGTTTATTCCAGTTGCACTGCCATTAATTTTCGTGATACATTATCATTCAAACCACTCTTTGTACTTGGCTGATTAGAGTTATCTCGGATTTTAGCCATACGTAATTGTGATTCATGTTTTGATTTTTATTTTTCAAGTTCTGCCATTTGTTCTTGGTGACGCTGAATCAAATTCTGTTGAGTCTATTGCTAGCATCGTAACTCATTGACAGAGTGCTAAGTAGCATCAAGATATTCAAATAGAAAGCGACAATCATCGTTGCATCACCCTTTTCTGTTTTTTCACAATGTAGACAATTTATTTCGGCTCACAGCTCGGTTTCAGTTTTTTCTGCACTTCTTTTAATGCTAATTGTGGGAGACACACCAGGGAGATGCATCGATCTTCTAGATCTTCTTCTTGTAATGCTAATTTTAGACGTTTGATATCACATCCAAGTGCGATTCACAGTAGATCTACTTTAGAAGCACGATCTTTACATGAAGCCAACTCTTCTTGAGTTTGACGTTTTTCTGACTCAAGCCGAGCACCATCTTGTCTACACTTCTCTATAGTCGTTCCTTATATTGCTCTTTCACTTTTTCACCAGTATCTAGTGCTATTTCGAAATTGTTTGATTTTTCGCGCTATCTATTTAGTTTATCTGTTTTCTGCTGCATTGCCACCGTCTTAAACTTTTGGTTAATTTCAAATCCAGATTGGATTTCTCTTCTTGTATGCTGGGTAAAACCTGCTAATATTTTGGTATTTTCATATCGGCCTGTACCTGATTTTTCACAGCTTTATTCAATTGTTTTTGGCATTTTCTAGTTGGGCTCAAAAGCAGCTTCCTCTCGTTCAGTTTGAGCTACTTGCTTTAGTTTTAATAAATTCCTTTAAGTGGGGTTGACATCGATTTATGGTACATCAAAATTTCGAGTATCATAATCCCATAACCCGCACGCTGTAAACTAGTTCACCATGAAGGAGTTAATAGACATTATAAAAGAATAACAGAAGCACCGAGTTGTATATCAGCGATACGTCGAAGGTTGTGTCCAATCGAGCTGATTTTCATATACGACAAAGTAATTTTTGCTCACGGTTTTGGAATCGATGTTTATCCTGGCTGGACTTAAAACATACTCGGCCGAACTCTTGACGGATGCAGATAATGTATGCCATACGTATGCAATTTTAAAGCAAATGTCTACTGATGACCATGTATTTTGTAGTTTAACGGTAAAAACCAGTACCAAGTACATTCCAGTACATTCTCTGGGTCTGACTTTAAACTTTTAACTATACGTTAATATTATTTTTGGTCAAATTTATCAGCCGTGTTTCAGATATCGCTTCATGAGCTGACAAGAATTTAAATCTACCTATTTATGTTCAGGGTTTGATTTGATGGCTGCAGCAATTCATTTTAGACCGGAAAAATAGTTCCGCGAACACTTTGCTATATACTTACTTGTAAGTACATTGCTTTTGTGTACATTTGCTACTTGCTTGTATTTAACGATGGTAGCTGGATAACATGCGGATGTATTTTTAAATGTTTTAAATTTCCAAATGTTTTTTTTAATTGTCTACCGGCTATTATTTCTTCTGGAAGCCAACAAGTTGCTGTTTGTGGTGTGGTGTCATTGTAAAACTATAATCGATCGAAAATTTGATTTTTTCAAGCTATTTTTGATAATTCTATCCATCCGCTCCGTTTAGCGATTAAATGCTGAATGAAAAGACGCTATAAACATGTGTTGGATCAGACTGTTACCACGAACTTTGACTAAATTCAGATGATTTGTATATAGAGCTATTGTCTGATACCAAACACACTTAGAAGACGTTGTTTTGGATACTTTAACCTCTCGCCATTTAGAGTAGGTATCCACTACCATAAAGAAAATTTGTAATAGAAAAAATCCAGAAAAATCTATGTGCAGATGGGACCCTGGTTATTCCATATCAAAATACGAACCTAAATGCCACCTAAAGCCATATCCATACCACTAAAGACTTTGACGGGGTCAGGGAGCTCTTATGGCTTTTGAGCAATGTTTTAAGCATACATTACGATACCGAAGTAACATTATTTGGCATTAAAAGCTCCTCCAGCTACTCTTCGTTGAGTGTGTAGACTGGTAGGTGACTTATACATTTCACAATCGTATGACGATAGGAATATATAAACTTGGAGTATCTGCGCTGACATATAACTTATGGAATTTACTATTTTGGGTTAAAAAACTCAATTAGGAAGTGATGGTTTGTTATCAATAGGAAAACTACACCCGTAAAACACCGAGCAATTCCGTATGGTGATTCGAACATTTTAGTGTCTATAGTAGTCCATGACTATTTAGCGTCTTTGTATAGTAAGCGATTTAGAGTCGCTGTAATGCTAGCTTTTTAGGAGAAAAATAATGATAAAATCTGTTACAAAAAATACAGGAGGTGTTGCTTGTCTTCTGGAACTGCGGCTTTACTTATAGCCTGGCTTTTATTCTAAATGGAGTGAATGTTCAGAGTTTTCATTTTAGCCCCAAAAACATCTAAGCACTCCACGCAAATTTTTCACTTTTGCTTCAGCAATCGCAGTCCTGATTTTTCAAGACACGATAATACGGCAATAAGGCGATCAGCGAACTTTCGCTTGCTCGATCCTGATATCATGACACAATCGAAAGGAGTAACACTTCAAGTTTCCTCCTTAGAAAATGTTCGAAGAGATTCTGAAATATTTCGAGAACTGAGGAAATATCATATTAGAGACGTGTGAATTTGAACCCTCCCTTTTGGGTAACTAATGTCTGCAACTATTGTCAGCGATAATTTTTCATCTACCAACAACTCTGGAAAGTTTCAAGGCCTTGAAAAGTTTTAACTTTTTGAAGGTTGTGCCACCTTCTAGTGATGATGACAGTCTACTGATAGGCGATATATGGAAGTAATGGAGATTTTTTAATTATTGGACTGACCATTTAATTTTTGAACTGGCACAATTGATGTAGCCGTATAAAAAAATTCCAAAGGCACTAGGATTTTATGATCAACCAAACAGTCAAGCTTTGATTCGACCTGTCCCTTGAACGCAAATGGTATACGGCAAATGGTATCTGATATATGATTCTCTTAGAGGATTTAAGATTCTTCTTGAACTAAAAGTTTTAACTTTTTGAAGGTTGTGCCACCTTCTAGTGATGATGACAGTCTACTGATAGGCGATATATGGAAGTAATGGAGATTTTTTAATTATTGGACTGACCATTTAATTTTTGAACTGGCACAATTGATGTAGCCGTATAAAAAATTCCAAAGGCACTAGGATTTTATGATCAACCAAACAGTCAAGCTTTGATTCGACCTGTCCCTTGAACGCAAATGGTATACGGCAAATGGTATCTGATATATGATTCTCTTAGAGGATTTAAGATTCTTCTTGAACTAAAAGTTTGTAGAAAATGATCGACACAGGCATTTAAGATGGCCTTTTACACCCCACCTCAAGCAAATGAGATCAGTATATGGGCATGATGATCGCTAATGTATTCCTCCTCAGCCATTTCATGTATGATTTGTTGGAGGTACCATTTGTTTTTTTGTTTGAAGCTGTTAGGTATCTTAGATATGATAAATATGATCTGAATGCTGGATCCCGAAAAGGTATATCCCTTGTCACAGACTTCACTTACTACACAATTAAATAGCAGTTGGTTTAGTGATTATTTGAAATTGTAGTGCAAAGCGTCGTAATCCAACGATATCAGCAGTAAACTACTCATCTAATTTATAAAATAGTTTAGCTGTGGCCTCAGCAGGGCCTAGACGCAGGGATATACCACAAAGTGATTGAATTATTTGGTAATGTTCTACCGCGGATAAGTCAATCAAAGCTGTTACTTTCAAAGATTTGAAATTCATATAAGCATCAAGTTTAATGTCTCCACTTCATCAGTTGCGTTATGTAAATTTTTATGTCAGCTAATTGGAGATAAGTAGGAAGAGCTAAACTGCCATTTGCTTCTTTCGGCCAACCAGGATGTTAGTCGGCTTAATTTTGTTTCATTGTATTGACGTTGACCCAGCGTTGTTCAGTAAATTGCTTCAACCTGAAATCTGACCATCCGGAACTTTAGTGAGGGAATTGGTTCATCGCCAAAATTGCGAATTGATCGCTTGTCATCCTAATTTCAGTTTAATCACCGTACGCTTAATGATAAGCATCACATTTGTGTTTATCATCGCGGTGTATGTTCCACATGGGTCTAACATCGATTATACCCACATGATCATTGAATTCATCAAATCTGATTTCAGTTATAAAGGTCAACCGAATATTCAACTTTGGCGGTAAACTTCTGGATTTGATATTTACGAATGATGTTTTATTTTCCGAAGTCTTATCATGCGAGGACTTTACCAGTTGCAAGAGCATCTATTTCCAGTAAACTGATTGCAGTAACGCCGACTACACTTCTCTGAGTACATTTCTGGATAGCGCTGATTGCGATTTTATTCAGCACATGGATAATTTGTATGACACTGTTATAACATTCAATGCGTTACTCAAAGCTTGAATCCAAAGATATGTTCCGTTGGTTAATACCAACATCTTGGGATCCTTCGTCGATTAATTAACAGAGCGTGACCGCCAACTCCACTTCTGACATATGTGATCTATTTTTGGATTTTTTTGCATCGGTTTACGAGCCAGCATCGTCATCCATGGTCACATTACGTAATTCCACCAGCAGTTATAATTGCAGTTTCAGTTGTATCAAGTTTACGGTAAACGAGGTTTACAATCGGTTACTCAATCTTAATATCAATAAAAGTCCCGGGCATGATGCATTCCGGCTATTTTATTCAAGGGCTGTGCAGAGAGTTTGGCCTCTTACGTTACCTTATTATTCATTGAAAGCCTGCAGAGTGATGTTTTTCCAGATCTCTGAAAGGTTTAGTGTCCCATTTTTCCTTTCGTTTTCTTTGGCAGCATTAAAGCACAAATTTTTTTACTGTTACCATCTTAAGATGAACCACCTAAAAGTCATAATTTAAAAATGAAAGTAGCAAAAAAAGGGGAACACTTTATAATTTATTGAAACCAAACTTATGGAAATGATCATAAAAATTATTATCCATTTGTAATTTTCCTTATAATTTTATTATTCATTTTCCGGGTTAAACCAATTTTTCATTTCATCTTCTACTTTATCTACGTGCACGACCATATACTAACCATATACCCCGTGCATATACGTTTTCCATCTTTAATCTATTTCCTCGTAAATATTATACATAAAACAAAAAAAAAATTAATGAAAATATAAATTTTCAATTTTCCATGTGACGGTTAATTAAGTTTTTTTGTTTTTTTTTTTTTATGTGTTCGTTACTGTAAAATTTTGGGAGATAATTTTATAATTTTTTGTGTTTTGGTATACTATATACAGCATAAAACTTTAGCAAGATTTATGTGTTATATGGTTTTTGTCTCTGAGTCGTTTATACATATATAAAGACGTAATAACGTTTTCAGATTATATGTTGCATAGTTGCATAAAAAAAAAACTTTTTGAGGCTTTCCCAATTCTATTTTTAGATTGTGCTTTTTTTGTGTTTGGTTTTATCGTGCCTCTGGGATATTTTATGTACGAGAATGTATATTATTGGGCTTGTGTAGACAAAGAGGCATTCTCATGGCATGTATAAAATATTTCTAAACGAGTATATGGTTATTTAGAACTTATAAGAACCATTGATTTAGAAATAATATATGGTACAGCGCACGTGTTTGAATTTTAAAGCAGGCAATAATTTAAAAGTCGGTTGATACATAATGGAAGTTCTAAAACTGTTAATTTTTTTCAAACAAGGCCAGTTCAATAATTTTTTTCAAGGAAGTCCTTAGAACGATAGCATGCTTTTGTTACTACTGATCCTGGCAAAGACTTTTTACATTTTTACGGTCTACGGTGAAAGAGCACCATGTGCTACTAATTTTTTGTGGTGATAACTTTCACAATATGATGTGGTAAAGTATATGTCTGGATTGTGGAAGAGATCCTTTCGTCGTAAGAAAATTCTACTGATTCTCGATTTTTTGGTTTATTTGCGGTCTCACCAAATGTGGTTAATTGTTTGTTTGACATTAGTGGGGTCACTAATTCAGTTTATCTTCGGCAGTGTTATGCATCCACCCTGGCTCATGTCATCTTAGATTGAATAATTTCGATTTAAGCCTCGTGTATGATAATTAGAAAATGGTAAATGGCAGATTTGGTTTCTCAAATAACTTCCATGATGAGATTGAACAAAAGAATCGTAACGCATATTTCCAGCCGAGGCAGCGTTTGTTAATTCCTGTGGCATAAGCTCACTCATCATATACCTCAACATATACCTTGACACTGACAACACCGTCTATATTTCGATCTTGCAGTGGTTTAATGTAGTCTTCTGGACTAATCATGAGAGCATTACAAAATTGATAACAAGAAAGTTTTTTTAATATGCTGGAGCCTGAAGCTACCGATCGTTGGTGGCCAAGGAAGACTAAAGAAGGTGCCACAAATTAGATTATCATATTCAATTTAAAAGTACAAATTGATTTGGAAGCATCAACCTTCAGACAATTTTTTGATGAACCATATTTTCTGATGAGATGACAATTTATAAATACTTTTGCCATACGTAGAGGGAATGACTGTTGACTGATTTCTGTAAGTTGGCATACTATAACTCGTCGCGTGACTATCTTTTGAAAACAGCGAGATTCTTATTATTAACAATTTCAAGTTCCTAGAATTTTCTTAAGCTCTTTTTGGTAGCAACTAGCCTGTTGCATAGGCTGCGGTTTTATGATTACATGAAGGCTGATTTAAATTAATGTCATCCGACCTATAACCCCCCAAAAATCATATTTTGCAAGATTGGTTCGTGTGGATTTGCTTTAGTGTGTCTACATTGGAGTAAACTTAAAAGTGGCTTCGAATTGATTTGGAAGAACCCATTCTCCAGACAATTTTTAAATTAACCGTTTTTTCTGACATTTTTTTGAAATCTAGGGAGGTTTCAATTAATGGACTCAAAATTGTAAAATTATGCAGGAAATAAGCTGAGAACTTAAAAACACTTTTCTTGACATACAGAGTGAGATTTTAATCATTAACGTCGTCATGTCGATATCAATTGGTTATTCGGATAGGTGGCAGGTATAGATGTAGGCTGATTAGAAAAGACTTCATCCGATTTCCATCCAGTCCAAAAAAATGTCTGCAATAAGTTCTTGTGGGTTTGTTTAGATTTAACCATCTTGGAGTATACTAAAAATGTGATATCCTCCAATGATGTTAATCATATTCCGCATCCTTGTGAAAGTGCGGGTCGCCTAAATTAATCCAAGATTTAATTTTATTTAAAACCATGTTCTGCTGCAGTAACTTAAAATTTTGCCAGATTATTTGATTTGCTGGTAATTGTTGTTAAATTTTTTGATATGACTTTCCAGAAATTGAACAAACGGGTAGGTTCGCAAAACAGTATGAGGCTGAAATGAAGGAATATTAAATTTTGCTTTGTTGAAATTGTAACCAGCTCAAAAACTACCTTTCATCATGGACTGCCAAGGCAATTAAAGGAGCGATTGCTTCGCTTTTCAATATTTCACAAGAGAGTAAACCACTCTTCTAAGTAGTCTCTCTAGTTATTAAAACTTTTGATCTGGACCGATTGCATCGCTCTTATAAATGCTTGAACAATAGAGGTCGAGACAATGGAGCGAACAAATTTGTGGGGGGCTTTAGAAGTCTCAATTGCCCTACAATACCATTTACCAAACAACCCATAGTTGTATTTCATAAAACCGAAATATGCAGTACCAAAATTCGGGCATAAATCTACTAACAAATTTGGTCCGTCAACGATAATGGATTTGGAAAGGCAAAGACGTGGCTTAAAAGGTCTTGCGTCGATGCGCTGTTTCAAATGTTTGAAATAACAGTCTCGGATGGTGAATTGGATTATAAGACAGATGCCTAAAGACCATGTAACATTTACAGTGCCATTTGGTGCAGTGGACGTTTAAATTTGTTTTTTTGAATCCATCCTTGAAGACATAGATGGTCAAATTCTGTCAAATTGTACCTCTGTATTTTTGTTTACTTTAGTACGAATGTCCCGCCCATTGAAATTTTTATGAACTTAACTACGAAATCGTTCCTATTGGCGCTGAAAAGATTTGTTTCTCGACGAGGACAATATGCCCTAGTATTAATTGCAACAATGCAAAGAATTTTTTTTGCATGAGAAATCCACATAGAGAAGTCTACATGATTTTTACATGATTCTTTAGCATCCAATGGCGATTCATACCACCAAGTACCCTATATCTAGGTAAGTTGTGGTAGAGGGCAGTTTATTGAGTTAAAGTTCACATCATTTGTAAAAATTTCCGATACCCGCGCTGGATGGGTTTTTCATGCTAGGACAGGTGCAAAGTGTGGCATTCTCAAAAAATGGCCAATTTGCCAAATAAACTGATGACTTAACGTTTTTCAGGCCCGTTTATTTTTAATCGGGTGATTAATCCTTCAAATACTTAAAATATCCGTTCAACATAACATGATTCGTTTTACGAGGTAGGAAATCGTATAAGTCTCCTTTTGATTCGACCAGAGCCAGCAATGGTCATTAAATTATGAGCTTTTCTTTTTATGGTAAATCAAAAAAGCATATAAAATGAAAACATAAATTTTCCTCACTCTATATACTGGGATGAAAAGCGATATTTTCCGTACATTGCCAAAACGAAGCTTTTTTGTAAAAAAAAGCTTTATACACGAAAATACAAAAATACTTGATGACCTGGTTTTGTGGTCAATATATTATCCATTGACCGACCAGTAAATATTCCAATGACCCGTTTAAATGCGTTTTAATATCAAAAACTTTTCCCATTTCCTTATTTATGTTGCAACATGAATCAAAGTCATTAGCATTCAACGTATTTCCCGCCTCCCCTTTATACCACCCACACCCATTACATTTCGAAACGCTAAAAAAAACAACATAAAAAATCCGCATATCGTTGATAAATTTCCACAACACTATATACCACAGAAACGAGTACGGAATGTGGTACTGTATATACACCATACATAAAAAAAAAATTTCCTTCAATTTTTCACAGTGGTCGTTAAATATTCAAATTTTTTTTTTTATTGTTGTTTGCAAAAAACGAAAAAAAAAATGGAAAATGGAAAATTACGATTGTGATCAAACTACGATAAAAAAGAAAACATTTTTTCAACGTCCGTAAATGAAAAATGGAAAATAAGATTAAAAAAAAAAAAAAAAAAAACGAAACGAAAGAAAAATTCTTGTGATTTGGTAATTTATTATTGTAAAAATATATAGCAATTTATAAAGCTGCCTTTATGTATGTGAGCTTTTTATATTAAAGTTGTTGTTGTTGTTGTCGATAGAAATAATTTTTTCGTTTTCCAGAATTTTGTGCCAATTGATGGAGCGCTGTCCGCCTTGTGTTGTTAAACTTCACTCACAGTGTTACATTCTAATGGAAAAAAAATGATATTCCACAAAGCTAGTAGGTTTTAAGTTCATTGGACTTGTCATAGTAAAGACATTTTTATAAATTAAATAAATGTGCATGACGTGGAAAAGTTTGCATTTTCATAATCCACCACCACAAATCAACTTGTTACAAATTGCATTCGGCATTTTAATTAGAATTTGAATAAATGTAACTTAAAATAAATGTAACTTAAATTTGATCTATGTTTTACAGCATAAAGTCCTGAATGTTGTATAACAAAATAGAGAGGGTGCCCAAGAGAAAGAAAAGTAAGAGATACAAAGAGCGAAGCGAATTTTATTTTTATTTTTTCTTAATTTTTTCAGTGATCTCACGGTTAATCCTGAGATTTTGAAATTGTAATTCAGAGTTGATTTAGGCCTGCCTCAGATCGTTTGGGTATTTCTGTTACGGAATGCCTAATTATAAAATTGACTGCTAAAGATTTAACCAAAATCTTTAGCAACCTTTGAGGTTGCTAAAGATTTTTGTTTTTTCTGCTTTGTTTATTCTTAAATGCTGTTGAAAACCGCGGTTAAGGATCGATTTTATTTGTTTTCAGTAGAATTTTGCAGTTGTACATATCCGAACTTCTAAAAAAAAAAATTCGAACTTGTTCGCTATGAATCCAATTTTGTACAGAGCCCGACCTTCAAAAACGTATTGTTTTAGTACACTATAAGGAAGAACATGTTACTCACTAGCTACTGCTTTAATGTTTTATTTCGGACACATGTTGTAATATTAAGGATTAATCTTCGAATTAAATCCTGGCTTCTTAAGATCCACTAGGTATATAACGAACAGTACTTATTAGAAAAAACTGCCAAGCATGATGGTATTGATAAAATGTAGTCTCATTTGATTATGTTCGAACATGATGCCTTTGTTCAAATGATGGTAATGGGTACTTTAGTCTACTTTGTACTCTAATAAGGCCATTATCATTGACTTCTAAGTTCAGGAATTTCAACATTTGTTGTGCACATGTGCAAACATTTGAAGCGCCACTTAATTTTAGCCGCAGTACTATTTTCTTGTTTAGCAGGTCTATCTTAAAAGATTGTAGGGTTACCTACAGCTCATATTGCAATTAATCATCCGAGTTTCATTTTAGGAGCCAGATCCTTTGAAATAGCATCTTAATCTGGAAGATGGTTTCTGTCAACCATCTTAATTGGTCAATACCGGAGGGGTTCTCTTTAAGGTAGAAATGATTGAAATTAGAAACAATCATAAGGTTGATTCCACTGAAGACCTAATCAATTTATTGTTTTGTTATTTTTTACAATGCGTTTGGAGCTTACCTCCTTTTTATTTTATGCAAGACTTCGGGTATCATAGGATAGTTGAAAATCCATTTGTGCAATTGCAAGCATGAGTTATATAAAAGATGTACAATCTTGGATCTAAGAACTTCAGTGAATTTGTGCTAGTCACATGATGTCAATTTTGATCCATTTGGCTGCTTCAGGAAATTAAATTTTACTGCCTTTGGTTATCTTTTAAAAAAACACGGCATTGATCATAAAGGCTAGTTCACCACAACATCATTTTGTGTTTGCACCACTCTAAACTTTGTAGTTATACTCAAAGTTTTAAGGACTGCGTGATGTGGTAAAAAGTACTAAAAAGGATCGTTCATAATCCACTGCTTCCTTTATGAGCCCTAAGATTACGAACTCTACCATGTAGCTGCAAAAAGTTCATAAAATGGTGGTTGTTGGGTACTTTTACCCCTATGCTCTTTGTCCTGTTTGAAGTGTTTTTGCTATGATAGTTCTTTTAACTCTTATAAACCTCCAAGTGGCTGATTAGTATTTGTTCCAACTTTTACAGATGTCAATTCATAAAAATAATACACCGTGACATTTCCAATGTTGCCAGTGGCAACTCGTTCAAAAATTGTACTGATAGCTGTTAGTTGATTGATAACACCTCGCTGTTATCAAGAGATCAACATCACCGGAAACATTAAATTGAGGAGTCGGTAGAAGGTGGATGAAAGTGGAAGCAAGTGGATGATTTTGATTTCCTGAATTTTCCTCTGAATGTATCTGCATCGACTTGCCCAGCTCCAGTAGCAAGTCAACGCAATTTTTGGTTATTATAATTTTGGACAACCGCATTCTTTAAAGAATGCTGTTTCAGATCTGGAGTTAAAAAAATGAGGGCAACCAGCAAAAAGCTCATATTGGCCTTAGCATTTACTAACGTGCTAGGCCGCAATGTAGCAATTTCTCGAATTGCTACATTAAATAAATTATTATTTAGCCTAGTGGTACTATAATGTACCACCAGACCACATACTTTCGACTTATGCATATTTTCGTTTCGTGACTTATATTTCACAGTTTCAATGGAACAAACATCAAGAATGTGGTCGATTTGTTTTCGTCATGACAGTACAACTAACCACTCAGTTTGTACATTGTGCAATTTTGAATATATTGAATATTAAAAATTTCAGGTCAAAATATTTCACGGTTTAATAAATTCACGGTGCAAATAAATTGCCTTCCATATCACGAGATGGTACTCATTTAGGTATGTTTTTATAGTAGTTTGCGGAAGTTTTAATGGGTAAATGGGCATAAATATTATCTTACTTCCGACCATTCATCTTATTGTACATGGTGATGTGAAAGCTTTTATCAAGCAGTGGATGCATTTCCTAGAGCAATATATATAGGTGACAGAATTATATCAAGTGAAAATAAAAAATCGTCCTGATTATATTTTTTTTTTATTATGGTTTCAGAGAAAACCAGGATTCACATAAAAAACAGTTAGTCATAATTTTTGAGGCAGGATAAAAAACTAAATTTTTAAAAAAGGATTAATTCCTCGAACAAAATGCTTTTTATATTAAACTACTATACAATATATAGTCCACACTAACAATAATGGCCAAGTGACAAAGTAGCTTTAAAATTTTCCCAAATTGGATGCCAAAGTAGCGGAAAAGGGTTGAAGAAATGTTGCTTAACAAACAAGTAGTTGCAGGAATGTAACTTATCCTCTCAAAAAATATTGAGATGAATATGGATAAAATTTCAAATCAGTAGTCATCAATAGAAAAAATATCCTAGGCCCCCATATTATATTCCCCATTTCCAACTTGCACATAAGTTGTATGGGTATATCTACCTAATGACCAATTCACTTACACAAATATATTTTTTGAACTTGGCACACAAATATTTCTCATTAATTTTCAACAATCTAACTTTTGGCAGACCAAAGTATTCCAATTAATAAACCAGAACTAAATTAAATTTTCCATCGTCAATATTCTGTCTACCTGCTAATCAATAAACGTAGTATATATACCCCTAAATTGTAAAAAAAAAAAGTTTTCTACGTTTTCTTAATTTTCATTTCCTTTTTCGACGAACTTGCAAAAAAAACATAAAAAATGGAAAAACAATGAAATTTTATTTCCTTTGCAAAAACAAAAAAAAAGCTTAAATAAACGTGACGCTTCATGACGTCAAAAGGATAGTAATAACGTTTATATATATATATATATATATATATATATATATATATATATATATATACATACATATATATATATATATATATATATATATATATATATATATATATATATATATATATATATATATATGTATATATATATATATATATATATATATATATATATATATATATATATATATATATATATATATATATATATATATATATAATATTATCCTTATATAAAACAAGCACACGAAAAAAAAATGCAAAAGGATTAAAATTATTTTTAATTCTCGTGAAAAGCAACTGCCAATCTATATATCCTTCATCATTGAACGGAATGGAAAAATGAGTACAAGAGAACAGTGGTATAGCAGCGCAAAAAATATGTATTTTAATCCGTTCTTGTTGTATTTTTGACCTACATTCGTTTTGAAAAAGTGCCAGGATAACTATAGTCGAAGGATGTTGGGAAATGAAATAGAATTGATACCAACTAAACTAGTTTGGTATAATTAAAATCTATATGCAATCAGTCCCTAATCCGTGGAAAGGAGCGTGAAACAAAATACTTTTAAATGATTTTTTTTTAAATTTTATCAACTGTCAAATTTGTTGAATACCATATTCATCATTGTGCTATACATCAATATAAATCCATTTTAGGTTAGTTCTTCTAATTATCAGGATAAGTCGCATAATTTTGAACTGTAACTGATAGTTGTGTAACTTAAGCTGAGCCTTATTGCTGAACAACTTTTTGCGCTCAAAACAAGGATCAAACTGAGTAGTGCGAATTTGATTACTGCGCAATCTGGATCTTGTCAGCTCGTAAGCTAAGGTTTTTCCACCAATTCCTCCATAAATTAGATAAACAAGCTCCAACTACTGTTGCCTCTAACTCCAATAGTGAATCGATAGATTCGGGTCCTCCTCAACACGGCACTCTATATATTGTAGCAATAACTACTTCTGTGTGCCTCAGATATGGGATATAAAACTTAGTACATTGCATCCCTATATCTTTGATTATGACACATCCATGAAAGGCTTTGGTGTTTTTAATCCCTCTGATCGATGAAGGGTGGTAGTTCAATCGATTTCAGATGATGTTTTTCCCGCCGTTTCTTTGATTGCGATATACTATGTCTATCGGTTCACATTGAATTATTGGTTGGTTGTTAAGTGCCTCATGTTAATGGTTGATTATCAGGTGGAAACAAAGTCGACTAAGGTAGTTGGAACCGAAAATGGCCTTGTTTAGTCTCGATAGTATATAAAACCGGGCATGTCAGTCCGGAAATAGAAGCAGATATTTAGTTCGGTCTGGACGAATAGTTTCGTACCCAAACTGTTTAAAGTTGGAATTCGATGATTAAATAAGGGTCGCCAGGTGGTTTATCGGTTGCAGTTGATGGAATTACGTGATGTTGGTGCAGGAGCTTTGAATATGGATGCTATAGAACCACATATACCGAACGAATACCGTTTGCGTATCACAAAACTGTTGTAATTCTTTTGTAACAGACAATCTACCGTTGTCATTTACAATGAGCTCTAGAATTTCCAGAGTGGCAAATATCTTACGTGAAAATTGTGCGCTGCAAGCTGCTGATGTTGTGACTACTGGAACTACCTCTTACCACTTGGAATATGGATTCAATATGGATTCTCCATCATACTTTTAGCGTCTTTTCCTATCGGCTCATGGGAGCTAAATTGACATTGTATAAAGGGCTAAACCTTTTTGATGTCTTTGTTTAGTTTGGGCCACCATAGGTAATTCATTGCAAATGCCTTCATTCCTACAATAGCTGAATGAGCAGTGGGTAGAATGGACCAAATCTGTGCACGAGGACACGGTGACATTATTATCTTTTATCTCCAGAGGAAGCATCCTTTTAGTGTGTTTAATTCGACTCAAACCTAAATGGCTGAAACTTTTCATTAGGTTTACTATCTGCCTTACTTTGCAGTGTCCTTTGTATTATTTGAGAAAGAACCAGGCTATTCATTGTCAAAGAGGCTAGGTCTTTGTCATGCACGGTTGGCTTGTGAACCGTATCAAAAAGCAGTAATTCTTCTTCCTCAGTGACCATCATAGTGCGTAGAACTTGAAGTCTACTATAAGACAATCAGAATTTCTCAAATCCTTCCCGGTAGATGAGTTTTAAGGGAAAAGGCATTAAGAAAAGTACTCCAACGGATCATTCTCGGCAACAAGGTATGTAGAGTTGAAACATCTGTTACAATAATGAACTATGGACTTTATAGAGAAAACCGTGGAGCTTCTTGACCCCCACTACAATTGCGAGAGCCTTCACAATCGCCTTGGCTTTATCGTCGTTTAGTTTCAATCATAGTTCTCGAGTGCTAAGGTTTAGGGTGCTATTTTGTTCCCCTGGATGTGACAGCGTCACATACCAGAAATAATGGGTATTTCTCACCAAATGACATTAGGACGTTGCTAGATATAAAGGTACCTTTTAGTATATCTGAACTGCTCTGCTCGCATGATACTTTTATCAAAAAGACATCTTGGAAAATATTCCGCAAGAGTTGCAATGAAAGAATGGGAAAAAAATAATCATGCCTAGTTAAGCTTCGAGCTGTCCTTTATCCGTTGGTAGTGGGAAGCATCTAATGGTGGCGATTTTCTAATGCATTGCGTGGCCATTTTTAATCCAAGAAAATCAGTAAATTAACCACCAATCTGATATTTGTCTTGTTTTAGACGGATACCAGCTTGATTAAACCGTTAGAAGATCTCAATCAACTGCTGGCGCAAATCGGTTTCAGATGATGCACTGATGCCGATTTTGTCGAAATATATCGTCGGTATGATTCACGGAATGCCTCAAAGTAAGTTCGTCATGAAAGTTTAGAAAATTCCTGATGTGGTACTAATACTGAAACGCACCTTTGTGTGACGTAATTGTTTGAACTGTTGCAGATGTATCATCTACGAGCAGTTGGTACGCCTGGGCAAGGATCAATTTTGCAAGAACGTAACCGTTTCGTGTTGTCGAATACAAGTGATTTTCGGATGGAACTGGACAACAATGTTGTATGAGAGCTTTGCTGCTCGAATGGCGGTTAGAATTTCCGGGCTGGCCAACGTTTTGTAGGAATTTTCATAATATGAGGTCCACTGTAAAACCAAGCTCTCGGAGGTGACTGAATTTCACTGCAGTACATTGGGAAAGCTAGCTAGTGTGTACGATTGCATAGACTTCTATTGAAGAATATGAAATGGTGGTTATCAGTGGCAGAAATGTCAGATATGACAGACTCGACCCGGTCACTGACACCCAAGTGATCGATAACCTAAGTGATCGATAATTATTTTTGTGGTTTAAGAAAAGAAAATATAAGTTAGAAATCATAGAATTGGTCTGGTTTCCCGGTGGCCAATGTTAAACTATTATTAGCATAAGACAATTACAATTTTACTGAATTTCTCTGCACTCTGTCGTTTTTTATGAGCAGCCATTCAACTGTAATCTATAAAGGTTCCCTAAGATACGTCATGAAATCGCCAAAAATCTAATTTATACACACTTTATTTGACACAAAACCTTAAAATTAATTTACATTAGATTTAAAAAAATTTGATTAAACATTATAAATCAATTGAATTGACCGTTAAATAACAAAAACTACTAGATTGCAGTAATTGGAATGTAATTCTTAAACATAGTTGATGAATTACATTATTTATAGCTTCCAGCATGAATCTTCTTCATTAGTTTGTTTTTTTTTGTTACACATGCTCTGAACACGATTACGACAATTTTCTAAGATACAAGTATTCTTGTTCTTCGGGTAAATTGGTATACACATATTCCACCTTTTTGCTTAAATGCAAAATAAGATTTTAATTATACAACACCTTACCATCTTATCCCCGGAATATGTTTACCCTTTTATGTATATATGTAAATGGTTATATGGTTATCTCCGGAATAATTATAATTGGGAAGGATGGCAATTTAATTGTCGTGTAATAATCATTAAAACTTTGGTAAAATGGCAAAAAAATATATGAACATACATGAAATTGTACAAAATGGTTGTTGAATCGTTTCTAACATACATATATGGATATACATAACATAATCTAAAGTGGTTATTAATCCCATTGGTGTTAGATGGATTTTTTTTTTTTTCATTTTAATCAAAAATTAAATGGAAATTTTATTTTAAGATCCCTTTATAGCATCTAAAGGTATTTGATACACGTAGCTGTGTATACGAATAAAATATTCATAGATTTTTCATTTTTTTTTACTCGAGACTAAATGATGATTAAATTATATTACATGAGTTTTAATCTCTTTTTTTTTTGCTCCGACAACAACAAAAACAACAACAGCAAAATAAAAAAAAAGGTAATTTAACGTTTTAAACTGACTTAACTTTATCGTCATTTATTAACAAAAAAAAAAACGTAAAGATTTTCTTGTATTATCCATCTAGGACCATTATTATTGTATACCTATACCGAACTGAAGAAGACAACGACGATGGGTTTAATATTATTAATGGCTGAGATTTAGTTAGTCAATTACAGTGTGCAGATTTGTGTTGTATTAAGTTTCTGTCATTATCATCCATGCCCCTTACTCTGCACACACACACACCGAGGTTTTAGAGAATTTTTATTCAACTTATTATTAGGTGGATTAGGCACAGATTTATAATTTTTAAAGCTTAATCTACTGGAAGTTTAATAATAAAAGGATCATGGAATATTTTACTGGTATAATACCGGTCAATTGCTTTTTTGCGATTAAATGTGACCTACCATAGTAATTTCCACTTTGAATAGATCTAAAAAGATGGTACCCGTTCTGTCGTGATGACAGTGTGTTAACTATATATTGATTCAAATTCGGTGAAGTTTTTATTAAACCTACAATTTCTGTGTAAAAGTTTAAAATACGAAATTTTCTGCTATACCACAAAAGGTATAATGGCGGACTTCAATCAAAATTTCAAGTCTAGACGTACAATTATATTTTCAAATGATTGAAATATATAATGATTTTCGTTGTCTGTTAATAATTACAGTTTTCGCTTTTCAAAATATTTTCCTTCAACTAATTGTGCATGATGTAGAAACAGATACGATATAAAGTCAGAACTATATACATAGCAAGATGGGGCACCAATTAGTAATGTTTGAATAACTTTGGAAATTGAAATGAACGAACGTAATTTGAAAAGTTGAAATATCGTTCTAGTGTGTTGATTTCATTTATCTAGGTTTATAATTGTTTACCAACTCGTTAGTTAATTTTACAAGATTGCTGCTCTATATGTTGATAATAAGTAATCTGAAAATATTTTAAGAAGTTTTCAATAAGACATCAACTAATACATGTTTATTGATTAAAAAAGCACATTAAATAAAGATAATTTGCGTTCTAGATTATTCTCTGGACCAAAAGCTTAGTTTAAGCTTTTTGTTTTTTTTTTACATTGAAAGAGTTATATTTCATTATGCAATATGCATAGTAACAATACCAGCAAGATTGTTACCAACTATCGGAAAACTACCATCATAAAAAACCAAACAATGGCAAACTGTCGATTACAACATTTGTTATATTTTGAGTAATGGACAGGCACATAAAGAATTCGAAACCGGGTTACATCAAATAACGGCTGTACTGACTTTCGCCAAAAATAATAACGCTACTACTATAGTATACGGAGAATGCTATCCGACCCCATTTATAAACATGAATATTTCAATGATATCGAAAGAGCACTTGAAGAATTTGCGAAATATGAGCCGATCACACAATAAAAATTGATTCCAAATATTACGAAGTTTGTTCGTTATTAGAGGATGAATTATTCAAAATCACTGGTGTAAGATCGAACTCGAGTAAATTTGAGGATGAGATAAATGATATGGGAAAAATTAGAAGAGCGCTACGATAAACCATAGCCAATTGTGACATCGCTTATTCAAACGTTTTTGAATCAGAAGCCGTGTAAAACCACAAATAAGGACCTACGTCATCTGTAGGATGTACCTGAGTAATTTTTGCATTGACAATCCTTGGGCCAGAACATGAATCAAGAGATCCTTCGTTGATTCATTTGTTATTGCAGAAGGTGGATAATGTTACAAGGCAGTTGTGGGCCAGAGATTCGGTACATAGCTCACATCAATGTGATACAGGAGTCCTGCGTTATTCAAGAAAAATTAATCCATCTCACGTGTCAACATCATTTTTGGTTGAACAATCATCACTGGAAACAGCAAAGATCTTATGCTACGCTTGGGGAGGGGAATATTTATTATACGAGTGTCTATCATTTCGAAATAAAAGTACAGCTGCTCGAATTCAATTAGTGAATGAACTTCGCTTAAGTCACAATTGTTTGAAAAAGGGATATTTTGTAAGGGACAAACAAGTGCACATTCAATTTTTATCTTATTGATCAACCAACAAGTCAACATCTTTACTCAACACAGAATCAACCTTTACCTGTATTGTCAAAATTCGTTAGTCTCGATCATCAATTAAATTCAAACCGCAAATCAACACAAAATTGTTTACTATAGCTGGTAATAGCTACGAACAGTCTTTAGTGAGCATTATATTACCCACTGCTTTAGTTAACGTCAAATCTAGCAGTGGTAGGCTTGTACATAGGCACGTTTAATCCTTGATTCGGGTTCGCAAAGCGCATTCGTGACTGAAACATTGATCAAACGGCTAGGTCTAATCCGGAATAATTCAAAAATGAAAATAACCGGCCTAGCATCTTCAGTTGTTGGATATACGAGAGGTAAAATGAACACTATCTATCCAATCAATGTGGAAGCCCAACTACACCATTATTATCACGTCTTAGATTTTTCAATCGAGATCATCTAATTTGCCTGAGACTAGATTTAGTTACACTCATATGACCAATTAAAGGAGGTACAATTAGCAGACTGGAGTATCATAAAGCTCGTCCAGTCGACATACTGATTGGCGCAGAACATATTTTTTAAAACATGGAAAACAGGTTAAAAACTTACCTGGTTTACTACCATTGTACGAATCGCAATTTGGATGGCTAATACCAGGTGGAACGGATTCATACCTCAGATAACTAGTCAAATGTCATTGATGATTAACACACCAAAAAATAGATTACAGCGACTAGAACAATCTTTTAAAACGACCCTAGGAAGTTGAATAGCCAGCTAAAACATTTGAATCTACGGATTATTGCGAGAAACTGAACCTAACATCGGCTATTAAAATAGTTAATCGATTCAATAGTTAATCGTTAAAACTGCAATTTATAAACCCTAGACTGGTTCTGGCAAACTCGTATGCCAACGGCAAAGCAACGTTTGCTAGCAATGGAAATGAAATTAAAAAAAAAATATAGTTTCAAAAGCAATATGTCGAATTTACGCAAGAATATATTAAACTTAATCATATGAGAAGGGTCGATTGGTTACCAATCTCTAAGGACGATGATAACTGATATTTATGCCCCATATGGAGATGTCCAGTTCGGTTGCACTAAATGATGTTCTAGATGTTAGTCCAAAAATTCAGAATGATTTGTTTAAAATCTTACGACGCTTTCGGAGACACCAGGTGGTTTTAGTCGCGGACATTGAGAAAATGTACCGACAATAGTGAACGATCAAGATTTCAATTATTAGTTAATCTTATGTCGTAATGATTCAGCAAAAGCAGTTAAAATTTATAAACTATTAACCATTACTAATGGTAGTGTTCGTAAAGCTAGAAACGGTTAACAATTAACCGTTTCTAGCTGTACGAACACTGCATTAATTAGCTCATGAGAATAATTATTCGCATTTCAATGCAAGTAAGACTATACTGCAGAATTTCTACATAGACGATTTATTGACAGGAGCAGACACGGAAGAAGAAGCTATGCTACTAAAAACTGAGATTGTTTCCTTACTTGCACAACATGGATTCCATCTTCGAAAGTGGCGATCAAATTCGAAACAACTATTGCAATCGTTTTCACATGATAAAATTGCTATGAACTCCAAATTACTCGAGGAGAATCAGACAGAGCAACAACACTCGGCATCGTATGAAACGCAACAGTAGATACGTTTTCATTCCGAACTAACCTAGTGGAAACTAAAAGGAATCGGACATCGTATATTTTAGATATTATACCTACTCAATAATGCCATTATGTACCGAGTCAAGAAAATTCCGCAGATCTACTTACGAAAGATGTACAATAAAATCAATTAAATCAAATGTCAAAGGTCCAGCATGGTTAAAACAACACCGGTCTCATTGGCCAACCGATCAAAACTCAAAGAGAAGTATATGTTCAGCAGCTTTAGAAGCAAGAACAACGGCACTATTTTGTAAAAGTGCATTACAATTATTTCACGCAGGTCCCATTTATATTGAAACGAGCAAACTTCGAAAATCTCCAATAAATCTGACATAATAAAGCTTACATTGCTGTATTTGTTTGTCTTGCGGTCAAGGCGGTTCATCTGGAGGTGGCTGGTAGTTTAGATACGGAATCCTTTATCGCTGCGTTGCGTAGATTTATTGCGGGGCATGGACTACCTTCATTGATTTGTTGCTATAATGGATCCAATTTCACATCAGGCAATTCAGAACTCAAATTATTAAGTAAACAATTGAGACAGTTAAACTGTACATTTGAACGTAATAAAAAAAAGTAACTGTGAAGCGTAATCAACAAGTGAACCAACGTACTGGCCATCAAACCTAACCAAAATACCAAACTTAATCGTATTTTTTGTAACTAGGAATATTTCAAAGCATTGCATTTCAGTGGAAGAATGCTGCGATCATTCACCTATCAGTTTAGTATTTAGTGAAAACATCTTACAAAATGAGGGAAATAGACTATCTTTGTAAAAAAATACACAGATTGGGACTATTTTAGCGTTTGTTTAGATAACAAAATTCAACTTATGTCTCCAACAAAAAACATAGATTTACTAGATGCTGAAGTTAAGCATTTTGTTAAGGACATCCAGCAATCAGCATGGAAAAGAACTCCTATAGTTAAAGATAAATCTAAAAGGCAAAATTATCCCCAAAAAATAATTGATCTATTGCAAAGGAAAAGATCTGCGAGAAATAAATGATATCAATCAGACCAGAGCTCTCCAGAATAAAACAGTAGTAAATAATTTAACAAAAAAATTATCAAGAGATACATAAATTTAAAAATAAATCTATAAGTACTACCTGTCAAATTTAACAAACTACCACTTATCCTAACATTCGTTATGGAAGACAAATAAAAGTCTAAAAAGTCCTATTACCTAACAGCATCCAATTAAAAATCAAGATGCAAAATAGGCAAGACAAGATATAGAGAAAACCGATAGGTTTGCCGAACATCTGGAAAGCATAATTAAACCACTGAGCAGTCAACTAATATGTACTCCACTCTATCGAAAATCACAAATAAAATGATAAAAAACAGACTTACAAAAATATTTGAAAATGAAGAATTAATCCCAGAGACGTCTAATGTCGGCTTTCCACAATGAAACATTTACTGTCAGTATTTTTTTACTGTGAAACTGGAAGAAGAAAAAAAATCCTAAATTACATTACATGTTTGAATAATGGCATAATTTTTATTATTTTAATAATTAATGGACTATTACGTTTCTTCTGGAGTTGGGAAACTTATGATTTATGGCACAAAATTGAAAGTTTTTTTTTGGTCAAACATTACAAATTTTGATAGTTTTTGGAATGTTTGATTTTAGGTATAAATTCTACAATTTTAATAGACTTCAAAGTCACCAAAGTTTTTCTGAATTTAGGAAATGTCCGATTTTTGGCAAAAATTTTACAGTTGATGGCCATCATGGTTTTCTGAATTTTGGATAATTTCGATTGATGGCCAAATTTTTACAGTTTTAACAGAGCTTTTATACTCCTTTAATTTAATAGCTTTGCACTTAATATCAGCGTACTCCTTACCTTTCATATATTTTTCAATCATATATTTTTTTTGAATTTACTCCTGATATATTTTTTCCTAGATCCAATGTAATTTATCGCGGAATAAACTACCAAAAAAAAGCTTTAATGGAGTTGAAAAAAATTGGCTAAGGTCAAACTTTGCCTAGATATTTTCCAAGAAAATGTCCACCGTGATATTTTTGCGCATCCCACTGATCTAGTACGCCAAATAATTCAACCAATAAATTCCCAACAAAATCCAATAGCGATCGCCAAAATCTGTCACTTGGTGTTCATAGAATTTGAGTGTAATCTTCCAGGTTGTTCATTAAGTGTAGAATTGGCTGCATTAAACCCTCGCAGTTGCGGATATATAGTGTAGAACTTTCGTTGTCTTTACAAGAGTCCCGCGGGAGTCTGCGGTTAATTGCGCGTTTGTCCGAAAATACATCCAGGACGTGCTTAAAAAAAGAGTGAACTGGCAAACCCCTTCCGAAGGATTGTAATTTTTAATTGCAAACACCCTCACTTGGACATGACCTCGAAATGTCTAGTTATATGGGTGAAAACATACACTATACACTGGATAAATTCCGACATACAGCATAACTTCTGGTGTTTAATCCATGTTGCCAACACTAACTACCATAACTACTTATTCATTTCCCAGAGGCTGGGTTGGGACCTGCCTCAAATGAACCAAATAGTCATCCAGTGATGACACCACGGACACTTAATTTCTTTAACATGAATATGACCCACCAAGTATTTGGTCAACCTTAGCCAGAGTCATATTTAAGTCAAATAGCTGTAACTCAATACAAAAAATAAAAAATAAAAGTATGTTTTTCTAGCCAGTGTGGGCGCCACTTAAATTGTGAATTAACTTGGCTAAGTGCAAACTTTGGCTAGATAATTTCCAAGAAAATGTCTACTGTGATATTTTTATAGACAAAATTTATAGGTTATAGAAAAAATTATAGACAAAAATGTAAGCAAAAAAAAAACACAAAAACTCCTTCTACGCTTTCTGATTTGGTCCACTAACGGTCGAAAAAAAAAAGTTAAGAAATATACCTAAATGGAACAAAAGTTAAGCCGTGCAATCAGCCGTGCAATGAGATTCAAAAACTTTGTACAAAAACATAGCTGAGCATTACTTTACTATGACTAACATAGGCCATATTTTATTCGAGTAATCCAAAGGTCATAAACTGGCCTGACCATCCTCGTCGAAAAGTCACCAATAGAAGAAGGAGTCCAAAAAAACAAAAAAAAGCGTCCCATAAAATCAACGTATTCAAAAAAATATCAAAAGTTTATAGTGGGGACGGTCATTCAAAGTCCAAATCAATAAAAATTATTGAGTCTGATCAGTTAAGAAAATAAATTAAGCAAAAATTGCATTTGGTTAGTCACAGATTCCAACGAGTTTGTTTCTGATAGCACCTTTTCTAGCGTGATTTGATCACTTTAAGCAAATTTTTTCCTTCTGAGATCTTTTGAATAAGAGTTCCTTGTTATTTGATGAATAAAATTTTCTTTGAAATTTAAAAACTGGATCTAAGACTATTTACTGAAAAAATTAAATTATTACTGAAACTTAGCAAACTTTGCTAGTTTCTTGTATAATGCCATCGAATTCGTTTATAATTTTGATGATTATGATCATGTCTCAGGTTTCTGTTTCAGAAACCACTTCAGATCTGTTCTTGGTCATAGTCACCCCTTAATGCACCATTTGATTTTTTGCGAACCAAATTATCTGTTTGATAAGGTCGTATTTGCTAACATCAAAGAGTTATATTGTCACTCCACGTAACTGTTCAAAAATTAAAAATCATTCTGGATAGTTCGTAGCATTGCATTTCCTTATTTTCTGGAGATTTTTGGACAACTATTACAATTTTATTAATTCGAAATGTTTGATATTTGGCATACAATTCATAATTTAAATGAACTTGCCAACATGCTTTTTCTTGAGTTTGAAATTGGCCAATTTACGGCATAGATTTCAAGTTTAAATGACCATGATGATTTTCCTGGATTTTGGAAATTTCTAATTTATGGCATAAATTTTAAATTTTTAAGCATCATGATTATTCGGGATTTCGGAAATTTTTAAATGAGCGTAAATTTTACATTTTTAATGGGCTGAATTTTCAGATTTTTTAATATTTTCGATTTAATGCATAAATTTCACAATTCTATATTGACATTTTGAAGATATTTTTTAACAGTTTTAATCTACTATGACCGTACTGACTTATCTAAATTTTTCAAAATTTTTTCAATTGCACAGTATTAAGGGCCTTGCCCTAATTTTTTTCTCAATTCTGGGAATATTTGAATTATGGCATACATTTCAAAGTTCAGTTATAATAAACAAACCATCGTAATTTTTCTGAATTTAAGAAATTTTCAATTTATGGCTGAATTTTCATAGCCAAAGGGACTTAACTACATATAATGTAGTTCCATGAAATTTAAAAGGTGTCACTTAACTATTTAACAATATTACTCTAGTACTAGGGTGTAATGCATCTTATTTCTGCAACACCACTCGGCAAGAAACTTACTTCTTTCAAAATTTGAAACAAAGCCTTAAGTTGGTAGTAACAGTTTTATCAACTAAATTAATGCTGACTGTTTCGTCTATGCGAAGGGAAGTATTTATCTGCTTAAATAGCAAAAAATTGAAACTATATACACTGTCACAATGTATTTACACATAGTTGCCAGATCTGTCGATATTCGTTTTGTCATCCACCCATATTGTATTTCTCCATTCCAACTTGGATGCATATTTTTTATTTTTTTTTGCTACCATAACATAATAAAATATATTATGAGAAATTGAAAATGGAAAATAACGATTTTCTTGACAATACATTTATAACATATCATTGTATGTACTAGCTATATACTGTATGTAAGTATGTGTAGCCGAACATAAATATAAGAAAACAATAAAAAAAAATCTGGGTGATGGGTGATATATTTTTAGAGTTGTGTGCTTGCAAATATTTTATTCTAGTATTTTGATTTTATCAATTTTTGGGTAATAAAAACAATTTTTTATTTATTTTCTTATATATCCCAAGGAAATCCATTTTCTTGTATTTTCATTCTATATATATAAACGTTCATATATATATGTATTTCTGCTCTAGATATGCTTTAAGACAACATATAGAACATAAGTATAAGGAATATTATCTTTGCTCCTATATACAGAGCTAAGTATTATATATATATATATATATATATATATATATATATATATATATATATATTATATATATATATATATATATATATATATATATATATATATATATATTTATATATATATAACATTGTTATATATATTTTGCAAGAAAGCAGCCAATGTCTGAAGAAAATGGCGGATACAACATTAGAAGATTGTGTGTCACGTTTGTGTTGTGTGTTTGGTTTTCTATTTTCCTCGACGATAACTAAAAGATAACATGCGAATTGAAAAACAACGTTGTACGAGATAAAAATCTCGAAAAGTTGAAAATATTATTTAAATTTTTAGCAAAATATATATATATATATATATATATATGTACATTTTTATTTTCGTTCTTAGATAAATGTATTTTGGCTTAACCCTTTTTATACCATCCCATAATATCTCATCGCCCCTCGTTGTGTTGCGGATACATAATTTTAAACAATATCTTAAATAAATATTTATATAAGAAATTTATTTTAGAATCAATTTTATTAACCCTTTCAAGTCGATCAAATAAATAGGCCAACAATTATTGTTTCATTATATTGAATAGTCGTTTATTTAAAGGCTGGAAGGTGATATTTTGGTTTGGCTACTGTGATATCGCCCACAGCGAACTGGTTCGTCACCCTTGCGTAATTTAATTTAAATGGATTTCCATTAATTTTGGTTAGTTTTTTTTACCCTTCGAGATTTCCTCCAAGTTGTCAAGATTAAGCATGAAATGACATTTTTTTAAACTGCCTTTTGCTTTATTTTGAATCGTTTCTTTTCAGGAAATTCACAAGATGTCCATTGTGATACCACAAAACTTTTATTTTCATCTTGATGTACGCAAGATCAAAATGGATGTAATTCTACCTTTCTCTAAACGCCAGTCTAAGTGCCAAAAAAATATAAATTACCACATGTGTCTTATCTGGTTTAAGTGATCATATTGCTGCGACTTTATTGCCACTTGACTGTTTTATTGGTCACATTCGTGGAAATTATAATTTGGCTCAACCACGTCAAGTCTTCCTCAATCGTTTTCACTTAAGAACGCTACATTAACAAAGTAGACGAAAAAAAAGTTATGTCTGATATCATAGAACACTCTGACACTGAATTTAGCGTCTAGCTTGAAGCCATTTGTAAATAAAAATAAATCTTTGAGTTTTAAAAGTAGACCTATTCTCCTAAGACCCCTTAGAAGAGAATTAGGTTTGAAAACTTTTTCGTATCAATAAAATACTTTGGTTAAGTAAAATCAAGGATATTTTCCAACGTTAGCAAACTGATTATTGTTGAATGTCCAGTGGGAATACATTCTCAGGATTCAGTTTCTAATTTTGATATTATTCTATTGATCATTATGTTCCAGAGAGTGAACCCGAATTTTTAAAGTTGATACTAGGCCAATGTCTTCACTAGTAAGAATGTGAATCCCGTATGAATAAGGATTAACTTTTAACATCTTTGAGGAATGAAATCACCTCTAGCCATTAGGCTAGACCTCTAGCCATTAGGCACCATGTTATTATGGATTTCTTCTGATATACTTCGCTCCAGGCATCTAGGCCAGCCGATTTTAATGACATGAATATTGTTATCATCAACATAATTTAGTTTTTAATTAAGTTATCTCCTGTTTCCTTTGAAAGCTCTCTGGGAAAAGAGTTTATATAAAAAAATAACATGTTTTTACTGGAAGTATCCATGAACTCTACAGCGAAAAGTATCTGTGTCCTTCTCCATTTTCACAAAGAAGAGTCGCCAATAACTCCTTTGTGGCCTCTTCAGTTCATCCTTGTTCAGTCTTAGGTTATTTTTGTACGAGTGGCACGACTGATATTTCTAGTTCTTTAAGCCCTAATAAAGAATGGCCTATATGTCGTCCTATTGGTTTATATTCTTTAAACCACCAAGCTGGTTTCCACTTCCCACTGGTTGTAGGGAAACCAGTATTTAATACCAATTGCATATTCTTATTTATAGTAGTTATACCAGGAATCAACGGTCGCTGAAGACTTCGAAGTAACCAACGGCTAAAGTCTCACAATCCATATTTGCTCCAATTTTTCTGTGAAGGTCCTAAAAGGTAGCAGGTTCCAGTAGCAGGGTAAATTTTGAGGTTTTAGGTTATATAACGGTGGTTTGTAAAATGATTGCTCCTTGACCACTCTGCAATCCCAAATAATATAATGAATATTTTTCGAAGTAAATTTTCCAAAGATCCAAAACTTCCTTTCTTTTTCTTGTGATAAATGAGCGACTTGTGGCCCAATATTTCCAACATAGATGCTAAGTAGTATATAGTACTTTGCTTTAACTATTTAGCAATATCAAAAATAACACTTTAAGACGCCGATATTTGGGCCTTCTTAATATTTTCCTAGCTAATGTTTTGGAAAAGAGCCCGAATTCAGCTGTTGAATCTCTTAGTCAAAATATTTCACTTGCAATAAATTTTTTGTTTCATTTAGTTCATCTCTACTAAATGGCCTGGTTGAATTTTTATTTTTTGGTAGTTTCCTCCAACTACTAAATAAATCTGTGCACATATACGCAATTACTCCAATCAGTTGTGGAATGATGCAAATCTTTCCGAAATTTGTTCAATCAGGTTCGGAAAGTCAACTAATGTTAAACACTTGACGACATACTTTTCTAAGGGCCTTGCATTATTAGCTTTTGATAGTGGCTTTTTATCCATTTCCAAATGTAACCAATTAGGTCCGTTTCCGAATGTATTGCCATATTTTATTGCGATTACCTCGCAATAAAATCTATATTTTTTATGTTCTGTTACCATCAAAAGTTTTTCATCGATATGGAGATGATGATAGCCAATCAGGTACAATTCTAGAATCTGTCCATCCGATTGTTTGGTTAGTTTGTAGTGTTGAGTTTTGTTAAATTTAAATGGTTTAAATGTGATACTTTAGTTGTGTCAGTAATCGAATTTACTAGAATAGAACCATCGTCCAGCGCGATTCTGAAGTAAACAAGAGCAGCTTTCTTGCATCAGTAAAACTATGAAGCACCATATTGGAAATTTGGGTACTTCCTATAAATTTTGGTACACTTAAGACTTTAACTGCTTTTACATTTTCATGTATAGTTCTCCACGTTCAAAAAAATGTTCCTTAAATGGTTCAACCTGCTATAACTTGGCCTTTGCATGAGTATTTACTTCGAACTTTGAAGTTTATTTGTGGTGCTTGATTAACACTGGTTGGTACTTTTAAGGTGGCTTTTCTTTTAGTTGTTTCCGATGCTGGACTGCTTAATTCAGAAACAGCAATTCGTGATTTTTTTTTTAATGTTCAACATCTGCAGGCACGATTCTGTAATATAAGACACTTGAAAACTTAAATCTAAGAGTGCCCAACACGGGAAAACTTTACAATAAACATTAACTATATTTGCTTTTGCTGTAGACAGCACTGTCTGCAAAAATGGTTGAAAGCATGTGCAGTAGTTTGTGCACAGGCTCTAATCGTCTGATTTGGACTTTTCGTTCTTTTTGTCGACCTTTACGAGATCTGTAAAGTTGTACCGACAACTGAGTCATACATTATTACATTCTGAGTCGACTGTTCAGAATGTAATAATGTATGATATTTTCATAGTTACATCTAGTACCTCATCGCTTTGATCTACAGTTGAATATACCATGATCACTGCTTAACCAATTCAAACCGATCATCTAACTCTATGGCGATACATTTTGGACACTGATATTACATGTTATGTGTAACAACTCACAACACAAACTACAGTGGGAACTACTGAAAACACAATGACACTTGGTAGACTATTCTATCATATATCCCAGTCGTTTAAAGGATCCCTTCAAATATTTCAAGGTGTCTCCTTTAAGTATAATAAAAGCAAAATAATCTTCTATTATATTTTATTGAGCCCTTTGCGCCCTACTTTCTTCCTCTAATAAATATCTATCCCTAATGTAGATATAACTATGGATCTTTAGAATCACCACCTTTACCTCTCACCAACAGCCAATCTTTTGGTAATTGCACTGGTTGCTGAACTGACCGTTAGCTGTTCGATAAATATTCGAATGTATAAAGTAATCTTGTGTCTTCTTGTGTTGTAACCCAGCCATTGGTTTTGCAATGCCACAGTGTATAACTTCACTTCAGTGATTGGTAAATCTATCAATAAACAGATATTGAAGTTTACGCACGAGAGGCAATGAGGTTTAATCATGTGTACAGTAGCCACATACAAATCATATAAGAAATGGCATTCCTTCACCGGTAGATAGTGATTTATATTTTGGTAACTGAACTTTTACAATTACTGATTACGTGAGATTCGTCTGATGATCGAAACTTGCATTCAATTTTATTGCACGTAATCACATTTTTCTCATTAGTTTACTCACAACTTTGTATGTAACCGTATTATATATATATATATATATATATATATATATATATATATATATATATATATATATATATATATATATATATATATATATATATATATATATATATAAATCCACAAACTTCTTTTGATTAAGTGGACAATAAACTGTGTCCATCAGTGGACAATAAACTGTAGGTTTAGCCCGTCAGAATTCCATTTAGTCAGAATCCCATTGTCTCTGCCTTTTGAATATTTCCTAAGCTTCAAGTTAGAACTTCGACAGTTTGTGGGTTACATTTATACGCTTTATTATCGATGATTATTGTTGCTTTCTGATACTTTTATCGTTACAAAGGCGTTTATTCATAAACGTGTATACTTTATATATAGGTCACTTATGATACGATCAATTCTATATATTACACAAAATAACCATTTTTTACCTTTAAGAAAAATGAAAATCCATCATCATGACACCCGCACACACTCACATATACTACCTCCACACTATCTAAAGATTAATATTTTTTCACTTTATACGCTGTAATATTTCTCCTTCCATTTGATGCAACATACTAAAAAAAATAAAGAAAAATCGAAAACAAAAGGAACTGACTGTGAAAAGTATAAAGGAACAGCTATACCGAAATGAAAATGAAAAAAAAAAAAAAACAAACGAACGAACTAAATAATCAACTTGAAGAATAACAGACAAAAGGAAATTAGCCTCTTTGTAGATTGTGATGAATGTTCTCGTTGGTTGTATATACGAGAAAAACAGGAAAAACCACTGTTGCTATTTTTACCGGCTGCGCGAAACTTATGTGCTACTTTTATATTTATTATACACTTAAATATGAGTTATCTTTAGAATAGCAACAAACATATATTCGAGATAGTGATGATGGTGGTATACATAAGGATAAGACACAGTGAATGAATATTTATATGGGTTGTGTATACAAAAAATGTAAGTTAATTAACAAAAAAAAAAATTAGGTTTGTAGGGTTTATTGTGATATTTTAAAGGTGATATATGATTTGGTTGAAAGTATACTACTGATGTTAAGATCTTAGTAGATGCATTTAAATTTATTTTTTCGAAATTATTGGCCAAGTTGATTTTTACTATTTCACTTTAAGATCATATCATAAAGTGCGGTAGCCATATCTGACTTAGACTCAAGCGATATCTGACTTAGTTTCCCAGTGCTCCTGGATTTTTAACAAATGAATGACTTAATCATTCGAACAAGTTAATGGTAGGCTCTCTAATATTTAGCAAAACTTTAAAAATAACAATCTTAACCAAAATTGCAAAATTAAAATTATGCAAATGATTGCTGATGATTTATGTAATATGTTTCCATATGTAGCTCATTATAGAAATCTTCGTAAAGAATATAATAATGAAAAATTAAGAGCTCAAGCTCACGTTGAGACAATGCGTGGGGTCTTCCTCATACACATTATCTGCAAGAATATGTCCTTTTACATTATCTTAACTCGATAAAATTAGAACCGCTGGTGATGTTAACATCTTAACTTCTAAAGATAATGTTACCAGAAACCAAATACCAGTTGGTAATAGCTGGATTGTTGATAAAAAAATTAGATATTATTAACGTAGAGCTTTGTTTCACTGTGAAAGTGTTATTCACAAACATATGACAAAAGGGGCCGAATGTGTATGAATTGGTTTGCAACTTAAAGATACTGACAACTTAGTGCATGACTAACCTACAGCTTATCTTAATTGCTGGTATATCAGTTCTTAAGAAACTTACTGGAAACTGCAAGAATTGTCAATTTATGGACACTCGCACACCATATTTCAGATGTCTATACACGAAAAAAATGGCCAGGCTATCTACTTTCAAGAAAATCGTGAGAAGGAAGCCTTGCGTCAAGTAACTGGCACACATACATCACTTACAGCATATTTTCAACTCAACCAAGAAGATCCCTAAGCACACGAGTTAACGGGACTGAAATTTAAGATTTAAGGAACTCACAATGGGAAGAATTCCAACCGTGTCACCACGAAATGTAGTATACCAGTTGAGACTCTTGCTGTTAGCCATAATAGGTGATAAAGCCTCGTCTTTTGAGCCACTCTTAAGTTTTAACAGCCATCTGTATTCGAGCTACCGTGGAGCAGCAAAGCAAGAGGGGTGGTAACCAATTTCCGTTCAATTGTATGGCTCAAGCTGCGACAGAAAATATGTCATGTGCCTTAAGGTCAATGTTTGAGACTATTATTCTCAATCCCTTAAAACTCTGGAACAACTTTAAGCTCGACATGTTTGAAGATTTGTTCATTTAATGTACGATCATCAAACATCTTTTGCAATGTGCTTAACTGAAATACAAAATCAACTGAAAAAAGAGGAACTGAGTGGTTTGAAAATTGGTAACAGTGATATAACAGGCCATGATATATCCATTTGGTGGTAAAATCGTAGTCCTCGGTGGAGATTTCTAACAATTTTTACCAATTATAAATAAAGTATCACGTGGAGAAATTATAGCATCTATAATAAAGAGAAGTGCAATGTGGAACCATTTTTTAATATTTTATTTAAACAGGAATATGAGAGCTTCAACAGATCCTGATTTTGCTAATTTATTGCTAATTTTTTAAGAAAGCTCTTTTATTAAAATATAAAGTATAATAGAATTAAATTATTCTAGATTTTTTTTATGTCTAGTGACATCTGTTCATCTGTTTTTGTTTCTTCTATGCACCTAAAGCTCATTACCTAGTGAAGCATAAATATTCGGTTTTGTTCTTTATGTTCTTCGTAAATTTTATTTACGCTCTCTTTTTTGAGTTTCCTCGTTTTACTTCTTGTTAATAGCTTAGTTTGCAAATCATTCAGAAAATTATGCTTAAAACTAGGTTTAAACGAGGATGAATAACAGTGAGAAATCCAAACCTATTTAAAGTTCAAATTTTTATAAAAAATTTATGTTTGCCCAAAAATTCCATTTCCAATTTCAAAATACAAAAAGGCATGACGCTATAAAAAAGCTCATTAGGCTGAAAAAATGTTAGATTTAAGATTGATTGGCTCAAAAAATGTTACAAAGCAACTCTTTTCTTGCTTTAAAAAATTTAGAACTCAGTGAACTTTAGCCAAAAAGTGTTATAAAAGAGGAAAACATGTGAAGTGTTTACCAAATTTTGTGCTTAAAAGCTTGGTTTATAAAAATAAGTTTCATGTTAGCAAAAAAAATTGTTAACTAAAAATTTTATTAATTTTTAAAGCGTTTCCATAACTCGGCGACGAACAGAACATTTGCATAATGCGCGTAATAAATAAAGCATTTTGACATATTATAAATTATAAAAGCTATCAACTATGTTACAATAAAAGCTTTGGGCAGTATTTAAATAAAAATCAATTTTATAAATTTTAATTACAAAAAAAGGAATTCAAAGCTTTTTTTTTCTCTAAAAATTGTAGCTTTTTTTGTTTCATAGAATTTTACCGATTTTTTTTTACACATAATTGTGAAGCTTTATCATTCTTTTAACTTTCATACTGACATTTTGAGCTTTTAAGTATCGTGATCACGACAGATTATGAGTCCTTACGTTGTAGGACCAATTTAGTTGATTTTACTAAAAAATTTGACTAATTACAAAAGTTTAACTGACATATAAAACAACAAGTGAATCAACTTCCGCAGGGAAGCTTTCCATTAAAATATTCATAATGTTTCCAAAGCTTTTAAATTTTTAGAAATTAAACTAAGAATTTAAAATTATATCAAAAATTTACATTTAGATAAAAGAACATCTAAAGTTTTAAATATTTAAGCTTTTAAGTATTAAAGCAATCTGGCCAATTAAATTTATGAATTAAACCACAAAATTTTGTTTTTAATATTAAAAGTTTAACTAGTTTAAATTTTTACTATCTTTGAAAGCATTGCTTACCTATAAAAGTTCACTGATATCTTTGATTGCCAAAAAGTTCTAACAAAAAATGTTATATCAATGAAAACCAAATTTAAAAGCTTATTAACGTTAAATTTAAAAACAATGTGAAACTTGACGAACTTTAAATTTAAATTAATCAAACCACTTTTGGAACCCTTTTTGGAGTCGAAAAGGTGATGATTTATTAAACTTTCATTTGCTTAGCTTGAGAAGTAAAATCTTAGCTCAAATTCAACTTATAAATCAACTTATTAGAAAACCAGAAAGTATTTTTAATTTTTTTTTTCAATTTAATTATTTTTATTTTTTCGGTTACTTTTTAAAACATTTTAAGCTTAAAGCTCTAAATTATTGTTTTCGTAATTACTTTATCCACTTATCTTACTTTTAAAAACAGATAATAGCATAAAATGAGGCTTTTTGCAAATCGGTTCAAAGCACCTCCCCTATTTAAAAAACTTGGCAATTCCCTCCCGGAGCTAAACCTTACTAATTTTATAAAATTACTTTCCTTGGAAACTCTTTGGAAACCGGACTTGTTAAAGCCAACGAGTTAATCAGTCAGTTTTCTAATATTTTCTTTTTCCGTTAATACGGTGGCCTTGATGACATTTAGCCAGCCACAAATCATGTCCATGGATAGAAGTTAGTTAATAATTTATTAAAATGTATTTGGCATTACTTGATTAAACGGATCTCCTCAAAATCAACAGTGCCCTTAAATACGGATATGTCGGGATTTGAAAACAATTTTTCAAAAAATTATTAAAAAGCTGTAATATGCTTCTTTAGCTTCATACTAAAGAATATAACCAGTTTCATTGCTCTTCACGGTTTTTTTCAACTTTGTATGTTTTGCTATATTTGAAGCAAAATTTGGAATTAACTATATCCGTTACTGTCGATGGGACTTTAGAAATAATTCTCATTTTTTTTATAACATTTTATGTAAGAAAGAGCTTAAATATTTTGGTGACTCTGCTTAGCTCGAAAACAATTAACCTACAAAAAAAAAACAACTACAACTTCGGAATATAAAAAAAAAACTCGTTTTTTTCAATAATCGTTAATATTAATTATAACTTAATTCATTTCTTTATGACATGGAAGTTAATATGGCGAAAAAAAAGACGTTAAGACTTAATTTAATTGATAAACTTAGACCGTCAATCCAAATCATTACACTATTGATTAATATACGCCTAAATTTTTTAAACCTTTTTAACTAAAAAGCTACACTCAACTTCCAAAAACTATTTAAGGGTTTCTAAATCTTTGAAATTTATAAGTTAAACTCCATCTCTTTTAAATTTTCTAGTTTTAAGAAAGTAATCTCGAGCTTTTAATAAATAACATAATATATTTTATATCTCAAAGCTTAAACCTAAATTAATAAAAATTAAATGTTAAATAATGTTAAATGTCATTGAAGTTATATTGAATTTTAAAATGGTTTAATTGCAAAATCTTATGGTCCAGTTTAATAGAAAAGTACATCAAATAAGGTTTTAAAATGCTAAAAGCTTCAAAGGTTCAGTCTTTACTTAATTTTCAATATTTAAAATTAAATGTAAAACCTTATTAACTGAAAGTTTCATTTGTCATCTATAAATTAAATAAAAGCTCATTTATTTGGTCGTTATAGCACCTAGAGCTTTCTAGAAACTTCTTGGGCATGAAGCTTTGGTATGCTTAGCTTATTTTAAGGAAACATAATTAAGGAACTAAAAAAATGTATTTCAAATATTTATTAAACTTCAAAGCTCTTGTATATTAAATTTAGATTTGTTTTAATTTAACAAATAGTTTTTAAAACTGTTTAGTTTTAAAGCTCTAAATTACTTTAAATTATTATTGGTTCTAAATATAATATAATATATATTATATGTTGTTCGTTTTTAATTATCCTGTCCAATTATTTTATATCTCAAAACGAAATAAATACAAAATGGGGCTATTACAAACTAATGCAAAGCAAAGTTTGCCTATAAAATGTGATCGTAGTGTAAAAAAAGCTAATCCAAAAAAAATGCATTTCAATCACAACTCTTACCTAAAATACTGATCATTGCAACTAAAAATTCAAATTAGTTCAAAGCTGAAATTTTACGACAGTTTCAGTTATGTTGATCCAAAAATTCAATTATATAAAGATGCATTTTATGTAAAAACTGGTTGAACTATTAAGGTTTGCTCACATTAAAGCTCAATTTCAGCTCTTTAACAGTTGTTTAATTTAGTGGATTAACCGAAAAGCTTTCCTACAAACAACATTTTTGATTTGCCTCCCAAAGAGTAGCTAGATAATACAACCTTTATGGAAAACCTTTACTCTTGAAATGCTTAATACTATTTTCTGAACCGACAGGTCAATGGAGGACACTTACTGAGAAAAAGATTCATTCAATATGGTTTTATCCGTCTGTAGGTTTAATAAGAACCATTACCAGTCTGCCGCAATTTACCTTCGGATTTATCATATTTTCTGGCAATTGGAGTGCGAAACCAGCCAGAACCACTTATATGCCTCCCATGAATTCATTTCTGTTGTTTAAATTTAATAGTATTTAGTGACAAGATTTTGTTTGAGTGCCATTGTGTGCTGATTACAAAATATTTACAAAAGCGTTGCTTGCCACAATATCATGCACAGGAACCAGCATATATTTATATGATAGCAAAACAAATATGATAGCAAAACACTTTTTTTGAACCATTTTAAGTGTAATATTTTGACACTTCTGGAAACGTCAATGTTCTCCTACAATAATTGTGTTGACAATTTCTTGGTTTCCATGCACCGTCAATATTGCCTAATACTCAATATATCTAAAAGTCACCAGTCTTAGTTTCCTGAATTAAATTAGCCGATTTTTTTGGTGAATTTCCAGATTGAGCAGTTAAACCATGTTTTTAGAAAACTTGCAGTGGAGATAACACTATTAATTTGTGTTGGATGAATTTAGGGTTTTAACATCATACATTTCATCATTACCATTGCTCCTGAATAATGTCGACTTTACTGAATAAGGTCTAAGGGGTGTCTTACTGGAAATGAGCTATTCTTGCTCACTTTCGATTTTGGCGTAGATATTGACAATCAAAGAGCTGGCAGAGAATGAAAATGTTGCAGCGCATAAATTGCTGCGTAAAATTGATTTCAAAACAAATGAAATGAAACCGAATGAATTTGTTGAACATGGATTCGTCTAAATCGAGCCTTTTTGGAAATAAATTTGCCCAGAACGATGTCAACTGGAAATAGAAATTCTATCTTCGAATGTTCTGCATAAAATATCTTGACTTCATACTGTTGTTGCAGACATATATGATAAGAATTCATTAGGCTGCAAATCGAGTAATGAAACTGTTACATCAGGATAGTTTTCTTAGTCTAAAATTATATGGATCTTAGTTAAATACCTCAAGTTTTCAATTGAAAGGTGTAACTGATAATTATTTTCCTAAGTTTGTGACTTTGCATCTTTAATAGTAATACTAACTTTTAATGCTACTGAGCCACTATTTTGATGTTTAGTGACAGTACACCACTTTTATCTGTATACGACATAAAGATCACCTTACATGTTTCTAAACTAATTATTATTCTGATCATGATGCAATACCATTACGACTCAAACTAAAAACCATATTAGACACCTGTGCACAGGTCAGCAACGAAAGGATAGTCATTAGCAAGACTAGTTTGTATCAATTTACAAACATTAACTTTATCCATCGTTAGGTAAAGTTTATATCGTATTAAAATTGAATATAAATTACGTTCAGTAATATACTATATATAGTTACATATGTACTTTATATATAGTGGCATCTATACACTAAAATGTCGTTCGACTCATGCCCTGCTCACACCATTCAATCATTGTTAAAAATAAACACTTAAAAAAATTTGGGACAGGTAGTGTTGTTTAGTCATGTCTTGAGATGTATATACCATCTTTTCGTTTTAATTTTTGTTTTTTGTTGCTTCTTATGTATTTATATATATAAGCAAACAAATAAAATAACAAAAGTAATAAAAACTAAACTTTTTAATAAAACGAAATACTAAACAACAGCAACAAAAATAAAACAAAAAATCATCCATCCAAACAAGACAACAAGTTTAATTTGAGATTAAGATGAATAAAAATAAGATACATCATCATCATCATCATCATCATCATCTTTATCGTCATCTTTTAGGGTTTTATGCTTTTTATTTTACTACTTGTATCCAGCCTTGGCCCTATACTGTACACAAACACAAACACACACTCATACGCACTCAGTCAAAGAACAAAAATATACATTTTCTAATTTCATTTTCAGGGATAAAAGTATTTTTTCCCATAACTTCATTAATCATAATCAGAAGTTTGTGCTCATATTTCTTTTGTTATTTTGTGTATTTTATGTATTGCCCCACACCGTCGTTCCGGCAACATCAGTAACGGCAGCAGCAGAAAAAGATAATACCGGATTTTGAAACCCTTGAAATTTATTTCATTTTTTTTTTTAATGTTCGAAGAAACTTTTGATTGTATTGTTGGTTATAAATGTACGCTCTAATGATTTAGAAAATATAGAATTTTCATTTCCGTTAAAAATTAAAGGAAAATGATGATGAAAAAAAATCATAATCGTATAGGAAAAAGTATAACAATAACAAGAAGAAAATAAGTGGAGAAATCATCTTTCGAAAACCATCCACTTTCGTTTTAGTTCTTTCGTTTTATTAAGAGGGTGAAGTGGTCTTCTTGTCTGCTTGATAAGGGTGAGATTTTGGTTTATAATTATTGAAAGATAAGTGGACAGGGTAATTAATAATGTATTGCAAAATTCAATATGATAAAGATGATCCCTATAGAATTTATGCGATACATCATTTTCTTCGCGAAGATTGGTCATATATGATAAACAGAAGTAAAGCTGAATCCATTTTTTTGTAAATTGTTTTATTAGGCTTATTAGTCAAACGTGGTCCAAAAGTAGCTCAGTTAATTAAAAAATACGTTAGTTTAGAGTATTAAAGTGCTGTATTCAAAGTGGATTGAACAAACATTAAAAATTTTAAAAAAACTAAATTTTAATAAAGTAGCTCAGTTTAGTGAAACTAGTATTATACAAAAAAGGTACTGTTTGGACTTTACAAATTGACAATGTTGCACTAACCATTTCATAGATTTAGCTAAGAATGGAAAAAAAGATGTGGTAATGCTTATGTCTTTAAATTGAGCAACAAATTTTCAAAAGTTTAACTTAAATTTTAAGCTTGACACGAATATGTTACTCTCCACCAGCTCTTTAATTTTCAATATCTACGCCAAAATCGAAAATGAGCATGTTCCGTACTTTTGGTTGAATAAAACGAAGCTTTTCGCGGATGAACAGACCAGTTTTGTAAAATGCCGTATAGTCAATTATGAGAATATAGCTGATTTTTATAGCTGATATCAGTCAAATGGAGGTTTAAAATCAAGACTCATTGACAAAGATTGGAGTTTATGTGCATCTGAACCTCTCTATTACATTTCATTTGCAATTCACCTTGCTTTGAGTTTAAAGAACAGCTCATTTTCAGTAAGACATCCCGTAGAAAAAAAGATGTGGTAATGCTTATGTCTTTAAATTGAGCAAAAAAATTTCAAAAGTTTAACTTAAATTTTAAGCTTGACACAAATATTTCAATCGTAGGTTAAAACAAATTAATATGCAAAACAAATATAAACAATTCACTTTGAGCAAATTAAAAGTTGCTCAATATGTACTTGTTTTATTGAAAACTTATTCAAGTTATACATGATCTTTTGTGTCCATGCATTTTATTAAACATCTTTATCACATGAACCTAACAAAAAAAAGTTTTGTTTAAGTTTAATAATTAGTAGAGCTTAATAGATTAATAGTTGCTCAGTTTTTTCATAATGTATGGTTTAAAATTATATCGAATATGAGTTGCATGAACTGGTTAAGCATTTAAAGCACTTATTAAATACTACCTTCTGCTAATATTTGGTAATATCCAATATCATTCCGTGCACTTTCTAGTAAAAAAAAGTTGCTCAAATTTTTACATATATACAAGAAACTAATATAAAAATAAATATGGTCATTAGTTTATGTATTTTAACTTCTCAAATATCTTTTAATTTAGTTTAAAAATTAGTAGCCAATTATGAGCCTAAACGAGTAGCTCAAAATGTTTGTCGAATTAACAGTTTGACTGAATATATGGTATATTTGTCGTTTAGCAAAATTATCTTTACAAATCGGAAACTAATGTCTTTTTACCATTTCTCTTTATGAGATAAGTAAAATTTTCCTATTATACTATAAGCAAAAAATAAAATTTGAACCATTAGAAAAGAAACTTTCTAGTTCAGTAGCCCTTTTTAGAAAGTAGGCAAAATCTTATTTCACTTTGCAGGGACCGCTTAAAATCCGTTTTATTTTAAATGAAAATCCGGATTTTATTATTAAATTTTGGCTTGAAATATTGGAAATCGTACCATGGCTGGATAACCCCAAAAATTGGTATCATAAAGCTGAGTTGCAATTTTAGCTTAAAATTTTAATTTTTCAAAATTCGTAATTATGGCAAAAAATGCTTAAAAGTGTACCATACTCTGCGGCAGACCCTATAAGGCTAAATTATTAAACAGTTTAAATCTATAACTGATACAGCAAATTTACTGACATTCTTAATCGATACCGAAACGGATCTCTCTGTAATTATTTTCAAAAGTTCAAATCACTTTCCCTCAAAAATCAGTTCTAGTCTTATCAGTCGCGAATGGAACAATAATCAATACCTATACGGCAGTAAATTTCTTCAGGTAAATATTGGACTAAAAATATCATTTGCTCATGGCTTTTATTCAAGCAGATGTGAACCTTCTAATCATTGGCGCTGATGACCTCAATAAATTCGGTCTCCTAGTCTTGAGAAGGACAAATAGATGAATGATACAGCATTTTTCAATCGATAGCAGATATGGACAATTTCTTGAAAAATTTCTTCCGCTAACAGCAGCCCCGAAATTTATTTTTCCGATGAAACACAAAGTGGTGCCTTACCAGTGGTGCCGTGTCAAAACCATATCGACTAGAACCGATGCGATATAAGAGTTTCAGCATATTGTGAAATTATGAATCTGAAGAACATCTGCCTGTCTCGTCATGGCATCATGTCTATTCCTTTGGTAAACAAGAAGTATCGGGATTGAAGACCATGTGGGGATTATCGTCGACTAAACATGATCGATAGCCGATACTCCATATCCAAAATTTTGCCATGAACTTACATGGATCTATATTTTTCTCAAAAATATTGTCAGAGCCTACCACATTATTCACGTCGCACCCAAAGACTTTCACCAAACGGCATTTACGACCCAAATTGTCCTTTTTGAATACGCAAGAATGCTTTGGACTTTATAATGTCACCTAAAAGTTTCAACGATTTATGAATGAAGTTAGTCGAGAAGTTAGTCATTCACATACTTGTGGCTTAACCAACTCAGGAAAAACACAAATTTCCACTACTATTCCAAATGTTAGGGGAGAGGTTTTTCCAATTTAAGACCGCCAAAATTATATTTTGAGTAGCCACTCTTAATTTTCTCGATCGAATTATTGGTATTTGAAATTCCTTATTCTTACTTCAAACTAAAGAGTCCAGCGATTCATCGGTATGGTAAATTACTACCCATGATTTATACCAAAAATAGCTTAGATCATCACACTAGTTCACAGTCGTGGTCGAATTACTCAAGATGGTCAATATCGCAAAGATTTTTTTTGACCCGAAAAAATACTCAGCATTCGATCGGGAATTACTCGCAATTTATCTGACAACCAAACATTTCCAATATTTTGTCAAGAAGCAGGACAATTTACTCCGACCACAAGCCACTGACAAGAGCAATTCACTCAAAAAAAGAATGCATTCCAAGACAATCACGATATTTGGATTACATCTTTGAATTTACCACGGATATTCAACATAACTCGCACATCAGATAACGAAACGAACTGCAATCAAAACTCACTTCCACTTTACAACAATTACCAAAGCACAAAAAGCAGAATTGGAATTTCCGAATTTACTTTCTGGTTCCATTTGTCATACTAGTTCCAACATGAAACGCTTTTCAAATTTTTTGGCTTGAACATTTTTTGTGGAATATCAACAGCGAACAATTTCGCTGTTGATTTAGCGAACATTGACCTTATATTGCTGAATCTCTACTTCAAACCATCTTTGACACTGCACAATATTTCGCACCCAAGCTTCCGTTTCTCGTAAATTGATTACAACTCAATACTTTTGGCCCAGTATAAATCATGATGTACCGCGGTGGGCAAAATTTTGTTTATCCTGCCTAAAATCTATCAACAAAATCATCTCATCGCAATATGACAAGGCTTTTTTGGAGTTAACAAAACTCATGGGCTTACATTGGTTACGTACAAGGGCGTACTATCCACAAGCCAAAGGTATAACTTGAAGAAACAGTGAATGAAGCTCTTAAGTATGCTTTTCAGCATAAATGATTTATGGAGAAACATCAAAGCTACAAATGGGTGGGTTGTTTGTCAATAATCTTCTTCACCCATTTCAACCACGGACAGATCCGTCGATTAACTATGAAAAACAACGCATAATCTCAAACCAACATACACTCGACAATCTAAACAGGATCGTCATACGACGATTAAGCAAGAATAATCATATTTGACTTGTACCGCTTCATTACATTTCTCGGTGCTTTTTCATTTCGTTGATTTTTTTCTGAATGCTGTGCTCCAGTTTTTAACAGTTTTGGTTTGGTTTGCTGGAAATGTCTTGCAAAATGTCTGCGTTCGTTGCAAACGAAACAAATTATTTTGTTTGAGTCGGTTCTGGAGTTTTCCGTAGTTTCTCCCGGTTTGTCTTTATTTCGTCATTCTACTATTTTCATAAGCTGTTGTATTGGATACTGGTTGTTATTTGTTATGGTCGGATTAAGCAATGAAAATACGCGCAGTCAGCTTCTAACAGATCATCCAATATTAATATCTACCTAACGAACCAAAAAAAATATTTTTTCGCGCGTACCGGATAATCCCTATGTCTTGATTCCCTAGAATCTTTAAAGAGTTATATTGGTAACTTGCTTTTCAGCGTCGTCAGCATCTTTTGCAATATAGGTAAATCGTCAGACGTTTTAGTTTGAACGGCAGAAAGCAAATTGAAAGACAGCTGTGCTCCAATCAGCATGCGAACCTTTGAGGAGCTCATTTGAGAAGCTAAAAAGTTTGCAAAAGTCATATTTTTTAGTAAAATTAATTTGATTCCATATTTTAAACTCAATGACTGAACTAAAACGTGCCGGCTGGCTTGAATAAACTAAACTTAAAAATTCTATGAACCAAATTTTTTATTCGAATTTATCTATTTGGTACAACTTACACTGTGAACCATACAAACATACTCGTATATATGTTGGGATCATACTCAGTTTTTATAGCTACCCATAAATTTTTATAACGACGTCTAACAATATTTCACACCATTCATAAACCCATAAAAAAAAAAAAAAAAAAAAAACAAACATCTTTCACCAACATATGTGACATGATACATTTAAAGCAAAAAAAATTAATTTCATTAAATTTCCTTTTCTCGAATTCTACACGAAATTTTCATCGTGTTATCCTGCGACACACCGTAGCGCACAAAAAACAGTTATAATCCAATAAAAAAAAAAATTACCATTCTGTCTTATATATAGAGAAACACTTCCAGCCAACATAATTCCAAAAATATGTTGAATGCATTTAATGCTTCCGCTGCCTTTTTTTTGTGTTTGTTGCCGGTCAAAAAAAAAAAGACGGTAAAAATACCAATGAAGATATGGAAAAGTTTTTGGAAATCTTCTTAACGATATTTTATGTTTTCTTCATCGTATCGTCTTCATTCACCATCTTATGATTATATATATATTTCATTCTATCAGAAACATAAATACATAATATAAATTTTGTTAACATTTGGAAAAATTTAACATAAAATTTTTTATTTTTTTTTTTCCATATTTCGAGATGATGTTTTTCCATATAATATATATGTGTGCTATCTCCATAAAGAAAAAAAAGAAAAATGAAAATAAATCATTTAACAACAACATATATCCGCAATGATACGACTTAACCCTCCAATTTTCTTGAAGGAAATTCTACTTTTCGTTTTATATCGTATATATAAATGTTGAATGCAAAAAAAAGTGTACCAATCTGTTATTCAATTCGTGACTCCATTATATTTGTAACAGAAATATAATTTTACCGTTAACAAAATACTGTGCTACTATATACACCAACAACCTAGTGCTTAGAAAAAATTTTCCCACTTTTCATTTTACTGTTGGTGTGTCAAAGTGTTTTTGTTGTTTTTCGTAGGAAAATGAATGAAAAAGACATATACACATTTGATAATAGATCTGATAAAAAAAAAAGTTTTTTAAGAGAACAATCTTGGCTGTTTACACTTTCTGCTAAATGCATGCACGAAAAGTGAAAAAAGTGAAAAATCTGTCGAGGAAACGTCGTCCGGAGTAAATGATGTTAGTTTCTTTTTCTAAAAAGTTTTTTATTCACATGACACTTTTTACATTGTAAAGGCTGCTACACGATATTTTACTGTGTCCTTAATAAAACAATTTAAATGAGTTGTGTATGTGTCACTTATCCGACTTGTTGAAAGCTTTTCCAGTTTTTAATTTTTATTATTAGAATGGGATCTAGTGTTAAGCACCAGAGTAACTCATAAACAACTGTAAAGGAGCATGATAACATTATTAGAAATCTATTACCTATTACTCCTTTTCAGCTCTGCTGACAAATCTCATTTAGATCTCAAAGTAGATTCACAATTTGCTATGTAACAAGCTAAAGCTTGTACGTATGGTCCTAATCGGTGCTTTGGTGTCTGACCAACATCCACCCTTTGATTTTAAATCAAGAAGAATTTCCAGCGTACAATCTACCAACCAATATATTTAATCTATAAGCAGCCTCCTCTTTACTCCCAACTGTAATTATGAATGCCAATGATAGCTCATAAAAAGTTGAACGATGCAGAGATCTTTTAAATTCTTGATCCTAAACAAACTTCATTTGATAATATTTCGTACAAAAACTTGGTTTGAAGAAACGAAATGCTCTCATTTAAATTGGGATAAGTAAAGTTATGGTTGTGGAACTTCCAAAGGCTTATTAACAGTAAGATTATGAAATTAATTTCTACCCGAAATATGGATTGATGCACTTGTAATGAAAAAATGGCCGGGGCATTAATTGGAACCCAGAGAAAGACTGCTTTCAATTTACAACTCAATTTTTTAACAGTGATTTGTGTTGTCATTTAAATCACGAATCGCGATGGCAAATCTATACGCTTTTTAAACAACAGATGCTTCTTCGTTTTGAGTTATTTTCCGCCCTCCTGCTGACGGATTTCATCAAGAAAATAATATTACGATTTACTATTATCTAAACTGTCGATTGGATTAATTTCTAAATTGTTCTCAATTAGCTAGTTACAAGCCATCTGTGGCATTGAAATTCATTTGTGGGTACTCGGACATTTTCGATTATTAATATACATTTCTCAGTTTTGATAGGCTAACTAACAATCATGCATTTTCCGGATTTTGGACATTTTCGATTTGTGGCATAAATATCTCAGTTTTGATAGGCTAACCATCATGCATTTTCCGGATTTTGGACATTTTCGATTTGCGGCATAAATTTCTCAGTTTTGATAGGCAGCCATCATGCATTTTCCGGATTTTGGACATTTTCGATTTTCGGCATTAATTTCTCAGTTTTGATAGGCTAACCATCATGCATTTTCCAGATTTTGGACATTTTCGATTTTTGGCATACATTTCTCAGTTTTGATAGGCTAACCACCATGCATTTTCCGGATTTTGGACATTTTCGATTTTTGGCATAAATTTCTCAGTTTTGATGAACTTACCATCATGCATTTTCTGGATTTTGTACATTTTTGATTTGTGCCATAAATTTTACAGTTTTTAAAATTATTGGAGTATTGCAGGCTAACCAACATGCATTTTCCGGATTTTGGACATTTTCGATTTGTGGCATAAATTTTTCAGTTTTGAAAGGCTAATTATCGTGCATTTTCCTGATTATCCACATTGTTGAAGTTTTTCTACAAAGTGAATAGCCGACCTTGTGAATACGTTAGATACTATCTTCCAAAAAACGAGGTGGTTCGGATCCGGTTGGAACCGAGAAGCTTAGTTAGCTCACCAAAAAGTTTTGATTCAAACTGCGTACCTTGATCGGTCGTAATGTTGACCGGTACTCCAAACCTGGAGATGTAGTTCTCAACCAATGTTTGGGCAATCGTAATTGCAGAGATAACTCTTATTCAGTATGCTTCTGGCCATCATGTGAAACGATCGGCATAGGTAAGTAAATAAGTGTATCCATTAGAAGGTGGAAGTGGTCCCACTATATCTAAATGGATATGTTTGAAACGTCCTGTTGGAACGCTAAAATGCCCATGTTGGGACTTAGTATGTCTTGTGACCTTGCATCTTTGGCAGGATAAACAGGATTCCACCCAGTGGGCTACGCCATTATTCATACTGCGCCAGAAATATTATCTAGAGATATTAACTTCCGAGTGGCTTGGATGCTTTAATGCAAAATGTGCAGTGCATTAAAAATGGTTCATCGCGGTGGTTCTGCGATATACGGACGGTTGTTGCCCGTTGAAGTTTTGTAGTTAATCGCTAAGTCAGCGAATTTAAAACTTTCTAATTTCCAAAAGGAATTTGATTGTTTTAAGGAATCAGAAAGTATATCTGGAAGTTCCGTGTTAGCTTCTTGAGGTTTTGCAATTTGCTTCATGTCGAAGTGAATCTCGACAGATTAAGTTTCGTAGTTTGATGCTCGAGACAGTGTATCGGCAACCAAGTTATCTTTAGTCGTAAACTGAGACAAAAAATCCAAGTGACAAGTTTGTGGCGAGTTGTGCTCAGCTTTAGATGAAATCGCTCGAGTGAGCGGGTTATGGTCGGGGTAGACTATAAAGATCTCTAGCGAATGCGAAATATTTTTTTCCGCTTTCAAAAGGTTATTCGAAAAAAAAACCAAGAGACTCCTAATCCCCATTATTAAATTGTTGCAACATGGCGCCAACAGCAGTGCTCGAGGCGTCGGTTGTGACACTAATATTAGCGTCATGTATTGGATGTGCCAATAACGCAATGTGGGCTAAAGTGGTTTTTAGCTGCTCGAATGCCTGTTGTTATTCGCCAGGCCAGAAGAAGTTCTTCGGCGTTTTGGGCTTCTTTAGTAAAGTTGCTAAATGAGTGTGAATAGGACCTAAGATTTTCGCTATCCTAGACATGAACCTATGGTAGTAATTTATCATGCCGATAAATTGCTGTATATGCCTGATTGTTATGGAGGTGGAAATTGCCGAATGGCGAAAATGTATTTCACACTGTTGATGCTCACCTCGTATTCAGAAAGTTTCTAAAATAATGTTTTCAGGTGAAACATCTGTTGTTCCTCCGGAGTTGAGGCTGCAAGGATGTCGTCAATGTAGAAAAATTTAAAATCGAGATCGAATGTGCGGCATTGCGTAGTCCAAATGGCAATCAAGTAAACTCGAATAAACCAAGTGATGGCCGTCTTGTAAATATCCTCAGGTGCGACTGGGATTATTTTAATAAGCTCGGACCAAGTCGATATGATACTGGTGATGCCGATGGTCGACATATTCCCAGTTGTATAATGTGTTGAAATTCCGTTGCTGCCACTTTGTGTCGGATTGGATCCAATCTACGTAGTCTGAACACCGGCAGATGTCCTGTTGTCACTATATGCGGTGTAGTACATTATGCCTACCGAACGCATTGTAATTCAGCGGAGCTATTAAAAAAGGTAACTTCTTTAATAGCTTGTCGTACCCGTTGTCAATCAAGTTAGTTTTGATAGGCTAACCTGTATGAATTTTCCGGATTTTGTGGATAAATCAGATATAGTTTATTCAGTCAATAATAAAATAACTCTCTTCCAATCTTCAGTCTCTCTTTTTCTAGTGGCACTCTCCTATTTAGTTGCTGCAATCCAAAAATAATGGCTCCCCAGATATAACGACTTGGTTTAGGGTTGTATATAAAAATACAAAGACCACATTTGAGATCTAAACCGATGGATCCAGATTGCTGATACCGTACGTGCCAGCCATGATCTGTAAACCCCACTTAATATTATTATCATTGGTATTGAACTCAAAAGAAACCCCCAGTTTAATTACACAACAAGCTATTATTTTACATGATCGACAAATTCAGGTTAAAAAGTTGACAAGCCTTTTAATAATGAAAAAAAAAAATTTTGGAATAAAAATGTCAAAATCAAAACCGTGAAATTATTTTTTCGAAAAATTAAATTTCCATAAAACAATTGAACCAAATCTAAGCTTTTGACATAATTCAATATTTCATCTTAAAAAAAAAAAAAAAAAAAAATCCTGAAAAATTGTGAACGAAAAAGTTGGGTAATTTGTTTTTATTGTTTTTGTGTTGGTGAAGTTTTTCCCATTATGAGTTTTAATTTAATTTTCGGTGTCAAGATGGAGGATGTAAATCTTTTCTAAACACTTTTTTGACGTATAGAATTTTATTAGCAGTCATAGAAATCTTTTTGGCTATAACTGTAAGTCTTATAGATAGTTTGAAGGCGTTATTCGTTTTTTTCCTCTTTTCATATTCAAACCCACGATAAGGACCTTCAGATCTTACTGGACTGTGAAATGACTGGAAATCAACCGAAAATATAATATTTTGGCGTTTTGACCTTTAATATAGATATTTTGGGGAATTTAAGTAACTTGTCATCGGTAAGCGAGTAACTAAGTAAACTAAGCCCACATATGTGAAATTGTTTAAAGTTGCATTATTGTAGTCATCTGACGCCAATATTTTCGTAATCTCATCTCATGACATTAAAGCCATTATCACTAAAAATACAAACAGGAACCCGTTTTGCTGTAAGTCTTCTAAATTTTGCAATAAACAGTTCTTCTGATAAATTGTTCGCAAATGGCAAACAAAAACTAGGATGAAAATTGTGATCATACGAATATAACCATAAATCAAATTATCCCATTATTACTTTTATCGCCAAAAACTCATAGTATCGACCTTTCAAAACATATACGAGCAACACTTAAAGCTCTTAGAAACATTTGGACTATACAATTGTTGCTAACTTCAATTCTTGAATGGGAAGAACACCAGACTTTTAAAGGTCGCATTTACTCGTGGCGTTATAAATTAACCGAGCCATATAAACCAAAACTCTTTGCAGTTTTGAGTACGAGAACCAGACAGAAATTCGTTGCTCATTTTAATAGCTCGATTTATCAACTTGGCTAAAAAACAATTTTGTCAGAACGTCAGAACAAGCCTATACACTTGAGCGTTTCTTGTTATAAATATTTCAGATATATATATATATATATATATATATATATATATATATATATATATATATATATATATATATATATATACTTCAGCTCACTTTCCGCTTCAGCCCAACTTTTCGTTTTTTCCTGTGGTAATCGTCTAAACTGTAAAATCCAAGTAGAAAAAACATGTTGGAAGACACCAACCACATTTTGATTTTTTTAGAAACTAGAAGTGGTTAGATTTTCAAGCCAAATAAATATCTTGGAAGGTTATACTTAGAGGGAAAATATTTGTTTGCTAAAAAATTAGCGAATGTAAATGAAATGTCAAAACTGCAAAGTATAAGTGCATGGAAGAAAGACATAATTGCAAAAAGCAAAAAATTTACTGGAGAGAAGAATTATGCTACGGGTTATTTGAGCTGACTAATATTACAGAATGAACTTGAAATAAAATGAAGGAGTTTAGTTTGATAAAGCTTAAACTTCAACAAGGGTTGGCCCATTTAACAAAAGTTTAATACTCACTGGATCGCCTCCAGGTAACCGTGTAACTAAACAAGTCTCCCTTTCTAATCTAAATGAGGATCGTGTAAAAAGCACAAGGGTTAAATTTGAACGTCCAAGAGTATCAAAACTAATTGCCAATAAAAGCGGGCCACCAACTTTTTCGAATTTAAGGTGATGCAAAATGAATTTGAAGAACTCAGTGAAACAGATGAAAACCCAGAGGTGACTCTGAAAGAGACCAGTGAAAGTTCAGGTTGGCAAGTTTAGAAAATACTCCAATTATTAGCAGAGATTGTATGGACCAATAAAACGAGACCTCTAATTAGAAAAAATGCACATACAGAGCAGGCAGAAACACTGGAAGAAAATTTAGTGGAAGAAGAGATAGGATTTAAACCGCAAAATGGCCGTAAGCTAGTAATTAGAACTTAATCAATAAGAATTCAACATTTTTGCAAGATTTTACGATGGTCCCTTTTAAAGCCTTAATCCTCATACATGCTCACATCGGTCTAACTATTTAATAAAATTCTGGTTTAGATTGACCGAATATCAATTAAAGTATAAATTTCTATACGAATCGCAAATTTTCATTACGTTTGTTAGCCAGTTTAGCATGACCCTGCCGATATGAAAACTTAGATCCTGCTTTTAGATAATGATTCCAATCGAAACCATGATGGTTCCTTTATTGGTGCAAGCTTGTTTTCACACTTCAGAAAATAACACACTCCTGTACAAAGCTTTAGAGGCATTACAAAAATTTCAATTAGAGAAAATTATCTATCAAGAGACATATGTTCAAGCCTTGACACAAGAAGCCATAATACGTGACGAGGTACTTCAGGCTCTAACATCATTGGTCAGATTTTTTCCTGAGTTAGTTTCTAACTAAACCTGATTTCTTTGGTGCTTATCTTGAAATTTCAACTCGATTATTCTATATATACTGCCCTAATTGAAAAAGGAGAACTGAAAATGAAAAGCACTGTAAAAGTTTATCTATAGACGTCCTAAAAAACGTAAACTGTGACTGTCTATCTCTGGATTCAGGATTAAGCCGTATTAAGTCGGTAACCATATATCTAGAGCAGACTTACTACCTGTTCTAATTAAGGATTAGATGGTAATCACAAGGGCGGGGTTCAAAAGTCCGATTTTGTTCATATTATAGCTGCCATTAAAAATCAGATACGTAATCTTCCAGATACGTAGTTTGTTGAACTCATTGAGACAGTGGAGTAAACCAAAGGTGACTTTAAATAAGTGGAGATTATATAAATTTGACCAAAAAAGAGAAAGAAATAAACAAAACGCCCAACGCTTCAATGCATGCTCTTCTTAAAGGAAGAAATATTCACCGGTTCAGCTAAACTCTTTGGTTGGGCAAGATGAAATAAGTTATAAAAATGCGCGTACTCTGGTGAACCTGAAGCCGGCTAAAACTTAACGTAAAACTATGAGAAATGGCTGTCACCAAAGCAGAGCAGACATGTGTCATTATACGAAACGGAATAAAATTGAAACCAAATCCGATGTTGGTGATATTTTCATCAATATTTTCTCGAAAGTGAAATCGGATTTCATTATATGAAAATATTTTAACAATATGTGTGTGTGTGTATACATGTATTGTTTAATGAAAATTTGATTGACATTATTCCTCATATTACCGCATCGCACACACACACATATATATACAAACAGTATAAAAATAAAAATTACACATTGTATTTTCCAATTTTCTTTTTTTGTCTAAAGTGACAAAATTATGTAAAGCACATGAAAAATGAAAAGAAAATTTAAGAAGAAAATCTTATTATGATGAAAATATACATGAAAGCTTTATAAATTTGATTTCGCTGTGTCATTATGTTTCCAAATTTCGTTGGAAAATTTTTATATATGTACATGAAAAATGAAAACTCAATTTATTATCATTATTCTTACTATCATTATCATTATTAATATATGTACATATATAAATACAAACACACACACACACGTATATACAAGTAATATGTATAAGACACTCTATTTTTTTTTAGAGGAAACGAGAAACTTTAACGGAAAATCATCGAAATTTTTTTTTTTTTGCTTTGGCATAAAACTTTTCCATCGTTAGTTCATTATTGTGATTAATATGTATTATGTATAGGTGAAAGGTGGCATGTTTATACTCATAAGAGAGGATGAGGTGTTTAGTTTTTTCTCGTTCATTCGTTCGTCGTTGTGTCTTGATTGTTTAATGAAGTTTATGATGTGATGAACACAGAAAAAAAAATGATGTTGGCAATGGTGGTTGATAAGGATTTTTGCTCGTTCTGAATATATATATATATATATATATATATATATATATATATATATATATATATATATATATATATATATAAATATATATTTTCATGTCACTTTGGCTCGGTGTGTAATATTAACTTATCACGGTGTGTAATATTAACTTATCAGACGACACGTTTGTGTCGTCTTTATTGAAAATAATAATAATTATGTATACTACATAATCATAATAATGATATGAAAGGTATATAATGTAATTTACAAAACATAAATACAAAAAAAAAATAAAAATTTAAGTAAGTTTGTAATTATTCTATTTGATGGTAATTAAGTTTATGAAAATGACATAAAAAATCACTTAAAATGTTATGTGAGCGGGAAAAAGATGATGAGCATAGCACATTTATGTATACCGCGTTGATGATGTACTCGCGGGGTTAAATTTTCGGTTAAACAAGTTTTTTTGGAAAACAAATCTTAATACATGTTAGTAATGTTTGTGCAGATAAACATAGTTTTATTAAAAAATCATAAAACTCTACCTAAAAATTTGAAATCGGCACAACGAAAACAGTTCCAATTTTTTTTCTTAAGCTTTAACAGTTTTTGCTTCCTAACCAAAGTTACTCAAGAGTCCAATGGTTGCAATATTTTGAGCGATTGAAGTCTCTATTTGAAATATTGTAATCGGTTACTGCAGCTCTCCCCTCCTGATAAAGTTCAAACTAATCTATCAATTCAGGTTCTTATCTTTGATTAAATGTCACGACTATCATTCTATGATAAAGACTTTTCAAACAAGTTCCAAGCAAGTGCCTATTCGATACATTGGAGCCCATGTTCCTCATAATATTTGTGTAATAGGGATACAAAAGAACTGTCTGTCGCTGGCCACCGTATTTTATCGGTTGCATGTCACATGGTTAAGCTTTGGACAATTCAATAATGTGTCAATTTATTTTCAACCGAATTAAAGGTACACGTGTCGGCAAACTCCTCAAAAGGTTGACATTTCTGTTTGCTTTCTGCAGTTCAAACTAAAATGTCTGAGGATTTACCTATATTGCAAAGTATGCTGACGATGGTGACCAGCACCTTATAAAGATATTCTTTAAAGATTTTGAGGAATCGAGACATCGGAACCCACGTCAGCTATTTTGTCTGCAGAGGAAGAAATGTATGAGCAAATTTTCAATGATACTATTGCTCGTGAAAATATTGACTTGAAGCACAAATATCATACATTTATTGATCAGTATAAAAATCTTCGCCATATAAAGGCTATTGACCATAAAAAAATTTTTGACTATCATAATTTAATGCCACATCACTACGTTTTGAAGCCAGAAAGCACTACCCACAACGAAAAAAGTTGGTGTTATAAAATAGAGCCAAAATTCATAACGAAAAAAGATTAAATGATTGTTTAATGGCTTATCCGATACTAACGGAAACATTGTTTTTTCGGTTCGTTAGGTAGATATTAATATTCGGTACAAATATATTGGATGATCTAAAAGAAGCTGACCGCGCATATTTTCATTGCTTAATCCGACCACAACAAATGACAACCAGTATCCAATACAACAGCCTATGAAAAAAGTATAATGGGAAAATAAAGACAAACCAGGAGAAACTACATAAAACTCCAGAACCGACTCAAATAAAATAATTTGTTTGGTTTTCAATGAATTCAGACATTTCGCGCCAAACTAATCCACACACACCATTTCGTGGAATTAGTGTTCACACTAATATACGAAAATGTTTCCAAGCAATGGAACATCACCTATTTTGAATTGGATTTTTCCCTATGTTGTAGGTACGGTTCTGAAAAAGAGAGGTGTGAAGAAACGGTGGTGCCAGATGTATCTCAATGGGTTTCAATGTTAGAAGATCATCAATTCACAGATCAGCAAAACATTATCAGTGACAAAAACGGACTTCACGAAGTCAATTTTAGGAGGCAAATGGAATCATGCGACGAAAATATTAAAAGTGATATACGGTCAGTCATGTCAGTAAAGTTTGTTAAAGTACAACCAGATCAACCCAATACGAAGTGGGTAATAAAAGGCGAGATTTGACTAAATGAAGAAGCTACACTTAGATGTATAGTAAAAAGTAATGACCAATGTCAAGCGGCAACGCCGTATGTCAATTTAACAGAAGATGGCATCATCACGAAAAAGAATCTACAAAAAGCGAAAAGCGAGAGCCGAGAAATGTAATGAAGCGGAACAAGTGCAATGTGATTACGATGAAAAAAACTGACGTCGAAGATGTGAGAAAATGATGATCAGAGAAGTCACAACCGAATGAGTGAGTAAGAATCTTGAAGTAGGAATTAAATGCAATATTGTAGGAGTACAGAGACCGCATCACGAATGGTTTGGGAGCTTTGAGTTAACGAACAAGGCAGATATCAAGATTAGCTTCTAGATGACATATTGTTATGTCATTTTAGACCGTTTATATTTGGTTACGAAAATGCGTTAGAGATCATGTAGTAAACTGAAAAGGGCTGATATTCTTAGGGAACTCAACTTCTGATTATGCTAGATGTTTTTAAGTCCTTAGTAAATTAAGTTTTGGTTAACTAGGTATTAGATGTAGTTTTAGGGTTAACTAGGTTTTAGACGATAATGCAGGTCCTTATCAGAATTAATATAAATGTGTCCTACTCTTGACCGTATCTCTATGTTTCCAAGTGAAACATATTATGAGAAAAGAAAGTTCCAGCCACACAATAGTTCGCGATTAGATACGTGTTGGGAGATTGGATCTATATTTGTTTACATATAAGTCAGACTGATTTTTGCAAGGTCTAGCATTAAAGTCATAAATCACTATTCTGCCATTGTACTCCAAATGTGTGTCTGGCCAACTGCGTAAACATAGCTTAAACATGCCATTATCATCTGTTTTGATATACAAACGAGCCTTTTCCCTTGGGTCCAAAAAGAAAATCAAAACCAAAGCTGCCGAGTTCTTCTCCATTATAATGCAACATAAAGCCTTGAGACACTTGTTCTCCACTTTTTGGTCATCGAGTTACTTGGAGAGTAACGAGCTCTAAGCGATAGGTTTCCTTAGCTGATACTGTTCCATAAAAAAGAGTACCAACTTTCGGCTAATGTGTGATCTGGTTTAATTGTGATAGCATCCATATTTATTTTAGTTGGAATTTTTGGCAATTGAGTTTTTTAAGTCCAGGGTGTCCGCCGGGAAGGTATACTACTTTGTTTTGCTGCCATTTTGGTAAACGTTAGTATTGACAGTTCATATTTGGCAGTCGTAAAGTAGACACGTGGCAAATTTATTATGGAAAAATATTCGATAAACCAACTTGTTTTAATCGTTAAAACATTTTATCAAAATCAATAATCGATTACTGTGACGATGAGAAAGTTATGTGAAATTTTTGGGAGAAAAAACGTGCCAACAAAACGCACTATTTATCGTGTAGTGAATGATTTCGAAGAAGGAGTATCTGTAAGTGATAGGCCCAAGCATGGGCCACAACGTACTGCAAGATCGGCTGAAAACATTACTGCTGCTCAAGAAAGTGTTCAAAACAATCCATCAACCTCAATTCGACGCCGTGTTTAGGAACTTGGTCTTCAAACAACAAGTTTGGCCATAATTTTGCACAAAGATTTGCATTTGTTTCCATTTAAGATTCTTCCACAAGACAATTTACGCCGCCGTACATATGCCAATAGGATGTTATAGCTCGCCCATGACAACCCCGATTTTCATGAAAAAATCATAATGAGTGACGAGGCACATTTTCATTTAAATGGATATGTGAATAAACAGAATAGTCGGTTCTGGGCAATAGAAAACCCTCAAATTATTCATTAGTCACCTTTACATTCATTAAAAGTGACAGTCTAGTGTTCAATTTGGTCAGGAGGAATCATTGGACCTTACTTCTTTGAAAATCAAAACGGCGTAACGTAAATATTGTGATATGATTGAAAACTTTTTAACGCCACAACTGCATGCTTTGGGCTTGATTAACATGTGGTATCAACAAGACGGTGCCAAATCGCATACAACCAGGATTACAATAGAATTACTGCGAGACCTCTTTCCACAACAAGTTATTTCAAAAAATGGTGATGTTGATTGGCCTCCACGGTCATCTGATTTGACTGCTCTGGACTTCTTTTTGTGGGGATATCTAAAAAGCAAGGCTTATGCAAACAAACCAGAAACGCTTGAGCAACTCAAACAAAATATCCGTGATGAAATTAATGAAATACTGGCGTGAAATGTGTGAGAATGTAATGAAAAATGTGATCAAAAGGGCTCGCATTTGTTAGCCTCAAACAGAGGCGGACATTTATCTGATATTGTATTCCATACATAATTGCCGACATTAAATAAAACATTTATCAATATAAGTTCCATTCTCTTTCATTTAATCAAAAATTATAAACAAGCATAGTAGTATACCTTACCGGCGGACACCCTGTATATGCGGATAGTCAGCCCAGTGATGCAAATTTCATTTAATTGCTTTATAATACCACCCAAGGAAGCTGTGCTGGGACTCTAAGGATACAATACTTTTAATTGTTTTACGAGCCATGGGTGGTTCCAATTAAATGTCCTAAAAAATTAATCCTTAATCCTAAATATATCGTAAATATCAGTAAATTAGGCTCAGTACATTAATACATAAAGAAACATTTGATATTCCATTTGCTTGTGGATGCAGTTCTCTAGCCGACTTTTCACCTCTTACGAAAATCGAAGTTCTCCTGAAGTATAATAATTAATGTGTTTTGCAAAGCATTTGTAGTCTTCTTGGAAGAGACGATTACAGTTTGGTTTTTTAATTTAAAATTAAATAAACTTAACATGGACAACCTTTTTCAAAACATAAATTCGAATATTGTTAGCCACAAAAAACTTTAGAGTTGATTTGAAAAATCTATAACATAAGTGGGCTCGCATCGTTGTATGAGCGCTAGTACGTTTGCATATCAAATGCATCGCTACATTCCATTTAATTAATTTCAATTTTAGCAACGATATATATTTTCAATAACCTATCAATCGCAAAAGCATTTGTCCACCAATACCTCTATATCGTATATAGCTGATAGCATAAAAAAACCATTGAACGCCAGCTAAACTTTATGTAAACAAACAAGAAAAACAAAACATTTATGCTGCTGTTATGGTTTCGATTACGTTTATCAAACATGTCAATGTACACATAAAGATTCATATATCTACAATTTAACGTATATAACGTACATAAAAAAAACATTTCTACTCCAGAATTATTCTCTCGTTTTCCAAGGATTCAATTTCACCATTTTTTTTGTTGTATTAATATCCTGCTGAAATGTCATTTACACAACAAAAAAAATACTTGTTTTTTTGTATAACCTCGTGAATAGAGAGCGCACAGTGCACACATACAGCGACGAAGAAATTAAATTGATTCTTGATAGCCTATTTAGCTTCGATCCCGATAAAAATAACAACAATAATATAACTGTACAAAAGATGCAAAAAAAAAAAAAAAGTTGATTGTTTCGAGAAAATTTAACGACGCGGGATTCTCCTATATATTTACAACCGTCATCATCCTCATCCTCCGCACAATATTATTGAATCTGTATACGTAGTAAATTTTGTGTGGTTTCAGTTTATGGACGGTGCGTCGGTGGTAGTCACACAATGATCGGAAATTATTAAAATTTTTCCAATCCTACTACAACTATGCACTACTACTCTACAACTATTCGAAAATACAAACAAAAAACAACCACCCACAATTGGAGTGGGAGGCCAAAGAGTGGATGAATATACAATGTCGAGTACTCGGGTATGAATATTTTTTTTTTAATTTGTTTATAATTTCCCTTCTCGAAAAGTTTATGGTACAAAAAAAAAATTTAAATTACAACAACAACAAAATTTGGAAAATTATAATTTAATGAAAAATAATTGTTTGCGATTTACCTTTGGATTAATATTTTCTAAAACAAAAAATGGTTTTTCCTCAGTTTAATGGGTGGTGTGTGTGTGTACATCGTCGTTCGGAAAAGGCGAAATTAAAACACTTTACAATCAAAAATCAGCAGGTAGTTTTATGTTGGCTTTATGCCATTGTGCGTGTTTTTATATAAGTATTTCTATACTGTGTGCGTATACAATGATATGCGTGCAGATATGTTTTTGCTGATATCGAGGTGTCAGTGTTGTGATGTGCGATGAGTTGACGAAAGTTTTTTTTTTGTTGATTAAATGATGATAATCATGATTATGTGTGCAGTAAGCTGCCAACGTTAAACATAATTTTAACGGTTGTTTGGAAACTAATATTTACCATTGATTAAATCGTATTGTATATACTGTCAACATTTTGACCATTTTAAATCGTAAAAACCAACCTAAAACCTTTATTAATGGACTATATAGAATTACGTGGAATCCCACAGTTTTTACATTTTATCTAAAAATTACAAGGCTCTAAAAAATATATTTTTTTTTGGTTCTTTGCTTAGCATAAAATTTTTAGCTTAAGTTCCGCCACTGTACTTTACACTTAACTAATATACAAAGTATGATTTAAATTCGAGCCATCTTAAAATCATGACGGTCAAAATCTGTAAGAAGGGTCTGATTGGGCTCAATGATACACCTAAGAATAGAGTTAAAATATTATCTTTTAGTTGTTCAGGCCAAATTGTATCTATTTTTTATACAGAGCATACAAAATAAGGTTGCCAGCGCCTAAAAGTTATTTAGTAATCCCTCTTACATAACGATTATGAATGACAAGCGATTCGAAGTATTCAAAAGACACCGAAATAGACGGAATAGGTACTGGTTTGCCTCTAAATATTACTTCATTCAAGCACAAATCAAAATTTGATAAACCTTTAAAAAATAGTCAGATCATCATATCGAAAGAACTGTCTATCAGATTTCGTCATATTTCGACAAAGTATACTATGATTGCACTAAAACGTGCCGGCTTACTGTTTCTCCAAGTTTAAGCATTAGAATGTTTCACATCGGCTTAAGATCGCAAAAGATTCCCAGCTCTACATAAACTGTCTAACTCAAAATCATCCAAAATTTTAATGTCAGTCTAGTTTCTCCTGTCGGGTGTGTGGTCAATGTCACAATTAACTGCTCCATGAAAACATACTGAATGGGTCAAGGTCATACAGTTCATGCAACAGTGGAGTAAGAATTTACTAAATCAAAAAACTCATGCATACCTTCTGCAACGAGTAGTAAAACAGTTGATAACATGAAACCTTTTTCAAATTCATCTGCCAGTTCAGGATACATTTCTCAACCAAATTGCTCATCAAATTCGGATTTAATTTTAATTCAAGCTGCCCCCACTAACAACATAGCGTAATCGTATCATTCTGAGTCTGAAGTTTGTAGAACAACTAGACATGATTGCATCATGTCAGTTGCAAGGTGAGGACTTTTCGTGGTCCAGGACTTTTAGAAGTCTTAACATTAGATCCATGCGTTGCTAGATTCAGCAGCATAATCAAGTTTGAAAACCGAAAATTGTGCAGAATCTCTAAGATTCCGCGTAACTATGCCAGTAAACTATTTTGGGTTTGGGTTTGATAAGGGCCAGAAAAATTAAAGGTTTCACGATACTAAAACTGATTTATATTGCATTACTTTTACAATGAATAACCCTAAAAAAGCGAGGGTAAGTTCGCAACGAAAATGTTATTTTCTACTAACCGCACCTCTGATCTGCTTGGGATTTGATTGGGACGATCTTCGGCCAGAAAAAGTTCTAATTTTGGTCGTATTCGAGACTATTGAAATTCCACGTAAAGTTTAAAATAAGCTTTTTATAAAAAATTAATTGAAGATTGATTTTAATTGTACCAAGCATATCGTAAAATAAATAAAAATGTTTTACTATTCAGGAAAAGTTAACATAAAAGCTCAAAAAAGCTTCGTTATTTCATTAACTATTTCTATGTGTGAAATATTAAACTAAAAAGTATTTAAGTCTGTGTTTATTAATTTTGAGAAATGGTCATATGCGCAAATAATTTTTTAATGAGCTTAAAAATAAAAGCTCTTATCGTTCAGTGGATATAAGTATAAAAATAAAAAATTCGGGGTAAATTGTAATCTGATATGATTTGATTCAAAACTTGCATTTTGTGGTGATATAAACCTGCGAGCTTTTATCAACGGTAAATTATGGGATTTGTTTTATATCTGAACTAAAAGTTAAAGCTCTAAATGGGCAAATAATTTGACTGTGCGTCATTATAAATTATAAAAAGGTTAATCATTCCAATTACATGGTAAAAATTTAACGAAAAAGTATATATACTAAACAAAAAATTGTCATATATTCAATTATGCAAGACTGGAAAAGCTCTAGTTGTTCGCAACATACTGTGCTTTTAAAAAGATCAAAAGCAAACGTTTGATTGTTCTAAAAGCTGTCATTATGCGAAAAATAAACCAAACAGTAAAAAGGGCTTTAAAATCCCAAAAATAATTCAGCTTTTTCTGAAAGCTTTCAGTATTGTGAAAGTAGTTTAAGTGCAATCACAAGAAAATCACAATTTTTAACAATTAAAATGTTCTGAGCTCAAGACCTAACTAATATTTATTTTAAATCATGATCGCTTTTAAATCGAAAGCTCATTTTTAAATACTTTTTTAAAATCAACTAAAATATTATTATCAATTGAATCACAAAAAATTTAATAAATTTCAAAATGTTAAACGGTACTAAATTTAACACAAAATTGTCTTAAACTCCCTGCATCTTTTCATTAAACTTTTACAAAGTACAAAATATTAAATTAATAAATTTCCGTTTTTGATGTAAGAATTGGGTATAATGCTAAAGCTTTTATGTTGATATAAATTTAGACATAAAAAGGTTTTGTGAAAAAAAGGAAAGTCTTTAATCACTCAAAGTTAAAAATATTAAGCTTTTAAAAACATCATAGGTAAATGATGACATCATTCAGAAATTAATCAAAATATCAAAAATAAACTATTTAATGTTAAAAACAAAATCATAAAGCTACGGTGCATAACACAATGCTAAAAAACTGCAGTAGACATAAACTACTTAATTTTCTTGGAAGTAACTGTAAATATTCCAAGCTTTTATTAAAGATTGGTTGATTGGTCTGCAATACTTTTGATTTAAAAAATTATTTGTTAAAATTTTTGTTTTAACCATTAAAAGATTCAACCAACTGTTATATGCAAAAACATTATTTTAAAGAGTATACAGCTTTTAAATAAATAAATAAATTAAAAAATAAATGTTGCGGTTGCATTGTGAAACCTGCCAAATTGTAACAAGTAAAATACTTGTTATTGAAACTAAATATTAAAGCTTTTAAAGCTTTTAATAAAAACACTGCTTCAAAATTACCTTCTGAAAGCATTTAGAATTAAAACATTTCTTAAATAATAATGTTTTGCTAAACTAATTCGATTGGATATAATTAACTTTTTTTGAAAGTACTTATAAATAATCAAAGCCTTCAGTAAAGCTTTTTTGATAATTTTGTAAAAATGTTGGCTGTAAAAAAACTCGTTTAAAATTTTAAATTTATACTTAAAAACTGCAACTAAATCATTAAATTCACATGTATTTTTGTAAAACAGCTTAAAGCTCTTTATACATTTTGTAGAAATTAATTTAAAAAAAGTTTAGTGTACTTTTAAAAATTAATAAATACATCCATTTGGGATAATTTAAGCCTGCGAGCTTTTACCAACGATATATTAAATATTATTCTTTGAAAAAAATTAAAAATGAAAAGCTCAAATCTACTGTAACACTTTTAAATCCCAAAAAAATGAATCCAAAGTTGTATCCTGAAAGCTTTTCGTATTTGGAAGTAGATTGGGTCAGTCGATTTGTCGAAAATATTTCTGTTATCAAAGGAAATTAATATTGGAGTGATCATACAGTTGCATACTTAAGGAATAATTTTACTTTTGAACTGACATGGCTTTAAAACCTTAAACATCTAATTCCAAATTTATTTTCAAAGCTTTTATTTAAATCATCTTGAAATGTTTAAAATAAAATTTATCACAAAACCTTCTAAATTAAAACTCCTTTTTTTCATTGAAAGTAACAAAATAAACCACCTAATAATATTTTTCACCATCTGATTTTAATCGGTAATGACGATGAACACAACTTTGACCCCTTGTTGAAGTGCAGAATCTATGGACTGCACCATTGTTCATGACTGGCTGAAGAAATGCATTGTTCAGATGAATTCAAAACGAACCCCAATTCGTGCGTCTTTCGATTTGGCAGATAACATCGTAAGATAGGACTTTAAAAAGTAACCACTAAAGAGTTGGGTGTGCTTTGGCCCCATTACAGATGGCATAGATTTACAAAATTTAAAAAAAATTAAAAAAACTTAATGATAACTTTTAGAGCTTTTAAATCATAAGACCAATTCAAAGTTAATTCGGAAAGCTTTTAGTATTTTGGAAGTTGGCTGTAGGCAAACAAAAGAAAATTGACATTTCTAATTGTTTAAAAATATTTATGTTAAAAAAAATAATGCTAAATGCTTTCTAACAGCACTTATACCATTTACGTTACCTGTTAGATTTGGCTATTAAAATAACAAAATTTAAAGCTTTTTTAAAATCTAACATAAAAGCTTTTCAAATAATTTTAATATTCTGCTAAACTGGTTCGAGTAGATAAAATTTAGTAAACTTTTTTGTACGTAACAAGTAAGTATTGAAAGCTTTGAAAAAGGTTGGTTTTATTGTTGTAAATAGTAACTTTTCAGTATTGCTGTATGTCTACTAAAAAATTTAAATGTTTTTTAATAAAACTTCTTGTATTCGAATGTTAAATATTAACAAAATCAAAAGCTCTTTGAAAAGTTCTTAAATAGATTCGACTAACTGTTTATTATTTATTTTACTATTTAACTGTTTGTTATAATTTAGAATATAACCTAAAGCATAGAATATAACTTAATAGAATGATACAATAAAATAAAATAAAATATAAAGCTCACCTATATAGATCTTCTTCCATAGAGCTTCTATTTTGCTGTTTAAGTACAGGTATGCAGCAAACTTGATACAGCCTTTTTTTTTAAATTATTTAAAGGCTTTATTTTATTTCCATTTTTTTTAAATGTGGATTATGCTAAAAATAAACTCATATTCTTATTATGTATAGCTAATATTATAACATCCATAATTAGTTCAAAACGAAAAATTATTATTGAAAAATGAGTTTATAAGACATAAAAAATTATATCAGTCACGTTTTTTTTAACTTACCATTTAAATATGATAATCTTCAACCCTTGACCAGAGTAGTTAAATATCAAGGTTATTTAGGACATAAACTTCTAACGGAATATTATAAAGTTTACGGAATTATAAAATTTATTCGCCTTTTTTCAAAAATATATTAGATTTCTTCCGTGTACATTACTTTCACTAAACCTTTCAAAACTCAATTCCGCTACAAGTCGACCAAAGTTATAATTCAAATAATTCGAAATTTTGCTAAATTCTTCCAGTGTCACGATTTTGAGTGACTGAAACTAAATTAAAGGCTTACTAGATCGATTAAAGCACTTAACGCTATTTTAAATATTTCAGAAGTACTAGATTTGACCAAGTATATTCGTAAAGTTTATTTATAAAACTGATTTCTAGCCTCATTTAATTTTAAGAGCTTTCACTGATCCCAAATTATCAATTGCACAACTTTTCATGGCAGAACAATAAATTACCTACCAAAATTTCCATGCAAAGGCATGCAAAACAAAAAAATTAAACCACACTCACTTTAAACCTATATAACCTATTACAAATTATTTCTTAAGCCAAACAAACCACATAAAAATCACTTGTATCTAAACCAAACACATTATCACCTTTAAAGACATTATAAATCTGCTCTTTATCAGTCACCATCCCTGTTCTTAAATTATACATTAAATAATATTTCATATGTACCTGTAATGTGAATTTTCATCATCAACCCACTGTTCGTATATAAATTATACGTACATACATATACAATGAGACACATTATGATATACCTCATCATAGTTCATGGGTTGTTGATATTCTACTCTCTTCGGAAGATGCAAAAAAAAAAAAGAAAAATAAACGAAAATAAAAAAAATCACAATAAGGCAAAAAATATGAAAAAAAAAACATAACTAACGAAGAAAACTTATCTTATCCGCTTTTCATTTTCCACAACATATTTTTTTGTGCTTTTGTGAAAATTGTAGATTGTACGAAAACGTATAGTGGAGATCCTTTATATATATATATATATATATATATATATATATATATATATATATATATATATATATATATATAATATATATATATATATATATATATATATATATATATATATATATATATATATATATAAATATATATATATATATATATATATATATATATATATATATATATATATATATATATATATATATATATATATATATATTTATTTAAATAATATTTCTAACCAAAAACAGTGAAAGCGGGGAAAAAATTATTTTGTATATTTTTGCACTCATAATGGGTGTTCAAATTCCTAGTTAAGACCCATTGCGCATTTTAAGCCTTTTTAATTATTTTAATGTTCTAACCACTAAATAATACCTTGAACGATGGTTCCAGTCGAATCATAACCGATCTAAACCATCCCTTAAAGAAATGCGGTGTACAAGCCAACATATAGAACTAACATTGTACTTAAATATATGCATATATTTTAAAGGTAGTGCTTGTTTGAAACCCGCTCCTAGTAACCTCACTGTATGCTTGAATATAGAGAAATTTAACTAGGGAATTAATGAAATAATAGCCAAATATGTTTAGAAAAATAAGCCTGCAGTGTTTGCAGTATGGTTTATACAGATGCTAGCTTGAAAAAATGACTGGAATACTAAAAGGTATCAAACTAACTGTGATTTAACTGTGTATAATTGATTAAATGTGGAGGTGGAGAAAAAGATAATTTGAGTGTGGATATAATTTTTGTGGGTGTCGTCGCAAAGACAGATTGAAGAGAATGAAAAGGCAGATAAATTGACTAAAAATGGCACAGCAAATTAAATAGTTCAGGAGTATAAAAGTAAGGATGTAAAAGATATACTTCGATGGTTTCAGAGAGCCTTGCATTACTGCTTTAAAAATCCCTTTTTAAAAAGAACTCAAAAGAGATACACTAATTTGAAAATAATTGAGAGAATCCGGCTGAACCGCACGGTCATTGGAAAGAATGCTTGTGAAAACGTCGATTGAGTGAAGAAAATAATTGCGAGTTGTATGGTAGTGTGGAGAATGTTAAACATCTAATACTGGTCTGCCCAAAATACAACCAGCGTAGAACTAATTTCAGCGTCTTTTGAAATTTGATAAATCTAACTAGATCAATGAAATGAATAAGTGAATAGATAAATGAAACTGTGAATAATGCCCTTATTTTGCTATATAACAATATTGCAAAAAAAAATCTCTAAATACTGATCAACTTTCGGTAGCTTCAGCAGTTTTTTCATCAATGCTAGAATTCCATCCACAAAAATATTTTAACCTCGATGGTTAATCGATGGCATTGAAGCAAAAGATCTTAGTAATAACCAAATATTGTGTGTAGCTTAGACTGGAATTGCTGCAAATCTGCTCCGTGGTGAAATGAGGTGCAATTTAGTTGTGTCACTTTCACTTAACACAAATACAGGTATCGCACCTGAACTTCCTGATTTTGTGTAAAATGTTTCAATTAAAAAAACTTGGTTATGATGCAATTTCCTTTTATTATATTTAAAAAGAGCTATTATTGACCCTAACAGTGACTGGTTCTTAAATGTCAGCAATGGTATGCAAATATCTTTAACAAAATAAATAGGTTGTTCAGAATTTAATTGCTGTTGTTTTAGGGAAATTGATCACACCCAGTGCTATTTTTTTTAATTACGCATTAAGTTATATTATTTCCAAAAACGATGAAGTTAAGAAGTTATTCAAAAATTGGTTCCGACATAACATCCTAATCATCATTTGACACAGTTAAAAAATTATGAGGAATATGTTACTTTTACTTGCGATTAAATTTACCTGTTTAAATTTACCTGTTGTTCAGGTTAAGTTTGGATCAAAATTATGAAGAGTACCTGGTACATTTGAATCTCGAAGGGTGATGAATTGAAATTAAACTTTTGAACAATGGAACGGATCCCTTTATATTAACTTGATTGCCTTTGAATTTAAAAGTGAGGTTTATAATTTACAAATTCATTACTATATGTGGTATTCGATAAAAGGTTACAAAAATTAATGCCGAAATTTAAAACCAAAATTGCTAAATTGTCTAAGATTCTGTATAAACACCAAATTGTTAGTATTTATGCCGAAGACACGTTTCGTTTGAAGAAAATTCACTAGTGATACTATTCTGGTAATTCCCGGGGAATGGAAATTTTAGATTTTCCAGCAGTTTTATTTCTTTTTCCCCAAAGTGTATTCTGGCGTTTTTGTTTGGGAAAAATATTATTGGGAGAAAAAATTCCCCTATTATAAAAGCAGTTTTGACATTTATTCTTCCATACCTATTTATGAAAGAATTATGGGGAATAGTAAAGTGTTGAGATAATTTTAAGTCTGTAATTAAATCCCATATCATTAAACATAATATTCGTAGTAAACATTTTTTGTGGTATAATAAACAAAATATTAAGATGACTACTACTTTGAAAGTACCTGATCTGTTTTCAGATTTCGGCTTCTACGTCCATTGAAAATTAAATATTAAGCCTCTCGAAGGGCTAAGTAGGAGGATGTGCGAAGTGATATGCCATGTGCCCGCGCGAATTTTCAAAGTCGTTAGTCTCAACGATTAATTTAATGAGCGATACTTAAAGCTGTTTAAAACCATCAATTAAAAAGCGCAACGTCACTATATCACCGTCGTCTGTTAGTAGTTTTGATATAAGACATATATGGAAAGTAGCTAAATTTGTTATAAGTAATGATAGTTCTTAATAAGAGGTTTTCTTTATACCAGAGTTAACGGATCGTAACATTATCAAAACATGACAAAATAATTTCCAATTAATTATTAATAAATTAATAATTATTAATTTTGTAATTTTTTCAACCTGTAATTTAAGCCAATTTTGCGAATTTATTGAAGACCTAGTTGCAGAGACCTCGTTTGAGAGCACTAAGATCATTCTATATTTATCATAATGATCTTTGAACATAATATCGCGAAACATTTAAATATTTTCGGATTATCAGACAGTATGGAAATCGGTCTGTAGTTTTCAATTCAATATCGATTACCACTTATGTTTACATTAATGACAAATGAAATTTTACAACAATTACGAATATAATCGAGTGCAGGACATTTATTGAATAAAGGCTAAATAGAAATGTTAATGACTGAGGACATTAACGTAAAATAATTGCAGTAAATCAGGGCCAGGATTACTATTTAATAGTAAATTGGGAATATACTAAAAAACTGAGTCTGTTTCCAATTTAATAGCTCCCAAATTTCAAATACATTGAAAGAAGTTATTGTACATCTAATGACAGTTGGTCGAGTTTGTCGAAGATAAGAAATTAAACGAAAACAAATTTTAATTCGGCGTTACCCTGCAGTTACTCTCTCTTGGAATTAATTAAAGATTAAAACTGTTAAGGAACGATTCTGGTTCAATATTTTATCATATTGATGAAACGACGAAACTTTGATGAAGGCAAATAACTAGCCATCACAAAATGTACAACAAAAGGCTTTCTAAATGTTTTTCATACTTTTTGTCTTTTTTTATTTGCGAGATCAAAAAGTTAATATCATATATTTTTATTTTTTTTTACTTGTTAGGAGGGCGCAAAAACCATCGAGAATGCACTATTTTTACTATCAGCTCGCAAGTTGCTAATTTGTTTGCTAGAATGTTTTAAGAATATACTCAATAAAATAAAATGGATTGTAGTTCATATTTCGAGTAATTATAGCACTAATTGTATTAAATGTTTTGTAAAATTTAAATCAAAAACTTAACCACGATCCCAATTGGTTGCCTGAGGTTTTGTTAGTTAAGCATTATTTTGTCGTTTTTACAAAACATCTTTAAAATTTTTTGTCTTGACGCTATAGTTAACCCAGTGTCATGTTCCATCTCATTTGAAGCAGTATGGTTCGGTTTCAAAGCATTCCAATCATTAAGATTGACCGAGCCCCTTTTAAGAGACTTGTGACAATTTGAAACAAATGGTTAAGAACCACTGGTTCACAAATGTCGCAAATTCGGTTTGCATCTGTACTATATTTTTGTTTCGCTGGCAAGACTCGAATCTCGGGTCTCAGCGTGATTTTCTAGTAACTTAACCATCGCTATAAACTATAAATTGCATAGCTGTATAGTTTTAATTCATAATTGCCTGACCGTTTTGATTACTATTTGTGTTGATGGTGAATTGGCGCCACATATGATTGTTTACACATACCAAAGATTACCAATCAAATTTGCAAAAAAATATCTAAAAGAATTTTTGGCAACCGTGCTGCTTTTAAATACGACACATTTACTTTAACCATAGATATCTCATGTTTTCATCCTATTATAAACGGAATGGCAAAAAACGCTGAAAACTGAAAAAGGAAAACAAAAACATAAAACTAAGCCGAGAAGAGTTTGCACCTTTGCGTAAGATTCTACATCGCTCAGATTATTTTCTGAATAGAAGCTGATTCTAAAAGCTTCTATCGGCAAATTTCAGTATAGTTTTTAATGATATTTAAATATAACAAAACAAGGAGCAAACTAAAACTCGTTTAAAAAATTAAGAGAAGAGGATCCCAATGGAAAATGTTTTAAAGTTTAAGGGAATAGAGGACGTTTAGCTGGGGGAACTGAAAGATGATTTTTTTTATTTGTGGAAAATTTTAAAGATTTGACAACACTAATTTTATTTAACCACTAATAGAACTATACTTTTAAAAGGTTATTTTTTAATACTGAACCTCTTCTGAGGGGCCAAATGAGGGGTCAAAATTGAAAATGGTCAAAGAAGGAAGATTTCATATGGTACAAAGATGAAGGAATCAATTGTTTTATTAGCCTTCGTTATTAAATATCAGAGGAGTCTATGTAGTTCCTGAAATCATTATTTTTGTAACCTTAAATCTTGGCCAATGTGCAATTTCATGAGTGCTTGAAACATTAAATTGAAGCCCTCCTTTTATCTAGAACATACATTTTGCTTTAATTGAGTATTTGCTTCAGATATCTTCTAAATAAATTAAGACGGGTCGATAATACGAACATGACTTTCTGAAAATCACCGTCCTCCAAAGGCACAAGCTAGAAAATAATGAGCTTTTATTTATTGATGTTCCTAATATGCAATTTATGAATCCGCCTTCCGGGGTTAATGATCACTGGACATTGTTATCTTTCGACACAGTCTTTTTCCTGAATTTTGGTTTATGTTTTCCATGTATTTGTTTAATGGCCGTATATATTGTTTCTCCCACTTGAGTACGTTTTCGGCTACCCTTTTAACGTTTTCCCTTTCCATTTTAAGTTTTAGACTATGCTTTATCCTTTCTACGAGGTCTTGATTTATTTTTATTTCTATTGTTCCATTTACTTCACTTTTTGGGTCATGTACACATTTATTCCGAGGGTTTTTATGTAATTGGTGATGATTGGGCTTATGAAGCTATAAGGCTCATTGTCCATGATCAAAGTTTTTGGTGCTGTGAAGTACTGCAGCATCTTAATTATCTTCCCCGCAAATGTAAAACAGATCGGTCCTTATTATATAGAAAAACTTTGTGAAAATTTATCCACTCATGTTATACATTTTTCTCTTTTAGTTCGAAAATATCCATATGCAAAATCTCGAACTTTGTGTTTGTCGAACTTTTTAATTGGTGAAGTCTTGCTGATAAACTTCTTGAAGCATCTGCAAGTATTCCTCTGGAATTTCGATGCCATTCAGAAGGTTTGGGTTTAACTTATTTTATATGATTTTCCGTAGTTCCTCTTTGTTCATTTCTGGTAATGTTATGTAATGTCGATAGTAGTTACGATGTGGTTCCTCGTAGATGTACATATCGTTGCCTATTTTGAATATTACTTATAATTTAAAAACGGGAATTGGTGATTCACAATGTTGAATAACCTGTGTTCCATCTTCTTCTGCCCTGTGTATTGTCCCACTGCTTGATGAGGACAGGTTGTTTACTTCCGAAAATCCGATTATGATAAAACTTCCTTTAACTGTTCGAATGACTTAAGTTCCTCACTCCCTAATTTGATTTTGATGTTTTTTGACTTACTGACTCTGATTTGAGCGTTCTCGCGCCCATTCGTGAGAGGTTTCGCAATTTTTGCAAAATATTTAATAAATCGTCGATAATACGATATCAACCCAAGGAATCCTTTAAGTTCTTTAAGGTTTTTCGGTGGTTTAAATGCTTTGATCGCTGTTACCTTCTTTGGATCCCAGGAATTCCGTTTGTTCCTAAGGAGTTCTGTCTTAATTAGATCACCCGAAGGTTTGCATTCCGTAGCTTATTGAATATCTTCCTATGACGTTATCCAGATGTTGCTTTTGTGTGTTTCCGCCAAAGACGATTATGTCGTAAATGTACACGTAACAAATTTTCCCAATGAATTCTTTGAGCACGTCATCTATCATCCTTTGGACGATCGCGTTTTTTAGTCCGAATATTAGTCTCCAGAATTCATATTTTCCATGCATCGTGGAAACTACAGTTTTTGGGATTTCTGTGATGCGATTTCAATCACGATAATTTGTGCGAGTTTTTTATGAAAACTTATTGTGATCCACTGTGAACAATACATTTTCATACACGTGTTCGCGTCTCTTTATATATATATAAAATTACTATGGTCTACTGGAAATAGTAGTTTCGATTGTATTTTTTATTAAAAATCACTATATATTGTAACAGCTCAAATTTCGCCATCACAAAAAAATCGTATATAATAAACATTTTTTTTTCGCCATCTGAATTTAAACACGGTAGTCAATAACTAGTAAAAAAAGAAAAAAAGATAATAATAAAATAAATCAGCTGGGAAAGTAAAATTACGGGGTGTGGGGAGGTAATAAAATAAAAGTACAACAGTCAGTCAATTTGAATTTGCGAAACAAAAAAGGTCAAAAATTTAAAGTTAAAGAGAACAGTCGAGTCTTAAATTTTAGAGTTTTGTATTAAATTCATTAGAAAAAAAAGTCACTTTGTGAATATGTATTTTATAAATGAAAAACTAAATTAAATTTTGTCTGTGTAAAAAAAAAAAAAATATGTTGTGATTAAAGCAAAAAACAATAAATAAAAACAATAAATAATAACGTGATATTGTTTAAACCTAAGTATTGTAATTTTAGTGTATCTAATCTAACTATAGTCTTAGTGATAGTGTTGATAACATCTATACAGACAACCGTTTTACGATTGAAAAAAAAACTAAAAATACTTCGATACATGATTTTTGAGAAATATAATTATAAAACACTCTCAAAATTAATCCTATTAAATTTAAATCTCAACAATAATAATAATACAAGTAATAGTTCCAGTACATAGTAATACTAATAATAATAATAATAGTAATAATAATAATAGTAATAACGGAAATAATAATAATAATTCTGGAAGCTTCCATAAAAAAAAAACAACGTGTCTATCCTAACTAAAATCAACTAGAACAACATCGTCATCTTCTACAACAACAACAACATAACAAAAAAAAAACGAGTTCATTTTTTTTTTATTTTATAATATTAAGGCTTATGTTGGTGAGGGGTAAGTTAGGAATTAATTAAGAATTAGATTATAATTTATAGTTAAGGTTAATTAAGTTATAAAAAATATATATATATTTTTTGTTAAATTTTTTATTTATTTGATTTCTTTTTTTTTTGATTTATTAAAAACTATGTTTTTGTAAAGGATCGATTTATTTATTTTTGAGTGATGAATTAGAGCAAAATTTATCTGGGTTGGTTGATGGGTTGTGTATTCAGCATCCATTCCTGTCTAGCGGTTACACGTGATTCACATATATTTTCAAAGCCCACGCATTTTCTCCCTGAAGCTTAGCCAGCAACGACCGCGAAAATCCCTGTGTGAATCAAATCTGATAACGTGGAGAATGAGTTTGGTTTGTTCATCAACTCATGCGAAGCGTTACAATATATATATATATATATATATATATATATATATATATATATATATATATATATATATATATATTTCATGAATAAATACAAAATTTGTTTACATATTTATTGAAGCTTCTCAACCGAATTGATTTACTAATAAAAAAAGTGCATCGATTTTATTCATAATATTGTGCTTTTCCGTGACGAGAGAGCGTGTTTTTGTTTTTGTATGAAGTGACTTGAATTTCCGATGCAACTATTTTTTATGACAACAAATTGAACCTAGTTATACAAAAACTTAAAAGCAATATTCAAATGAATGCATTAAAGTAAACAAGTTGTCATATAAGCTTATTAAATTATTGCAATTGAAGTGAAAGGTCAATAAACTGAATCATGTTTTTTAACTGACTTAAACTGGTAAAACTGTTAAAAAATAGTTGGCACATATAACTTTGCCATTTTGTTATTTTCTGAATTTCTAAAAAGACTAAAAAACACACAAAGAACAATTTTGCAGTGATAACTAAATTTTTAGTGATATAATCTAGTATTTTAGTTACAACAATTTAGCCCAAATATCAAAATATCGTGACTTGTTTACTTTGAAAACCAATTAAGTATTCCAATTTTCCGTAAAATTATTCCGACAAAACGGAAATTATTAATTTCCTGTCCAACAAAACGATATTTTCAATATTTTGGTATACATGTTCGAAAGTATATATAGGTTGCCAAAAATATTAACCTTCCAAAGATTATATTGAACAAGATTAGCTTTTGAACTTTCAAAGTTCATTTTAATCCAACATAATATATTGTTAACATTTTCCGAGAATTTTATTTTATTTTTTACGTAAGTCCTTAAAAAAGTCATTTCTCTCCAACCAAAAACCTGTTCTACGGTTTTACCTATCCTATACCACTCAATAACATATCATATAGATAATTTATATTTCCGAATTAAAATGAACGTTTCGTGGAAAATTAACAAAAAAAAAAATATATATGTGTATATATAAAGTTCATTGACACGTGTTATGAGAGTCGGTTTAATTTTTGCTAAACACCCTATGCTATATCGATAACCAAACTGTTACTAAACTTCAAAAAACTTTTTTTTCGTTTTGTGTTTATGGATTTCGATTGTATTTTTTGTTGTTGTTGTTGGAAAACTTTATTTTGTTCTTCTTATTTGTTTTGGAGGAAAACAAAAACTTTTTTCGAAATTTTTCGATTTTCTTTGCCCATTTTTATTTTTCAAGAGTTAAGCCTTAAAACCTTTATCGTTGTGCTGTATTGAGAATAATAATCGAATTTTTGTATATGTATGTATATATAGGAAACGTTTTTTGTTGTTGTATTTGTTTTGGGAACAGACTAAAATGGATTAGCGCGCATTGAGATGAAATCCACTTTGCTTGGGGATAAAAAACATGAGCAACAACAAAACAAAAATCGTTTAGCATATATGTCATATTATGTAATGGTATATATATATGTATAATGAAATGAAAATGCTTATCTAAATCCACGTATAATGGTTATATTATTATCATATACTTTATATTCATCAAATCATGTAAGTTATATTTTCAATTATAATCTTATTTTTTGTTCATTACATATACTACATATACGTGATCCATTGTGCGTTATGACCTATATTTTCCGGGAGCTAACTAACTACTGTATACACATAACATAAAATTTCACATTATATATATATATATATATATATATATATATATATATATATATATATATATATATATATATATATATATATATATATAAAATAAAATTAAATTGTTTATCCTGACCGAGAAATAGCTCAGTGTGGCGGTTTAATTTTCAAATTACTACTAGAGCCAAGATACATACTTACAACATAAAAATATTTTCTAAAAGTTAGAAAAAAGAATAAAAATAAAAAAATAAAAAATATAGATCGTAAAACACCAAAACACAACAACTTCAGATCACTCGTTCCCACTATTCTTTACACTCTTAAAAAGAAGAAGATGGTAAAAATTACACCACCTTCAGTAAACCTTCCACGTTTTTAATATTGATTAGCTAAAACTTTAAAAATTTCATAAAATGGGCATATGGATTATTGGCGCACAATTATTAGCATATCTTAAGTTATACCATAGATTAAGATATAATAAAGATAGTCCACACACAAGCAACAAAAATTTATATTGAGAAATAATAATAGAGAAAGTAAAAATAAAAAGAATTCATTTTTCTTGGTTACTAGATAATGAAGGTTTGTAAAATATGCATTCGACAATGAAAGAATAAAAAATAAAACCAAGTAGCCTTTCTGTGCTACTTAGTTTTTGTTCTTTGTACAGTATGCCAAAAAATGCTTTTAAATTTTCCAGTTGTAATTCAGATAGAGTAAATTGTAATTCAGATTAGCCAACTGTAATTCAGAAAGTATTATATGTATGTAGTAGGTAGGTTTGAAATAATTTTGTTATCTTCACCAAGTTTTGTTATCTTCAATACATTCGTAATCGCGTTAAATAAAAAATAAAATACTATTTAAAATGGAGAATAAGGACGATTGCGCTATTTGCCATTTTTCAATGAACAGACAACCAGTAATACGGCTGCATCCATGCCTACATCTATTCCACTCAAAATGTACGAATCATATAAACAATATGCCCAGTGGGGCTTGTCCTATTTGCAGGAAATCTCTGGAAGCGATTGATGCCATAAAAAGAAAAAAATGCAAACCTAGACCGTGAAAGGATTGTGAACTGAGCCAATAGAGGTGAGGATTGGACTACAACGTTAAATTAAATTTAAGAAAAATTGAAAGAAAAAGTTATGTACAATTACCACCAATTAATAGCGGTATCGACCATAGAAGGCAGGCACAAATATCATTGTAAACCTTTTGCAATGAATTCCGGAGTCAACAAAATAAAACGGGCCAAATATGTTCAAACTTTGAACGGTTATATCCAACAAAGATAAACAAATAGTTTGTGGATTGACAAAATAAATTTTAATTTGCTGCCATTGCAGCAGTGAAACGAAGGAAAGGTTCGTTCACTTTGCAGCTGGCAAATGTTTATGTAACTTCATTAATGCAGCAGTGCTGAGATATGGGGAACCAAGTGGCATATTTTGGTGATTGCTGCTGACATCGCGCTTTGTCATTCAAGGCTGGAAATGGTGATTAATGAGACAAGAGCCACTCTTCTGCGTCTAGAGTCGTACTCTCCAATGCTTAATTACATATTTACATAAAGAACATATGGTCAAAAATCAAGTCTGAAATGAACAGTCATATTGGAGATCCTGTTATTGTAGGGCCTGGTTTTTTTGAACAGAGACTTGTTTATTAATAGGAGATTATAGATTAGGCCAAGGAATCCCATAAATGAAGCATTACAAAATTAATTAATTAATTTCTTAATTTGAATTACAATTAAGGCTTTCTAAATTGCAGTTAACGCTTTCTGAGTTACAATTGACTAATCTGAATTATAATTGATGCTTTCAAATTTACAATGTTTTTTTCTGAGTTACAATTGGAAAAGGTGTAATGGTAACCGTCAGCATATTAGAGGTACCCGTCACCTACTTTTCGTTTTTGTTCTAATTGGACCATCTTTATATATCTTAATCTATGGTTATAGTCAGGAACAATAATATTTTTATTTCCACTTCTAGTAAAAAATAGTTTTAAAACTTTATTAATATTCAAATTATGAAGTTGAAGAATGTATGATTTATAAAATAAATGGTGACAAACGAAACCTAGAGTAAATAATCCTTAAACGGTGCTTTGGGCCAATCACCAAGTTTTTAATATTCGAAAAATAATATGAACCACAGCACACTATTCCATACTGAACACGAGATTGTTCAATAAATTGTTAGTGATATTTGAGGTCAAAAACTAAAGAGTGATATTCGAGCTGTTTCAAAATCGAAAAACTCAAAATCCGTAATAGTGGTCCGATTGAAATCAATGATAGCTCTAAGAATAGGTCTCGTTTTGCACAAAGACTGTACCAAAGATCATTTAAATCGCTCCATTATTTCTATGTCGGTTTTCTCAACCCTTTATCAGTCATTTTGGCCTTACCCAAGAAATTTTAACGTAATTTTCAATCCCAATCAAAAAATTACGTTCTTTTGACCACCACAATGTAGTAGATCTCGTTATTTCGTAGAATCTTTTCTGGTTTGGTCACGCTGTATCATATTATCGTTTATATATTCCATCTTGATAGCTTCTATGTAATTTGTTGGATTTCTGGGTTTTTAAACTTTACCCCAATCATGGTCTCATATAGCGAAATTGTAATGTTACTTTGCCAAGCCGCATTTTTAAATCTTTGTAATTGTTCCTTGTATCTGTATCATTTTGTTGGAGCATCAATGGACTATTTGGCCAAAAATAGAAATAACCAATCGTTTTATGAGTTTATCTTGTCCTTTGGGAAAGGCCACCGTGATGACTAAGGCCTGAAACTGGTTGGGATCGTTGAACCTCTATTAATGATTACACTTTTTAATTTACCAAAATTTACATTGCATATATCATGTTTCTAATCGTCTCAGGAGATGTCCACGATGAACAATGGTGAACATTGAACTTAACAAATGGCCAATGTGATGATTCATGTTATATTTTCCAATGTTTTCCTATCTTTTGCTTTGGTATAAAATACTCTCGTCAAATTCCTTCCACCATCATTTTGTCTCTGAAACGATTCTTTTCGTAAAAACTGTTAACGATTAGAAACTTCATTAATTTTGGGACAACAACTTTTTGTATGGACTATATGTTCAGGCAGTTTGATTATCATTTTTATTGGCTCTGCCTTGTATTATTTTTATGAACACGTTCTGTATTATCAGGGTAAGAGAGTTCTGACATAGTGCATTCATTTATCGCGTTTTTAAATCAGGCCAATGTTCTAATTTGTACTAATAGTCTTAATAAAAGGTGAATATGGTTTCAAAATCAGTTAAGATTTTGAACTTTCAACATATAGGGTCAACATTTTCGTAATGTGCCCTCTGTTGCAAGAACCTCCAGTTTGTAACTACAGCAATTCGCTTGGGTGGGAAGAAGTATATTAGCTGTAAAAGAAGCTTTTATGAACTTGGCTGTCTCACACTTGTTTGCATTAAAATTGCTAACAATTCAATTTTGAATTGTGTTACGCCTTACGAAGTAATTACCTTAAAAGTTGGCTGTGCGGTCATATTTGTTGCATTAAACGAAGTCATTTGAATATTTTGCTGGTAGAGCATTCAATGCTGGTAATTTGACTTTTCCACTTACTGTTTTAGCAAGAGAATGATTTTAAAATTTGTGCCGAAAGTCAAAAATGACAAAATCCTGAAAAATTGTGATGCCAAAACAATTCTAAATTCAGATAATACAAAATGGTTAGATCCTGGTGGGGTTTATAATTTTCACTGAAGCTTTCCATAAGCCTGCAAAGTGTTGATCAGGGTGGGTTAATATGCTTCCTAAGTCGCTAAAAATTGTTGTAATAAAATTCGCAGTACAATCGACATACGCCCGCTAACTAAGTATAGAACCTCCACCTTTAAATATTTTTTTATGTCTAGTTCCTGCATGATGACATCTATGGTGAGCTCCTTCAATAAATGTTTTCACCAGATCAGACTTGCTTGGCAGAATTACGCGATACTGTATTTTATAGTTTATGATTGCGTTTTACATCCTTCTTCCAACTTTTAATACTTCATGTAAATCGATGTACCGATTTAAACTTCGAATGCATGACTGAACTTGCTTTATACATTGTTAATTTTTACAGTGACAGTTTTTTATTACAATATTTTTGTTTTTGAATTTTTTGACATGATAACTCTTACGTATGGCCCAATAAAAGATAATTTTCAATGAGTTGTATTTACAGTTTGGCCAAATTTAGATTAGTCACAGTGATACCTTTTCGAAGTTTTCTGTCATATTGCATTGCCCCTTTTATACTTATCAGTAATTTTTTGATGATTCACCACCCCATCTCGTACCGTTCGTAACCTTCTGAGAGCTTTTAATATTTCATCACAGGTGTCAATCTAGTTATATATGATGAATCGATTGGTACCAAAAGAAGGTGGTAATATATGAATTTGCGATTAGCTCTTTTCTATTATAAATATCACGCTACTTCTTGAGCGCTTCGTTAGTAGTTAACATTACTAATTTTTAAATATTGGAATTGGAAGTTTGGGTTTAGTCTTGGTGTTAAGTTTAAAGGTAATAAATAAATCATAAAAGGTTGGCCACTCAATGTTTTTTCCATCAAATGTGGGTAATACTGCGTTTGGTTATCTGAAATCTTCATCTCGCGGGCATGATGTTTGGTATTTAATGTTTCGTTCATAATGATAAATCGAATTTTAATGTCTTGTCAGCCATGGTTAGTATATTTTCTATCTTATGGTTTTTAAACCCTATTGTCTGTACCTTGGCAAGCGGTCTTAGAAGCTACTATTAAATAATTTTTAACTCCATCGACACGTTGATCATACTTCAAGTCACTTACAAAAACCATAACACGATATATTTTCTACATGAAATTTTTTTTAGCTAAAAAGTAAAATTTTAAATGGTCAAATATCCCTTTTGAATAACCCTGAAATACATTTTTAAAAAAATATAAATATATATATATATATATATATATATATATATATATATATATATATATATATATATATATAAAGCAGAATTATATTTTTGTATAAACAAACAGTTTTATCTGTTTTCCCATTGCGGACATAAATTTTCCCGCTTATGCACAGCACAATCCATACAAAAGCTATCTTTTAAAAGCGCCGACAGATAATAGGAAATAAATGAGAACGAATAGACCAAATATATATATATATATATATATATATATATATATATATATATATATATATATTTGTGAAAAATCCATTGCTAGGCAATAACAAATTTAAATGGTTCGGGAAAAGCAATTCAAGTTTTCAATGTGCGTGGGGTTGAAATATATGTAGATATATATATACATATATTTTATAGGCCTATTGGAATGGAAAGTAAAATTGGAAATTATAATAAAAATAAAATTATTTTTATATACGTTCACCGGTGGGCGGCATTGCCATTGTGGAAACGAGTTGGCTCGATTACATTTGTTTTCTTATATTTGTATTTGTCTCCCATCATTGATGAACTCATAAAATCACATCGCAAATATTACCAAAACCTAAAAAACATTCATACGCTCTATATTATATTGCGTCCCATAAAAAAGCTCCTTAAAATACTCCCATAAATATATAAATTCCAGTTTTACAAGGTGTTTTATAGTAATCCAATCTCGTAAAATTAAAAGTTATAACAAATCCTTTTTGCTTTTCTTTCACATAATGTCGGAAAAATAAAACGAAAAATTTATTACACCAAAAAAGATCCTCTTTAATTGCATCAATCAAATGGTACAATGTAACAAGGCAATTTTCGTATATAAATACAACAAAAACAAAAATGATTTTCCCAAACCAAAAAAAAATGAAAATCTCTCATACACACAAAATCACAAACGGGGAAATGAGATGAAAATCAAATAGAGAGTAAAATAGAAGATATATACCAACCATTAAACGTGAATGTTGCTAGGATACGGTTTTATCGTCATCTCATTTTATTTACGTGTGTATTTGTGTTTGTATACTCGATTCCACGAAGAAAAAAAAATCCTGAACTCGGACTAAACAAAATTGCGTTAACTTTATATGTTGTGACGCATCCTTTATACTATATGCGATTCAAGTTATGGACCACAATGAAAGTGAAAAGACATAGACACACAACGACGAATGACCAAACGACGTTATTATATTATTCCCCGTTCGCATTCTGCCCGGAGTGTGGTATAAAAAAAGGATATAAAATAAGGATATATGAATATAGGGATGGTGACTTCTTTTTTTATTACTACTTCTACTATATTCACTGCTTCTATTTTTATTTCGATTCTATTGTTAAACACAAAACGATGGTTTTTTGTTGGCGATGGGTGGTAGGCGCTCATGGTACAGAGTGAGATTGAAATTAAATTAAGCTTTAATAGATATACAAATGTACAAATTTATGTTTTGAATTTTATTTTTATTTAAATTTTTATGTATGTTACAGTAGAGCGGCCCTTACAAAGCAAAAGGACTTTTGCAACCATTTGCTAAGCGCCTGAACGATTGTTAAAACTTTCAGTTGAATGTTGGTCATATCGTTCCATATATCAAGAAGTTTTCAATGTGTCACTTAGCACATAATCGGCCAACTATTTCGTGTTTTATTGACATTTCATCCATATTCGTAAATTTGTAAAGGCTTACCCCTTTGCTAATATTTTGACATCCGATTTTTGTGGATATGAGAGGATTGGGACCAACCTAATTAATTTACTCTAATTAAGGCGAACAAAACGTTGACGTTTCAATTTGTAAAAAAAGTTACCGATGTTATATATTTATGGCCACCGAACACAGTAAACAAATAATTTTGGCGCCGCAAATAGTATATGTTTTTTCCATATGAACAAATCCGATCTATCAATTCGATATATGAAAACAAAAAGAAAATTATCTCTTATCACATGACTGAAATCAGATGAATCTTATTTTATTTTATTAGGATTTAGTCGCCTTTGTCGAATTCCGTGAAATTTCCAGCAATAAAAAATAACTGTATATTTCGTTGTTTTGTTTTAGTTTCGTGAAAATTTGAGAAAATAAACTTTTCATCAATTCAGAACAACAACTTTTTTTTTTTGTTTTTGAGATAAAACATCTTTTCGTGAGATAACAACGACAACAGAATATAAGAAACTAAGCTCATGGATTGAGAACCAGAAAACTTTTCATCTTAATCATAAAAATTTGAAGAATTTTTTTTTGTTTTTGTTCACAGAAATATCTATATATATACACATTTAACAATAATAGTAGTGGTAGTAATAATAGTAATAACAATATATGTATAAGCACCATATTGCATAGTTATCCAATCACTAAAATTATCTTGCTGTGAAACAAAAACGAATCCAACGAGTAAAATTCTATTGTCTCAAAACAAAAAACTGCCAAAAAGAAATTTAGACGAAAAACAAAAGAAGAAAATATTTAAGTTATGTAACTTAATTTAAGTATATAACGGAACAGTGAAGAAAAGTTTTGTTTTTTTTTTATATCCACGAATTATTTTTTGTATTGTAGTCGTGTATAGCAAAAATGATACAGGGTCAAAAGTGTGACTAGAACCATTAATGATTCAGATGTCAGATCTTATAACCTTTTTGTGCACTGGTGTATAGTCAGATAATTATATTGACTTATATTTCACTGTTGTGCGATGTGACTTAGATTAGAAAATTAGAATTCTGAATTCTACTTGCTGCTTTTTTTATGCGACTTTATAAATTTGTTCTGACGACTTCAATAATTGGATTTGGAAATGTTGGCATTATTTTACTTGTTGTTTTCTCGTTTTGCCTAAAAGTCTGTAGATTTCTTTCTTTTTAATTGTACATGTCTTAGTATATAATCGAAGGATTACTTTCCGAAGTCACTAATTTTGGTTTTTTTTGGTTGACTCTAGTTTAATATACCTTCCACTTAATCTTTAATTAGTTTTGCAATAAAATCGGAGATGTTACGGATGTCGTCATTAAAACTTATAAGTTTACTTACTTCGATGTAAGCCAAGGTTGACTACCTCATTAGATGACAAGCTTACATATTTTATTCTTTCTAAGGGGCCTAAACAAACCCAAGGCCGAATGACGCAACAACCGAGGTATGAAGACTTTATTGCAATGCTTAAATTTTTCAGAACATTTTCGATTGTATGTGCTCCAATTTCACCATTAATAACTTCCATTTGACCTTTCAAGTCTTGAATAGTTCTGGATAGTTAGCGTAAAACTTAACCTTAACGGATCCCAACAAAAAAAATCCAACGGAGTCAAAAAACCGTTGGTGGCCAATCGAGCTCTAAATGCAACAATTTTACTTGTTGACATAGCCTCCGAGGTGAAAATGAGCATCATTTCGTAAATAGCAAACATTAATCTAATTTTCTGTCATAACAGGAATGACGTAAGTAATGCCACAATTGAAATAACCGGTAGTTGAAATTACCAATGCTAGATGGACCAACCTTTATAAACATAACTTTCCTCCCCTACTAATTTTGATGCAAACTTTACCGATTTTTTCGGATCATATATCAGATTTTGACTTCAATCGTTATAGAATGAATTTTGGTTGATTTGCAATCAATTGTGGCTTTCTATCTAACTGTAAATATCGATTTCAATTGCTGCTATTTTAAAATGGTTAATGTCTGTTGGTATTTGATTCTGATGACTATTAGTTTCCTTGTTCTTATCGTTAATAATGTACATCATTCTTGATGGTTCCTGTCAGTCATGTTGGTCTTTGGAAAGCTCCTCACATTAACTGAATGCTCAACCCCGAATTTTGTCCTAGTTTTCCAGTTGTTGCCACATAACCTTGGAAATATCAAAACTAATTGTGTTATGAGTTGTCTGCCATGCAAAATTTCACTCGGTAATTAGCCTTTGTATCCTAGTGATGTGCGATAAGTACTCATAAATGTAATCATGATGAGCTGATTACCCTTCCTTTACGAAAGTTTTGTAAGAGACTTGACAAATTTATTTGATGTAAATTAGGCTATTATTACAGAAAATTCCGCCTGGTAGGCACTCTTTTGCGTAAAAGATTATAATAACGCTCTAATACTTGACTTTGCAGTAGTTTAGGTGATTTTTTCTAGATAGGGATATCTCGAATAACTATCCACATAAATAGACCACGTATATTTCAGAAAGAAACCAGTGAAATCGATGTGATTAGGCTCCCTTAGTTTTGTCACAATCAGCCAGATTCCAAATGGTTTTGTTTGATTGGTAGCCTCATCCTGACAATATTTACCGGATTGCGCATTAAATTTTATCTAATCATCAATCTTCAGACACTAGCAGCAACACCCAGCAGATGGCTCTTTTCTTACAATACGGTAATCTCTTGCATGGATCTCTTACAGACCGTCTCTGGCCAGCCATATTTTTTGAACTTGTGATGAATTTTTGTCATTCCAGCATCTAACAAGAATTTTTTGATGCCTGAACTACCTCTCAAGAAGATTTAGATCTAAATTTGAAACTCAAAATGAAACTCGAACAAGATCGTTCCAAATCCGGAACCCAACATGGAACTCGAACAAGATCCGTCAATGATCCGGATTAAGTTTCAAATCCGGAACTCAAAATGGAACTCGAACAAGATCCGTCAATGATCCGGATTTAATTCCAAATCCGGAACTCAAAACGGAACTCGAACAAGATCCGTCAATGATCCGGATTAAGTTCCAGATTCGGAACTTAAAACGGAACTCGAACAAGATTCATCAATGATCTGGACCTAGTTCCAAATCCGGAACTCAAAACAGACCTCGAACAAGATCCGTCAATGATCCGGATTTAATTCCAAATCCGGAACTTAAAACGGAACTCGAACAAGATCCGTCAATGATCCGGATTAAGTTCTATATTCGGAACTCAAAACAGAACTCGAACAAGATTCGTCAATGATCAAGATTTAGTTCCAAATCCGGACCTCAAAACAACAGTTGAACAAGAACCGTCAATGATCCGGATTTAGTGTTAAATCAGGAACTTAAAACGAAACTCGAACAAGATCCGTCAATGATCCGGATTTAGTTCCAAATCCGGAACTCAAAACAGAACTCGAACAAAATCTGTCAATGAACCGGATATAGTTCCAAATCCAGAACCCAAAACGGAACTCGAACAAGATCCATCAATGATCCTAATTTAGTTTAAAAAAACCAGAACTCAAAACGGAATTCCAACAAGATACATCAATGATCCGGATTTAGTTCCAAATGTGGAACTTAAAACGAAATTCGTACAAGATCCGTCAATGATCCGGATTTAGTCCCAAATTTTGAACTCAAAACGGAACTCGAACAAGATCCGTCAATGTTATGTATTAGTTCCAAATCCGGAACTCAAAACGGAACTCGAACAAGATCCGTCAATGATCCGGATTTAGTTCCAATCCGGAACTCAAAACGGCATTCGAACAAGATCCGTCAATGATCCGGATTTAGTTCCAAATCTAGAACTCAAAACGGAACTCGAACAAGATCCGTCAATGATCCGGATTTAGTTTCTAATCCGGAACTCAAAACGGAACTCGAACAAGATCCGTCAATGATCCCGATTAAATTCCAAATCCGGAACTCAAAACGGAACTCGAACAAGATCCGTCAATGATCCGGATTTATTTCCAAATCCGGAACTCAAAACGGAACTCGAACAAGATCCGTAAATGATCCGAAGTTAGTACCAAATCCGGAACTCAAAAAGGAACTCGAACAAGATCCGTCAATGATCCGGATTTTATTCCAAATCTGGAACTCAAAACGAAACTCGAACAAGATCCGTCAATGATCCGGATTAAGTTCCAAATCCGGAACTCAAAATGGAACTCGAACAAGATCCTTCAATGATCCAGATTTGGTTCCAAATCCGGAACTCAAAATGGAACTCGAACAAGATCCGTCAATGATCCGGATTTAGTTCCAAATCTGGAACTCAAAACGGAACTCGAACAGGATCCATCAATTATCCGGATTTAGTGTTCAATCCGAAACTTAAAACGAAACTCGAACAAAATCTGTCAATGAACCGGATATAGTTCTAAATCCAGAACACAAAACGGAACTCGAACAAGATCCGTCAATGATCCGGATTAAGTTCCAGATTCGAAACTTAAAACGGAACTCGAACAAGATCCGTCAATGATCTGGATTTAGTTCCTAATGCGGAACTCAACACAGAACTCGAACAAGATCTTGTCTTTTTGTCCAGTCATATACGGTTTTCCTTCTTCTAAGTGCATTCAAGGAAGCTGAAATTTCAGAAAAATAGTTTTCCAAAAATGCGTCAATGTCTTTTAAAATGTTCGAAATTGACATGTACCTGATGGCTTTAAAACCTGAACTTGAAGAACTGATACCATATTTTCATCTAAAATTTTTCTGAGATATTCAACCTCTTATTGGAAAAATTTACACTGCTATCGATTACAACATCAATTGGCTACCGGTAATCGCTTTAAGATAACTTAAAGCGATTACCGGTTTATAAAATGTCCCTTATTATTGTGGCCCATAATAATGTAATCATCCTGATACATGTGACGACAAAATCTAACCCTGAAATCAACGTTGATAAATTTCTGGAAGAAGAAACGTTCATAAATTGCTGGGACACTAGTGACCCCAAATGGAAGTTGCTAGCGAAAGCGATTGAAGGTCAACTATAATGGTCGACCAAATTGGCACCTGAGCTTTTATTTTAACATTTCCGTTTGAAGAATTTTATGCATTGACCCGTCAGGTAACTTCAAATATTGGAATGGTTGAAACCATTTGAGAGAAGCATCAAATGGATTTTACTACCGTGCATTGTATGTAAATTACGATAAAAGAAGTGGAACTTTTCAGAATGATAGTGGATTAAATTCGGATGGATTCGGATGGAGTAAAATTAAGTTCGCGCAAGATGGGGCTAAAATATTTAATGAGGAACCTTGTTTTGATTTATTAAAAGTTTTTGAAATACTTGCAGGGTATAATGTCAAAATAGAGACATCTAATTATATTATCAATGTTCCCTTAAACTTGAAATCTGCAAAAAAATATTCGCTTGGGTAGTCAGTAGCCATTACAGATTTCCTATAAGCTGCATCAAATAAAGCAATTTAAAAGTTTGCCGAGACGCCAAAAAAACAAAGTAACAAAAGAATCTGACAAAAGATCACGAGCAATTCCACTGAGAAAAACAATTAGCCATCTAACACATCGAGTGGTTTATTGGAGTCAACTAAAATTTTGGTTAGAAGTGTCGTCCAGATAAAGAGTTTTTCCTGATTACCTGGTATAACTTATCATCCAGTTATAATTTTATTAAAAAATAAGAAAATGCTAAACCGACTGCTCGCAAAGTGCTAATATAGGGCTCGATTTGTGCTTTTGATTCTTTTGAATAGAAATTTGATCGCTAAGTTAGGCGAGCACTTAAAATATTTGAGTGTTCGTTTAAGTTTTTCCAATTAACATGTTCTATGGTCATCCAAAGTTCCATAAAAATATATATATCCATATAAAATCCCGCAAATCTCATGTTAACATCCTTCCAGCAAATGTTATTTTTGCCTAAAAACCAATTAGAAAAATTAATTTTTTATGTCCAATTTTTTACTATCTTGATTTATAAAATGAGAGCTGTAGAATTACTAAAATATATCGTCTCCATATATACTGATGACTTTTTGGTTTGGTCTCTATATACATATTGTATGTAGTAAAAAACCAAACCAATGTCGATGTTGTAAACTATGTAATAAAACATTGACGTACTATATATAACAAAACTAAACGAATGGCTAATTTTTATTGACACAAAAATTAATGAGCCCATCCTAGATAGTTATTGTTGTGTATACGAAGCAACATTTATGTTGCCTTTTCATATTCGTTTCGTAAATATTCTATGCTGCCATACAATAAACATGATTATGTGTATATGTATATATTGATACTATATATGGTAGTCGTAGTTCAAGACACAATAAAATCTATGTATATGTACTACAGTAGTTCTTGTATACAAAAAAAATTATGTTTCGGTTTGAAGTTCATTTCATCCATATATACATTTATTATATGTTGTATGTAGCATAAAAATATATGTCCATAAATTAAAACTGGAAAATAACTTAACATTTTATGTCTTAATATTTTCCCATTTTGCTTTATTTTGGTTTTTTTTGCCTCTCACCCCTACACCCACACACTCCAATAAAAATAACATCAACAACAATAATCGTATAGAAAACTGAAAATGTTCAGATACTACATGTTTTTCTGTTGTTATGTTATTGTTATTGTTATAGGATTGAACATAAAATTGGAAAATTTCGACGGAAAATTTATGTAAAATAAAGTTGTCCCCGACATTTTTTTTATAGTTTTTAGATTTTGGCTAGAAAATGGTTTTATGTGTACGATGCCAACTGTATCATGTCGGGGAGTCCGAATCAATAAAATTTTGCCATTTTTAACTGATTTCCATCAATCTTTTATTACAGTTAACAAATTTATAGTTTTAACGATTTATTTTTGCCCGTTACAAATGTTCGAATTATGGTTCTAATGAAAAACGGATGGTAAGGATAATTGCCTTGTTCATATAGAAATGAGAAGGTTTCGCTTGGCTGGAAAAAGTTATAAAGATTTGAGGGCGCCACAAGTATTTTTTTTTGTTTTGTTTTATTACTGTATAGACAGTTTTTAAGTTTTGAACAGATCGACATTAAATGTGTGTTGTGAATGTATTGTTGGTGTGACTATTCGAACGGAAATGATTTAAATGACGTGTATTATGTTTGTTGGGCATAGTATAATTGGTAAACAAAAAGTTATATATGTTGATGGCATAAAAATGAAATTTGTGGTACAAAGTTGGATTCGAGTATTGCATAGAAAACCTAAAGAACTTTGGAGGATTTTTTAAATTGCTTTGTGCAATAAAAAAAACTAGGAGCATGCTGAATATGAATGCTAAAAAAGAGGTGGAATTGTGACTTTCTATGGCCATTTATAATTCTTAAATGCATGGGTAGCAGATACATTTTGTGGGCCTCTACGTACTTCGTAAGCCCTTGTCTGATTTGTTGGCTTCAAAATAATTTATGAAAATGTATGCAGATTATAAAATACAGCAGCTATAATGATACTTAAAGCGTCAATTTAAGTATTACTCATTAATTTTTTTTTGATTTTTCTGTTGATCCCTTATCATCGTATTGCTTTTGTCAATATTGACTTAATTTTATTTTCTGGCTGATGTCATTTTACACGGTCTGTTTTAACATTTTGATGATGTAAGTGATAGGATTGATATAGTTTTCCGATGAAATAATTTTTTGTTGGGAGAGCACAATTCAAATCTGGAACGCGAAACGGAACTCGAACAAGATTCGTCAATGATCCGGATTTAGTTTCAAATCCGGAACTTAAAACGGAACTCGAACAAGATCCGTCAATGATCCGAATTTAATTCCAAATCCGGAACTCAAAACGGAACTAGAACAAGATCCGTCAATGATCCGGATTTTAGTTCCAAATCCGGAACTCAAAACGGAACTCGAACAAGATCCGTCAATAAAAGTTATATGTTACGATGATTCGGCAATGCAAGTTAGATATCTAAATCTTACATTTCCTTAAAAAGTTCTTTGCTGTTTGAACAAATCTTTCCGTTAGGCTATTTGATCCCGCAAACATTTTAGTCTTGAATTTTGAATATCTGCGATGCATATACTGTAGACCAATGTCCTTTAAAACAGTCCATTAAATCAACAAAATTTGAGCATTGTTGAAATGAAATAAATCACCAGTGACATTCTGACCAATTCAGGTGTAGCTTTTTGCTAAATAGGATTCTTTATATGAATTTTCCATTTTTCTCCCTCATAAACTTCTTAATGTCATTTAAAAATCTGACCAAAACATATATTCTCTTGCTCGCCTGTGTAATAAGCTAATGCCAAATGGACCACCAAAGTGACATTGGAATCACCAACTTTCTTCCTTTTAAACAAAAATTTCGTAAAGAGACAATCTCGATAGGTCCAATACTTTTGAAGTTGTTTTGGTAATTCGTTTTTCTCTAGACTTGGTCAATCCAATTTATTTACACTTTATTTAACACGAAACTTTAAAATTAAAACCAATTAGATTAAAAAAATGGATTTAACATTACAAATCAATTGGATTAACCGTTTTACGATCAATACCATACGTTTTATTAAGCAACATATATTAAAATATCATCCCTTCAGTTCTCAACCTTTAGAACTCCTTCCAGTATCTTCGACATAACCTGCCAGAAGATTTCAGGTGCTAATGTTAGGCCAAACAGAAGAAATGTCCATGTGTTTCTACCACAGTGATTAGCAAATGCTAAATATTCCTCTGTTCGTGCAGAAACTTTTATTATCTAAAACCATTTGTTGAAATCCAGTTTAGTAAAAAATTTTGCATCGGTTACTTTAGCTGCTAGGTATTCTTAGAACTTTATTTCAGGGTCTGCTAGGTAATTCTGTAGTGCTACTTACACGGATCGGTTTGGTTATTTTTCTGATGACTCTGATTTTTTCTTTTTCTTGTAACTGTTTGTGTTTCTTGTCCCCTAGTGCATGTGGTATATTCCAAGCCAGTCTTACTTCGAACAGTTGTTTTGCCTTTATGTCCCGTGATCACATCGTGTTCAACTTCGTTGCATGCACATGACTCTTTTTTTGATTATTATCAGCCAATTTTACACAATAAATTATTATGACTTGCTATTCAGGACAATTAAACAGACATTATCTGCATATTTGAGGACTAGGTTGAAGTACCCGAGATATTATATTGAGTTACTTTAATTTACTTGGGAGAGCTGTGCTGCAATAATAATCACAGTTTAACCCATTTCGTTTCTTAAAGGTACAACATAACCTAGCGACCCTTCAGCTACCGTACAAACCTTTGGTTTGCCAAACAAATCAAAAAGGTCTAAACAGTTCTACAAAATATCCTCTTCTATTATCTGAACTTATGCAATCGACCCTCGAAGAACGATTCCTTTTTAGTCCATGAATTGCAAATGGGAACTCGTTTTAGGACGAGTCCTCTAAGCACATCTCCGCAAAATTTATTTTACAACTTTTTTCTTCATGCATTGACACAATTTGTACGATTTCTAAACTTTTGGCCATTTGTTCAACAGCAGGACTTCACATTAACCCAAACTTTTTTTGCATTGTACTTTATCATACACAGTCAATAATAAACGTTAGGATCATTTTTCTGTGATCTCTGACTTGAAAGAATGTGATGTCAGTCTGAATTTGGCTAACTCCACTTTACAGCAATGAATAGCCCCGGGACATATGGGTTTTACTCATTTTTTCAGCGATGGAAGTTCCACGTGCCAATCTAAAATCACGTTTTTTGCACTGGCGCCCTATCAATCGTTGTCCAAAGTATTTTTAACAATCAGTTGTTTTGTTAGATAACGAAATCTTTACCAAATCAGTTCGAGGTCGGTCAAAGGCACGACTACTGAGAATTTCCCGGATATTTTATCAGCACCAAGTTCAAATCAGCTAGCTAAATTTTTTTTTTAGAGCACAAATAGTTCAGACAGGTCAACTACTTTAAGATCAATATGCGTAAATGACAAATCAGTCGTATACAAATTTTTTAACGTTCGAAAAAACTCATTGATCAAACATTTTAGGTAAATTGGAAAATAATCTGAGAACCGTTTTTTTTTTCTACGAATTGATTGAGTGGCAAAAATTCGTTTTCTAGGAACATTTTGTAAATTTCTATAAAATCGTCTCTTATATTGCCAATTAAAAATTCATCGATTGAATAAATACTACACAATTATTTAAATCTCCTAGACCTAACGACTAGACATCATACCTTTGATATTTACGTCAAATTTTAAATGAATTTTTTTTTGTATATTTTCAGGTATATTCAACGATTTAAATTTTTTAACATCATCAAAAATTGGACAACAAATTTTTGTGTTAGGTGACACCCGGCTCGTTCATCATCGTAATAATATTTTCATAAATAATTTTACTCTAAGTGATAATAGTGATAAGAAGCATTTAAATATTAATAATAATAATAATAAGCATAAAAATAAAACAAATAAATTTGATAGAAAATTTTTTAATAATAATAAAATAAATAATCAAAGTACAATTAATTTAAGTAATATTTTTAATTATTTTAATAATAAAAATAATAAAAAATATCGTCGATCATTAAAAAATTATAGTGAAATTTTAAATATTAATCAAAATAATAAAAATAAAAAAATGGACACAAGTTCAATAATTTCAAGCCATCATACTAACGCTAATGTTAATAATAAATCGTTTAATTCATTTATAACATTATCACCACTATTACCATCACTATCACTTGTATCTCCTTCACCATTTCCAAATAATAATAATATAATTGTAAATCAAACGGAATCATCGATCGCGACCGCCGCCATTCTATTACCCATCGAATCTGCCGACTATGAACCTGATTCTTCTGCTGTTGCTGCTGCTACATCTTCGACATCTACCACAAATAGTAACAGTAATATAAATAGTAATAATAGTAACGATACTACTAAATATGTTGTTGGTGATACAAAAAAATCACAAAGTGATATTAATGTTAGTGATATAAATAATAGTAATAGTGATAATAATAATAATAATAATGTTAGTAATACAATAAATCATCCGCAACATCGTCACGACGATCAAGGTGATCAAATCATTATATTGACAAATAATAGTGATGATTATGTTAATGATGAACCTCAAGCATTACCGTTACGGCCGATTATACGCGGGCCCGACGATAGTGAGCAACAAGATGAAATGTCAATTGTGTATGCCGAACAGCATTCAACAGTGAAACTTAATTGTGAAGTTGACTTGGATGTGGCGTCGAGTATATGGTTTAAGGATGGGCATGTAAGTATTTTTAAACTATTTATTACCCTTGCCAAATTTTTTTAACACTCCAATTGAAAAATTCTTTCATAAACTATGAGTGTTTTCTAACTCGCATTTAGCGAAAACTTATCATGACATAAAGCCATAATAACGGATTCGTTCTTAGCACAGGAAACAAAACTGTTTTTGTTTATTTTTAAAATGTTTCCATTAAGTTAACTTAACGAAACTTTTTCAGTTCAACGACCCAACAAAATACTTTTCTTTTTTGAATATTTATAGATTTTTATTAAAAGTAACAAATACATTTTTTTTTGCAACTGTACGAAATTGAACGGGATGCCCAATTTAACATGAATTGATGTAACAATCGATATCAGTGTGATATTAATCTCTTGAAACTTTCATCTGTTTGGACGAAATGGACAATAATGATACCGTAAAGAATGGATTTAACGAAAATAACTTATAGAAAATAATCATTTTAAACTATAGTTAAATCAAAGGTTATTTATATCATTAGTAATTCATGTAAACCATTCAATTTGTTTACTTCCAAAAAATACATTTTCGTTAAGTTAACTTGACGAAACTTTTGAAGTTTAACGAAACAACGAATATTTTTTTTTATTTTCATTATAACGTTTAAAATCTATCCAATAAAAAATAACAAATAAAAATTAATTAAATGGTACTCAAATAACTTAACGAGTATTTGACGAAGAATGCATCTTACAAGTTTTGGAAAGTAAATCAAAGATTTATCATGAATTTGAATAACTTTTTACATTACAAGTATATTATGATAAAAGTGTGGGTAACACCGTTTAAAAGCTAAATATCATTCGAAAACTTGCTATTTGGAGACTTCTGGAGACCACGTTTAAATTTATCTTAGCTCGAGCAGGATACATAGCTTAAATTTTAAAAATAATAATAACTTACTAAAAAATGTATCTCTACACAACACACAGTCTCTAATTAGTTACGATTTGTAACTAATTAGAGACTGTGGAGACCGCAGTAAAGTTTTTATTTTAGCTCAAGCTTCAAACCTAGCTTAAATTAAAAAAAAACAAATAAAAATGTATCTCCACACAAATTGTTTAGCTTGATGACTTATTTGTTGCTATTTGGAGACTGGTCGAGACTACGTTAAAATGTATCTTAACTTACTAAAAAATGTATCTCTACACAAATTGTTTAGCTTGACGATTTGTAACTAATTGGAGACTTGCAGAGACCGCGTTAAAATGTATATTAGATCGGTTTGAAGCTTAGCTTAAATTAAAAAAAAAAAAACTTACAAAAAAATGTATCTCTCAAAAATTGTTTAGCTTGATAATATAATTGTAGTAAGTGGAGATTTATGAAGACCACGTTTAATTTCATCTTAGCTCTTCAAGGATACTGCAAAAATAGCAAAACAACTCAGGATAGATTAACCGAAGCAAAGCTCAGTTTCGATCTGATGAGGAATTTGTAATAATTTTGTTAACATTTATTTGTTATTTCATCAGGCAATGGTCACCGAGTGCTATGTGTAATCTCTACCTTACACTGTATAGAAATAGTTGTATAGCGTTGTGTAGCGAATAAATGATCGCTACATTATTTCTTTACGATTGATAGCCCTTTTCACTCTGAATGGAAGTAATACCGTAAAAGTTTGAAGTGATTATGTAAAGCTTAACGATTTTTAGTTAAAGCCATCGTAATCTTATAGATAGATACCCATTGTTATGGGAGAACTCTAAATTGGTTTTTGCGATATAGTTAAACGTAGAAGAAATGATAAGAAAAATTTTTGCTTGTTGCCTATCTTGTAGAAGTCACTATTCGTGCAAAATAATATATTCACAACGACATTGTCTATACCTTTCACATGTCGAATTTCCATGATAAACTGACTGATGAAATCCAAAAACCGTTCTTGTCTTCCATTATGTTCAGTTATTGAAGTGCTCTAGTCAGCGGTTTGTGGAACACAATGAAGATCGCAAACGACTTCAACTTCATTAATGAATCACTGAAACGTTTAGGAAGAATTTTTGAGGCCGAATGCCAATCGAATGAAATTGAATTTGAAGGCTAACATACTCACCTAGACCTAAAAGTACCCCTAGATATTTTTTCTTGGCCATATGAAGTAAGAAAATGACAGGGAATTCCGTTGTCAGGCAAATTCTTAAGTCCACAATATGTTGGAATTCAGGACGTATTGGACCTAATCGACGTGGTTTTGATACGGGTAAATGACCTATCGTAACAATATGATTAACTCCGGAGTATATTATGAGTAAATTGAAGCTTGGCTCTACTATTAGGGAAGAATTTTTCTTTAGTACAGTGCCTTAACCATCGTTGATTGTTAAGTGAATAGAGGACGTGGAAGTATCGACCCATAGCCAGTTTTAGCATTGATTGACCTACATCAACTAGCAGGAGTTTTAGTTTGATGTGGTTCGAGTCAATTTCATATTGCTTCCGAACTTCGTTTTTACTTATCCTTTGTTTTATTCCCTTAAGTTGTGACTGGTCAAATTAATGGTGATAAAAATTGATGAAGTGTATAACCATTACCTCCATTACGTTACTGATAACTGCTCGTTATTTCTGCTTTAGTATAAACATAAGGATGTAAACAACTGGATACAATCTTCTTGAATTTGTGCTAATATTTGATAGTTTAAAGGCGGACAAAGGCGCTTTTAGGGCAATTCAATAAAGTGGGACCTCTTCCACCGTTCTCAGATATACAAAACTTTGGACCTATGTTCAAAAAATCATGATATCTAATAAAAGTGTTTTTTGGTAGCTTAGACGATTAACGATTTAATGAAGGATACGGATTAAGTTTACTGAAGGACAAATGTTTAAGAGAGTTTAAATCAGTCGATTTCTTGCTCTATCCCATTGGTGGCAGTGGTTTTTGGCCCAAAAGATTAAAACAAGATTGACACAGTTCACAAAACACCACTACGGTTAGCCGGAGTGCTCCATAAGTCTCTCCATATGGCATCGGAATTGTTAAGTCACACAGAGTGATATTTTTTTTAATTCAGAAAGCACTATTAATTTCTGTTTCAGAACAATAACACTCTCAAAAAGCCGATGTTATTACATCGATAATGGAGTCTTTTCAATTGTAGCTGGTTTGAACAAACTTTACCCTTTTCTGAAGCCTACAGCTTAAATCTTATCTCCTAGAAACATGCACTGCTAATTATCTTTTTAAACGCATATCTGTTTCAAAACTTCCACTGTTCAGGGAAGAATAATGAAAACGCCGATGGCCTCAATTGGTTTGTAAATTCGATTGTTTCATCCAAAGATGTAACTGGTAATGAAATATTATATGCAACTTCCAGTTATAGCTGTAAGTCGTATTGCCGAATCTATATAGCAATAATCAAAATCTGATTTTATCCAATGAGGATTTTTGAGCTAATTAATGATATATTGAGAAATGTTTTACTTCAAGGGTAATGGTAAGGAACCGTAAACTTCAGCTAGTTAATAAAATTCTAGACTCAAAGAATGCTATAATTTTAATAAGAAAAGCCAACACTCTAATATGTTTCGCCAAGATTAACGCAGGTTAAAATATTTCTAAATTTAATAGACTGGAATCACAAGATAACTGATTGATTGATTAGACTATATATGACCAAAAATCAGCCAGAAACTCCCAGAATGCTGAGTATACCTGTTTACCCGTGTTACTTATAGCAAAACCGAAGGAGAGTATACGAATGTTAGTTATGATAGACTCGACCTGGTTACTGACACCTAAGCGATCGATAGTTAGTATTTTTTGTAAAAGAGGGAAACAAAAGGTATGTCAGTCAGACAAAAATGATCCGGTTCGCCGGTAGCCAATTTTCAAACTAAATAGTTACAGATCTTCTTTATTTGAAGCTGTCATTATATCTATCTTCAAAAATTGTAAACATTCTCAATATCATGATGACAGCACCATTTACTCATCGTTGATGACGCACAAACGCACATAAATCGACCGCAAAACATGCAAAATTGCGGTCTAAAAATTATAAAGCCTACCACTTCGATACTTTACTAAAACTTTGCATAAAGAATATGAACAAGAGATCATACCCGTATACAACGCCATCTCTGATCAGAAACAAAATTAAAAATGGCGTTAATGATGGTTTCGGTAATACCAGATAAAAAAAATGTTTTATTTACAGAAAAGACCAACTATGTATTATTTTTGTCATCTCTCTCCAACTTCCAACGCTTGAGACAGAAGATTGTATATGGGTATTTGTTGTAGTTTTCATTTGTTTCTGGTTTAAGTTTTTAATGTATCTGTTGCATACCGTTAAGAACGTGCACCGCGATTTATCATTTTTTTTTTTCGAATAATGAGTTTTCATCCATTTTCATATTTTTCAACGTTTATTACATGTGATTTTGATTCCATTAATTCTCTGCGCATTGACAATCAATATAAACTGTAATTATGAACTGTGTGTTTGATTTTCCAGGCGGATTCGAAATTCTGTGGAATTCCATTTTCGATCATGATTTGAAAATGGTAAGTTGCCTTTGAAGTTGTTCATTTTGTGAAGTTATCACATTTATGATTGAGCACGCATCGATAATTGCTTCATTATATAACTTTGAATTGAGAGAAAAATTTGCCAATGTTATTTACAATTCTGCAAGCCAGAAGATCTAACCTTTCACAACGGAGCAATAAGTAATGTAATTAAACTTCAGAATATTGCGAATCAATTCCCTGCAGATGAACATGAAAAGAGTGCCAGAAAAAAAAGCGGCATTACGTCAAAGGGCTCAGTTGGCAATGAAAAATGATCGAGCTTATCGCACAGATCAAAAGCATATGATAATCTTCGACTCGTAACAAGAAATACTTCAAGTGTTGATTTGAATCGAGTAGCGTTTCAATACGATTACACAATTGAGTATCGCTCGCAAATATTTGTTTGAATTGCCCCAAATGAAGGTTGTGCGTGCGACAATTGCGGAGTACGGAAGTTCTTTGGAAAAAAACTGAATTGTGCTGTCTCAATGACAAGGCTTTCCTTTCATCGTGGAGATTCCCACGTGGAGATGTTGGTTTATTGACAATTCGACCGGTGACGTACATTGGCAGCCTGCGTCATTTGCGTCATATGGGATGTGTTCGTCATTACGGTTGTCCAGTTCTTTTCATCACCTTTACGTGCAATTCGAAATGGAAAGAAATTGTTTAACTGCTATCCCCAAATTTCAAGTAACATCAAGTAATCGGCACGATATCATGTATCTTTAAAAAATTCGGTCGCTTATGAACTTTATTGTTACGCATCGCGACTTTGGGAGTACTCGACGCTGGATGTATTTGATTGAAGTGAATAAACGAGGCTTGCCGCCTGCACACATTTTTATTTGATCAATCAAAAGAATTCGATCTGACCAAATAGATAGCTTCATATGTGCCGAGATTCCAGAGCCCGAAACTGATCTGCATAATAATGTAATTACGGACAAAAATCACGGTCCCTGTGGCGCCAATCATCGTGCATGTTCGATGGCAAGTGTTCCAAGCTTACCCATGAAATTTAACGGCGAAGACTATTTCACTGGCAACTTTGGTTTTCCACTGTATATAGGCGTCTGTATATAACTACCACAACAAAAGTGAAAGGAAACGATTTCGTGATTGACATCACTTGGATTGTTCCGTATTTGCCACCTCTTTCCAAAACATTCAAGGCGCATTGCAACATGGAGTAATGCAATTCAGTAAAATCCATCAAATACACTTACAAATTTTTCACGAAAACCAACAATATGACGGCTTTTGGCGTTTAACTCCCAATACTCCAATGAAGTGATTTGGCGTATATTATCATTCCCTATTAATAACTGTCATCTTACCGTTTTACATTCGGCGGTGCATCTGGAGAACGGTCAACGTGTCAAACGAATATAACCTCCAACATAAGGAAGTGTACGATACGTTAAAGAAGGCAATTAATCATGAAAATGGTTGCTAATTTTTTGCTAAAAAACATTTGTCACGTCATCGATTTTGATCACTATATTCATGCAAGATCTAAAATTGCTGTAGCAATTGTTTCTTCTTGGATAGCGGCCACGTTGCTAGAAAGATGCCGAACGGCTTATATATGGCGCACAAACGCGCATTGAAAGCTCTCAATCGAACTATAAAAGGTCTGCGCAATAACTCAAGATGTTTTGGAGGCGCAATGATTCTACCGTCTGGCGGTTTTCATCAAAAGCTACAAGTCATTCCACTGCTGATCGACCGTTGCCGATGAAATAAGTGCTTGCCTGAATTTTTGCAGAATTTTAACAATTCCATTTTAACCAAGGACGAGCTCATCAACAAAGTGTTTCCGAACATTATTGCTATAACCACAAAAATTACAATTGGTTGAGTGAACGAAAAATTCTTGCGGCCAAGAACAAAGATTTGGATTACTTAAACTTCACAATCCAAAATCACATCGTAGGTCCACTACCTTCAAATCTATATCGACTATGTTACAAACGAAGACGAAGCAACCAACTATCTAACTGAATTTATAACTCATTGGGCTGGCCCTCAAAACACAATTAACAAATGAAGACTGGATTCGGCTTTGAAGTCTGAACCAACTAAAACTGTGTAACATAAGCGTTTGGTGGTGAGAAACTCAAAGGCAATGTGATTCACGCGACGATACTCAAAGGAAAATTCATGTTCTTATTCCGAGAATTTCAATGCTCTCAACCGATATGCCCATTTCAATTTTCGATTCGTCTTGAATTCGCCTTTACAATTAAAAAATCACACGGCTATTCCTGATTCTAGAAAATGAATGTTTCTCTCAAGGTTAATTGTACGTAGCATGTTGCGCGTTTCGAGAAACCATCCACAAATTAAGTAAAGTTTAAAGAAAATGTTATCATAAAAATCAGCTGATTTAGTTATGTAGACCAAATTTAAATTACAATAAAAGATTAACAAAATTGGGAAATGAAAAAAATTCCAAAATTCCTACCTTATTATACCGTTGTTTGTGTCGTGTAAAAATGAGTTTGTATTGCATGTAACATTCTATTGCACTTTTTTTGTAACAACGCACTTATACAGGAGAAGGAGTACCGTTATTTTTTTTGCGTATCATTTTCACCAAAAATTTTATTTTCACTTTACACTTTACAACATCACCACACTTTTAAAACTTTTTAAATTTACATTTTCCAAGATGACTTTTTAACATCTTTAACTATGCTATCACTAGAACTATTTAAACTTTGCACTTTGCAGTTTTAATTTATTATCAAATTTTTCTTTCTAATTACGAACGTATGTATTACGCACGATTGATCACAAACGACTGTTCTTCTTCTCGACGCGCAATTGATCGTTCGTTTTGTTTTTTTGTTATATAAAATCGGGTACCGTCGCATGACGTCGAGCTTTTATTCGTTCTTTTACATGTATTTGTGCTTTTAATTTTATTTTTTATTAAAATTGTTCCATTACAAATTAGGTCAAGTTTAAGCAAATAATTTTCATGCAAATCAGCTGGTAAAATTATGTCGATCAAATTTTTAATGCAATAAAAAATTAACGGAGATTAAAAAAAATCAAACGACCTACCTTACTGTACCAGTTCGCGTTGTTAAAACCAAGTTTGTATTGTATGTAACATACTACTGTTTTGTGAAACAACTAAATGTCGTTTTCGATTGATTTTTAACCCTTCATTTGCAGAGTATCCTGATTTTGTTATGTTAATCGAACATAAAACTAAATAACATTAGAAAAATTTCTCTTGGCCACCACTCCATATTTGACGGATCTGATTTTTTATTTGGTTGCTTGAAGAAAGAAATTTACATAAACCAACCAAAAAACAGTCGCGGGTAGTAAGGCATCGTCAACAATATATAGACTGGAATCACAAGATAATGGACCAAAGCCGTTTACTTGGGCCGTTTACTTTAGAACCTTTTTTTGGTTTTATAACTTAAAATTTGTTTGGTTGCAGAAAAAAACGAATATTGAATATAAATAATGGATTTTATTGATTTTTTAATTGGTTCCTGCCTAAAAAGTCATAGGTCCAAAACTCGGATTGGGTCACATTGATCAGAATAAAAAATTTAGTATCCAGAATAGACGTTTGGTCCCTGTGGTTAAGAGACACTTTCTTGTTTAGTAAAAGACTTCTAAACGATCATGCTATCCTTAGAATTTCACTACATCATCCTTGGCTTAAACGTGCTGTCGCTAAGAAAATTAAGCGAATTTGATGAACTCGTTATTCTCCAAGAAACTCTACAGCCTAAAAGTGGAGATCGTGAGTCCCAAGTTCTGGTTTTATTCTTGGGCTCACGGTGAAAATGGCAACTCAACAATTTGCGCAGTTGTCGTGGCTTCTTTAAAGGAGTCATCGGACTGCACCATACCTTCAAACCTAGGTATATCGCCATTCGGGACCAAGATGGTAAACTCCGTGTTAACATCGAAGTAGTGCTCGACACTCGGAAACAAACACACAAGTGTCGAATGCTGTATTTGAAAGTCGTTAAAACAGACTGCGAAAATGTGGATAAAGGACCAAACCTACGAAGAATTTCAACTGACCATGCATAGACTCGAAATTAACCCTTCTTCTGGGGTTCATTGCTCTAATTCCGAGCCTGGATATTCGCAGGGGTACAATTAATGAAAATTCCTGATCTCGTCCATGAAATACAAGCACGGCAAGTACCGTGGTCGGTCACGTTCTGGGAGATAATCATACGTGGATAGAGCAGCGATCTCTGAGAGAAGGGCCACCATTTGGCTGGCTCAGATGAAAGCAACTTTTTTTCCTGCTAAATCAGCAGTTATACATTGTCACCGTCATGCTGTGAATATCCATTCACAATGTGAGTCTTCGTCACACAAAACTGCTTTTAAAAGGCCATCTTCATTTTCCATTCTACATGCAGGGTATGCTGAGATTCGCCATTCCACAAAGTACTTACATCATGCACCTATGTATGACGGGTTTTTCGGTTAGCATGAAGAATCTCCGACAGACAACAATTTGGTCGATGCTTATGAATTTGTTATCCGCTCGTTGCTTTATAAAGTTAAAGGCGTGACGTAATCCGCACTAATGGAATTCATCCTAAAAGCATTGTCCTTCATGGGTCCTCGATTAAATTGACCACTTTTTGAGATACCACAATTGGCTCGCCAATATTTGCTTCATACTTCATGAAGTATTAAGCATTGAAGTATATTCAATACCTCCAAGAAAGGCAGTCACTTTTGCTTCCATTGGTGCCAAAGATAAAACTGTAAGAAAGAATATGTTTACAAAATTGTCTTGATTCATGATTAAATTCACCTTCTTGGCAGCAACTAGTGAGCTGTTCATTCGAAAAAGACTCGGCAGCAAAATTTTTTGATGTACAGAACTGGCAAACGACATTCAATGCACCGCATTTGTATTATTCACTCAATTTCGTCAAAGAACCATTTTTTACAGTTTAAAAGACCTCCGGATAAGGCAGAATTTTGTCAAATTGATAGTTTAGGCCAAAACTCATTTCTGGTAAATATTCTAAATCGATGAGGCCATTTCAAGGCGCTTAGTGTTTCCGGTTAAGGAGCAATAGTATTGGAGAATAGCAAAATATGTCATTTAAATGTTTTTCCCAATAAGAGTGATCATAGTACAAGTTTTCCAAGTAACTGCCAATATTAGTTTTGCAAGTGGGACCACATGGTTGTTAAGTAACTTAATGCCGTTTACTAGTTTTCCATTTGTTTCTTTGGTGCATTTTTTTGGTTAATCCTTGTGAAGTAGTTTCCAGAAACTCTGGGATCCTAGCTTTAATTGTTGTCAACGTATAATAGTCGGGATAGCAAAGTATCAACCTAATCTAGTTAAGGTACCATATATAGTATCAATACATAAAGTAATACCATCAAAAGAAAAAAAAGTTTACCCATTGAAGTTCCAGTTATCGGGTCTGGTATTGTCAAAATTTAGTCTAAATATATGACATTTAAGCGATTATAAATATAAAAATATTTAGATTATTTTCAAACGATACCAGTAGCGACATCTAAAACATCAATGGCTAGCATACCATGGCTAGCATACTGTGAGGGTACTGATAAAAATCTGGAGTTCATTAAGAAGTGCGCGTTACTGGTTAGAGTTACGTATTTTTTCAATTTGGCTTTACAAAGTACCCATTTCTTAAAATGTTGGAAGACAGTGGATGCTAACTCAATTTAGGTGATATTTGCCACATTTTATCGCTTATTCCCAAATGCCACCAAAATGAGGGGCAGCAGAGAAAATCTAACCATCGTTGCATCGATGCAAATTGAATCGTTTTCTAAAGCCAACAATTCAAATCCTCCCTCCCGGAATCATGCGCTGCGGAGTATATTTTTAAACGCATATCTCTTTTAAATCATTAATCGTTCAGGAAAATATAATGAAAACTATATTTTCCGATGACCTCAGTCAGCTGATAAATTCGATTGTTTCAAAAAAATGATCAGTTTCGTCAATATTTTAAACAATCGAATTTATCAGCTGACTGAATGATAGACTTAAGCTGTGTCCAAAAACCGTGATAAATATTTATTTTAAATTATTGACATTTTGAAAAATATTCCCCTAATTGATTAAAATATTTCCCCGCCATATATGTTTTTAAATTTACTTTTTGCGAGGCGTAAAAACTATAAAGAAAAATTACAAAACCTTTTCGCGGACACGTTTGCATGTAAATAGCATACAAAGGTATTTGCCACCAAGCTCACCTAATTGAGTTTTAGCTGTAAAATATATATTCAACCAATTACGTTCCTAAAACATTAAATGTAAATCGTCTAGAACTGAAATTATAGAATGTGTCATTGTGCGAGCATTTTCTAAAAAATGGGTGTCCGCGAAAGGGGTAATTGTTTTTTGAAATTGTCATAGTAACGAAAATGTTCAAATTTTTATTGTTTATATCCGAGTGTGCTACGCGATGAGTTTAGGTTTTATTATAGAAAGTATTTGTCAAAAACTATCATAGCAACTGACCGTAATAATTTGGGTGTCTTTGATTTTATCAAATAAATGTCAAAAATTTGTATTTACAAATATTTTTCATGGGTTTCGGACACAGTCTTAATGATAGATATGATAGATGATAGATATGTTAAAAATTTTTTAACCGTTTTAATGAAATAGCCGTCATGTAAATTTCCTGAACTTTGGAAATTCTCGATTTGTGACTTAAATTTGACAATTTCGATGGGACCAAAATCTTGTATTTTCTTGGCTAAATTTTTTGTTTCAATGAATTTTTTACATAAATTTCACAGTTTTATTGAGCACCATCATGTTAGGGTCAAATTTTGGTAATTTCAAGTAATGACAAAAAATGGTTTTTGTCTGTTTAACGGTTATTTCATTTAATTTTTGTGTTAAATAGTTTTTTGGATTTTTAATTCAAAACATTTTAGAATCTTGTGTGTATTGAGACTTTAGAGTGTTGGTTTGTCATTTTACAGTTATTTTTTAATTAACTCACGCATTTTGACAATATTCGAGTTATAGTGATGTGTTTTGTCTGTTTAACGGTTATTTCATTTAATTTTCGTTCTAAATATTTAGTTGGATCTTAAATTTTTATACATTTTAGAATTTTGTGTATGTATTGAGAGTGTTGGTTAGTAATTTTTTAAGATATTAAACCGTTACTTTAATGGTGTTTACTTTAGAAGCGGAGTACTACAAATTTTTTGCAAAGCCATAAACAACCACAAAAGGCATCATATTGTGGTTACCCTATAAGAAGTTTCATTTTGAATAGCCTACTATTTAGGCAGCTGTCAATTTTGAAGCTGTCATATTTATATCTATAAAAATGGTGAAAGTTTTGCATTCACATAGTTCGCTAAAGCACTTTTTGGTTGTCGTGAAGCACGGCCACAATAGGAAACTGGAGGGAAAATTTGAGTAGTTGGGATAAGTTAGTGATGTGAAAAATCTAAACCGCGTGCGTTACGCAAGAACAACTGTGAATATTACTGCTGTAGCCCGTAGTGTTGAAAAAACCCAGGTTTGTCGATTCTTCGTCGATCTTTAGAATTAGATATTCCACAAACAACATTACACCATATTTTGCATAAGGACTTAAGTTTTAAGGCATTTAAAGTTCAGTTAACACAAAAACTCAAGCCGGTCGATCACCATAAACGTCGTAATTTCACTGATTGGGTCCTTCAAATGCACAAAATGATCCGAATTTTCATCGAAAATCATCTTCATTGATGAGGCTTATTTTCACCTCGGAGTAAGCCCGTTAGTAAGCATAATTGTCGCAACAGTATAATATCCTTATTGAACTACTTAAGAAGAAACCTTACACCTACAGGTATAAGCCCAATACTGCATTACTGAAACAAATACAAAGAGTTATTTTTAAACAATGCCATGATGTTCTAGCAACTTATGTAACTAAGTACTTAACATAAAACTGAACTAATGGCAGCAAGTAATCTAATCGTATAACAGTATCAGACTTTTTATGTATAAATCTAGAAACCTTCAAAATATTAGCGAAAAATTACTCCCTTTGGCACTCAAACTACCAACAGTAGTTAAATTGTTTAAATGAAAATATTAAAACCGCTAAATTAGCAAAATCAGCTTGATAAGCAGAACCATTAGAAATTTATCTAACACGCAACGAAAAAAACAAGTCATTAAAAATGTTGTCCTCCTGAGGCATATTTCAAAAAATACATGTTCTGATATATTAGAACATCGCTTTAAAAAATTTAACCCCTGGAATTTCTGTATTTATTTTAATCCACCCCAAAGACATTTTCGTATAAAAAAAAATTTAAATATCGTAATTTAAGGATACATAATACATGGTGCCACCACTACGACATCCTCAATCTCATTCCATACAAATTTAACGTGATATAAATTCATAATCTCAACTCATTTAGAAAAAAAAAAAAAAATTTAAATTCGAATCTTTTTTTGATTAAAATTCAATCTGCACACTTCTATCATCATCTCTTGTGCACATACATCGTTAACATGGTAGATCCCTAACCTAAAAAAAAAAAATTTATAATTTTTCTTTATTTTTGTTCCATTCCAGATGATTCATGCAGTAGATAAAAATACACGTGGCACCGGAGTAGATTATCGTTTTTTAAAGGAATCACGTGGTAGCATAATAATAACAAACGTAATGCTCGAAGATAATGGACGATGGCAATGTGAAGCGGAAAATTCACGTGGTTATGTCGAAAATGCACATCCCTCAAAATTAATTGTTCTAGGTAAGTTTATAGTGAAAAATTTGTATGTAAAACTAGTTTACCGCACACCCTGTATATATTTACCCAGCATAACAATAATAATGACATGAACATGATAATGATGAGGAATATAATTTTCCAATATTTCCAATGAAATGGGAAATTCAAATTAACATTTAAACTTGGAAACTTTTGTTGTTATATTTATACGTTTCGGATGAAACTACCTACTTACGTAAATTACACCTCCTTCTCGTCCTCGTGTGGCATGGTACGTTTCGGAGCAAATTAAAATGAAGGAAAATTGTTGTGCTATGTGTTCATTTATATTTGATCAATCAATTAATATTCAACCCTCAATTTTCTTCGAACATTTTATTGTATATCGTATCTCGTATAACATGAGAGAGGAAAATCAAAATGATTTTCTTTTATTTGCGGATATAATTTTGCCACCCTTCATTTGCCAATCTTATCATCGTCATCATCATCATCATCATCATTATGAGTATAACAACAAAGCCATTATCTTGGCACACGTATTTTAATTTTATTTGCCGTTTTCTTATTTTACTTCTTATCAAAACATGTATCTCTCTTATCATGATTGCTTTCTTATTTTATTTTTTTTTTAGATCGTCCCAAGCCACCGTATCTATTGATTGATTCACGTCGTTTAGATGCTGGAAATATATTTGTACCTGTAAAAGAAAATTCTGAATTAAGTTTGGCGTGCGTGAGCGAAGGTGGTAACCCAAAACCAACATTAACATGGGAAGTACTACTGAGTCCGGGTGTCGATCGACACGCTCAAAAAGTAGCGGCCGAGGTGCTCGAACTACAAGAAGTCAAATCGGATAAAATCGAAAAAGAACAAGTGGTGTATAAAATCAATAGTGGGGCAACGTCCGAAGCAAAATTACCAGCTGTCTATCGTGCCCATCACAATGCCCGAATACTATGTGTGATGGAACATCCAACGCTGAAAATGAGACAAAACGCATCGATACTTTTGGATGTACAGTGTAAGTACCTAAAGATATTTTCGTTATTATAACAAAAAAAGGGTTAAGCATACATAGACAGATTTCGACGAATCGATTTTGCAAGTAAATTGGTTGATTATTTTTTTTAGGTGTATGTATGTGTGTGTGTGTGTGTGACGAAAAGCAAGAAAATTTATTTTCATTTCGTTTTTTAATTAACAACATTTTCAGAATATTCTGGTCAGTTATTTTGTGAATTTCTTTGAAAACAGGTAAAGAATAATAATTTCGTTACGTTTTCTGATTAGAGAACGCTTTAATTATTTGGATTGTGAATTCGTAAAAGAATTTCTAATTTCTTATAAATAAATTAACAGTCGTATTGGGATTCGGTAAACTAAGTTATTCCAGTACATGACATCCATATAGAAATTAATGATAAAAAATTTAGCACGAGCTGAAATAAGAAATCTACTTTACCATCGTGTGCTACTTTGGGTATCTTTTGTTTTAATTTCGTTCTAACTATACAGTTTAAAGAAACTTTACAACTTACCGGAAACATTTTGGGCTATAGTTGGATGTTTTTAGAAAGCCAAATCTAAAAATCGAAATCAAATTGATGCAAAATTTGGCTTAAATTTGCATGTTCAGAATTATTTTAAATGTCCCGCAATAGTACGAAGTGCAGTGTTTGATGCAGCAATCTACGTTGGACCCATGAATTTAAGGCCGAAAATTGCCACTCCCTTTATATTTGGCATAATACAAACTTCCTGTATGCTTTTACATCTATGCAAATGTATGAATAGCAACATTTGCACTACCGACTAGAGCTTCCGATTAGGTTAGGTTAAGGTGGCTATCCTAAAGGACATGACATATACACAATTGGGCCGTATCCTTACCAAAACATTTTTTTCCGCTCAATACCTACTGAAACCAATTCGAAGCAGTTGGTATCTTCTAACGAAGCAGTTGGTATCCCTAACACTCATCTTACTGTGGTTCTTTAGGTCACTCAGGAGGCGAGCTCCCAAAATTTTAGCCTTTACCGAGCGAGGCTAGTATTATAGTCTTCTCCTTCTTCCCCTACAGTAATTATGTTCTATCTCACCTAGTCTACTTGCATGCTTACTAATGAGACAGTGTCCGGTAATGACACCCGTAATTCTGCTAATATTGCGCCGTTGCATGGGTATCAGTTGGTAAGACCTGATTAAGTCTAATGCAGGCCAAATTTGCCGAGTAATTACACATGAAGCACAATTTGACCATCTATTGATTTTTTAAGCTTCTTCCTTTAGGAGCAGTTTACAAATAGCAAGTGGTAACTCTGTATCAGCGTTGCATGGTAAGATATGACAGGAGGTCTTATATCTTTACAGATATAACATTATACTTCATCCAGTCTATGGCTTCTTTGATTGCGATAAGCTCTGGTCCTGAAAGACACTACAGTGATCAGGAAGGCAAAAAGAGAGGTTTAAAATTAGTTCGTTGCAGAACACCCCACAACCGACCATGCCATCAATTCCCGATCCATCCGTAAAAAAGTTAATTGTACCAGGATTCAGAACTGCTCACTCCCCCAGTCCTATGTGGAAGGAATAACAGTCAGAAATATAATTTTGTGATATGATGTTTGGAAGGCATAGTAAATACCTTTGGAGATTTTCTAATTCAGTAGAATGGATGAGTGTTTCATATTTCTACAGGTCCACAGGTTGAACCTTCATCAATATGTTTTGGTTTTTAGAGCTGGCCACCAAACTGTAACTCCGTACAGTAGAACAGTCCCATTCTTTCCGAAATTTTAAGTTTACAGTCTAGTTCACTGCCCACAATAAGATCCAAGAATTTCACTTTATCTGTGATATTCAAACCAGCTTCGTTAAGAGTAGGTGGGTTGAAAAAAGGAAACTTGTACTTTCTGGAAAAAAACCAATTCAGGAGCATTTTGCATAATTTCTGATGGTGCTAACATATTTGCTGAAGGCACCGATAGCAACATCATCTGCATAAGCAACCATTTAACGCCCGCCCTCTCTAGGTCTAATATAACAGATCAGTTATGACGTGATCATTTATGAAGTTCCAACAAAGGAGGGCTAATACTCAACCTTGCGGTGTACCCCTATTCAAAAATTTCTGGAAGGATGCTTTACTAAGACTAACCAAAATGACCCTGTCTTGAGAATTTGATGAGTCCAGCATCGGAGAGACACATCCAGCTTCAAATATTAGAGTGCCTGCGTAATCACCTCTGGTTTGGCATTGTTAAGGGCTCCTTCTATATCACAGACAGCCTCCAAATATAGTTCTCTATATTCGAGCGATTTTTCAATGGGGTCTAAGAGGGAATGTAGTTCAGTTTCCACCGATTTCTGTTCGGTTCATTTGTTTGGAATAAGGTTTAGTTCCACGCTACTTTTAAAAATCACTAAGTCACTGGTCTGTTAAATATCGGCAGGAATTATGTCACCCTCTCTCTCTGGCTTTCACATCCCATGATGAGGTTTTGCCGCCCACACTAAGGTCCTTTATCCATCTCGGTCCATCTCGTCCTCCAGTTTCAACATCCTAATGCATGTAGATCTTTCGACGTCTTCACGCCAGCGCAATCGGGGTCTTCCTCTATGACGAACACCGAGCCATCTAACTTGTTTGGATTTGATGAATCCGGTAATATCACAGCCTCCTAGAAGTTGCCTTATTTCGTGGTTCATATGAATTCGATATTCGTTGTCTGCGACTTTGATTGGACCAGAGATTGAGCAAATGACCTTCTTTTCGAAGGTAGATAACAATTTACATTCGTTAGAGGTCGTGGTCTAGTTCTCACTTCTGAAAGCCAGCGCAGGTCTTATGAGTGCTTTATAAAGTGAGATTGCACGACTGCGACATATGTTTAGAACGCAATAATTTCGATTGGGCGTAGAAATCTCGTTGTCCGGCAGCGATTCTGGCTTTTATTTCTGCCTGCATATCATTCGACGATGTTAAAACTGAACCGAGGTATTTAACGTTTTTGACGTTATCAAAGTTATGGTCGCTAATTCCGAGATTTACCATGGAGATATTCCTGGGTGTTGATAACAATTTTGTTTTGCTGCTGTTCATCTCCAAACCAAGTCTTCTTGCGCAGCGGTCGAGCTGTATGAAACTGTCATTGAAATCGCTAAGTCTTCGGCCAAGAAGCACGATATCATCTCCATATCCAAAAATTTGGCATGATTTATTAAATATACAGCGCGAAGTTTCAATATTGCTTTTGTCACTACGTACTCAAGCGCCAAGTTGAACACCACAGGTGCGAGTGCATCTTCCTGTCGAACACCAGATATAATTTCTGTCTGACATAGCTCCCTCAATTACGATTCTACATACAGACCCAGAGGTTGTTAATTTGCACAGATAAACGAGTTTCTCTGGACTTCCTAGGCATATGAGCGTGCCCTATAAGTTTTCGCGGTTTATACGGACATATGCCTGTCTGAAGTCTATATACCGTTGGTGAATGGTTATGTTGTACTCCCAATATTTTTCCAAGACCATCCTCATGGTAAAACATTGGTCAGTGGGCGATCGGTTGGCACGAAAATCACATTGACAGCCAACACTTTGTAAGCAGTGCTCAACAGAGCGATACCACGATGGTTTCCACATTTAAGACGGTCTTTGTTTTTGTGCAGCGGACATGTGAATGCGGTCTTCCAATTTTTTCGGCAACACTTCTTGGTCCCAAATAGAGACGATGAGATCGTAAAGATTTGTTGCAAGAAAAGCACTATTAATCTATTCTGCGGGGATTCCATCGAGAACGGGTGACTTTCCATTTTTTAATATACTAATAGCTGCATCTACTTCCTCTACTGTGGAATATTTAACAAGGATCTCTTCACCTGAAGGAGCTATTGCTACAATGGGGGTCACTTCGTCGTTCCAATTTAGCAGATTTTGAAAGTTGGTTTGCCATACTGAGAGAACATCAGTTACGTTTGTTCTTAGCTCTCCATTTCCGTCTTTGATGGCTATATATCTTGGGTGGAAGTCTTTAGTTAGATTTCTGGCGTTAGCAAACAGTCCCTTGTGTTTCTTATTTCCTCTTGGAAATGTTTTGGTTGATATTTTCAATGCAAGATCTCATATGATCACGCTTCTTTTGTCGAAGGTATTATTCGTAGCTTTCCTAGCACGGAGATATTCTTCTAGAGTCTTTCTAGTATAATAATAATGTCACCCGGACCTGCAGATTTAAAAGGCTTAAAACTGTTTACTGACAACAAAATATTCCATCTGTTGACAATTTCCAGCGCGACCAATAGCCCTATTGGTTTTAAGCAGAATAGTTGGAGATTAAGAGCTCCAGTAGGAGCTCCAGAGATTTTTCCACCGTTGTAGTTCTGATACCATCCGATCGTTGAAGAAAACTTGGAATACCAGCTACTCTTCTTACTTTTGAAGAGCTTCTGGTATTCTAACCATGTAACTTGGAATTCCTTTCACCACCATGGTGGAAAAGGATTGCCTTCAGGCCTACTAATAAGAAACGAGCCTTAAATAGCCTCATTGAAAGCATTGGACACCCTGTCAACCAAGGCATTGAATTCCAGTATTGATTGATATTTAGGGACCAACCTTCGTAAGGAGTTATCTAAAATTGTTCTGAAGGTGTCCCAGTTGGTTCTTCTATGTTTCTAAAGATTGATACTTTAGAATATTTTAAATCCAATCCAAAATGTAGATAGCATTGACCAGAATAGGAGTGTTCTTTGGAAACTTTCCTGAGTAATGTCAGGGTAATGTCCAAAACTTCTTGTCGGTGACTAGTTATAAAAGCCCATATGACAGATATAGGTTATTACTTAGACTGTAATCAAGAGGTCACCTACTTATCTCATTCATAGCAGTGCTCTCACTGGTGTTTTTTTGGCCCTGAGCATCCTTTATGAAGCTGTGAACTTTAGCTGAAGGTAGAATTAATTATCGGGTGGTAAGAACGCTGAGATGAGCCAGAGGTTCTGATTGTTGAGCTATAATAGTTTTAAGCCTCTTTCACCCTGACTATCATCCAGTTGTTGGTCGGCAACTCAGGATTGCTAGCGCAATGACGTCTAATTTGGCTCCTGGCCAAACTTCACCTAGGCTACTGATCGCCTTTCTAAACCAGTAAAGAGACCTTTGCCTGTCACAAACTGTCAACATATCATGATTACTGTGCCAACCATCGTTCCGACATGAAGCAGCAGTTCTCTCACATAATTTTCAGGAACGAAGAAGTAAAAGCCTTTTCCACTTTCCTCCAATTTGCGAGAATAATGCTACCATCCTCCTTGGCTCTATCGATAACTGCTACAACCAGCGGATCCTTGAAAACATTACTAAAATATGTGCAGTTTCCTCAAACTTAGACTTCTTTCTTTTCCACAGAGAGATTTCGGAAGAACCTCCCGGCTTAGTTTTTACGGTTTTAGTAGACCAGGCTCTGTCTCTGTGTCTAGCCTTTTTAGGGCTTTCCATGCTTTCCTACTAGCATTACAGATTGGTTTGGTTAATATACATTATCGGTGCATATGTCCTTTTTCCTAACCATGGTAAGCCTATAGACCTGATTTTCTACTTTTTAAATTACCGGCTTTCAAATAGTGCCGAACTTTTCATTATTTATTTTTTGGATCCATTTATGTCCGATTCACGAGTAGTGAAGAAGAAAATGTCAATCCTTGTAGAGATCCGTCAGGTTGAACATCAGCACGGGTTGCATGACACCTTAATCTGGCCCTAAATATATAATGCCAACACTCGCATTTAATATTTAGCCGACCTTGGTCATTGATCTTAGTCGTTGCCCGGGTGGTACCGCTTGGAGGAATATTAAATGCAATTAGCAGACTCTTCATATAGTTGCAACAATGGAGAATGAGTCACAACTAGTTGCTTTGATTAAGGTATCAGTGATCACAATCGGATGACTATTTCGTGTTTTATTGGCTATTGATTTATGCACCAAATTGATTTGTGGAAAAATATCAATATTTTGAAGTAGTATATCTACATCCTGTACCACAAATCCTCCCAAAAAAAAAATGCACCCCATCTTTCAAAATAAGCGAAAACGTTGTGAACATTTTAACAAAATCAAAGTACTTCACGTTGCCGAGTGGCATATTATTGTAATTTGAACGTAAACGTCGAATCCTTGAGGAACATTTTTCCACAAAAAAATATTTTTACTCATTCATTCATGAAAATCCTTGTACCTACTTACATGTAAACAAAAAAATACTTAAAAATTTATATTTCAAACCGCGTATGAATTTTTTTTAATCCTTAACCCCTTCATACTCGTACCACATATATGTATATGCTCGTACCGTGTATACATATAGATTCCATCAATTTAAATGAGATGCATTGAATCTTGATACTCTTGGGTTGGAAAATAAAATGTAATAACAGATTTCGTTCAAATGTAATTTCCTGTAACCGCAATAACATTTTGTTTACCGCGAGCTTTGTGTTTTGCTACATATATACGACGAGAAAAAGGAATCTACGTATACGTAGCTGCTCGAAATTTCCACTCGAACAACAAGAGGAGTTACTGAACTGTTTAGTTATTTTTAATGTAATTATTTTTATTTTTTTTTTAATTAAATGTCGTCATATGTGTTGTACACAAAACCAAAAAAAAAAAAAAATGTTTCCCAGTGATGTATCGAAAGCTTATATATGCCAAAGAGGAAGTAGCATATTTATATATGCGAAGGAAACAGAAATCCTATCAAGCGAATTGTTCGCGTATATATGGTTTCCACTAATTAAATTACGTTAACTATATAACTATAACAAGAACAACCAACATATTATGTATAGAACAATAACATGAACAAAAAATTATATATATAACAAATTTTCACCCGCATTCATCATTCGCCCCACATGTATAATATATGTGATCGTCAAAACCTTATGATGGGTGGTAACAAAGAAATCTTCAATGTATCCTGATTTTTTATGTTTGTTAGATTTTCCAGTCTTCTTCCTGGTTTTCTGATTCACTGTGTGTATATATAGTTCTATGTATAACCAACAAAAAAGACGATATTCTGTTTTAATAATTCCAGGAATAGTAATAAACATATAACCATTTTAGCAGTTAAAGTCGATGGTGCGGGTGTACCAGTGAGTATATACTCTTTACTCGTATGATGATAGTGCATTTCCAACATATAAACATTCATGTATTATAAATATGATAATATGCTCAAGGATATATGATATGAATGGATGTATTAAAATAATTATTTCGATGGATGCGAGGATCAAAAACCCATTTACAATCATAATAAATATAATAAATGGGAGGATAGGTTGCATTAAAGCTTGTATGAAAAAATATGCTTGTAGGTGACCCTCGCTATACGTTGTTTTATAGTGGAGATGACCTCGGCAATCTTGTGAAAAAAGGATTTGATACGCATAATAAGGCAATAGCCCTTTTTTACACATCCATAGAAAACATAACATCCTCATTGAAATTGCCCTTTATTGTGAAAGTTGTACTCAGTCCTGGTTAATTGTATTCTTGGAACGTCAACCTCTTTTACGATTCATGTTTCCTACTCCTAGAAATTCACTTATCGGGTTTTCGTACAATGGCTGTTTTGTTATCCAGTGTTGTTCTAAAACTAACTAATTGTTAGTTGTAGGCAATATTGTGATGTATGATTAGTAAGATAAAACTCCTCATGAAGTCACGTGGGTGGACGTGACTACCGTAGCAATGCTCTTTCTTGTGAACCCTGACGTTTAAAAAATCTGTCATCGTAAATTTGCTACAATCCCCAACTGGTGATGAGTGCTTTCCACGACGGATTTTGGACGGAGTAATACACTGCTCAGACTATAGAATACCAGGTTTAGAAATGCGCATTGGAGAATAAGTTATTTAACATTTTTAATCGATCTAAGAACTACGAAGGCAGTACGATTTTCTTATAAAATGTTATATTAGAGGTTTCAGCTTTTACGAATCATATTATTAATCAGATTGTTTATGGTTAAAATTTAAATCAACTTTTTCCTGTGTACTAGATATCTGATTGGGTTACAGTGCTCACCATTTTTGTATGACAAGCACACAAAATATCATCTTGCTAGCGAGCTAATGAATAAGCCAACTGTCACAACAATTGCTGAAAAACAACCAACTATAAGAAACATTAATGAAGTGAGGGGCGTTTTGAGACTGGAAAAAAAGCATTAGGAATCATTTACATTTGCAGATCCAAAGGCGGACAAGCTCTTCATTTTGGACACAGAAGCTTGTAAAAACGCAATAGGACCAGTACTGTCACAAAAACCAAATCGAATGTTACTAACGTAACACGAAGAGAATTACTGGCAGTGGTGGATAGTGTGAAAAACTTCAACACACATCTGCATGGATACGAGTTTCTAAAAGGCCCTGGCTCTCCAATGTAAGCAGTGTAGCGAACAGGAAGCAAATTTTATCTATTATTTAAATATTAAAAGCTGGGTGTCGTTTGCTCCAATAGTACAAAAGATGGAGCAAGAAAGACCTTTTTCCAAAACCAAAAACCTCAGAACTACGAAGCTCCATGAATTCTTTTTTATTTTCAGTTGAATCAACTTCCTTGAAGGTTTAATAGTTGAGGATGGCAATCTTGATTTAGGAGTATGGTACAGGTTTTAAATTTATTTTATAAGTAAAATTTCTAATAAATGGTGCTCTATAATTAGTAAGATCCTAAAAAATGTTACAAATCAATTGAATTAACTGCTTTACGCCAAATACGCCTTGCTGCATAAGCCTTCTTTCAAGAGTCACAAAATCCCTGTAACTGAATACTGCAATCTGCTTGCTTCTGAACATATCTAGGAATGCTAGGAAGAAAAATTTTACTACACTCAAACAGCAATTGGCGTTTTGTTGATGGTTCATTCTGCAACTGTGTGACCTTGAAGGTAAAAACATCCTCGGTTTTCAGCCAACAGACTCCCAATTTGTTGATATACCTTTCAGAATCTTCGAATGAAATGCATTCCCGAAATTTTATTGGAATTTAGCTTAGTAACTTAGAACTGTTTGAACTTTGTTTGCGCAAAGAGAAGCCGGCATGCGATAAGGTAGATGATAGCTCACGAAACATTGAAATGGCATCTGGAACAGCGTCATAACCAAACAAAAAATCGTCTACGTACAAGTCTGATTTGATGGTAGATACCAATTTATAAGGTAACTGTTTGGCATTCTTTGCTTCCTAGTTCTCCACATCTGCTACGAACGCAGTATTAGTTTTGCGAAACCTTGTCAAGGTTAAAAACAAGTCATTCTGAATGGCCGGACCTATCATCAAAACGTCGTTTAAAGACAGCCTAGAACTTGATTTACAGGAGCCGACAAAAACCATCCGAAGCTTTTTACCGGTTTTGTTTATTTTAAATACGGCACGGTGAGGTAAATAATATATCATACAGCTTTTGCCAAACACTTTGTGATCAGGAATTCATATCATGTGCCCAAGCTTTTCGTATTCTTGCATACAGTTTATGTATTCATTTCTCAGTTGCACAGCTTTTCAGAGCTTTTCTATCATTCGCGTGGTCGCTGCTCTTAAACTGCTTCCCAATTGATCGATATTTTCTGTCAGAAACATAGTTCAACCATGTATCGGTCATTTATAAATTTGTGCGTACTGGGGAAATGGTTTTCCTACTTATCCTCACTAGTCCCAAGGTTAGTTGAAATTTCTTCCACTTCTTAAAATCGGTAATATCGGTTGTCCTTTTTTGCCAATTGCAGCCTTTGTTGTAGTGTAAAATCTGAGTTTTTTACTTTAATTGCGATGTTTGCACTCATTTTTTATTGACCATTGTTGACATCATTCAGGATTGTGAGATGTTTTGCCTTGCATTTGAAACAGGTATTTGTAGATGGACAGGTAGTCACCATATGTCATTTTTTAAACAATTTGGGCACAAATCGTGTTTACGATTGCAATTCAATTTCACCCCTTTCAAAATTGTAGCATTTGTGCAATGGATGCGGCTCGTTACAATAGGCGCACTCTGTCTTGGTGGTTGTCATATGTAATATTTTTGAACTGCTTTTGGAAGTTTTAGTAGAAATGTTACAATTCTCTAACGCACCACATCTTTAATGTAGAAATTTCAAAAATTTGTCCACACCTGGTACATCTGTCTTCACTGAATGCAAAGACCATTGCTGCTTGGTTTCTTCGTCTATCTTGCTTAGTAGTAAGAACAAAACCCATGGGTCCCAAGATTGGCATTCTGGACCTAAAGCATTTAGTCCCCAATAGTAACTCATTTAAGGTTTCGGTAAGATTCCTGTGCTATTTGGTTGAAGCGTAGTGGATAGCCAGCTGACCTACAAAAGTTTTGATTAGTGTACTTATGATGGTACGGTTCTTGTCATACCATTGCTTTAATTTATCCCATGCTTCTAAATACCTGGCATCAGTAATTAATATGTGGTTTACTAACCGAGCGGCACTTCCTTGCAACAGACTCTTTGAAAATTGGGATTTGTAAACACGAGATACTGAAACATTCGTATGCATCAAAATCTCAAACATATCCTTAAAGAAAGGCCATTGTTTGTACTCTCCACTGAATGCTAGAACATTAATTTTCGGGAGTTTTATTATAAAATAATTCAAAATATGCCTTTTGCTGCGAGCACATATTCGTTAAAGTGGCATTTAAATCGACGTTGTTTGAAGGTGCTACGGGGATTCACTTCTTTAATTCTCGTTTTAAAGCGGATTGAGTACTGAAAAATTTTGATTCGCATTCATCAGTCTTTGTTACTTGATTTTGTATTAATGGTAGTTCATCTTAGATGTTATAGAGCCTTAAGCCTTAAGACTTATGAGAAGAGTTCCGATATTTTATAGGCACGGGAATTTTGTATTAGAACTTTTTTAGAAAGTTCTCTGTATCTGATTTTAGCCTTTCTAGTTCATTGCTAGAATTCAAATTAAAAACCAGAAGCACATCGCTTGGGAGCTCAATTAACTTTGTCTTACAAATGCTAAATATAGAGTTTATTTAGAAATGAACACATGGACAGTATTATCATCGTTTCCGAAGTCTTTACTAAGCAATACAATTTGGAAAAATTATCAACAGAAAAGAAAGTGATTAGAAGCCTAGATTCCAGTTAAAGTTTTAAAAGGTAGGAACGCAAAATCCTACAAAGCATATAAATTGGATTTGTATGCTTTTTAACTACAGCAATACATTTAAGCGCATTCAAAAGGTTAATAGCAAGCAGCAATGACTGTGTCAGAATATTTATTACAAATTTAATCGGAGATTGATTCATACAAGATAAAGCCAAATTAAGTATTCTACATTTTATAATATTACTATCTAAACGCCATACTGGCTCATAACACCAAATCTTAGAGGGCTTTGGGAAGCAGCAGGTAAATTAAAGAAACCCTAACTCAAGCGAAAAGTTGTTGAAATTAAATTAACCGACGTGTAGTTGAGTTAGAGGAATGCCTCAATTCAAAACCTTTAACAACAACACTTTAGAATTTAATGCAAAAAGTGACATCACTGGAGGTTAATTAAACGCCACTTTTAGAAGCGTTGGTGAAAAAATGATTTTTCATCACTTGATTTCGTTCGGTAATGACGATGTACACAACTTTGATCACCTATTGGAGTGCAGAATCCATGGGCCGAACCATTTTCCATTTCAATACAGGCTGGCTAGAGCAATGTATTGTGCAGATGTATTTAAAAGCGAACAAGTATTATTGCGTTCGCGATTTGGCTGGTGACCCATTTTTATCTTTATCAAGAAACTCATTTTTTTTTGGTCAAGTGCCTGACTGATTTGGACCAAATTCTTCCTAACAAAGTCTCCTATATAGAGGTTAGAGCATTTGTGGCAATATGATGTTAGAAAGTAACCTATAGGTATTTTGTGTTAAAGAGAGATACGATAAAATATATAGTTCTCTTTTCAATACTATTTAGTTGATTTAGAGCTAAAAACATTTTGATCATGACCTTTTTCTAAAATCAAAAAGCTCAAAAGTACAAATCTCCAAATGAACTTTTTTAATGTTTTAATTTTGGCAGTTGAAAAAATTTTCAAAAATTTCATGGTTTCGAATGGCAGTTTAAATGTAAGATTATGGTATAAGTTCGCATACTTTAAACTGATGAGTTGAGTCACACTATAGATATAAAGGTAACGTTGAGTTAGGTTTTTTTAATTTATATTGAAGTTAAACTCACGGTAAAGAGTCTTATAAGTTCGTTTTTCGTTTTTTTGTTCAGCCAGGACCTAAGTATAAGTTAGGTAAGATGTTTGTGCCTCAACTGATCCCTTAGTTCAGATGGAGTCATTTTAAAAACCAAACTAAAAAAAAACTCGAATAATTTTTCCAGTTAAAATCAACCTTAGCCATATTTTGGATCTCTAAACTTTTTGATATTCTTTTACAGTAACTTATTTAAAAAATATGACTTTCAAGTTAGTGGACGATCGATATAATGCTTCATTTGAAAAAAGTTTAAAGACCTCTAAAATATAGAGCACATGTTTCATTTGACGTGAAATGACAGGTTTTTCGGAGCTTTAAGCAAAGAGGCTCTAGCAAATGAAATTTTTATGGTACACTAAGCTTTGATATTTAAAAAACTAATCTTCAATTCACTCTTAATATTGTGTAACCTATATTCGTGCGTCTTCGATTTAGCTGGTGACGGCGTAAGGTAGGATGTTAAATATTAACCGCGAAAGAGTTGGGAGAACTTCGACCCCAGAAAAGATTGCAGGATTCAAAATAAAAAAAAAACTTTACTCGCCAATCTAATTCTTATAAGGTGCATAACTTCTACTTCTTAATGGTGGTTGCAAATTAACAAAGTTTAGAGCTGTGATGGAAGACATCTCCTTTTAAAAATTAGGTGTCCATTATTCCAAATTGTATATGGTGCAAAAATGAGCTTTTTCAAAAAAAAATCCTTTCCAATACTAATTGAATAAAAGTGGAAATTGTAGTTCACATAACAGGTAATTTTGAAATTTTTGATACTACAAAATCTAGAGTCATCTAGACTAACAAAAAACTATATTGTCGGCGTTTTTAAGTCGTATTAAGTAAAACCATGCTACATAAGTATACCGTATTATGTGAGGGTTACCTGTATATCTATATGTAAATATACGAGTTTATAAATACTTTAATAAAAAGCTTTGAGCTTTTGACTTTATACTATGTAGCACATTCATATGTGGATATATATATATATATATATATATATATATATATATATATATATATATATATATATATATATAAATATATATATATATATATATATATATATATATATATATATATATATATATATATATATATATATATATATATATATATATATCCAAACAAATTTTAATAAAAATATAAATTTTTTTGTCGATGATAACAATTTTATCTCTTTAATGTATCTGGATATGTACAGCTTTCGATATACTTTTATGTTGTTTAATCTGTTAAAACACATCCAACTGAACTATAATAAACACATATATGCTTTTTATTATAACACAAATCCATTTTATTCTAATCATTTTAGATACACCATCGTTTGCCATATCGAGAACACCAGGTTTTGGATATCCATTACGCGAAGGTATTGAAGTCTCATTAAAATGTGATGTCGATTCGAATCCACCTAGTACACCCGTGTGGCAAAAAGATGATGGTGAAACGCCAGTGCCACAATCGGGCGATGGTTATTTAAATTTTTCATCAATTCGTCGTGAACACTCGGGATGGTATAAATGCACGTCGCGTCATTTAAATTTTCAATATTCGAGTATTGGTTACTACTTGAGTATACGATGTAAGTGTTTGGTGGTTGACATTTTGATTTTATGTTTAGAGATTATTATTTTTTTTTATGTTTTTACAGATGATTCTGTCGACGTTACGTCAGAACCTGGTGAACAAGATATTTCAATGGCATCGCATAATCCGTACAAAGGTGGACAAATTGAGGTAGAACTTGGTGGGACTGTAACACTGCAATGCCCTCAAGGTAAGTGATTTAAGAGTTAAATGTGTCTTGTGACGATATTTAAGGTTTGTGAATCATGACCGCATACTAGGCTAACTGATTCTTACGCTAACTGATTCTGGACTAAATGATTTTTTTTATTTAATAAAAAATCTGTAAAAATGTCACTTTCTTAGTAATTTTTGTGACAAATAAAACGTATTTGATTAAACGTCACCGATACTCGGTTAACACGTTCTGATACAAGACACAGCTATCAGATCGAATGTTAAAAGCCAACAATAAGCAAAATTTAGTTCTTCACCCAATGTTTTCAATCGATGACCTCATCAGACATATCGCATATTCTACGCATTGACTTGGCATATTCTGCGGTGATTGTCTGTTAACTCAGGAATTGTTTAATTAGCGAAGTAACCGAAGTAGAGATACTTTGGCTGTTGTACCACACACAGGGTTTCTCGCAAGTCTCCAAATAATTAGCTGATGTGATTGAAATATGTGGTAACAAATTTCCAGCAACGTGTGGCGTTCGTTAATAATACATTTGTACACTTTAACTTTTTCCTGACCCGGAATTTAGCAGGAATTGTTCAATCCAACAGAATTTTGGTTCATGTGAACGAAGACAACATACATTCCTGTACACATTGTTAAGTTTATGTAAAAATGAATGTACGGTGGGCCTGGCGCTTTTCAAGATATCCTGCTTAATGCTTGACCAAATATTCTTAATCAATCAAAACAGTACAGTGCTATTTTGTCATTGTTGTTGTTGGTAGTGTCGTGTCTTTTTGTTAATTTATTATACAAATTATCTCAGTTCAAATCATCATACAGCTCCTGATCAATTAAGTTTAGGAGTGCTATAATTATGAATTCGCTGTTTTTTCGTCGAGAATGACATAAATGGTTTTTATATATCATCCAAAGATACCATCTTCTGTCATAACAATTCCATCTTAATGACTCTTAATTTGGCCTTGTTGTTTTTTGGAGAGTAACGAAACATTTTTGATACCCTTTCATTCAGCTACGAATCTCGGTTTAACTACCTGTTAACGAAATTAACTAGCACTAAAAGTATCCTCGTGAATCTGTCGTCCGTCCAAACTGTGGAGGCAAAAAATTCAGATTATTTATTTATATTTAATGAATTTATGTCTTTTTGGAGACATTTCGAGTTTCAAGTCTTTTAGGGACTTGCTTTGGTTGATCTAATAAAAAATTCTTTACTCAAATATTTACAAAATTAATTTGATTTTATTGGGAAGCTTTCAACAATAATTCACAATGAAATAATCTCGTTCGATTAATAAATTTGTTATCGTCGATACAATCCAATATTTGTATTTGTTGGTAATAAATTGCAAAGACGGACTTGACCTTTAAGCCTGTATAATATATAAAGAGAAACATCTTAAATATTTTAACGTTCGAAAATTTAACAATGAAAGCATCAGGTCACGTTAAAATTTGCAAAAATTGAAATTGATTTGGGTATAATTTTGCATTCGACACGTACAAACACCGAAGACAAATTGATGAATGAAATACAGATGAAAATATTTTTCGTATTGCGAAATTCGAAAGAAAATTTCCATTTTATAATAACAATTTTTAGAACAATTTTCGAATCTAGCAACAATTAATAGTAATAACATGTTGGCTCCTTCGGTTTCGTACTCAAACTTGTCTTCGTTATGTTCTAGACCGCCCAAAAAAGATAAGGCGTTCTCTACCCTAATTTCTGCACCTCCCAAATGTCAGCCTTTTCTCAGATTAAAGCATGGCGAGTGTCAGTATTGCCGCATTTTGGGACGTTAAACATGCGAATGTGTCTTTTCTCGAATGTCATTAATCATATCTCATACTCATTCGTCAGGGTTCAACTCTCACACCCATACAGAACAACGGGTCTAGATTAACACCTTATACAAATTTAGCTGGTCGGTAGTTGCAAGGCATTTCAACTTTAACAGTCGACGTAAAACATACAAAGCACGGTTGCCATTGATAAGACGCTCCTTAAAACCACTAATACATATTTATAATGAGTGATAGGGACCCAAAGTATCGTAAACTAGTAACTACATCAAATGTGTGATCTAAAATATTTTGCATCTTGGTCTATAAAACCCGTGATCATAGATTTGGTGTTAAACTCAACGGAAGCTGAGAATCGTAAAATTGGATACACTAGTTATTTGACACCTATATCATTCAGTTCAACTACTTAAAAGGTATCATCTGCCTATGGCAAAACGTGGTTAGACTAACGGTTCAAGATGTTGTCCTGATATGTTTCACTTTTACGAAAGATAAATTCTTACCTGAGATTAAAGAGTATCAGGGACATAGCATCTCTTTACCGTACACCAGAAACAACTGCAAAAACTTACATAGATTGTTTTCAACTTTAAATGCAATTTGATTTTGATTGTGACTCATTTTATATAAATTAAAATTTTTGTCAGGTATTCCCAGATATTGCAAAGTAAACCATAAGCCTTCCCAATGAATTGAGTCATAGGCTTGTTGGAAATCCAAGAACACCTTATGTAAATCACAATATGTGTCGTAATATTTAGAAAAAAGTCATCAGCGATAATCTTGATCAGTCACTGACTGATTTAGATAAAATTCTCCGTTGTAGTTACCTACAATTTCCTCACTAGGGCTATGCCGCGATAGTTTTTGCATTATGAGCGATCTCTTTTTTAATGATAATGCACAACGTGGCCACTTTCCATTCATAAGGCATAACTGTGCTTTGCCATACTAATCGAATAAGGTCGAATATCCAAAGATTGGAACTATAATGCAGTTAACCCTAAATGTTAATATTATTAGTCTCTACATGGCCAATGAGAATTTTTTTTTTTTTTTTTTTATATTTTAATCCCTACAATTTTCTGGGGCCGAAGCTCACCCTACTCTTTCGCGGTTTATTTAACGTCCTTACCTTACGCCAACTTACTAGGGCCAAATCGAGGACGCACGAATACAGGTTCGCGATTGTTGAATATCCCATCTGCGCATTGCATTGCTCCATGCCATCCTGTACTGACATGGACGATGGTTCGGCCCATGGACTCTGCACTCCAACAGGGGGTCATAGTTGTGTTCATCGTCATCACCGATCGAAATCAAGTGATGAAAAATCCCTTTTGCAACCCTCCCCTGTTGGGATTCGAACCCGGTACCTCCCGCCCCAAACACCGCAGCTTTAACCACTGCGCCAATTGCTCGGTAATGAGAATTCAAACACTGCATTTGGCACTAGTTGAATATTGGGAAAATCAGGGAAACGCTTGAACAATTGGAATATCGAGCACTGCATCGAAGTTAACAAAAAGTTTTTCCATCCTACGGATGGGAATAACAGCCGAAATTTAAATAACGACGGATGAACCCAGATATACCAAGTCGTATCCCTACCCAATTCTCAATAGACAGAATCATTAGACCCTCTAAGAACCCATATATAACTCACTTATCTGGTATTTTGACCAGAAATGTAATGCCTCTCAAACATAAAAATATATAGATTGTTAAAGACTTCAAAAGGCTTAATCCAGATTTTTTTTTTTAATTGGAATATGCCAACCTGAGAATCAATTTGAACAAGTAGAGTTCCTGGCGATATGAAATTGAATTCAAATCACTCATTCATATCGACGATATGCATTTTATACAAGACTTTGCAGAGATATCGCCAAACCACTGACCAAACTTGCAATAAGAAAAAATGCATAAAAAAAAGAAACCCGACCTAAAAGTGAACAAACTATCATGAATAAAGAGATCTAAAAATTTTTTATATCCAGGAGCTGCTATCCTCCACGGATATATTATAATCTTGGTTGACTTCAGCAAACCATTCCTTCTAATAAAAGATGCTTCATCATTTGGATTAAACGCAGTATTGTTCCAAGATAATGTCGGGAAGGACATGATGCCGGATATAGTTTGTGCCTTCGAAATTAGAGATGGCGGCAAACACCATTTTCACAATTGAAACGATTTGCAGCACTGAGAAAGTTTCTACTGATCTAATACGCTGCTTTAAACCACCAATTGACGCATTTAGAAATCTATTCATATTCAAAAAATCTTAAATCTTAAAAATATATTTAAACCTTCCAGGAAGTTTTTAAAAAAAACTTCTCTAGACACAAACGAGCACATGAAAAAATTTAGAAACAAATATTGGCAAAATACTATTTTTCTCGAATGGCTAGCTTAACAAAGAAGCATACACAAAACTGTAAAACCTGTTACATCAACAAATACGATAGACATCCTTACCTCGTGGAAATCAAGAAAACACTCATTCTGATGTATCCGACACAGATAATTTACATTGATATAATGTACATCAAGAATAAGAAGTTCATCTCCTGTGTGGGCAAATTCATAAAATTTGAGAAATTTTTCCTAAACTAAAGAAGAAACTAAAATTGAAAGAGAAAAGGAAAAGTGGGGAAAGCCCAAAACTTACGCGCCTTGAGAAACAATATGCAAGGAGATTAAACAAAATTTGTAAAAAATATTACTTACCTCAACAGTTCTTAAGTGCCTCCCAATATTTACGAACAAAATTAATAAACAAACTATTATTGTCGTTCAAAACTTATGATCCACTTTACTTTACCTTTTAACATGTAAACTTTTCTAAATGTTACCCACAACAACCCAAAGTAAAATAATATTCTTCCACGTTGCAAACGTAAGAACGTCGAAAATTCAAAAGTACACAAATGATACATTTTAACAAATCTAATATTGTAAATATTTAAGCATCATAAACTTATATTTTATCTTCGTTTTATCAAACTAATTAAATAAAATTGAGCGATACGGAAACTCAACACCAATCAACATAATTAATCTCGAAAGAAAAAGAGAGAGGGAGAACGAGACGAAAAATAAACTAAAAAACTTTGACAAATTTCCGTTATATTCTATTTGCGTACTCCAAATACCCAAACCATATTGAACTCTTTTAGACGCCTAATCACCCCTCACCGTAAAAAATAAAATATCTAAAAAATTTAGCAGGATGGGGATCCTGGAGGCAATACACGAAAGGAGAACAAATCAAAAAATCAAAAACAAAAATTTTGTTGCTTAACTTAATTTTTAGTTTAGTCTATTCCTAATTAGAGAACTAAAACTCGAATGAAGAAAAATATATACATTTTTTTGTTGTAGTATTTTATTTCGGAAAATGAAAAGCTCGAAAGCATAAATTAGAAAACTTTATGTTCTTGTTTATGATTAAATAAATTATCCAAATAATAATTTCCTATGTAACTTTCGATTGTGCACCCCGACCCCACTCCCCTTTTGATAATATGATACAATTCTAGTTTCAGCAACTTGAAATACTTTGAATTAATTTGTCTCAATTGCTTATAAACAAGAAATGTAATATATTTAGATACATAAATCTATAAGGAGGAGGATATATAAGTAGCTGGGGTTATGGGGATGCAAGAATATTGCCTGGATATATAAAAACATAAAAGAAATAATATTATTGGGGTGTTGTTGATATAAAATCGCGTAATTTAATTCACAATTTGTTGTGTTGTATATCCAGCTAAATAGTTGGTAAGTTTTTTGTTCGCAAAAGCATGGTTGAATTGTTTAAAGTGTAAAAAATACTTTTCAATTTGTATGTGTATTTGTGTGTGCGCTCGTTTTCCACTTCAGGGTATTAAAATAATATAGCAAAAAACCGAAACTTTTTTAATCAACTTCTTGGCAAAATGTGTCTTTAGTTGGCTCGGTGTAAAGAGCTTGTCGTTTATAGAAATAAAAAAAAAATGATATTTTGTTTTTGATTCCCATCCCAAACTTTTTTAACTCTTTGTTTTAGTTGTCTCTTGGATGTTTGAAGGTTTTATAAAAATGTGATTTTCTAATCGGAGAGCCCATTATAACGATAAAATTTACCTACAACCAATTATTAACGGAATTACAGTCTAGAGTATTAATTATACCACAAAGATTACACTAACTAAACTAATATTTAATGGAGTAACAGCAAAAAATTAACCATCGGCTAATTATTAACGGAGTAAAATCCAACTGATTTTAAAACTTAAACAAAGAATTGACACAACTATATGCGATCTTTCACAATGCATCAAAAACACCTGTTTGACACAATGTGAAAACAAAGCTTCTCTGCTATTCCAAAGTATGAAATAAAACTGCCACGAATTGAAATATCGATTTTAACTGGGAAATATAACAAATTTCTATCGTTCAAGTACCAATTTTCTTCGTGGGTATATATATTCTAGTAGCTCAGTAGCATGATTGTATTGAGTCGAGTCATGTAATAGTAAATGTTACAGGATTCCAGGGCATCATATCTCTCACAAATAAAATTTAAAAATTTCTCGAGCTTGGGGAATTCCTGGGAAACGGTTTTAAGCGCCCACGCTTGTTGTGTTTCAGAGTTAATTTTATGCAGCAACAAATATATAAGCTAGGAATCCTAACTTTTTGCTCCCTCTGTGCACTTCTTTGCCATTATTATATGGAATTGTCACAATTTTCTAAATTATGGTTGTGATGTATCGGACTGGTTCATAAATCATGTAGTTACTGAGTTAAATACACAAAGTACTTTGGTTTTTCGTATCACTGACACAGTTTTTGCCATAATCCTGATAATCTGCCTTGGTGACTGGAATATATTACACCAAATCAGCAGCTTCATTTTGAAGATTAGAAATTCAGAATGTCGTTCAAACAGATTTGGTAGATTTAGTCTTGTTAAACGAACGACATGTGGTTTATCTAGAGTTTGAGTGATAGTTTAATCTAATTATGCTGTGAACGATGAAAACAGATTGGTTGTTTACTAATCGGTATACTAATCGGTTTGCATAAGTCAGTGTATTTTCTAGCAGGTGCTTATGGCTATGTTTTAGCAATCGCACCAATCTTTGAATTTTTAAAATTTTGATTTAATGAAATAACAGTACTGTAACTATATGTAAACCATTCCAAAAGTATTGTGAGTCAGTAGAACGAATGGTTTAATTCAAAAGTTTCTGGTTATTGACTCAAAGCCAACCAAGTGTAATTAGACAGCGGAAACAAAGACAATCTTAAACTAAGAGTGGAGGAGAACCAACATATGTATGCTTTCTTGATCTCGGTTGAGTTTGAGCACTCTCTAAGCATAATTAAGGATTGTAGTAAGAATTTATTACGGTAAATCCTGATGCCTCTAAATTGTAAGCTAAGCAAATTTTTTAAACTTTACAATTGCAATCTAAATGCATGAAAATTGTTTCACGTAGTCTATAGCAATAAGATAGCACTACTGCAAGCATTCCAAGCTTCTCTGTCATGGAAAACTAACTAGGAATGAGTTTCATACAATCTTTTTCCTATACATTGAGGTGACAAAGATATGAGTTTTTGCAGTATAGAGTATGTCGACTTAAAACCAACACCCGCCTACGCTTCGGCTTCTGCTTCTTCATCGTAGGTAGATCCTTTAAGGTGCTTTACATAATGTTGGTGAGTTTTAAGAAATATTGTCTGTTTTACATATAATGTTAAATCCTGGTCTTGAGAGTCATGCCAAGTGAAACAAGGTCACCTTATATTTTCTTTGGACCAGCATGGTTAATCAAATCGGAACTATAGTTTATAAGCTGGTTTAAGTCTGTATATATGTCCTCAATAATGGATTTTTTTTGAATTTTAATGCGCTTGGTAATGGCAAGCCTGACGACAAAGAATACAGATAGTACGGAATCAACTGAATCTTGTATTTAAATAAAAGTGCCGAGATAACGCATTGTGTCTAAAGCGGAGAAAGTATATTTTACCATAATTAATATTAGGATAAAGAGTTTGGAATAAAACAGAAGCACTGTACTATGACAAGAAACTGATTGTAATGAAAATGTTATCCTTTCTTTATGATAATTTAATACGTCACAACAATTTAGACAGACAGACCACATATTACAATGTATAGAATAAGGAAGAAAGTCACTGGATGTTTACATATAATTCAAATGATTTCAATTTATAACATAACTATTTTTAGGTTCACTCGGTTGCTGGTCACATTTGGATCCTATAACGGCACGACTGAAAGGATTAGGCGCTGGTGTTTCGACGCCCACCGGACAATTTTCATTAAAGGATGTTGTATATCAGGATGCCGGTACATATAAATGTATCGGTCAAAGTGCTACGAATAAAAAAAAGTTGGAGATTCTTAATTCAGTTGGAGTTGCAGTTAAAGGTAAGTGAAAATTATTTTTATATAAAACTACTATAAAGATTTTTAAGCCAACATGTTTGGTTTGCAAACTACTCTAAGTGAAAAGCTGATATATCTTCCTTAAACCCCAATGTTTTAATATATTTAATTGCAGATACGTTAGGTATCTCATTTATTGCAAATAATTGTTAACAAAAAGAGGTTACAGCGTTACAAATTTTTTGTAGTTTTCTTTTTCAGTTGCATCATTTTTTGGTTGTACCAAGTAAACAAAGTAATGATGATTCATATTCTCATTTAAGGTATTTAATATTGGATGATATCACTTTCTTTATGAACGCTTCGCAGGCATACAAAATAGAGAAGTTCTTTTTTTTAAAGTTTAATAATTATATGAGAAAGAACGGTTCATCCTCAAATGTTTGAATAAAATTTAACCACAATGGACAAGAAATAATCTAGGTATTCAGAGGTTGGATCTTTGGTCATTAGATTCAAATTGCTTTTTTATCATAGTATTATTGTAAATACACAAAATGGGGTGTTCCTTATTTTCAGTAGCCTAATCCGATGTAGCAGTCACAATCGTGTTACTTTTTATAATCCTGTTTAGTAAAATAATGCGGTAGACGACTTTACTTACTGGGAAGAAAACAGTTTTTCGGTAGAAAAATGTACAGCACCTCTGGAAGGGTTTTTGCGGCTAGGGTTAATACACTGGCAGTACCTTAGATATCAGACTGAAGTTTGGAATGTTATAAAGTTGATTTTAGATCAATTCTCTGGACTATATATGTCTATATTTAACGTATTACATGCGGCTTCCATGTACCTGGAATATGTACCTAGTGATGAACGTGCTTTATGTCAAGCGGATAATTTAAATTTGGTTTAATCTCGACTAGACTATTTTTGATGCGTAGCCTGCTAGAAATAAGATTTACAATTTTGGCAGTGCTATATCTTCAACTTGGAAATGTCGGATTATATTTTTTTTAAGGTGAAATATTTATGTTCGAGAGTACCTTAATAAAGCCCGTTTTTGAATTTCCTATTCCAAACACCAAAATTTGACCATTTCTCCTTGTAAATGCAGTGTTCTAAATTCAAAGATCACTGTAACCAAAATCATGGTGTAGCCTAATGATTCATCGCGTAATGTTTATGATTGCACAATTACACCAAAATTTTAAAAATCACTGATACATCTTATGGACATCTCAACATTGTGGCAAAGTTCTCTTCTTTGAAATATTTATATCTATGTAGTACACAAATAATCGAACGAAATATTCAGGACGTAAAAAAACATGGGGCAGGTATTGCACTTACATAAGTTTTCATACAAAACTTCTTCTCGGGCTGGTACGATTGTGGATTCAATCATATGACGGTAGTATTATAAATTTCAAAGCAACGTTGCTCTTAATTATACAAGTTCAAAATTTGATCGAAACGTAGGTAAATAAAATCATTTAAAGCCCGGGCCCAAAAACTATTATCTTCATCATACAGCTTACAAGTAAGGTCTCTCGCTTGAGTTGTATTGCTCATTGCATTAAAATCTCTGTAGAATTAATCATAATTTTCCTAATAGTTCCACTGTTTGCTATTATAAAACTTGGTTGAAATGTATTCCACAATTGCGAATCAATCAACTATGGTGGGAAGGACCGACTTGGTTAAAAGACAATAATTTTGAGCGAACACTTGATCCAACTGATCAAGCAGCAAATTAAGAGTTAAAACCAGCCAGCTTACTCACCAACATGGATCTAATTACAGAATTATGGTGGCAATATTAGAAATTTCCTGCATATATCAATTTTTAAAAATCTCAAATAAATTAGAAGCAATAGCAAATATCATGCGATCATGGAGTTCGTTCATGAACGGTCCATTAAGGGTTGGCCATTCTGATTGTGAATCAGAACAATAAATTGGAATATTACCAGAAACGAGAATCTCTATTACAATCACCAATAAAGACATCGACTGCTTATGTCCATTTTTAATCCGTATATCTAAAGAAAAAGGAAGCAAATCGTAAAAATATGAATTGCCATATTCGCGTTTATTTGTATATAATGCAATTTACTTGGAGGTGGCTAGTGGATTATCAATCACAGTCTTTCTGGCTGCAGTTAATCGATTCACTTTAACAAGAGCACAGCCTTTAAATATTCATAGTGAGAACGGTACAAGTTTTGTTAGGCCCAAAACGAGCTAAACAAATAGTTACGGTTGGTTAAACAACAAACCAACATTCATGTGGCAAAGCAGCAAGTAGCAACAAGCAGCAAATTATGAGACAATATTTAATGCCATCCGATAGTCCTCATTTCGGTGGAATTTGGGAATCTGGTGTCATACTAACCTAAACTCATTTAAAAAGGTCATCAGGGTAAAACTATATTGGCTTCTGATATCAAGTTCCACATCGCTTTGCCACAGTAATCAAATATTGGCAAAAATCAAGTTCCATCTAATTATCTCTTCCAAGTATCAAGAGTCTTTCACTAAGTAATTAACATATTATGATCAATTTAACTTAGGGACGTCGTATGCGAGTGTGTTCATATTTTAGAGTGAATATTTTTATGAGGAAATAATATGCTATTCACGATCGTGAACGCCTACAACGTTAATGATCCTTTTCCTTATATCTGCCTAAAGTTCGTATCGGAAAAATAGATCTATATTTTGATTTATATTTTGACCTCTGTATTACGATCGAAGGTCTGATTTTTACTTAAAATTTTTTACAAAATTTTTAAAATGTTCGATTTGTTGTACAGATTCCACAGTTTTGATGGGTTAATCATTATTATGGGTTTTGGAAATTTCGATTTGTTCCTAAAATTTCACAGTTATAATGGGTTGACCATCATGATTTTTATATTCTTTCTGAGATACCTTAACTTTTTGGTTTTTAAATCGAGTCAAGAAAAAAGTTCACGTCAAAACGGTTTTATTCAGGGTAGATCTTCAGTCACTAACTTGATGGTCTTTTCGAACGATTTATTTAATATAATTGGTAGCCGTATAGTCAAGTTGATGTTGATAAATTGAATCACAAACTTATTTTTCCAGAGTTATTATTGTTTGGACATGATTTTATTCTAATTAAATGAATTGCACCGTATCTAAAAGAAATTTATCGAATTATCTGGGGTTCCAAAATGCAGTCACATTGTTCCATTACTTTTTAACATTTTGATTAAGAACATCGTCAAATGTTTCCAATTTTGTTTCTGTATTTTATATGCAAGCATTAAGATCAAAGAGCAAATAAGTTCTACTTTTGACACTGATCGTGTGCAATTTGATCTTGATGTTTTTGGAGATTGGTTTGCTTGAAATAAATTTCCCATAAAATCTTTGCCTTCATCTCTTTAAAATATTTAATATTTTAAGAATTTATAAGAACTTTCCAAAAGCTCTTTTGCTATGGTTATAAACTGGTTGCAATAATTCATTCTGGCACAAGAATTAAATTAAGGTGCTGAACTACGAAAAATTAGTTTTACGGTAATAGTTACCGTATATTTTAATTTTTCAAGATTATCACAATAAATTTTTGTCTTTCCCCAAATGTAATTTCGAAGATATACTAATCCCCCTATGATAATTGGTATTATTGTCATACCATTTTCTTGAAAATGTTTCTTAAAATTTACACATTTTATTACCATCCGTATTTATTGTAATCCTACATTCGAAACATATAAATAAATAAATATATATATATATATATATATATATATATATATATATATATATATATATATATATATATATATATATATATATAAATATATATATATATATATATATATATATATATATATATATATATATATATATATATATATCAGCGATGTGCGTCGACACGTCAAGAATTACTATCGACGTTGACGCGTCAACAATGCGTGAACATTACGTCGATGTCAATTTCAAGTCGACAATGACGTAATGTCGAGAAAAAATTATTTCGATATTTATTTCGTTCTTGTTTCTTTTTTTGTTTTTTCCTTTCTAATTCTATGTGATTTTTCCGTAATTTTTTATTTTGTTTTACTTTACAAGAGTAAAATGCCATAATTTTATAATTAATGGGCCAACCATCGATTTAGTAACAACTTTAAGTAGTCCACATGTTACTGACCAGTGAAGTGTTTAGAAACTGAACGAAAATGTTTCGTATAAATAAATTGTCAATTAACAAAGTTAAAGTGCCAACCACCGAATCAGTAATACAACTAGTCAAATCATTACGGAAATGAACGAAATTTTTTTGTTTCGGAAAATTTCACAGGTTCGCCACAATCAATTGTGGTTACATTATTGACAAATTTTTATTAAAAAAAATATTGTTAAATAAATTAATTGAATATATACATCGTGTTTAGAATTTTCTAGATATATAAAATAGGTATCTAAAATAGATTCAAAAATACCAAATCATAATTATTCAAACATATTTTTGAGGTTTGGGATTTTCATTATAGGAGGATAAAATCTACCTAATTAGCGAAAGTTTTATTATAAATTCAATATTATATGTGACATAATATTAATTTTAAGTAATATATTGTAAAAATTAAATAATACAAATTTAAATATAAAAATAGAAATTTAATAAAAATTAAACTCAAAGAGATAAGTATGTACAATAATTTTATCGAAACTGAACGAAAACCTGTTAAGTTTTCGCTGGCCAGTAACATAAAAATCCTATCTATCGAAAAAAAATATTTTGGAATTCGGTCGACATGAAAGATTCTAAAACTTCTAGTTTGGCTAGAGAATGTTAAAAAATTTCATCGAGTTTCGGACAAATTGAAAGATTTTTATCCAGCTGGGCCTATATTCAAAACCAAAATAAAACGAAACAAATAAAACTACAATTTTTTTATTTTTATTGTTGACGAGTCAACAATTCACGTTTACGAAACTTGTTATTGTTATGACTCCACAAAAACGCGTCGACAATAATAGTCGACGCCGATGTTTGTTGACGTCGCACATCCCTGATATATATATATATATATATATATATATATATATATATATATATATATATATATATATATATATCAGTGGCGTAGCGTCAAAGCGTTCAATATGTTCACCCAACAATAATAATTAAACATGACAATAATCTTTAAAAAAGTTCTTACTTCTTAGAAATATAAATGAGATATAAATTATTTTATGAATTTGATAATGAACTTTTATTCCTCATACTCATACACAAAATATTCAACAATAAAATACTCCTAAACAAAAATAAATGTACAATATTGACGCTCGCTAAACGTTTATTCATTTTATTTCCCCTTTATGACGTATTTATAAGAACAAAACTATGCATAGTTCATATGAAAATATAAACTGAACGAACAAAAAACAAAGGAGGTTTGACATTCGTTGGGTTTTGTTCACGCAGTTCAACTTTTTATATGAACAAACCAAAATTTGGTTCATATGAATTCGGTGTAGAGGAGAAAATAAATGATGATACAGTTATTTATTTTAAACCAAATCTCTCTCGAATTTTTTTTCTATAGTTTTGTTGTTGCATTCAATATAAAATATGTATGTTTTATGTGGTTGTACGCATATTTTATTTTCATTCAATAAATACGTCTTTGCTCTATCTCTCTATCGTTTCGTTTAATTTATTTTATTTTTTTGTAGAATTAAGCTTAGTTCATAAGATCGAAAATAATGTCCGAACTCCCGGGATCAAACCGATCAAAACACAGCATATGATAAAACCTCCGCCTTTTATCTCCATACTCGAGTTGAAAAAAATTTAACTTCATACAAAAAGTTTATAGAGACATGAAACAGATTTTTTATTGTTTCTCTTTCTAAACTATTAGTACAGTGTTTTCGCACGTGACTGATTATTTTAAATGAAATTAACAATTCTTTTAGATAAAACCTCGGATTTATTTTCAGTATTCCAAATGTCCACAATTATTAGATTGGTTGACGATACAGGTATAATACAGGAGCGCTTCGTACATTTTCCAGATGTGAGTAGAAATAGATCAGCTGAAGGGTCTTCGAATCATGTATTGGAAATGGCTAGTAATGGTGGGAGAAATAAATGGAACAGAAACACGAGATAGTGTACTGCACATAGACTCAATTTAGTTCTTTCAAAATCTGTAGAAAGGATTAGCTCCTGAAGATTGTCTTTTACTATGTCCAGCATTCCAGGCTTCTTTGCTCACTCAACCAAAATATCAAATTTTTTAAGACAAAATTTTTATTGCAATTATTTGGTATTTTATTCAGTTTTACGGATCTTCTAGTAGTTTTCTATTTAATATTTTAATATTTTAATTTAGGGAAAAGTAAAAATTTATCAGAGGGACAAGTTTTTGGAAAAAACCAAAAATTTCTACTGTGTATAAAAATTTTCTATCAGGTTTTATTTTATCTCGCGAGTTACTTGATAATATTGTGTACAATTTGAGCTATCACTATTTAAGAAAACCGTATTAAAATTGGCAATGAAATCTTTTATATGGTTTCCGAAAGAAGTGAAAGAAATATTATAACAGGCTATTTTGGTCTTATCCGCCCTATTACGCAACTCACAGTGAACAGTTTTCGCGATCCTAAAATGTTTACTTTCTCCGCTAAATTATTAAATGATCAGGAGCTCTTTTTAATTAACTTACATTTTATATATAGATTAAATATTATTACTCTTAACAAATTATTACCCGTACCGTATCCGTACTATACCGGTACCACCAAATTATTTTTCTGATACCACGTACCAGGACCATGTCATACGAGTATATTTAACTGTGAGACATACCGCAAACCATATCATCCTTAATATTTCCAGGGTTCCTAGCCCTGATATATATATATATATATATATATATATATATATATATATATATATATATATATATATATATAAACAGAACCGAATGCTTATTTTTGTTTGTTCCCAGCTTCATTCAATTTTCATATAATGTCAATTGAGATCATCTATTTTCACATGCAATAAATCAATGCTATACAAATACCATCTATCTGATTATTGTTCCGCCTGTCGTCGTTACTCTATATACTTTTCGTATACACAGCTAAATATTCAAATTCTTCTGCCTTTGATTTTCCAATTTTATCGGAGATAAACAGAAAAGAAAAATACGATACAAATGATAATAACAAGAATATGAATCTCTGAATCTCTTAATTTAAATAATTCAATACAGAAAATTAAATTAAATTTCAATTTTCTTTTGTCAAACGACGAAATTAATCCTTACACAAGGAAATAATAACTTTGGAAAATTTATTGTTCATTAAAAAAATAAAAAATAAAAACTGTTATTTTTTTTGCGGAAAATGTGAGATGAAAATGTATAAATTTTTTTTCCTTTTTTTTAGCATTTTTATATTTTAAAGAATTTTCACCCACCCCACCATCCCCATTCAAGGATAATAACAATAATAATGGTTTTGATATAAACGGAGCAAAAACAACACAACAACATAAACAGTATTAACACAACACAATACACACACATACAGCAGTAAATTGTATAGATTCTCGGCATAGAATTACATAAAACTGTGTATATGGTAATGGAGGATAGAAAATCTTTAAGATAAACAGTAGAATTTTCTTTTAAGAATTGGGTGATGGTAAATATACGGTATATATTTATGGTATAATTGGGTTATTTGTTAACTGTTAAAAGACGGCCTAGTTAGCAAACATAATTCGGTGCACATATGTTTTTGGGCCGGCCGTGTAGGCTGATATTTTGTACAAATCATTAAAAAAAATGTTGTACTTGATTCATCATTAAAATTTTCTAGTCCAGGAAGTTTATCCTCCTGGAAAATTTATAAAGAACCTAACAAGTTATAATCCACAATTGAGTGGTTTTAATAGCGGTATGGGTCAAAATTTCGTTTTTGTTGCACAATTTATGCATATTGATAATTTTGTATGCTAAACCCTTACCTGATTCATATATCAAAGGATTACGTAGTATTTTAAAAAAGCGCAGAACAATATTGATTTTCTTGCAAGATATATTTAATTGCATTTACTATTGTATGTATTTCCTCTTTGGCAAAACTCAAATTGATGGCCTTGGTTACTTTCGATTTGTTTCAGTTTGATATTCTAAAAAGGTTTAAGGTCGTTGGAAGCAATGGTTTGTAGTTTAAGACCATTTTGTGTTTGGATTATAGTTTTATGCATTTATCTAGAACTCTCTTAATATTTTATTAAAAATACGGTCACATCCTGATGTTTTTTTAAGCTTATGCACGTTTTGATAATACTTTCTTCCGCAATTAAATTTAATAGTTTAAAAGGTAAGTAAACTTTCTTCTCAGAAAGCACAAAATTATAGGGTTCCTCATGCGTTAAGATCTTTTTCGCTTCTTACCTAATTTCTAAAATGTAGTCATATTGATGGGCTCGACTTTTGACCTTTCTAAATATTATATTACTTTTTACATAATGGTGGTTTAGTATCTTACAATGGCCATGGGTGCTTCATCTGCAATTCCTCATTTTCCTTTATTTTCGGCAATTAAAACATGGTTGAAGTAGGAATTTGCCAAGTGAGAGATTTATATCTAGTATTCTTCCGCGAGTACTAGGTCCCATGAATGAGGGATTGTATGTTTTTGAGGCATTCTATATTGGCGCGTTCCTTTATTTCTTAGTTAGTTGTGCATTTGTAGGTTGGTGGTTTAGGCCAATCAACAAGCATCTAAAGTTGTTTGATTGCAAGGTTGACAGACTGCCCCATTGGATCTCGGTCAAGTCATGCAGGGCCAATCAATGCAAGGATAGCATATGTTACGACAGGCTTCATATAATCTTAATTTGTTTTTGGGAGAGAGGTGACTATTGCGGTTAAAAAATCTATAAAGTAAGTTGCGAACTGTAAAAGCTTTTCTTCGAATATTTTTAAGAGTGAGGTGATAGTTTACTATCTAAAATCACCCCTAGGTATTTGATTTGATTTTGGAATTCTAAGGTACTATCTTCCAATGAAAAAGGGCTAGTTACAGTGGTTGCGGTAAAAAATGAATAATTTCGGTTTTACAAGAATTTACCTTTATTTTCCATTTTTTCGCATATTCAGAATATTGGTTTAGATATTTGGAAAACCTTTCACTAAATTTCCGTGTGCTAATTCAAGATGTGAATATAGCCTAGCGTTTCTAATAGAGTTTTTTAGCCTCAGTCTTCAGATATTGTTTTATCTGAAAGATTTCTAAGTAATGAGTTGGCTATGTTATCGTCTCCTGGAGCTTTTTTTTAATTAAGATGCTGAAAAATGTAATGCGTAATGGCAATTTTGCTTAAGTTAGCAGCATTTAAAAGTGTTGGTTCAGTGTCGGCTGTTACAAAAGTTTAGGCCAAGAAGTGAGGAATGCCATTCTAGATTACGATAGCAGTTCCTCCAGATTTGACACTTATTGCATCTAGTTTGAAAGTTGTATACCCAGCGAAATGAAATTTATATCTTTGGGTTAGGTAGGTTTCGGATAAGAGAACTATGTGAGGTTTGTGACGGATGAGCATTTTTTCAAGTTGTTGTCATCGATCTAGTGAAACTAGAATATTTACATTCATAGAAATTCATAGAAGTTGTTCTAGCATTAAGTACCTTGGAGTGATAAAACAAATTTTATAAAGGCAAACCGTTTTTCAACGATATTAGTTTATGGAACTCGATCGTATTCAACGTAGAAGTGGTCACATTTTTCTTTGAGGTCAGCGATGTTTATACCAAATAATTGTTCGCAGTCTTGCTAAGGTTGCTAGTTGATGCATTAACATTTGAAACCTCTTAGTTTCGTGAGCCAAGACCATATGAAAATTGGGTAGGACCTGGTTTAGGCGGGAAAATATTGGATACACATTTTTTTCTCACCTGCCACTGGCTGTAATTTGCTGGATGTTGTTCGTCGCAGTTAACACATTTTGCGGGTTTCTGGTTTCTGGTGGTGTTCCTGCAGTTTCTTCTGTCATAGGTTTCCTTGCATTTTAAGCAACGGAAACCTCTGCCGTAATTTAACGATATGAGGTCAAATCAGTGGCAATTTTGGCTTTGAGTAACTTGGGCTCTATCACGTTTCATCTCCTAGGTGACTTTATAATGGCTAGTGGTATTGCTAGTAGTTTTGACAGACATTGCCTTATGTCGGCAACTACTTAGAACATCGGGGAATAGATGATTCCTACCTTTTTTTCTTGAAAACCATCTGTGATATCTTGGCATCGAAGTGGTGAATCTCTCGAAAATTTAGTTTTTTCTCTTCTGAATCCAGAGAAGAATGTGCTTTCCGCATGACATAGACCAATTTCCTGTCATCAACGTGCGTATGCGTGTAATATTCAATTTGGTCTTGACTTACATTATTTTTTATCTGGGTCCAGTCCCGCTTCTCGGTGATGATAATGGAGGCTGATGTTCCCATGCATCTAAATGTAGCTCTTCCCTCTGCTGCGATAATTATTTTTCGTGTTGTTTCTTGCATTTTTTCTCAACTGTTACGTTGTGCAGGATGATTGACGTTTAACATTAGTCGTTTTCGCGACTCGTCTTGTGTTCGCAGAGCTTATGCTAGAAAACGAGTCGTCTAGTTCATACTAGACTCTGGCTTGAAAGTATGATACTAAAATAAAAACCTATAAAAATATTTAACCTAAAGTGGAACAAAGTATGCTGAAACACCAATGGCTGAAAGTCAAATCAGTCATGTGATCTCTGAAGTCTCGGCTGGGTGTCATACAAGTGGGTTATCTATAAGCATAGTGAAATTACCACGAATAGTTGCAGGCTTATAAAAAAATTCATTGCAAAAATCAAAAAGGTAAGGGACAAACAAAAAAAATGGAAGTCAAAAGGAAGATAATATATAGACATAATCTACATGCTCAAAAGAAGATGCGAAAAGGCCAAATAGAAACAGAAAGTTATGGAGTTGGAAACAATGAAAAAAGACAAGAACATAAAGATACCTTTAAAGTGACAATCTTGTAACAGCAAAGAGCAACGAGTTTCACTCGTTGAGCTGCCCGAAAAAAAGGCCAATTTATTGATTCTTTTCTCTTCAAATTGGATGAGTAAACTGCAAAGTGAAAGAACGCGAGTCACTGTGACTTGTTGTTTCAGATATTTTAGGAATGGTCGTAATCTATCAAATTGCTAATAATTAGCGAAAAATATAGATAAAAAAGTAAGAACGCGTTGGTGCCAGGATACTAAATGTGCCAAGCAACATGTGAAAGGCAACTGTCCCGCATATAATAAAAGATGTTCTAGATGTAAAATCAAGCATCACTTTGCAAAATATTGTCGGACTAGAAATATAAGTAAAATTGATACTAGTCTTAGTTGGGATGATGACGATGCGTATTGTATAGAAAGTGTTGAATTATAAGTCAAGAGTTTGGAGAATTTAGTATTACCGAATGACAACGGGTGGTTTGAATTTTATTAAAACATTTGGCTTTAAAACAAGCACCTAAATTAGAAGATCTTGGTGCCACACTATTTCGATGTTGGATTTAAAAGATGCATCTAAATGAGAGAAATTTTGAAAATATTCCAGGTAAATTCAAATAAATTGATGATGTATTGGTAATGGGACGAGATGAAAAGAACCGAACATGATTACAATTTAGAACAAGTGGTAGCAAGATATAAAACATTGAATATTACGTTTAATCCAGATATTTATGGCACAAATGGGGTCAGTTGTGACCCAATCCGGATCATAGCCATCGTTGAAATGGATCCAACGTCCAAGGGTTTCTTTAAAGTATGGTCAATAACTTAAGAAAATACATACCTAATTATGCCGAAATAATGGAGCCACTACGACAATCATTTTAAAAAATTTTTGTTGGTTTCAACTACATGAGAAGTGGATGAAAATATTAAAAGAAATGATTACTCAGGCACCTATTTTGCAATAATTTGATGCCACCAAATAGATTGTGATTCAGTTGCATGCAACCAAGAATGGTGTGGGGTGCGTCCGACTTCAGCAACAATAACCCATAGCGTATGCCTCAATTCCATTTAATAAAATAGCTTGGGATATTAAGCAAGTGGGAAGTGATCACTATTTAGTCATTACTGATTATTATTCAAAATGTATTAAGGTACTGGTTTTAAAAAATAAACGGGCCTCGGAAAATATCATCAATTTAAAAGCTATTTTTGCTACTAAGACCATGATATGTGACAATATGTCTTTTGCATTACAACAAATGTTTGAATTCTGCCAAAAGTGAGAACTGGATATAAAAACCTCAAGTTCAAGTTCACAGTCGAACCGGCAAACTGAAAAAGCAGTCCGCATAGCAAAAAATCTTATTAAAAAAACAATTGAACATAATGGGGATATCCAGTATTCCCTTTTAGAGTGTAGGAACCATTCGGTTGCAAACTTAAATTTTTCACCAAGCCAGTTACTTTTCAGCCGTCGAACACTCACCAAAGTACCAATGAGAAAGAGTCTGCTTAAACCGAATTTCAGGAAACCCGAAATTCAGAAAGGATAACCTGTTGTATACAGAGGAAATACAATTTGGAACCCAGCCAAAACTATAGGGAATCACAATAGTACGATCAATGTTATTAAAAAAAGAAAATGGCAACATTTAAGAAAATCTCAAAAATATCTCGTATCATTTAAGAAAATCTCAAAAATATCCTCAATTTAAAAAAAAAATCAAGAAAATAACCAGAGAACTGAAAATAGCTTTGTTGACGAGTCAGGTACCGACAGGCAATGTCAGAATCTAGAATCTTTGATGGCAAATCAGAATGGTTTAAGCGCTGTGGTAAGAGACACAAGTAGGTCAGGGCGTGTGGTTTAGAAGCCTGTAAGATTTCGAGACTATGTTAAATATTAATCTGTATTAAATGAGTAAAATACAATTTTAGTTCATTGTAAAATTACAATGGATTTATACTAATAATGTATTAAGTTTAAATTAAGGATAACTATAATGTAAAGTATATGAAAAAAAAATCCTTTAACTGTAAGTTAAGTAGAGTGAAAAATTGATAAGCTACATGGTTTGTTTGACAAATATTTTTCCACTCATTTTGTAGAAGTAAAACAAAACGAAATGTCAATAGTGATGTCAATTTGAGGCTGTTCTATATTTTATATCAATTCCTTTTATTTCAAATCTTTTTATCAAAAAAGATCACATTTTTCCCCATTTTAAACCAAAACTCCATAAATTTAACTATTTTCAAATCTTTCCAATAACCAAATACAAAAATAAAATATTCGGTTAGATGGTATATATAAAACAAACTGTATAAGAAATAAAAATCCATCCATTATCAAAATTTATAGTTTTAGTTGTCTGTTTTCATTAAAAACTGCCAACATAAAAATAAAAAAATAAAAAAAACTTAACAGAACGATAAAATTAAAATAAATTTAGACCGAGCACAAAAACAACAACACCAATTCGAAAAGAATGTATAGCGGCACAAGATAAAATGAAAAAAAAATAAAAAAAAAAAAAAAGCGGAAAAGCTGGATAAATTTTTTGTTTTTGATGATGTTTCGTCGTAGTATTATTTTACACATTGTACGCTGCCGCAGCTAAGACAAATCATCGAAAGCAAAACAAACCCTTAAATGTGTTTTTTTTTTTGGTGACTTAATCCTAAAACGTATATAAATAAGCCTTTTAAGAAAATGAAAATGGAAAATTAGAAATTATTTGAAAAAATTTTCATGTTTTCATTTTATTTTTGTTTTGGGCTGTCGTTTTAGGATTTTTTATTATCGCTGTTGGTTTGTCAGTTTGGTGTTTATAAAATGTAAAAACACGTAATGGGTGGCGGTTGTAAATACATATAATATTATATATATATATATATATATATATATATATATATATATATATATATATATATATATATATATATATATATATATATATATATTTATATATATATATATATATATATATATATATATATATATATATATATATATATATATATATATATATATATATATATATGTTTATATATATATATATATATTGTTAGATAGAGGCGGAAAATAAGTCACCTTGCTAGAATGCTTATTCAAATAAGTCTTACTAATTAAATAAGTTGCTGATTGGGACAGACCCTTAAGTGTATAAAATTACTTATAAAATTCTACATTCTTCCCTCCCGTGACGGAGTCACCTATCAGACACCGGATTTTCATGTTCCGTGTTTTGTTCCAAAAGTTCTTGATTCCGTTGTTTTTTTTTTCATATAGTTGAAACGTAATATTCCTTTACTATTATTGTGAAGTTGAGGTATGATACGATGTATTGATGAAAGTCGTGACAACTGGGGTTGGAATCCCAATGAAGTTCCTTGTGTTGTCCTTCAAGTAGCGTTTTTAGCTGAGTGGTATCAATTTTAGATATCGGTGTCTTGGTCATATTTTGAAGTAATATTGAAAGTGTGGTTTGTAATGCTAGCATTAATACTCGAGATAAAAGCTCAATTAAATTTGGAAGATATTTTAAATAGAGCAGGTATACGAAAAATTCTAGTCTCTTTTGATATTAGATTTTTTGAAAGTTGATTGGATATTAGTTGTTTATAATTGTTCAAAATAATTTGTCACTATCCGATGTGTTGTCTTAATTAGATTGAAAAAAAAGATTTGAAATTTTGATTCAAAAAAATCTTTAACATTTTGAAAGCTTTAACGTTTTTTTTTTGTTTTATTTTGCTTCACTTTCATTTAAATATTTTAAAATTTTCACAAAATTTTCATAACATTTTTTTGTGAAACATCACCGAATTTTGTAAATTTGCAATTTTGAAAGAATTTTGTAAATAATTTTGAGAAAATCGAAAATTTCTTAAATTTTCAAATAATTTGCAGTTTTAGTACCATCTTGCGTTTTTAAGTAACTTTAAATTTTAAAATTTTTTTGGAATTTATAAAGAAACCATCATGTTTTTTTGAAAATTAGCGGAACATTTAATATTTCTATATATTTAATTTACAGTTTTGTTAAACCATTATTTGATTTTAAGAACTCTATAAAAATTTTGAGAATTTTAACCAAATTTTAACAAAAAATTTTGCTAATTTATTTATATGTTTGATAAACAAAAATTTCAAAATTTTTTTTAAAATGTTGTAATTTTTTGATACGAGTATTTTAGGAATATTTTATTTTGCCTGAATAATTGCGTTTAAGCGATTTTAATTTTGGTACCCTTTCAATTTTTTTGAATTTTTACAAGTTTGATTTTTTTCAACATGACATTTAGAATTTTTGAAATTTTTCAAAAACTTTAGAATTTTTATAGAAATTTGAAAATTTTCTGGCATATTTCACAATTTTGATAGGCTTAAGCATTAATGTTTTTGAAGGTTTTTGGAATTGAAATTAATAACTGGAAGCTTTGATAGGAATCATAATTTTCTAAAAATTTTAAAAAATTTGATAATTTTGAAATTTTGCTAATTAATTTGCTTTAACTGGTTTTAATTAATATAAAGGGTTATAGAATTTTTAGTTTTTCAAAACTTCTACAAATTCAGATATGCTTTTAAATTTAGATAGAATTTTTTACATTGACCCTCAGTTGGTTTACATAATCATTTACGCCAGTACGAAGGTAGGAGCATTCCAATGTGTGAAATTGAAATGAGATGAGGTTTTCCATAGCTTTGAGATTAGCTTTTCTTGTATAAGGAGTATAAGTAATAAGTTCTTTCTATAATATTTCTTATAATTTGAGGTAACTGAACCCTTTTTATCACTTTTTCATTTTGTTGGGTGACGTTGAAATTAAATAAATTTATTGGCATCCTATTTTTTTTAGGGCTTCAGGGCTTTTTCCTTTCTTAACTATAGTACCCTATACAAATTTTAATTTTGCTAAATATTTCAAAATATTGATAGATTGACCATCATTTGATTACAATAATTTAGGGAATATTGGAAATTTCTGAACATGCCGCACTTTCCTAAATAATTTGCAGATTTGATCCGATTTTTGAAACTATTAAATTTTCCAAAATATTTTAGAGTTAGCCACCAAAATTTTAAAAAACTAATTTTGGATATTTTTTTTGAAAATTATTAATTCCTAATGAATTTTATGAAATTTTTAATATTTCTACATTGCTAATTGTTTTACAATTTTGAGAAGGTTTGACATCATTTCTTTTTAAAAAGCTTAAAGCAATAAACACGTATTTGCAAACTTTTATTATTATTACTGAAGAGCGAAGAAATGTTGGTATTTGTCATAAAATGGTTAATTCAATTGATTTGTAATTTGTTTAATCAATTATTTTAATATCTAATTTGATTTAACTTTAAAGTTTTGTATCAAATAAAGTGTATATAAATTAGATTTTTGACGATTATATAACGTTTTGGTAATAAAACGTTTAATCTAAAATAAAACTCCCACTCTTTTGGATTTGTTCTATGTAACACGGGTCTACGATGGTGCTTGGCATTCCGGGAGATCCTGGTTCGTCCTTGGCCGTATATTCTAATCGATCAATCAAACAATTAATAGGTAATTGTTTTAATAAGCCATGATCTAAGTTTAAATTAGCTTGTGGAATTTATTACTCGTACTTTGAATGGTAAAATTTCGAATTTTACAGTTTTCCAAAATATTTTTAAAATTTTCAGTTGTTTTATGAATTTTAAGAATTGTTTTATTTTTTTCTAAATGACTGCCATCATTGTGTTTTTCAGAATTTTTGGAAATTTATAATCTTCTTGTATATTTTCACAAATTTAATGGACCAACTTCAAGAATTTCTAAAATTTTTAAAATTGTTTTTTCCTAAAATACGTAGAATTGGTATAGGACAGGGCTGTTGTATGTTTAAGAATTTTAATTAATAACTCAAAGTTTTGATATGCTAACCATTGTATGATTTTAAAAATTTTCGGAAATTTGTTAAATTTTGTTAATTTTTTAATTATGTTAAATAATTCGCAGATTTAATTATTGTTTGTTTGTACGAATTGTCGATTTTAAGTTTTCCAAAATTTTCCCAAATTTTCCAAATTTATATCATCGTAACATCAAGTTGTTTTGGGAATTTTGAAATTTTTATATTTTTCATAAATGATATGCAGTTATTACTTTTAAATTCTCCCAATTTTTTTAGAATTTGTAAAAGCTTTACCATTATCTGTTTCTGATAAACTTATATTTTAATTTTAAATTTCTTAAATAACTAATAATGAACTAAAGGGATTAAAATGGCTGGACCATATCCTTATAGTTAAATATATTGTTAAACATTTAAATTGACCGAATATATTTTTATCTCCAGTTTACCTAATAAATCCTATAGTACAACTTACAGACTATCTTAAATTCTAATGCTGTATTTGAATTTTGCATCCGATTTTAACAGAGCAAAACTTGTTTTATGAATATTTTAACCTTCCAACTTTATTACTTGTACCCCATCTAAGGTAACAATCACTTAAACACACAAATATAAATTAAAATTGTGAAGTAGCTCTCTCTTTATGAGCAATATTTATAAAGTAAAAAGGTTTTTTGGAAAACTTTAGAAGTATCTGAATTACCTCAGATTGCAAAAATTCGATAAAAAGCCATCGGGCTAAATCATATTATTATAAAAATACTTTTTAACAATTGACCAGAAGTTTTCCAGAAGAGGCAACACCATCAAAGTGTCTTGTATCCAGGTTTCTGAAGGAGGCAGCATAATCAAAGTATGTAATATCAATCGTGGCCAAGATGGTATTAATAAAAATGACAGTCGACCCTAATTGTTTTTTTTTGTTTAAAACATGCCTGACAACTGGTGGTATAATCAATGCAGAAGGGAATATGTGTAAAACATATCACTTTCTATAAGATAGTAGCTCTAAATTTTGGCTAGCTCTAGCATTAAAGTAATCAATCACTTTTTAGATATCGTGTTCCGGTATGGCTCCCATCAGATCATTCAAATTGTAGCAAGATAAGTCTTTATCTTTGGGTTGGGTTACTTTTGGTTTTGTTGGTCTTTCTTTAATTGCCTCCAATGACAAGCCTAGCATGCTGTGGTGGAATATTATAGATAACTATCATTAAAAACTATTTTACGAGGCATCGGAGTGCCTTCAACCACAGGACCTTATTCTATCATAAATAGTATAATCTGAAAAAATTTTGGCCTGTCCCTTTTCTAAGTATGCTTGTATATATATATAGATATATATATATATATATATATATATATATATATATATATATATATATATATATATATATATATATATATATATATATATATATATATATATATATATATATATATATATATATATATATATATATATATATATATATATATATATATATATATATATATATATATATATATATATATATATCCGTCTTTTTTATTTTTAATTAAATTAAAATCTGCTTTACTAACTAAAGAAACAATTGAACTCCATCAAATTATTATTATAACGATAATTGCATCCCCGCCCTCCTCCCAAGTACCCTCACTAAAAAAACATAATCCAATGAATTTATTTATCGGTAATAATTTATTGATATAACAACTTTTAAGATTCATTTAAATGCAAACCAAAATAATAAAATAAAATTATGGGCAAAACGAGATGGAAAAACTTATCTTTGTAACGAAAAAAAAAACGAATTTTCCATAAAACAAGTAGAAATTCTTCCAGAGTATAAAATATATACAAAATAAATAAACGAAACACAAAACGACTGAATGAATGGATGAATATATAGATTTAAATTGAATATGCAAATGCTTTAGCTCTTGTAAAAAAAAAATGGTTTTTCTTATTTCGGTACATATCGAAAGTAAAATTACGAGAAAGACATAAAACCATCGTCTTATGCGCGCAAAAATTGGTAACAATTTTTTATTTTTGGAAAATGCAAAAACAAAAATATCAATAAAAGGTTTAGGATATTATTGTATATAGATGTATGCTGGAAATAAGATTTACGTCTTTCCATATTTCCGTTTTTCACTCCTATACCATCGTATATTCTTGTTTCATTTTTTTTATGTGCTTCGCGATAAAGAAATAAAAATAAATTAGCACATTTTCGCATATATTTTGTGCCATGAGAAAAAAAAAACGAACCATAAAAATACACAAAAAAAGCGAAATCCTTAATACCCCAGCAATTCATCGTGGATATATCAACAGAGAATGGCGCGATAATCAACGTAGTGAAAATAAGATAAGAAATTTAACACGAGAGAAACGACACCAACATGAAATCCTTTATGATTTTTCATAAATTTATGATTATGATTATTAAGGCATATTTTCGTCACGTCTTTAAAAACGACATACATATATACACACACTATATAGTACGACAATGACAACAAACACAAGGCGCAGTATATTGTTTATCCCGCGCGTACAAAACTTAACAAACCATCATCAGGATTTGTCACACTCGTGCAATATTTCGCACAACAACCACCCACCCAAAGCAGATAAACAAAATGGTGGGTGGGAAAAAAAAGTCCAATCGTTTGTGCGTGTGTGTTTATATGTAACAAATTTTCTTGATACCATCATCATTGGGTTTGGTTCTTATCTAAATCTCAATTTAGATAAAAAGATAACAGTATCATCCTTTCGCCGAATATACACTGTGGCACGGTAAAAATTTGTTGTAAGATATTTACTTGAAATTTTTTATGATATTAAAATGGATGCGCATTTAGAAAAAATTTATCGTAGAACAAAATGTTGGTTGGGTTCTTCTATCGTTTTGTCTTAAAATTGGATAAAATTTGATTTTATGTAGTTTTCGTACAGATTTACAGATTCATTTTTTCCTTTTTTCTATTTTGTTAGGGTGCGTTCGATAAAATTATTGACGTAATAACTCATGAGACCCAAAATCCTTGTTTAATTTGAAACAATAAAATTTAGGAAATCGTTTTTGATGTACGATAGGCTTATAGAAATTTTGTGGGTTAGATAGGTAATTTTGGATACTTATCTGCGAGAGTCTTTTATGTTTGGCAGTAATATTTTAAGAAAGTTCTCATAAATTTGTTTAAAACTAATAAATATTCCTTTTTTTTGTTTTCTTACAGGTAAGCTTGAAAGTTTTAAAAGAAAGAAATTAAAGGTGGTAAGCCCTAATATATATTTACAAAAATTACAATTTTTAATCAAATTTTAGTCAAATCTAATCAAATCTAATCAAATGTAATCAAATCTAATCAAATCTAAACAAATCTAATCAAATCTAATCAAATCTAATCAAATCTAATCAAATCTAATCAAATCTAATCAAATCTAATCAAATCTAATCAAATCTAATCAAATCTAATCAAATCTAATCAAATCTAATCAAATCTAATCAAATCTAATCAAATCTAATCAAATCTAATCAAATCTAATCAAATCTAATCAAATCTAATCAAATCTAATCAAATCTAATCAAATCTAATCAAATCTAATCAAATCTAATCAAATCTAATCAAATCTAATCAAATCTAATCAAATCTAATCAAATCTAATCAAATCTAATCAAATCTAATCAAATCTAATCAAATCTAATCAAATCTAATCAAATCTAATCAAATCTAATCAAATCTAATCAAATCTAATCAAATCTAATCAAATCTAATCAAATCTAATCAAATCTAATCAAATCTAATCAAATCTAATCAAATCTAATCAAATCTAATCAAATCTAATCAAATCTAATCTAATCTTATCTAATCTAATCTAATCTAATCTAATCTAATCTAATCTAATCTAATCTAATCTAATCTAATCTAATCTAATCAAATCTAATCAAATCTGATGAAATACAAACATTTAACCAAATACAAATATAGTTTGTATGTTCACATGGAGTCATGGTTTGACCATAACATCATTTTGAACCATCTCCTAATACTACCAAAATAATAGTTTTCTTGTATATTACTAGACATGTAAACGCCGCCATTCACATGGCCATCTATAATGATTTAGATTACCCACTGTATAAAGTTTATCTCAAAGTTGTAATAAAATATGCTAACTCTCTGTCGCTTATCGACAAAAAAAAAATGATTGTCAACATAAACCGAATTATGTTTGGAAGATTTGTTCAATCCAATAAAATCTTATTGTTATTATAGAGCTATTTGCTTAGCTCTACATATCTATATATAGCCATTGATTGAGAATTATTGTTATGACCATTCTTGGTTACGATTTAATCTAACGATATCATAGACTATGCGACTAATCCAGTTGTTTGCTGATTTTAGGCTTTTATTATTGCATCTATAAATAGATGAATCTAGTTTATGATCTGATGTCATCTTGTATTTAGATTAAATTTTAAATCGACCAACATTACATTTATTTTATTGCCGACAGTTTTTTATTTACAGAGAAATATTTTCGGGAATTGGAAATTTTGTTTTGTTATCATAAAGAAAAATGCTTATCACAAGTTTAACTCGTTGCCGAATGTTTTAATGAATCGGGCGGAAGATAATGTAAACCAAAAATTTTTTATTCCCTTTTGTCTGGATTTCTTGAAAAATTGATTTCGTTCTGGATAACAAGGAGAATATTGGAACAACTGTTAGAATCTGAAAGAACTTATTTTAAATTATTAAGGCGTATGGCATCATCCTATAATTGCATTATACATACATATGAATTTCCCTTACAAGTTAAACCAATTTCCCGAAAGTACATATGCATTTAAGTAGAAAATTAAATAAAACAAAATTTAGTTGCAGAAAATTAAATTGGAAAATGTTAAAAGTTTGTTGTTGGCTTTATTCAAATAAAAAAAACAAAATGGAAAAATCTACTGTAGCTCTGTATATAAACACGAGAGTTGTAACTTTTGGATTATGTAATTCAAAGTGGAAATTTCGTAGTATTTTGTATGTGTGTATGTCTGTGTGATAACAACTGTTTAACCACAATTTAACAAAAAAAAATTTGGTGTTCTAGAAAAATATTTAATGTGTGGTAAAACTAAGAATATTATGCAATTGTTCAGTATGCACATTATATGCATATGTGTTACACCATCGTAGATTTTTTTTTTGTTATGTAAGATGGCAACTTAATTTAAATAGAGTCTTGGAAGAGAAAATGTTTTCCTAATTTTAATTTAATCCTGCTATAAAACCATATCATGACAAAGTTTAGTGTCGAATAATATAAATATATCATGAATTTATATATTCTTAAGTACGGATTAGGTGCATGATTTACGATGCTATTAAGAATGTATTTCGGATATCTATTTTTCGTGATTTTCCTAAAAATGGGAAAAAATCCCAATAAAATTTGGTCCTTTGCAATCAAATTTTATTGTTATATGCCGTTTTGATTTATAATTATCGAGAGTACATTTTTTCGATTATGAGGCACAAAATCATATCATATAACGATGCGATGGTACTTAAAAAAATGGATATATCTTAATTCGGTCGGAACGTTGAGAGAACATGACCCCAATATTAATTCAAGAAACTATACTAAATCAAATTATCTATATATACTGGGTGTAGCGATAAATTATCAAATTGTAAAAATCTAATCAAGTTTTGTGAACACAAGCAAACTAAAAAAAAAAAATCTGAAAAGTTGATTCTCGAGCAAAAAGCTTTATAATTTTTTTTTTTTCATTTTTTTCGACATGCAAAAGCATAAAACTTTGTTAAATTAGTTTATCCAATTTAAATATTTAAATTGGAAAGATGAATAAAAGAATATTTGTGGAGATGTATCATCGCATCGTGGAGATGATCGGTATAATATATTGATGGTGGCTTGTACGTGATTTGGTAGATTTGAATATTTTGAAATGCATGTTGGTCATATCGATAAGTATAGATTGATTGAACTAGTAGAGTGCATAACCATAGTCTAGTTTTAATATTTGCATAGTTATTTTTTTATATGCATATTAGCAATTTTACTAACTTTAACTTACTAACAATCGGGGTCCATTAGTTTCAATCTCGAGCTAGTTCTTTGCTTTTCTTTTACTTCATGGACAATATATTTTTAATCCAATTCATGATCCCTTAGTTGAAAAAAATGCGGTAAGTATCGTCTTCGTTGCATTTGGAGGGCCATATATTTTTTCTCGAATGTTATCAGCCATCATTTTTCATTATTATCCCTCCTGTTGAAAATAACTACTAAACGTAGTGGTAAAATAATGATTTTAGCAGTAACGCAAGATGGCGAGAGTTATAAAATTTTGCAGCAAATTTTAGACGACTATATCTTCTCAAAGAATGTTTTTCTCACTCATGGATAAAGATACTGGTTTTATTACAACCATTGAACAGATGACCCCACGTCATGTTAGTTTACATAATGTCGGGAGTTCATTAAAGAAATAGATCCAATAGGTATGGGAAGTTATTAGAAGGTGTTATCCCCATTTACTTTGAAGAACCATAATTTTTGTAGAAACAGTTACCTAGCTCTACTACTAGAGGTACTAAGCCGAGTGGATCGAATATTTTGGCAAGTTTAGATATCACTAAGCGTTTCGTGACGATTAATGTCACGTCTCGATTCATTTTGATGTGGATATTGAATTGATTTTTGTGTATAGAAATCCAAACCATGCCTAAATTTGTTTTGAATCAGAGTCTGACAAAAAATCTTCAGCATAAAAAAGTCCTCACTAACAGCAGCACTTGTTTTAGGTTGAGTGCATTGATAATCGAGCGCAAGTTGAAGTAAACATAGTCTTGCTTATATAATACTGCTATATCGAAATTTAAAATGATTTGATGATAAATTTGGAGGTTGTCTGCACTGAAAGCATATTTATGAGCTTAAAACCACATTAACCACTGATCTGTCAAAGACACCCTGCAATTTGACAAAATATTCTTTACGCCATGCGATTTAGCGCTTCGTATTCGCCCATTAAAAAATTAGTTTTGTTTTTCAAAATTTGGGTGGTTATTCTGACAATTTTCTTACAATAAAAATCATTCCTTGCCATAAATCACCCAATAAAATTGAACTATGAGAAAATGTTAGTATTACTTAAAACTTACTATCAATGTGCTATAGGTAAATTTCTAAAATGTTTGTCACTCAGACTTCAGACTTCGCTAATAACTTAGAATTAGTGTTGTCCTCTTCTATTTTTCAAAATCATTCTTTAAAATAACTTTAAATTTTGTGTTTCCACCTAGTACCATATTTTCAAGGTAGGAAGTGTATTGCCAAGCTTTATTTGCCCATCTGATTGCATATTGTAACAAATTTGGTTTATTTTAAAATGATGGTTGGTTCTCAGAAATGTTAGATAGTAACTGCGTATTCCACTTAATATTATCCGGAAATTGATCCGGAGATTATAACAGAAGCTTCTCTTAATAAAGCTAATGGCGCAAAAGGAATACCCTTAATACCCTTAAGTCTGTAATGTTGCATTGTCCAATAAAATGAAATCACCTTAAACCATATTAGAACGCATATTACGATCCGTTACAGCTTTTGTACGTTCAACTATACTAACACAGAAATAAAGGTAAAGCAACGATTTCTGGAATGAAAGGTTTTACTACAAATAAACTGCAGATTTATTCACGCAATTTACGCCGTTGTGGCTTGATTAATATTATGTACTTATGTATGCTTTGGATGGAGATGATCACAAAAACGTTCTGTGGTTCTTCCTGTAGCAGTAGTTCGATTAGCGTGGTTATAATGTCTTCCGTCGTTTTAACCATAATCTCTGCTTCCTATAGTTTTGACGTAGTTGGCATGGAAAATGCCTTCTGAAAAAGCATAATTTTAGAATTTTAGTCGTCTTCTCCTTTTTGTGTACGAAAGGCAGTATTTATTCTGGATGAGTTATTTGGCACTATGTACATAGACGAATTAGCTTCTGGACACTTTTGACTAGTTAAAACAACCAGAAATCACCTCTATCCAATGACTTCAGCCTTAAAATACGTGGAGTCGTATGAAGTGCAGAAAGAATTTGCTGTCAAAAGCATAACGGCGTTATTCTCTAGCATCCCTAAAAAGTCATCATATGGGATTGTGTATTTCAGACTGATGCCTCCAATAATTGGAGTCATCAGACTGATATTCCACCTTTAGTGGGTAGTTTGCCAGTTCAGAAATCATTTTTCAATGGTTTCTGAACTGGCAAACTACCCACTAAAGGTTTTATTTGTGAAAGGGTGAATTTTATGACCAAAGTCCTATTGAAACATCTCTTGAAACATTTATGAAGTCCTCGGATTTCAAAATTGGTAGCCGAGCTACCATAAAGTTAAATTTTTTCGTGTTACTTAATGTCAAGATAATTTCTGACTTTAATATAATTCAAAGCTTTACCTTTACATGTTTTGAACGGTGCCATCAAGAAATAGGTCTGATAGCTAGAGTTTTTTATTACCTTAATCAATGAAGATAATTGCATTTGAGTATAATATGTATATTCCATCCAGAACGCTAAAAAGTTAGAATCGTTCAAATTCTGAAATGTACGCCTAAAATTGGAAGTTTCCAAAACCCAGAAAATATTTAAGAAAAAAATCAGAAATTTTCAAAATCCTGATGATAAGCTTTTTTAACTTTTGTGACAATACGAGATTTTTCTATACTATACTAGTAAACTGAACATGCTGTCGCTGGGTATTCCATAAGTTTCACCATTCTATTGGATCTGTTATGTTCAATACTTTAATTTATTATAGTGGATGGTCTGTATAGCGAATATCGCTTTACGAAATATATGGCATGCTTCCTGCATCAACTCTTAGTATTTTCATCACATATAAAATAATCCCTTTTTGGTTTTAATTGTTCAGATGTGTCGCTTTCTTGATGAGGCTTCAGCTGATTCGCACTAAATAAACTGATTATTTGTTTTGGGTGGTAAGCACCTTCAACAATTCTTTATAAAATGACCTTTATGCGCTCGATACGAGGGATTTCTCAACATCTGGGTAAGTTCGGGTATGATTATATGTCATACTAGCAAAAATAAGATGTTTTGAACGTTACTAAATGGAGCATTTAATTGTTTTAATTCGCAAACGTAGTAAAATGTGAGCCATAATTTCCAAAATCTATTATTGGTGTTCTCTTACTCCAGCATGGTGTTCTCTTACTATCATTTCTGTTAGTTTGTCCTTTTGCTGCTATATGTTAGTGGATGTTTCAGGTTATGCATTTAGATGCATTTGCCAATATTCATCCAATTCAAAGTAGGTCTGATTCAAACCAATTTAGGTATCTTAGTCAAATCGAAATACACGATTTGGCCAAACTGGATATGTTCTCGATTAACTCATCAATTCAGTTTGATTGAACAACTTGTACAGTGAATGTTTAACTGCAAATTTCTTATGATGTCCTAGATTGATATCAAATACTTTCTGGCCAATTTCTGAGTTTTATCAACCATGAAACTACAATAGAGAACTACAATAGACTAAGGTCTTTCTGGATCAACTCCTTTTGAAGCAATACCAGCCAGATTATCTTGGAAGTCACCGTCTTTGAGACTGATTCATGTGTGCAAATATTTATGTTTTTTGCTGTCAACAAAAATATATCATCTGGTGGGATGCGATGGCAACCAATCTTAAAACGATCGTAACGGTAGTGAGTTAGTAATCTTGCAACGATTGATGTTTATTTTCTCTCCAGAAAATATCATGGTTTGATAGCTCAGTTGTTCTCTCTGCATTTGTAATTAGCGATACATACCTCTCCATATCTCCGGTAAACACTATTCAATGTAGTCTCCATCTCAGTATTATGGACCACAAGTAATTTCAAATGGGATTTGAACAATATGTCTCCTATTCTGATCTCGGCTGGTTGTCTGCGAGAAAATCTGTTCACATTCATGTTCGATCTGCCGCTGATGATTGGAACTTCCTCTATTTCCCAGAACTTCTCCATATCTTCCTCGTTTTTTTAGCGATATGGACTAAAATTTTTTGTGGATCACCATTGATTAGAAATGGGCCGGGAATTTGCCAACCGAAGCTAGTTTTGAACTAGCTTAAAAGATTGATTGGGGCTGAAAGCTGATATTCTGGATCAGCCAAAACCAATTTACTCCACCTATCGTTCTAGTTTCGTGTTATTGGTTGTTCTGGTACATCCATCGTAATTTGCGGCAATACGGTTTAAGGCAAATTGTTATATTGGAATTTGATATATTTGTATTATATTAGCCCCAGTTCCTGATATATTCACCTTGGTTTGTTTTAGTGGTATTCCATTACGTTGAACCGCGGATTCTGTGATCAAAGACACTCGTGATCCTGGGTCTATTAAAGCTCGTACATTGGTTGGAACGTCACAAAAGGAATTGATCGTTACAACGGCTGTTGCCAGTAATGTTGTTTGAGAATCCTTCAGGGGGCCAATTGATACACTTTTTTCGGATCGTTGATCTGCTACGTGTAGCAGCTGATGGTGTCTGTGTTTAAAGGTGGCACATGAGGGTTTTTCGTCACATACTGAATTCTTGTCATGCAGAATTGGTGCAGATTCCCGCTTTGTTGATGAAATTAATTCGTTTTTTTATGCTAATATTGCGAAAGTGTCCGTATTTATGGGTATTTTTCGCTAGGTCTTGTACTCAGGTTTTGCTGCCCGTGAGATTAATGGTTCGTTCAATCCGAAAGCTTCCAACGCTTATGAAACCTTCTTAAGCAGAACTCGAAGCAGTTCTTTAACACTGGTACTTCACGTGGACAATCGAGACTGTTTTTAAACCACACCAAATTATCGAAGTCTACCTTCTGCATTACAAGATGAGCGATGATTGCTTCAAATAGGATTTCCAACTGACGATTATTGATGTTGTGCAGCATCTCGATGATGATGCCATATAGGTTTCTGATACTCGCGGCTGATGAAAATTGTATGTTGTGCAGAGAGGTCATCACGTTGAAATACGACGAGGCCAATAATCCCTTTATTAGTATACCTTGCCTTTAGGATTTACCAAGCCACCTCGTAATTGTCTCTAATGGTTGGTAGACGACCAATTAATTATGGGAGATGTGATTTTAAATCCGTCAACTTTGTGTTTGATAGTTGATTATTTTGATGTATCAGCCAGGTGAAGATGTCGTTAAACGCGTACCAATTTTAGTTTTTGCCGTGAAAAGTTGGGATTTCCAGTTTTAGTAGTTTTACTGGCGATATTACTAGGGACTCTACTTTAGATGTTATAATCCCAAAGTAATCGTCAGTGAGGTATTTGTATTGATCTTCCACGTTGATTTCTATGAGGATACTTAGGTGCAGTCAATTTATTTCCATTCTCTGTTGATCTGTAATCACTTGAACCTTCACTTAAAGAAATTCCACTGTCAGTTTTGCAGGATCAATCGAACACGTGATTTTGTGAGGCTTAAGCTTTTAAAAACGCTATGATGGGGTTGGTAACATCCGCTTAGTCTTAGGGCCATCATTTACAGATTTAAAATGTCCTAATTCAAGGTATTCAGACATGAAATGTTTATACATTGAGGCCATAGGAAAATCTTTGACATGTGTTCGGAATGCATTCGCTGTAATTTTGTCCGAAAAAAGTCTTCCAAGCCAGACTAAGGCTTCTTGAATGATAACCTAATTTCAAATCTGCCACGCGTGCTGGTAATAGATGGTTATTTTGAAAAGCATTTGGAAAATCAATGCTTCTATGTGTAAACTTGGTTCTGGTTCAATCCATTGTGTGATTAGAAATGATACCAATCCCTTGGTATGTCCATTAGTTATATGGCTCCAATATTTAGTCTCTGTTCTCAGGTCATCGTAATGAATGATCCATGTGAGTCCAGTAACTTGGCATAGTATTTTCTGACCCAACACATCAACAACGTAAACTAAAGTGGTAGATAAAAGTGATCGTATATTTGATTAAAATTTGTTGTGAAACTTAATGACTTTTCTGAACTTGACTGATTATTCGACACACTATTTCGTTTAACTCCTTTTTCATGGTTAAACCATCCTGCACAATAATGTTCAAGTTAAACATATAATGATTTCTGGATGAAAAACTACTAATAATTACCTCAAAATACCTCAAAACTCAAACAAAATATACTTTATGACATTTGAAACAGTATTTACCCCGAAAGCACAATAAACATCAAAACTTCCATTTAACAAACAAATAGAAATTTTATTAAATTCATAGAACCGAGACGTTTATAGTTTATGGGAAACTAACTTCCGACGACCACAAGCCACACGAAATAAAAATGCCATCGGTCTCGAATCATAAAAACTTTAGACACCAACAAACGAGATGTATATGCAAACAACTAACAAACTAAAAAAATTATAAATTACATATAGGAAAGCTTATTTTACAATTGTTAGTACTATAATTAATGTAAAAGCTCAATTAATTATACGTTGAGGCAAAACAAACACTAAACTCTGTTCATATATAGAAAAATAAAACAAAACAAAAAAAAATTTACTGGAAAAACGAGAGAAAATGTACAAATAAAAATATAAAATTGTAAAACTTTATATTTTCATTTGATTGTACAAAATTGTTGTTGTGTATGCATGTACTATGTATGTGTGTGTGTAATTCAAAAACAATGAAAATAAAGCTCGGTACATATGTTAATGCATGTACATGTGCTTTTAATGTATAGGAACGTTTTGATGTAGGGAAAAACAAAATCTAAGCGGAAGGAAAATCGAAACGATTTTAACATTAAATTTTTAGCAAAAAGCAACTACGAGCTTTTTTTTTGCGAACAAAATAAACTTTGCCCGTTATTTTATGTTACATTGTTGCCGCATATACTATATAGACGACTGAATACACATACACATACATGACAATAATTTTCCTCAATTGTATAATAATTAAAATTTAAACGCTTGAATACAAACATTTTTATGTGTATGAGCTTTTTGTTTTGTTTTTCACTAAAAAAAAGGAGAAGAAAATTGCATAGAAAACAAAAGAAAATTTGAAATAATTAACAAGTAATATTGTGCGCGGTGGTGTTGTATAAGTATATATAGTAACAATTTTAATTTTGATTACTTTTAATGTATATACGTGTGTGTGTATTAGTGAAAATATGGAAAAATGGGAAAAAACTTTGTTTAATTTAATTTTAAACCAAATTTTCGATTTTATTTAACTCAAATGAAATGCTTTAATCTAAAATAGTTAACATGTTCTGCTATGCATGTGTATGTTTGTTTATATCATCGTAAATAGGGTTTTCCAAATGGCGTGTTGGAATTGACATATGACATATCCAACTGAAACAAAACCTAAAAAACGGACATTTGTGGCAACGAGGCCAGATTCTATAACCTGTTTCTATTCCTGCCACGTGGATGCGCATACATCAAGCTATCTTGCCCCGTGGTCTATATTTGTTTGTAGACATGTGCATGCTTAATGCACAGTCTAGTTTCCTTTTTGCAGGATTTTGACACTATATATTACTAAAAACAGTGTCACAGGACCTTTTAAAAGCCGTGATGTTCCTGGGCATCATCAATGTCAGTCTGCTAGCTGGCCACTCGGTTCTCAGCTCTATCATTCGTTGGGATCTTTCCTCTTTTATAAAATTGCAACTGTAAAGCAGGTGGTTTATGGTTTCATCGTCATAGTCACACTCACAGCCTTTTGTATAACCTTTCTTCGAAGTTTGGAAGGAAACTAGAAGTTGTCCTTCTGTCCAATGCGTGGTTCTATCGTTCTTTCTATATTGCAATAGATGATTTCCACATCTGGCTCTTGAGCGAACCGAATAGGTTTTTTTCAATTTGTCCTTCTCGTAGTACCTTGCGCCCGTATGACACACTTATCCTTTTTCTAAGTTTATACATTGCAACTCTTTCTTGTAGTAGTATATATATCAATTGCTATTTCACCAGCTAGAATAGAAATTGGCTCGGTTGATGCAGTTCAGTAAGCCTTAGTTATACCAATAAGGATTCCCCTTTGTGCACGAATTATTGTTATTCGGTGGTGACAATTCATTATGTCAGCCCACCCAGCACAACCATATGTAAGTAGTGCAACCACTAGGCTTTCGTATATAATATTGAGCGTCTTTTGTTTAAGACTCCAAGTTCCTTAAGCTACTCTTCTTAGTGCATTCGACATGCGACGAATTTCCAAGCCTTTCGTCAAAATCTACACCAAAACATTTTATAGTTTTTACCATTTTGATCCTCGCTTCATTCTCAGACACCAAAGGTGGTCTTCTGATATCGAGTGATCTTTAAGCTGGATCAGTACTGTTTTGGCAGATGAAAGTTCCATCTTATAGCTGTAACACCAATCGGTTATTTTGTTAGTAGCATTCCGCGCTACTTTCAGAAGTAGCTACTTCCTGAAGTTGTGACAACAATAGCGAATCTTTCAGAGAAATAGTTGTTAATGATTGAGTAAACATTTGCTGGACAACCAATATTTTTTAACTCAATCTTAATCCTAGGCCACCATAGATTTTCAAAGGCTCCAGACAAGTTAAGAAATATTCCAAGAACATATTTTTGCTCAGACTGTTTGACTTTGTTGATCATTCTCACCAAAGCGTCCTCTGTGGACTGATTCTCCTTAAATCCGAACTGTTTGTTGTTTTTCCATGCTTTCGGGAAAACCTCTGAATTAAGACATTCATTTTAAGCGCCTGGTACTGGGCCCTATTCTAGGCCAAGCCCTTTATATCACTTCGATTTCGATGTTTTCGAGGCCAAGTGGTTTCCTCTTTTTAAATGGCATTTTTGCGTTCGTATTTTCATCATTACTGAATTCTTCCAAGTCTCAAATTATTGGTGCTAAAAATCTTTGCGCTCTTAGATATTTTTGCACTTTTGTGTCACTTGTCTCAGTGTTATCGAGAAGCAGTGCACCTGACAAGCCTTGCCAAGATGTTTTCAATAAGTTATCGAACGTTTCCCAATTAGCACGTTTAAGAGCATATCGAGAAACATTGCCTAGGGACCCATTGCTATTATCTGCGCTTATATAATTTAAAGTTAAGACAATAGCTCTATGATCACTAGAAGTCCAGTCTTCTTTTACTCTCCAGTTGGCAACTTTCCTCAACAGCCCACCACTCACAAGTGTTAAATGGATAATTGATTCACCGTTGTGGCAATAGTTGCTTGGTTGATTGGCTGCAAAAAACTTTTCAACTTAGATTCCTCGATCGTTTGTGTCCTTATTATACCATAGTTTGGACTTAGCATTGAAGTCACTAGTAATGATAATTGAAAGGTTTTTGAGCCCCTCCATAGTTTTATCGAGCTTATTGATGTAATTCACTGGTACATCAGATTATTGAAAGTAGTTACTGATTAGATAAAAATTACCCAGAGCATATCTTGCTTCGCAACACACCCATAATGTGAGCCACAGAATTTTTAAACCCTCAGTACCTCTAAGTCATTATTAAACCATACAGAGTATATCAATCTTCTTATCATGTGCGTATTGTCTGATTTTTGCATTTTGCATATTGAGTTGGACAATCCTTAGTTGACGGTTTATTTGGGCTTTAATCGTCATAAACAGTTTTACGGAAAACTAAGTTCTGAGCCTGTTTGTATGCTGAGCATATCCTGCTTTTCGAATAATAGTCGTAGGCTTTGTTGGATATTTTACAGCTCACAGACTTAGCTCCTTCCGCTTTTTTGGACATGATTTGTGGGTATATCTGACTTCCGCAGTGGCCGCAAATTTGATCTTGTACATTGCAGAACTTAGAAAAGAGCCTCCAATAGGCCTTATCAACTACTAAAAACTGCTAACGGTAAAATATGTATGGCAACAATGTGTATGGAGCCACAAGCTATGAAGCTAAAAAACAAACTCCTACAGGACTTTGCTAAATCTGGACTAATATTACGAAAACGACAGTCAAATAATCAACTTTTAAGCGACCAGGATTGTGATTAACAAATTCACGGCGACAGCCCCAGATAAAATGAGTTAGGACTATATTGGAATCCTAAACATAAGATATAATAATATTCATTCAAGATCACATATATTTCAAACACAGTCCATACAAAAAGAAGTGTTCTGCTCATCGCATCACAAATATTTGACCCACTGGGATGGTTAAGTCCATTTACGATGAACTTAATAATATTTGACGATTTATCTTTGGATTTAAAATTATCATGATTATGATTATAAAATGGCAATGATTATTCGCTATTTGCATCATAAATTCTTACATATACTGGACCATCAATATCGCTAAAATCACATCAACAAATGGGCAGTCTTGTATAATACCTAAAAGTATAAAACTTAAAGTGTTGATTGCTTATGCCAGACTTGGCATTATAAATAAGTAAGATGTTTCACTGACTTTAAACAATTATTGCGTAAGTTGTAGGAAGAACCGACGAAACTTAACGCAAACATTTAAATTATTATATCGTTGTGTTGAAATTTGTACAATGCAACAGATTGTGCATATGATCAATAATTTCAAAATAAAATTCAAATTTAAACCTATCCTCTTCCAATGAGTTCTTTTTGTTTCCACTGCAGCTTCATATAAATCAAATAAATGCAAAATTAACAGTTGCAACGGAATTTAACGAAAATTAACGAAACTTTTTTAGTTTAACGACCCCACAAAATATTTTTCTATTTTGATGATATAACGATTGTTTTGATATAACGTTTTGAAAAAATAAAAAATATTTGTTTTCTAACTGTACTCAAATAAATTAACGAGTATTTAACGAAATCTTAAAAGTTTTTGAAATGTTAATTAAAATTATTGATCGATCTAATTTTAGTTCACGGTATTGCTAACTATTTGATAAATTTTCACTTCAAACTTTTATTACTCGGAAGGCCTATTTTAAAATGAAATAACAATCATTGTAGAGTCAACAAAGTACTCCTGTATAACAACAAAATTGTCAACAGAACACAATTGTCACAGAAGATATAGTTTGAAATTTTCTGTTTAGACCAAAATGCCAAGAACGATTCCAAAACGAACTTAACGATTTAAACATTTAAACACAAGTTAATTCAAAAGTTATTTATATTATTAGTAATTTATTTAATCCATCCAATTTTTTTTTATTAAAAATCAACTTTTCGTTAAGTTAATTTGACAAAATTTCCAAGTTAAACGAAAAAACGAATAACTGTAGTTATTTTGATTATAACAATATTGAAAAATTGACCAATAAAAATTAATTAAATTGTACTCATATAACTTAACGAATATTTAACGAAACATATCAAAAGATTCATATTATTTCATTCATAAGTTTTTGAAAGTAAATTAACGAATTATGAATCCGAATCACTTTTAACGCTGATAAGTTTCTACACGCATTAAGAATAAGTTTGAATAACTAATTTAAACGTTGGTTATGGACTTATAAAGTTAGTGATGGTTTTTAATAGAAGTTGAAAATATAATTGTAACCTAACACTTTCAATTTAACATTGAACAACTTAACGAAACAACGTTTTTGAAATTTAATTTTAACATGAATCAATGATTTAAATAATTTATCGAACAATTTAAGAATCTTAATTTGCTCCGTGCATATTGTAAAACTAATATACAATTATAAAATAATAAAAGCTATCTGTATTAGAGAATACATTTTTAGCAAGGTCGTACAAATTTTTCTGAATTATTTGGCTACCGTTAAAATATTAGTGGTTTTTCTATTTTTCTAAACTCAATAAATTGCTAGCAATTCGGTTAAAAAGTTTTGCAAAGCGAGCTTAAGATTTTACAGTTTATTTATGCAATTTAGACAAGAATGATTTAACATCGAACTTAACGAAACTAAATTAACGAAAATTATCAATTTTGATTAAACATTTAATTGGAAAACTATTTTAATTTTAGTAATTATAATCGGTTTTTTTAACACATTTTCGTTAAGTTAACTTAACGAAACCAAGCAATTGGTGCAGTGGTTAAAGCTGTGGTGTTTGAAACCGGAGGTACCGGGTTCGAATCTCAACGGGAGAGGTTTGCAAAAGGGATTTTTCACTATGACCCTCTATTGGAGTGCAGAATCAATGGGCTGAACCATCGTCCATGTCATTTCAGGCTGACTAGAGCAGTGTAATGTGCAGGCGGCGTGGGTAAAAAAAACTGGGTTAAAAAAAAACTTAACGAAACTTTTCAATTTTAACTAAACATAATATTTTGTGTGTGTGCTTGTGAGTTAAATTTTCCACCATTAAAATGAATTAGCATAAAATATACAAATACACTTTGAAGAGTGTTGGAACTAAAGAAGTATGCGGTTCTAATCATTAAATTTGCCAATATTTTTTCCCTTTATAAACGATGTGATATCAAACCTTGGTCTTCTATCATTTGAAAAATCTAATGATAACTAAACTAATTCACTTTTTACGACAGGTTGCAAAAAATATTGACAGTTTATTAAACATGCTAAATTAATTTACAAGCAACAACTCTTTTAGATATGCAGTACTTATCCCATTTCATTACAACAAAAAGGATATTTTTAAAAATATTATTGCTTATGAAATTTGTCAATCAATTTGCACACGAATTAAATCTATTGGTATCAACATATATATATGTATCTGTTATCAACATAATATTTTTTTTATCAAAATCAACACTTCAATCGTAGTACGCTTACCACAGGGAATTCTTTAATAAATACTCTCACAGTACCTTGCAGCATTTCGCATCGCAATCTTATCGTTCGAAATAAAAAATTTCGTTCAATTGAATTTTTGGTTAAATTCCCAAATCAATTTTTTTATTTTTTTATTTTTTTTTTTTGTTTCGAATTTTTATTTTTATCTAACAAACTGTATTCAATTCAACCCATCATTATACTCATCATACACTCTCGTATAATATATGAGATAAGACAACCGCATGGTAAAATTCACACATGATTTCTAAGAAATCCAAAAAAAAAAAAAAAAAAAAGTCGAAACGAAAATTCGAACTTTTTCTTTTCTCAAAAATGAAGCAAACAAAATAAAAAAAAAAGTTTTTCCTTCATTTTCCCGTTTTTCATTTTATCAATATTTGATTACAACTTTTGAGTAATAATATTACATCTTATATATATATATATATATATATATATATATATATATATATATATATATATATATATATATATATATATATATATATATATATATATATATATATATATATATATATATATATATATATATATATATATATATATATATATATATATATATATATATATATATATATAATAATATATTGAAAATTTGGTAGATTGTTGGAATTTTCTTCGATTTTTTTGTTCATGTGCTCTGCTTTTCCACAAAGTACACAAGGATACATACATATTACATACATCTCGTATAATATATTGATTTTGAAATTTTTTATTTGTGCTCTGTACCATTAAAATAAAAATTCATCTCCTACACTATACACACTCAGATACAGCAAGAGATGGATGAGTTACAGAAAGGAATACATTCTTGACAATATATATTATGGTACGGGAAACGGAAAATCATTTCGAGAAAGGAATGTTTTTCCGAAATATGAATGAACCAGAAGAACATCTATAAAAAGGTTACAATAAAGAATTTAAATAAAAAGTAGATTTGTTCGTTCAAGTGTCCTTTATCTAACTGACTCTCTTTCTCTTCGTACTACGCCACTCTCATCGACTGGATCCTTATTTATTGTATATATTATAACCTTCTATAATAATTCAATTTATTTTAGTACAATTTCGGGTGTCCTTTTTTCATGTGCCGATCCGAAACGAAAAATTATAAACCCAAATTTTAAAATCGTCTCGATTTGAATTTTAAACGAAATTTTATAAAATTTAATTCTCACTTGAAATTTTATGTATTAAATAAACAAACCGTATGTAACATATAGATTTTCACATCGGAAATATTATGGACCTAGGAATATAATAAAAAAAATAAAAAAAAAGGAAATCAATGACGACAAAAGCGAAAATTCGTAATAAAATAAAATAAGCAAAAAATCTAAAAGGATCTGTTCTCTTATTATTATTATTTTTTGTACAACAAAAAAAACTGGAAAATTGAATTTTCTTCTATTTACATTTAAAAGTTAAAAATTCAAATCGAATTTTTTTTTTTTTTTAAAAATCATAATTTTACGAAATATGTATGATAATATGAAATGATTATGATTATTACATGTTTGAAAAAAGTTGGTGTGGGTTTCTGTAATACCACGTTGGTGGTAGTTATATACCTAAAAAATGTACGATTTGACTGGGAGCGAGTGGTTACATTTTGAATTTTTTTTTCGTTATAACTTTTTTTGAATTAATTAGCATTTAAATTTTTTTAAATTTCATGGGTTGCTTTAAAAGTTACGAGATTTTCAAAAATAGGAGTCGTCAGAAGAAAATTTTCCCATTGACAACATTCTTGAAATTTTAAACAAAAAATTTAACCAACTTTCACCGACAAAAACAATTACATTCTAGATCATTTTCAAGTGTTTGTGGTGCCCAGACCAACATCATCGTGGGACTGTCATAAATTCATCCTTATAACTTTTTATTAATTTAAACATTACTAAAACCAAGGTTTCAGGCAGTAAAATTGTTTCGCAAAAGGTCAAGTTGCGTTTCCTGGCAGATAATAGTAAAAAATGGTATCATTCGTTTCTGAGTGCCGAATCAATAATTTCTTAATGCCACGATAAAAGAAATCGATGAACAGCTGAAAAAATTTTGGAGGCTACAAGATGTAGACAATAAAAGGCAATTAACCGAATACTCTAAGTCGAAAAACGCTTTTCCAAAAATGCAGAACTTGAATCACAATACCACCAGTTTATGGATGAATATGAAATGGGAGATATGAAAGAGATTGAGGAGGAAATTAGAGAAGTTGAACATTTTTATTTACCACACACCGCTGTAATCAAAGAAGAAAGCTCCACTTCCAAAATCAGAGTCGTATTTGATGCGTCGGCCAAAACATCCACAGGGACATCACTAAATAATGTCATGCTGAATGGGCCTACACTCCAACAAGACTTATTAAGCATACTACTGAGTTGCCGAAAACACAAATTCACAGCCAACGTAAAATGTTTCGCCAAATTACCATACATGAAAAACACCAAACAGGCTCTAAAGGAGTATAAACTCACAACCAGGCTCTAAAGGAGTATGAAAAACACCAAACAGGCTCTAAAGGAGTATAAACTCACGACCGTTACCTAAGGAACAATGCGGACTTTCCAACAGTTGGTGAGAGATGAATTGTTAGTGTATGCAGTAGCATCAGAGGTTTTTCTAAATGACTTCTACGTAGACGACCTTTTTTCTGGAAACAAAACAGTACATGAGGCCAAGTTACTCAAACCCAGCTGATTGCATTACTCAAAACTGGTGGATTCAACCTACGTAAATGGGCCGCTAACCATCCCTCTATTATGCATATACCAATAGAACTACGAAACAGTGGTATTCTTGAGTTCAAAGTGATGACACAACTAAAACCCTAGGCCTGTATATATGAATCCAGCAACAGACAAATTTGGGTTTCGCATTTCACTACCAGTTTTTAATAACAAGAATTCAACCAAACGCAACTTGCTGTCCGACAGTGGAAAACTTTTCGATCCCCTTGGATGACTAGCACCGGTTACAATAGTGGCTAAACTAATGATGCAAGAACTTTGGTTAGCAAGTCTCTCCAGGGATCAACCACTACCTCCGAACTTATCAGTTCAGTGGGAGGACTTTAAAATGTCTCTTCCTACGTTAGAGAAGATAACCATACCCAGATGGGCCCACTTTGAAACAACGTCCTCAATCAGTACGTATGGTTTCTAAGATGCATCTGAAAAGGCGTATGCTGCAATTAGCTATTCTAGGAACGTCAGTCAAGATGGCAAATTTCAGGTGGCTCTACTTTCATCAAAGACGAGGGTAGCCCCAATCAAAACGATATTGTCATTACTACGACTTGAATTATGCGGAGCCATATTACTCTCAATATTGATGGAAAAGGTAGCTAAGTCACTGCAAGTGTTTAATATATGTGTACACTTCTGAACTGATTCCATGATTACGCTATCATGGATTCGGGGAAATCCTCACAAATACAAAACCTTCGCGGCAAATATAATTTCAGAAATTCAAGGAAAATTCAGTCCAGTACAGTGGAAGGATATAAGTCCCAAAGAAAATCCCGCTGATTGCGCTACTAGAGAAGTTCAACCAAACGAATTAAATAAACACATATTGTGGTGGACTGGACCAGCATAGCTGCAACTAGATAATCAAAACTGGTATTTTCAGCTACAAGCTCCACATTAGTCAATCTCTTTGAACATCTGATACAAAGGATATCTAAGGTGAACCGATTATTCTGCATCATATGATATTGTCGACGTTTCATCAAAATATGTTTAAAAAAGAAACATTGCGATTATTCAGAAATTATTCCTTCAGGAAGAGAACTCAAGGAAGCCTGTGATGGAATATGCAGAACGGTTCAACGTCACGATCTTGAAAAAGAAATTAGGTGCATATGAAAATACTGATCAGTATCTGCAAAAAGTAATATCCTGTCACTTAATCCTTTCATTGGCGAACAAGAATACTTCAAGTAGGAGGTCGCATAGCCAACAGCAATCTAGATTTCGAAGCCAAATATCCAAAACTACTGCCACCAAGGCATCATATAACGAAACTATTAATTGCAGATGTACATCTTAAAACACTACACGGAGGAACTCAATTAACTTTAGCCCACTTACGAATGATTTATTGGTTTACAAATGCTGAACAAGGAGTTCATTCGGAAATCAATAAGTGCATAGTATGTCATCGTTTTTGGGCTACCACCAAAACACAAGTGATGGCAAAGTTACCAAAAGGAAAGATAACTCCCTCACGTCAGGGCGTTGCAGGCCCTATTCAAGTGTGAGCCTCAAAAGGTAGAGGCACAAAAACATACAAAGGACATATAGTGGTATTTGTATTCCAACTAAAGCAATTCATTTAAAAATTGTAAGTGACCAGACCTCAATTGCGTTTTTAGCAGCGTTAAAGAGGTTTATAGTACACGGAGGACTTTGTAAAAATATCTACTCAGAAAATGAAACAAACTCCATACTAGAAAAAGAAAAACATGAAGCCATTAAAAAAGCTATTCCACATCTTCAAGAAATGCTAGCTACAGGCGGAACAACATGTCATTTCATACCGCCCTCAGCACCATATTTTGGAGAACTTTGGAAAGCTGCAGTCAAATCAATAAAGCATCCTCTCGAGCGAGTAGTTGGTGAGAGTAAACTTACATACGAGGAGTTGGCCACAGTGACATCTTAAATCGAGGCTTGCTTAAATCCGAGACCTCTAACGACAGTATCTGCAGATCCACAGGAGATGATACTTATACCAGGTCACTTTTTAATTGGAGAGGCCAAATTCAACACATTCTATCAGATATCGAGTTGAAAAATCAGATACTTCATTACGTCGAGAAAAGCAACAGACAAAGGAGAGGTGCCAACAAAATAATAGGAAACATAACAGGTGATCTATTTGGAGAACTCGACAGCCGTGATGCAAAACATTATAACCGGGAGATAGAAAATGCCAAGGTGAATTGACGGTATTTACTACAGCTAAACAAAAAACAAACTTCTATGACACCACCATCAATTTATTAAAAAAAGCGAAGCAGAGACAATACACCACTTGAAAATGTTCAACCAACAGATCAATGAGCAACTAAACGACCTTAGAAATGGGAACAGGTTCACAGCTCTAGCCAATTGCTCGGTAATTCGATATGTGAACTACAATTATTACAATCGGTTAAGATAAAAGACTACCAGGTAGTAAAACAAGTAACCAGAAAACAAAAAGACAAGTGACTTAAAAACAACACCTGGCTATTTTCATTAGAGCACAAACAGGTAGCTACAATAGTGTGTGAAGAAAAAGTGTTTTCGACAACTATACCGGTAACTGATAACTGAGAAATCTAGCAAATGAAACTAACTTTTGTATCTATGCACTTGGTGGATCTTGAGTGAGCGTTCGAATCGATTAAGACGTAATTTGGAAAGCAAATAAATGTACTGGCCTGCTAGAAATATGGTTCAACATAAAGACAATCAGCGTAAAAAATACACACAACACATGAAGAGTTAGGCAGAGGTGTTTACAGTCCCCACTGTAATTCTCATAACAGTGTTAAACAATGTAATGCACAGATTAGACGTAACAAACCCAACTGCGAATACAATGGAACCTCGAGAAAACATTGAAGAGGTTGGAGCATTTGAAAAAAATTCGGAAAAAAAGTTTGGGGCTGCTCTAACAAGACAAACGTTAAAATAATATAGACGTTCAAAAATTAAATACTTTGGAGCATTGTAAATGCCCAATATTCCTTTTGAAATTTAACAAAGGGAACAAATGGACAGTTCAAAGGCAAATACACATCTGTTTAATCCATATGACCTCCATCGTCATATCTGCGGTGAAACTTGAGTAAACAAATAAATATATAATATTATGACTTGAAAATCCCTAAACTACTTGGCTTCAAAATAATAACAATAATTCAATTCTAAATCATATTTGTGAAAAAAAAGTTTACCATTTTTAGGAACTTTACCATTGTTATAGTTTTGAATACACTTTAAATTTATGGTACAAAATGTTGTGTTGTTATTGTTCCATGTAGCACATATGTAGGTTAAATTATGCTTTTGACCTTTTTCCATATTATTTTGGCTAGCAGTCAATAATAATGTTTTTATGCTAACAACATTTTTTTTCTGTATGTATATATGGACGTATTCAACATTTCGTTTGATGTTTAAAATATTATATGTATATAGGGTAGAAGTAGAGGGTTAATTTACAATTTCATGTTAGGATTGTTAGCCAAAATGGTATACCCCATATAGTAATTATATATGTTTCTTGACATTTTTTGTTAAAGCTATTTATGGAGTCTCGGGAGTCAATTACATTGAAATTTTAATTTGATTGAACCTTTTCGACAAATTCCTAATTGAAAGGTACAGTAAAGCAATTAGCTGAAACAAACATGCTTTATGTGTGATTCCCAAATTTTTTATTTCCGCTAAAAAATAGTCTCAGAACATTGAACACAAACATGTAAAATTGTATATTGAAGAATTAAGTATTAAAATGGTCGTTTTTGCATTGATTACCAATGCAAAAACGACCATTTTAAGGAGGTTCATTCTACCAGTATGCGGCTTCAAGTTCTAATGTTCAGTTGTCACAATACCTTGGTCCCTGAAATGTTTGACCGTAGAAATCTAAAAAAGAATTAAATTTAGATTTCCTTAGTACTTAACGCTGGCCACCAAACTGATGCTCCGTACATAGAACAGGTCTAACAACAGAGGTATAAAGCTAGTGTACGATAAGGGGACTAAGCTCTCACCCCTTCCAAATAGCATTTTTACAGAAGTATAGTGCTACAGTAGTTTTTTTTACTTTTTCCAAAATATTAGGCTTCCAACTCAGTTTGTTATCCATAATAAGACCCAAGAATTTTACTTTATCAGTGATTTTCAAACCAACTCCGTTAAGAGTGGGTGGATCAAAAAAGAGAAGTTTATACTTTCTGAAAAAAAAAAATAACCACTTCAGTTTTAAGTGGATTAACATTTAGAACGCACCTATTGGTCCATTTGATTAGAATACCAAGGGCATTCTGCATGAGATCTCTCAGGGTACTTGGATATTTACCGAAAATACCAATTGCAAGGTCATCCGCATAAGGATACTACTTTAAAGCACTCCTCCTCCAGGTTTAGTAACAGGCCATAAATGGCCATAAATCATGACCCAGTACCAAATTCTACACACCTCTACACACAAATCTACGGACGGATGCCTCACCAATTTTAGCCAAAATGACCTTGCTCCTAGGTATCTGATCAATCCAGCAGCCTAGTGATATATCTACCCCCAAATCTGAGAGTGCCTGCGTTATTGCCTCAGGTTTGACATTGTTAAAGGCACCATCTATATCAGTCCCTAGCGAGAATTTCTTATGTTCGAGCGATTTCTATATAGGGAATATGAGGGAGTGTAGAGGCGATTTCATCGATTTCCCTTTATAGTAAGCATGCTGAGATGCAGACAGTTTAACCTGCTCAATCGAGCCTCTAATATATGCTTCTATTTGTCTCTCCAGAATTTTTAATAAAAAAGAAGATAAGCTGATGGGCCTAAGCTGTTTCGGATCGCAGTGAGAGCATTTTCCCGCCTTACGTATGAAAAAACCTTTACTTCAGTTCATTTTTTTAAAATATGACATAGTTCTTGGCTTCTCTTGAAGATTATTTCAAGCCAGAGAATCGTTAAATCAGAGGTCTTTTGAAAGTCGACTGGAACAATGCCATTCGGACCTGCTGACTTAAACGGCTTAAAACTGTTTGCTGACCGCAGGATATTCATCTTGCTGACAATCTTACCAGCGAGGTCAAAAGCCGTGTTCGCCCTTGACAGAACAAGCGGAGACTCGGAACAATCCGGAAAGTGAGCTTTCAGTAGAAAATCCAAAGATTCCGCTCCCGTTGTAGTCCTCATCCATCCGGTCTTTGAAGATAACTTGGAATGGCAGGAAAACTTGATAAAACCTTACGTAGCCTAGTTGCCTCAGAAGACCCCTGTATATTTTCACAGAATTGTCTCCAGGATTTGATTTTGGCATTCTTTAATTTATAATTATAAGATTTGAGAACTTTCCTAAAGGTGTCCAATTTCGCGTCATGTGTAGTTCTCTTTGCAATTTAGAAGAGTCTCTTGCATCCCAGGTGCATAGCTTGCAGCTTAAGATCGGTATAAATTGTAAAGCCCTAATCGTCAATAAGGTATCTGAAATGCTGAATATTTCTTTCTACCGTCCATAATTTTTACCGTGCACGGAATGTCACAATGGCATTTATTCGTTCTGATGGGTACAAAATGCAAATCGGAGTGATTTTATGGCTGGATTAAAAAGCCAAATTTTGCCAGATTAGCAAAACATTGATTAATATTATGCAACTTGTCTTTTTTAATGCAATGAGAATTCCTTCGATTTCAAAAATATTAACCTTTAACGACTGGAGTTATAAAATTTAAAATTGGAAAAATTTGTGTGTAACATTTCGAAGTCCAAATGGTATTTACTTGAATTCGAATAGGCCAAATTGAGTAGGAATTGCAGTTTTTGCAGTTCTTTGGCTGCTTAGATAGTTTATGCTTAGATAGAAATATGGAGACTTGTAAGTCCATGGGAATTGGTAATCCCCACCCGACCCTCAATTTATATCTTTTTCCTTAATTAAATGAAGAGGACGGGTAATTGCGATGGTTGACAAATACCGAATTCTACCAAATGCTGAAATTTGGTAATTTGGTTATCACAATATGATGGGCAGGTAAATAGTAATTTGGCTCCACTGTTGGGGAAGGATACTTCTTAAGCGCAGTGCGTCAAAGTTGTTTTTTATCGTAAAATGGATCGTAGTTGTGTTACTTAAAACGGGTGTGGCATTGAGCAAAAATTTCCAGAAATAGAAAAACTTCCGACACTTGTGGATGGTTTAGTGAGAAAGAAAACGTAGATTGATTAAAAGATGTTCCCCTAACCTATGCATCCTCGAAAAATTTCAGTTCCATTTTCACTTTGACCATCAAAGTTTTAGGATTTTTCGGATCGATTATATTCGCTAAAAGTTGACTGGAAATTTGCTTCTGCATTTCCGTGGCCATATCAAAATTGGAGGTTACAGTTGAATCCGAAACAACTTCCTCCAGTTTACCTTCGGTATCCTCTAGTTTAACGCCACTGTTTTCACTATCAATATCGTCATTAATATGACTGTATTTCGAAACTCTTCTGGCCAAATTGACTAACCAATTTAATTATTACGGATTTTGACTACGGATTTTGACCATTTGAATCAGACTAAGATTTCAATGCTTGTTTATTGAATGAACGTTAATCTTTAAATTATTACGATTTCGAATGGATGTCCACTCATCAAACGTTAATTAAAGTCGTGTTCCATGGTTTTTCATTGACTATTTTGGGGTACCAAAATCTCATCAAACATTTTCTTAAATCTTCTGAAGTATACAAAACACACTGAATGCCGGCCCATTTAAAGAAGTCATTCTTCGCAAAAATTGCTGGAAGTGATTTGTCGTTTTTGGCCTTGTATTGGCCGTTGGCTTTGCAACCGATACTCATGCTGTTGAAACACTGTGTAATACCGGTATAACGGTTTCGAAAAAATAGTCCGAAACCCGGTATTGGAAACCCTAGTTGTTTGTCTGCCAGATTTAATGTGTCATTTTACTGATCACTCATCCGGGGTTTAGTTCTGAAGTTTCCACAAATCAGAATAAGCCGCGGGTGTTTATCAATTTCAATCATTTTAATCAAAACTCTAATTATGTGTTGTATATTGTGTTTTGTTTGATGGTTGTGATGTCAAGTTGTACTAATATTAGTAAGCCGCATTGGTCTCCAAATGGTATGTAGGGACATTCTTTTAAACTTCGTACTGAAACCACAATTGGTAATTTCAGTAAGGCCAGATTTTTTTCGCGTGAAATAGCAACATTGAACAAAATGGAGGTTACTGGACCAATAACTAGAAAGTTTTTCGTAGAAAGTCTACTATTATGGCGTTATAGTGTAGAACATTTGCACCTATCATTGGTAATGATATGACCGCTACCCTAAATTTCTACTTAAATGATCGTCGAAGTTCGATGTCCGGCCAACAATTTACATTGGCCAACTGTTAGTTGCAAATCTTTCACTGAGATTGACCGTGAAATTTGTAAAAATAAATATGTGCAGTTACAGAGATATCTGCTTCCAGTTCGATTAAAAAAATAAATTTTGAAATAACGTAAAAAAGGAAAAGACGAAGTTGTTTGACCATCAATACCAGCCATTGCCTTTTGATGGTCGTTTAAAATTTTTTTTTCTCGGAGTCAGGCTTAATGTATATATAAAACTTGCAGCCTGAGGCAAATTTTCTTGCCCTGATGTCAAAACTGACGCAGCTGCATTTTCGCTGTTTCGATTAAATGCTCGATAATCACTGTCTTCAGGTTTAATATTTTTTAATTATCAAATGAAGCAGACTGGATTAGAAATTACAAATAGTGACAGGTTGACAAATTTACTGCTTGCTTCCATGCGTATTTTAAATGACTTTTAGCAGATTGCAGTTTATTCGGTGATTAAAAGAAAACTAGTGATCCGACCATCAATTCCAGTTATTGTCTCGTGATGGTCGTTCAACAATTTTCTTTCTCAAAATATTTTTTTATATATTATTCCGCTATGAAATTTGCAATTTGAAAACACATTTCCAAGTGATTGAATTAATGTCCAAACTTAGTGACCTAATGGTAAAGGTGGAAAATTGATCGCATTGCAGCTCCAAAGTATTATTATGTAAATATTGCAAAAGTGTACCTACCATTGGTCGAAGCTTTTAGTAAACAGAAATATTAAAGGAACAGCAAGAAAAACTATCAGTACGTTCACCACATCGAACGCACTACACCCTTTTACATAATACTATATACGAATATTTGCAAATTTTTTTTGCAAAATTTATTTAAACTTGGAAGAAATAATAAAATGAAAAAATTATAAATTATATATTGATAAAGTTAAATAATAATTTAAATTTTATCTTAAAATATTTACTTTTGAATTAATTTATTTCCTCTCTGACTTCTTGGTATTCATACACATATGCTCCAATTAGTACAAGAATAACTGGAATTGGCAATATTTACATTTTGAATTAAATCCAAAACTCGTGCATCTTGGATTCTTGGGTGACGTGGTGGGTGTATGTGCTATTGTCGTTCCGGAACAATGAACACAGTAAACGGATGTTAATATGTCTATGTACTAATCAATTTATTAATTGTGAAATTACCTGTTGAAGGCAAAGATAGAAATTAATTACTGTTTAATTTTAATTACTATATATAACAATTAAAGTTGTTGTTCTGACCTTTGTCAATGATATTTTAAATAAATATTTTTTTTTTATTTTCAGGTATGTCACGCGAACTTCAACCTGCTCTCGGAATGAGTGAGTAGTTTTAATATAGTTTCATTTTATTGGTAAATTTTATTGAAAAAAAAAATAGAGAATACCAACCAAATCATTATCCACCAAGTTGTCATATGTATATATCCATAATTTATTTCCTTTTTTTTTTGTTGATCCTGAACATTTTGGGCATTCGATGATTGTGAACTTGCTCTCCTGAAGCTTTGTAATCTCATAAGCAAAACTGCACTTTTAAATGCGTCGAATCACTAATTGAAATGCATCTACCGTGCTTGCCAGACTTTATCGAAAGCTTGTGCTATATTCAAGAAAAGAGCAATACAATATCGTTTTTTCTTCAGGGCTTTTTGTGTCACTTGATTCTCTGTACCTATTCTATTGTTGAGTGTACTGGCCTAAATCCAAACTGGTGGTCAGGAATCTGCTTTTATTCCAGCAATCTAGGTCTGCAACACATCAGTAATAGTTTTTCAATTTAGACATACATGGTAGTATATGATGTTACTTCTTTCGGCACCTTGCCTGGTTTTAGTACTATTATTACTTCTGAGACCTTCCATTGTATTGTGAAATATCCAGTTCCCAGTATTGCGTTTAATATATAAGTTAGAAATCGTATACCAATTTCTGGGCAAAATTTTTCTTGTAATTATATCATATCCTGTTGCCTTTTTGGGATTTACCTCACTTTAAATCGTGGTTTTTACTTCTTAGGTTAAAAATTGTTTGATTGTTAGACGCCTTTGTAATGGCGATATGAAATATATTTAAATTTCACTATTCTCTTCCTCAGTGATATTTCCACCTTTTCCTCTTCATTTCTAGCCCACTGGCTATCACTATTACGTATCGGTCGATTATGATGCAGTGGTCTGTATTTTCTGTTGTTGACAGTTGTCATAATTATTCTTGTATTGACTGATTTTTTCCCTCCAGAAAATTTTTCCCTCGATTATTTAAAATTTTTCCCTCGATTAGATTTTTTCCCTCGATATATTTTTAACTGTTTGGTTGCTTTGTTTAGCTTACGTTTATCTTTCACTAAGCGATAGCGTTGCCATTCCTGTCTTAATCTTCTTATTTTTAGAAAAAAATTTCTAGTGTTATGCGCGTTTCAGATATTACCATGACTTCTTTTTCCTGTTCTAACAGGAAACTTTTAACTTCTTGTTCATTTTGTGATAAGCCGTTGGCATTTCAGATCGCGATTTTAATGGTTCTGGACATTGTATGTTTTGGAGACAATAGTTTGTAATGTGCTGCGGCTTCACCGCTATTTTTTTTTCAGAGAGTGGCAAATCTACATGTTTGTACTTCTTTATATACGAAACAACTTCTATAGTTGGCTGGATATCTGCTATTACAAAGCACACATTTGACTTAATTGCCTCACTTTCCACTTGTACAACTGAATGCAACAATTACGTTAGTGAGTGGATATTTTTATTATTTTCACTCATTTTTAGTTCAACTTTGAAGAGTTGCAATGGTTGCATTGATCAAGGCTGGTCGATGGATGCAGATTTAGTATGACTGTCTTGTACGCCTTATCCATTTTCGATCGGTATGATTGGAATTTGGTGTGTTTTTCCTCTAGAGCTTTAACGACCGCTGAGTAGGTGTCGGCATCTTCCAGCTAAGGTTTGATATGTCTAGCTCCAATTATTATCTCACTGGGAAAGAGGATGGCTCTTTATCTTCCGATAGACTACTGCATCTTATGTTGATAAAGATACTGGTTGCGCTTACCAGTAATCATTAATCATCATTTATTTGAACTTTGTGTTTGGGGTTATGGATCTCTAAAAATAAAAAGGGGACAGGCACCTCTACCCCTTTTATTTGTAGAGATCTATTTTTCGTTATCTATCGGCATAACATGAGGTTTTACATGAGGCTTTTGACAAACATGTACCTAAATGCTATAAGTGTAGGAATAACCATCCTCCATGGTTTGACCAAAAATTGGGTCAATTTGAGAAACAAAAAGAATAAGCCACACACATTTTCCAAAGTTTTTGGTGATAACGCGGATCGTCTTAATTTTTTCCAACAACTTCGCCGGACATTTGATAAGGACCAATGCCGATCCTATAGAAACTATATTTCATGATTGCAAAATAATTTAATTTCAAACCCTATACTATTTTGATCTTTTGTTGATGTCACAAGAAAATGTTCCGGTTATCCCAAAACGATGTCGTTAAATGATGTTACTGCCTGTAATGCTGAGGACATATGTAATTTATTTGCTGAATTTTTCCAATCAGTCTATAAGAAATACAATGATAAGGTTAATGATGTTTCCTTAGGACATCGTACTACGCATCATCAAAATTTAATTGGAATACCTTATATTTCTGAAAAAGATGTTAGTCTTGTTATATCTAAAATGAAATCGGGATGTGGCTTTGATAATATACCCGCAATAGATCTTAAGGGCCTTAATAGCTCATTATCATTACCTCTATCTCGGATATTTAATGCGTCTCTGGAGAGTGGTGTATTTTCGTTCATATGGAAGATGGCATCTATAATTCTCACTTTTAAAAAAAATTATCGTGGTATATCAATGTTATCATCAATTCCTAACACGTCAACAACAAGGGTTCGTCAGGCATCGTTCTACAACTACAAATCTGTTAAATTTAACATCAAAAACGTTCAGCGCTTCCGATTACAAATGTCAGCTAGATGTGGTTTTCACTGATTTTGAGAAGGCATTTGACTCACCTCAGTTTGAGCTACTTTTGGTCCAACTTGATAAATTGTGAGTGAGCATAGTATTTTTGAATTGGATTGGATCGTACCTGCGTGATCGGAAGCCGGTAGTGAAAATTAACGGGTTTACTTTAAAGATGATTGAAGTTAATTCTGGAGTCCCTCAGTGATCTCACCTAGGTCCTATGTTATTTAATATATTATATTATATATTATTTAAAATATATATTTTAATATATTTAATAGAAAAAATCAGTTAGTAATTTTCAATATCTTATTGGTAATCACCAACTTGGAAGGGTTGTAATATTCAAAGATTTGGTTGTTGTCTTGGATCATCAATTGAATTTCCGTGACCATATTGATTTGATGGTGGCTAAGTCTAATTCTCTACAAAGGCCATTTGATCCAAACCTTCCAATGTGGCTGAATAAAATAAATTTGCCATCCTACAGCGAACGCTGTAGAATTGCCAAATTGAATTCGTTACTGGTAAGACGTAGATGTGCTGCTTCAACATTTATCACTGATTTGCTGAATTGTTCTATTGACTTCCCTGAACTACTTGCAAAGATTAATATTGATGTGCCCTGCAAACCTGCTCTATATTTGCCGACTTAAATGTCTTATTACGCTTATAACGATCCGATCCCGGCTATTTGTCGTCAATTTAATAAAAAATTTATGAGTTTGATTTTAATATTGCCAAATGTACTTTTAAAAAGCTTGTCAAAGCTAAATTGTAAATTGTAAATTATAATTGTAATCAAAAAGGATTTTCATCCCGATGATGTTAACTAATTTCTTGGGTGAAAATAATTGAAGTTGTTGAGTTGGTTGGTATGCTGATTTGATCGTGTTGTCGATACTGATGTGATCTGTGTTGTCGATTAAGACGATGTAAGTAGTTGTTGCCTATATATTGTTGTGGTTATCGCTACACTTGCATTCTCTGGTGGAGTTTTAATTTTCTTGAAATTCACCACAATATAAATATGTTGATGTTTGCGGTTCAATGGTTGGATATACAATAATTTAACCCGAATATGAATTAGATTTCAAAAAAATTGATTAAACGTTACAAATCAATCAAGTAAACCGTTTTATGACCAATACGTCATGTAATCGCCTAAAAATCTAATTTATATACGCTTTATTTGACAGAAAACTTTAAAATGAATATAAATTTGATTTTCGGTAATTTCATGACGTACTGCTTATACAACAGTTAATTCAATTGATTTGTAAGGTTTAATCAATTTTTTTAAACTCTAATTTGTATTAATTTTAAAGTATTGTGTCCAATAAAGTGAAATAATAAATTTGTAATTTACATGTGAGAACTAATGCCATCTGTTACAGGCTATGGCTTGAAATAATTAGTTCATTATTAGATTTTGCTCTTAGTGAACCTTTATTGATTTCAGTTTAATAGTAGCGCATTTTTGTTGCTGATAATAGACGTCTAAACACTTTAGAAAAATTTGTATATCTTGTGCTGATAATAGTTAAACATTGGTCACCGGGAAACCGGACCAATCATGTCATTACTAACTTACTTTTCCTTTCGCTACACCACAAAAAAAAATACTACTTGTCGATCGCTTAGGTGGCAGTAACTGGGTCGAGTTTATCATTACTAATATTTCTTCCACTCCTTCGGTTTTGTTATATGTAACACGGATTAACGGTGATGCCCGGCTTTTCTGGTTCGTCCTTGACCATATATTCTTATCAATCAATTGAGAGAAGAGTTTTCCTTGGTGGTTTCTATACATAGTTACAAAGTTGAAACATAGACCATGATAGTCATATAGCTATAGACAATCAAACTATATCGTTTTGAAACTAACTCAACACTCCGTTAAAAATAATATTTTGGTAATGTCATTTTGTTGATTTGTTGATTGTTGTTTTGTTAAATGTATAGAAAAAATCATAAATTAAATAATTTCAGATGGAAATAACTGTTAGCACATAGAACATATTGATTTTATTATTTTGTTGGAATTTAAATGTCACCCATCAGGATCAATCAAAAATAGAATAAAGATAAATATTTTTCTATCCAAAATTATTAATGAACGTAAAGTAATTTGACCCAAGGCGTTCATGAATAGTTTAACCCAAAGACCATGTACTACTGTGTTTATATAGTTGTATATAAGTGTGTGTGTGTAAGCTTCATAAAATGACACACCTTTTGTAGATATTACATATTAAATCCTTAAATGAAAATAATTAAACCTTTCATCCGAAATCCAATTTATCTTTCGGATTTTTTTTTTTTGAGTTTTGTCTAGCTCTGTGTAGATACAAAAATATTCCACCCTCAAATATATAAATACATATACATACATACATAAATATGTTTGTAAAAACCAGTAAAACAACAACATCAACAACAAAAAAGGAAAATCGGAAAATTGAAAATCCAAAAATATAATATAAAAACAAAAACAAAAATAAAAAAAATTAAATCCTGAAAAATAATTAATTATTTATGTAATGTGCTCATATATATGTAATATACATACATACATATACGTAACGAGATAGAAAGAGGATGTATCATGTTTTGTTTTATGTATTTTAGACAAACACATAGCACATACGTTGTACATACCCATCTACAGCACACATTAGATTTTCCCTTTGAACTAATAATTAATTGAATTACATAAAGTTTTTTTTTTTGTTTTTTACTGTTTTCCATTTTTGGGAAATTTTCAAATATTTATTTCCGAGGAAAGCAACTAACATAAATAAATAATAAAATTCCCCAACAGTCGAGACAACACTAACGATGTATTTATATAGCAACAACAACAACAACAACCACAACAAAAACTACTTTGAGGATAAAGTTAATTATTATTACAGCCACTGTATATTCATGTGTGGTGCAGATCTAAGATAGTGTATGTTGATTTAGATCGATGACGGCGAGGAGAGTGAAAACACTTAAATATTTTCAATATTTATAAATGTTGCGTGCAACCCTAGATTGTTGTTTGGTCGTTTCGGTTGCATTTTTTTCCTAATGCTACCATTTTGTGCAATTTCGGTTTATTTGTTTGGCTTTTACTTTAAAATTAATTGGTATCATACTGGTTTCCCGGTGACCAATGTTTAACGATTATTAGCAAAAGATAATCACAATTTAAGCAACTCAAGTGTGCCCCAATCAACTGTAATCGAAAAAGGTTCCCTAAGGACAAAATCTATTAACGAACTAATTTCTCCAAGCCATAGTCTATAACATTTGAAATTAGTTTTCACCTGCAAATTACAAATTTAGTATTTCACTTTATTTGACACAAAACTTTAAAATTAATTGTCTTAAATGACTTCTGAGCCAGTCTAAGTAGCATAATTTTAATATCTTTTCTAGCAAATATTTTACTTATTTTTATTCAGGATACCTCCTTGACTAACGGAATAAAGTTTTTAAATAACATTTCTGCACAAAGATTAATATTTCTGCCATCTAGATTTATCGACTATTGAGTATGATGGTTGGGTACAAGTTGATAATCTCATCCTTAATTTTTCTCAAAAGAATCTGCAATAATATTTTAGAAACAAAGACTCCAGGATGTAACGTACCCTACACACAATAGCGATAGTTATAGGTAGTCAATTTAAATACAGAAACAGTTGAGCGCCAGTCTACCGGAACGTGAATTCTCCCGGTTGTTTGCTCGACGAGCAGTTAGACTCTCAGAGGGGTCACACGCTTCAACAATAACTACCACCACGCAGCTAACGCCGATTACGCACAATGTGGAGTGGGAAATATGTGATACAAACAATTAATAAAATTAAACTATGGACCACGGATGACGCCTCCCCACACAATAAACAGTCGTATCACTCAAGAGCCACAGGGAAAATAAACGTCATCAACTTTATTTGCTAGAGTTATTTTCTTTATATCACTCACACTTGTTAGTTGTAAAGTCTCATTTAGATGACTAGCACCAGTTGAAAATTTTTTACACAAAGTGCACACACATTTTTTAATATGCATAAAAAAAATGTTCCAAAAATTTTTTAGATCAACATATCAATGTTGAAAATTCCTTAACAAAAAAAAAACAAGGTTTACCAACTCTGATGTTTTTTTCCGTATTTACAATTGTTTTCCACAAAAATCTCAGTTTTTTTTTATTAAATTAAACAAATCTTTTTTTTTTTTTTACCGTCTTGGCCACTGTTCACACCATGACGACCGCTTAAAGACTCCCTCCATCCTCCTTTTTTTTTCTTCTTCTTCCGGTTCGTTCTTTACCCACCATCGTCCGCACCCTCGAAACCTCTCTTGCTTTCCTTTATTTTTTAATTTTCCGATTGATGCCACTGCCATCTGCCTGCCGGCTCACATAAGCGCAGTCCGCTTTTGCTCATCATTTTCATATAGAAAATAAATTAATTTATAAATAAATGAAATTAATATCTCGGGTTATCTTGGACACAAACAATTGTGGTTGAAAATTTTTTTGTTAATTTTTTTTAGGGCGTCAGATGGGGGGGGGGGGCTGGATAAAATTGGACACAAGGGGATCGACTGTGGGATTTCATTGTAAGTGAAAATCAGCGTATGTTTCGAGCTCGGAGTTATTTTTTTTGGGGTTTTAAATTTGCCTGCCCTACCGTATGGAAGGTAACAAGGATAACAAGCTTAAGAGATCGGGCACCATATTTGCTTTTAAAAGCACAGTTCATTTTGTGAAGTTCGTTTCAATATTGCGGAAGTGAGTCGTTAGTTGACTTTTATTAATTGGGTAGGTTGTAAAGTCAATATTATATTATCTAAAGCTCAGAATAATAGTGCATATTGACTAGGACAGATCGCTCTCTTTATTATGGAGATGCTGGAAAATTTAAACATGACATGGTATGGTAGTTAAAAATAAGTCCCTTATTCTTTTGGTAACGGAAACCTTTTAGTCATATGTTTCAGTTGTACATTTTCATGACTTCAATTTTCCAAAGGTTGTATTGTAAACAAAACGGTGCTTATTTTATCGGAGCTTTTGCTTGAATTAAGGATTCACTTTTTATTTGAATTACTATTTCTGATATGCAACAATCATTATAACTTGAAGCTTTTTGCTTTATTAAAGATATTTGGGTCAAGATTCCGGTATAAAACTGGCTTGGGGTTCTGAGTCCAACAGTGCTCGGCAAAGTATTGTTACGTAATAGGACTCCAATATCCCGAATGATTCACTCGTGCTTACATTAAGCCGTGTTGATCGATTGATGTAGAACTTACTTCTAGAGCTTTGTCGTAGCCGATACACCACATCGTTAAACCTCTTAATAATTGTGTATGATCCCTCCTTTTTGGCGCAATTCGGGAGTTGTTTTTTAGAGACTATAAAATTACATCCACTTTCTTTCAAAAAATCCTCTGTTGTCTGCTCGTCGATCGTATCTCGTCTTCTTTTGTCTCTGGTCTTTGTTATATTGCTCCTTACTGAAGTGTGGACTTTAATCATTCTTTATCGCAAATTGGTAACATAATCTTGTTTGGCATTTGGCTTAATTTCTGGTGTTTCAATTCTTATGTCACATGAAAGATAATGTTCTCTGTCAAATGTGACCATTGCTGGTGAGGTTCCAGTTGTATCGTGCACTATGCTGCGATAACCCATTAGAAACAGGGGTATAAAACAGACCCAATTGTTGTGATTCTAAGTGATTTCGTTTTGAAACATGGATGATTTAGGATTTCTCCAATAGTCTGCGGTTTTAATAGTGCCCGAGTTTTACTCGTTCTTATCAATTTTGCTAGAGTCTGTGCTCAAAACGATAATGTCGTATAAATAACCCAAACAGGTTTTCCAATTTAGACTCCGCAGAACATATTCTATTAATCGTTCAAATTTAGCAGTGGCATTGCCTAACCCAAAAAGCTTATCTACAAATTGGTACAATCTACTGCCAGTCGTGAATGTTCTTCCGGTGAATCTTTTCTTCTGATAATGTATCCAGATTGGTTTTAATTCGAGGCAATGGATAGCTATCTTTTTTAAGTACGTCGTTCACTTTGTGCAAGTTAACTAAAAATTTCCTTAAGCCATCTTTCTTTTAGACAAGAACAACTGGTGAACTCCATGGGATGTTAGATTGATCAATCTTCCCAACACACTGCTTTTTGTCAATAAAATCTTCAGTCTCTTGTTATTTTTGGGGTAGATGTCTCGTTGCGTGTTGGATTGGAGTTCCATGACCTCTAAAAAAAAGATCAGTAATTTAATTGTTATTTTCGGCTAGAGAACTAAGAATGTCCCCCCAAATGACTACCTCTTTTTTAATATTGGTTAGTTCACTATTACCTTCTTATTATACTCATTGTGATGGCTGACTTAAATTTGTACTTGCACAATCTGCCAGTTTAGCACAAGGTCCGTCAATTCGTGCGGATCAGGACCTACTGTTTATAAGAATTTTCACATATCTATGTATATTATTCGTCCTTTATTTCGCCGTCAATAACTAAACTGTTGCAGTCGTTCTCAATCTTGACAATTAGCCTGGTGAACTTTTTTCTCGTTTACACCAACTGTCGCCCCAAAATCCTGGTGGTTCTTCGTTCTTCTGGTTGTTGTTGAAGAAGCTGGTCAATTGTGTCTCCTCCTTGTCTTGCCTTGTTGCCATCTGCCACACTTTTTCACTTCTCTGGCAATGGCTGTTCCACTGCGGTTTCTGGGTGGCTGGTATAATCACTTGATTTCTGGCCTCAGAAACATCTGGAGTGAGAGCGAAATCTGTGGCTTTTATTATTCCGCAGAGCTGGACTTTTCATTTTATTTTCTATGATTGTTTCTATTTGTGCCATATTTTCAAGGTCAAATTTCCGTATTCTAATGGAATCTATAGACAACCTCGCTTCGGTTGCTTTGTATTCCAATGCTGCTGTATATATTTCATTTCTTGTTTTTCCCTTGGCAATAATGCCACACATCTCCCACTGCAATAAAGAAAGCAACCTCCGTCAATCTTTGGAGATCATCGGTGCTAATTTTGGCATATGTTTGTCGGGCTAATTTTCTGGTCTTGAAAATTTTCTTTCCTGGTTGATCGTTTATCATTAAGCGGAATTCAGCATTATCTCATGACATACGATTTACAGAAAATATTCCTGATTTCCTCGAGGAAAAATTTTGACAGTCTATGAGCCTTGTATAATTTCCCATAGCTGATGATAGCATTTGCTAGGAAGCCGCTGATGATTAAACCTTGTGTTGCTGTAACAAATGATTTTTCGAGTTAGTAATTAGAAAGGAGAGAATAAAATGCTTGATGAGCTTTTATTTACTTTAAGATGGATATCCAATTGCAATGTAAAGCAAAACTTCTTTCAACATTGTAAGCCACTCGACACATTTTTAAACGAGGACACAAACTGTCTAAATATTTATAGTTGAAATAATTTTCATAACTATGTGCACTTAAAAATACAACCACATTCAACAAACTAACACAATGAAAAAAAAATAAAAATTCCAATAAAACTACTTTCTTGCATTTGGTCTCAACGCGCTAATACTTAAGTCATAAAAATATTTTCATAACCTACAAATTGTCTTTTATATAGTTTTATATACTTTCCAAGACACTTGCTTGCTGTCTTATTAAAATGGTATTAACATACAAGACGACAAACGACGAATAAAAACATTAAAAACGAGAAAAGCAAGAAAAGTCGAGGAAAATTTTTTCCAACAAATTATAATTAAATAATCTTCTGAATATAATAAAAGCTCTCGTAAAGTGGTAAAGAAAATGAGCTTTTCGTTTTTCTTTTTAATTTTCATGCAAATATTAAAATTTTAAAAAGTTTTCCAGATAAAATTCATGGACCAACATCATTGGTATAGAGAAAAGTCCGTGTGAAAATTTTTATATCGTACAAACGGTAATGCCACTGATCCAAAGTCAATAAGGGGTTAGAGTACACATTACTTATACATGTATACTGAATACACACAGTAGAATATAAATAAAATTGATTTTCCAATTTTCTTTTTATCTCGACTCTTTATAACACATTAAACTATGTAACTAGTTGGTTTTCATTTGAGGGCGTCAGATTTTAATTTCACACCAATGGTCAAATAATTTCATGGAGTATTTGGACAACAAAACTGATTCATATAAAAATAATTTAAGAAATAATATGGACAAGTTTCCCTGATTGGGAAACCCTATGTGCAAAAGACGTAAACCATAATTTTTTTCATCTCCTTTATTCATCGTTATCTTTGCGTTTTGTTGTGATTTCGTTCATAATTTTCCAATTCACTCCCGTATAACTCCTCGTTTCTATTCGGTATCTAAATTAATTTGTACTCGTCGTCGTCGTCGGCTATGTGTTACTTCTTTGTAACGAAATGAATAGACTTGACCTTTTTAAAACCAAACCGCAAAAGAGATGAAAAATTTTCTCAAGATTTTTTTTTACTATACAAGTCAAGATAATAAAAGTAATGAGTTTGGTAAATGGTAATCAGATTTTGGCGCAAAAATAGCCGAAAAAATTAAATTGGTATTTATGATAAAAGGTTTTTGCAGTCGTCTTCTTATGTAATATTATGAAGATGCAAAGATGTTGGAAAACACAAAATGATGATAACGTAAAGATGTTACGAAGGAAATGGGTTCTGATCACGAAATGTTTGATTAAAGTGGATGTTTGCTTAAAATTTTAGCCATCTTAGCAAATGGTACACACAAATTATGGAAAAAATAAATAAATAAATAAATCAGTTCTCCTTTAGCGTATGGACCAAGATGTTTTACATCCACCTCGCCATAAACATTTCTGAAGTAAAAATAATAGCCTGGTTTCCTTTTTAACGGTTTAAGTATTATATTTTGCTGTTACTGGAGTTCAACGTTAGCAACTTTTGACGTAGTTTATGTTTATCAGCACCAATTCAATAGAACTGACCATTATACCATTTTTTTTAAACTCTCAATGGTCGTGTTCAGACGAGCATTAGTGCAGTACTTATATAAGCCATATTTTCTGAAAAATGTAAGGCTATAGACTGTCTTATTTTGAATTTTAGTAAAAAATTTTTTTTTCAATGATGTTCTGGCTATCTAGGATCCTCTAGACTACACTATTTAATGATAAAATTCACTCCTAGCCCATTACAAACGCATAATCAGCCATTTAAAGTCAATTAAAAACCAAACATTTTTGAGCTACTTTTTATGAAAAATGTAAGGCTATAAGCTGTCTAATTTTAAATTTTTTTTAAAAAAAAAAGTTTTTTCAATGGTGTTCTGGCTATCTAGGATCCTCTAGACTACACTATTTAATGATAAAATGCACTCCTAGCCCATTACAAACGCATAATCAGCCATTTAAAGTCAATTAAAAATCGAACATTTTTGAGCTACATTTTCTGAAAAATGTAAAGCTATAGACTGTCTAATTTTGAATTTTTTTAGTAAAAAAAAGTTTTTTCAATGGTGTTCTGGCTATCTAGGATCCTCTAGACTACACTATTTAATGATAAAATTCACTCATAGCCAATAACAAACGCATAAACAGCCATTTAAAGTCAATTAAAAACCGAACATTTTTGAGCTACATTTTCTGAAAAATGTAAGTCTAATTTTAAATTTTAGAAAATAAAATTTTTTTCAATGATGTTCTGGCTATCTAGGATCCTCTAGACTACACTATTTAATGATAAAATTCACTCCTAGCCCATTACAAACGCATAATCAGCCATTTAAAGTCAATTAAAAACCGAACATTTTTGAGCTACTTTTTCTGAAAAATGTAAGGCTATAGGCTGTCTTATTTTGAATTTTTTTTACAAAAAAAAAGTTTTTTCAATGGTGTTCTGGCTATCTAGGATCCTCTAGACTACACTATTTAATGATAAAATTCACTCCTAGCCCATTACAAACGCATAATCAGCCATTTAAAGTCAATTAAAAACCGAACATTTTTGAGCTACTTTTTCTGAAAAATGTAAGGCTATAGACTGTTTATGGTGTTCCGGCTATCTAGGATCCCGTAGACTACACTATTTAATGATAAAATTTACTCCTAGCCCATTACAAACGCATAAACAGCCATTTAAAGTCAGTTAAAACCCAAATATTTTTGAGCTACATTTTCTGAAAAATGTAAAGCTGTAGACTGTCTAATTTTTTTTTCAATGGTGTTCTGGCTATCTAGGATCCTCTAGACTACACTATTTAATGATAAAACTCACTCCTAGCCCATTACAAACTCATAAACAGCCATTTAAAGTCAATTAAAAACTGAACATTTTTGAGCTACTTTTCTAAAAAATGTAAGGCTATATACTGTCTAATTTTGAATTTTTTTTAGAAAAAAAAGTTTTTTCAATGGTGTTCTGGCTATCTATGATCCTCTAGACTACACTATTTAATGATAAAATTCACTCCTAGCCCATTACAAACGCATTACCAGCCATTTAAAGTCGATTAAAAACCGAACATTTTTGAGCTACTTTTTCTGAAAAATGTAAGGCTATAGACTGTCTAATTTTGAATTTTTTTTAGAATTTTTTTTTTTTTCAATGTTGTTTTGGCTATCTAGGGTCCTCTAGACTACACTATTTAATGATAAAATTCACTCCTAGCCCATTACAAACGCATAAACAGCCATTTAAAGTCAATTAAAAACTTAACATTTTTGAGCTACATTTTCTGAAAAATGTAAGGCTATAGACTGACTAATTTTGAATTTTTTTAGAAAATAAAAAAGTTTTTTCAATTAGGTTCTGGCTATATAGGATCCTCTAGACTACACTATTTAATGATAAAATTCACTCCTAGCCCATTACAAACGCATAATCAGCCGTTTAAAGTCAATTAAAAACCAAACATTTTTGAGCTACTTTTTATGAAAAATGTAAGGCTATAAGCTGTCTAATTTTAAATTTTTTAAAAAAAAAAAAGTTTTTTCAATGGTGTTCTGGCTATCTAGGATCCTCTAGACTACACTATTTAATGATAAAATGCACTCCTAGCCCATTACAAACGCATAATCAGCCATTTAAAGTCAATTAAAAACCGAACATTTTTGAGCTACATTTTCTGAAAAATGTAAGTCTAATTTTAAATTTTAGAAAATAAAATTTTTTTCAATGATGTTCTGGCTATCTAGGATCCTCTAGACTACACTATTTAATGATAAAATGCACTCCTAGCCCATTACAAACGCATAATCAGCCATTTAAAGTCAATTAAAAACCGAACATTTTTGAGCTACTTTTTCTGAAAAATGTAAGGCTATAGGCTGTCTAATTTTGAATTTTTTTTACAAAAAAAAAGTTTTTTCAATGGTGTTCTGGCTATCTAGGATCCTCTAGACTACACTATTTAATGATAAAATTCACTCCTAGCCCATTACAAACGCATAATCAGCCATTTAAAGTCAATTAAAAACCGAACATTTTTGAGCTACTTTTTCTGAAAAATGTAAGGCTATAGACTGTTTATGGTGTTCCGGCTATCTAGGATCCCGTAGACTACACTATTTAATGATAAAATTTACTCCTAGCCCATTACAAACGCATAAACAGCCATTTAAAGTCAGTTAAAACCCAAATATTTTTGAGCTACATTTTCTGAAAAATGTAAAGCTGTAGACTGTCTAATTTTTTTTTCAATGGTGTTCTGGCTATCTAGGATCCTCTAGACTAAACTATTTAATGATAAAACTCACTCCTAGCCCATTACAAACTCATAAACAGCCATTTAAAGTCAATTAAAAACTGAACATTTTTGAGCTACTTTTCTAAAAAATGTAAGGCTATATACTGTCTAATTTTGAATTTTTTTTAGAAAAAAAAGTTTTTTCAATGGTGTTCTGGCTATCTAGGGTCCTCTAGACTACACTATTTAATGATAAAATTCACTCCTAGCCCATTACAAACGCATTACCAGCCATTTAAAGTCGATTAAAAACCGAACATTTTTGAGCTACTTTTTCTGAAAAATGTAAGGCTATAGGCTGTCTAATTTTGAATTTTTTTTAGAATTTTTTTTTTTCAATGTTGTTTTGGCTATCTAGGGTCCTCTAGACTACACTATTTAATGATAAAATTCTTTCCTAGCCCATTACAAACGCATAAACAGCCAATTAAAAACCAAACATTTTTGAGCCACTTTTTCTAAAAAATGTAAGGCTATAGACTGTCTAATTTTGAATTTTTTTAGAAAATAAAAAAGTTTTTTCAATGGGGTTCTGGCTATATAGGATCCTCTAGACTACACTATTTAATGATAAAATGCACGCCTAGCCAATTAAAAACGCATAAACAGCCATTTAAATTCAATTAAAAACCGAACATTTTTGAGCTACTTTTTCTGAAAAATTTAAGGCTATAGACTGTCTAATTTTGAATTTTTTTTAGAATTTTTTTTTTTTCAATGTTGTTTTGGCTATATAGGGTCCTCTAGACTACACTATTTAATGATAAAATTCACTCCTAGCCCATTACAAACGCATAAACAGCCATTTAAAATCAATTAAAAACTTAACATTTATGAGCTACATTTTCTGAAAAATGTAAGGCTATAGACTGACTAATTTTGAATTTTTTTAGAAAATAAAAAAGTTTTTTCAATGGGGTTCTGGCTATATAGGATCCTCTAGACTACACTATTTAATGATAAAATTCACTCCTAGTCAATTATAAACACATAAACAGCCATTTCAAGAAGGTTTTGATAAAAAATCGAACTTAAAACCGAATTTCTGTAATCTTGTGGTCCATCCTTTTAAGATAATGACGTTATTTTCTGATTTTTTTATAACGGCAGAATGTCGTTGAGATGATGTTACACCATAGCTAGCTCTTTGGCGTTATCTCCGTTATTGTAACTTAATTGTTAAAAGCTGCTTAGGCCAATATGATTTTATAGGTCTGCAATCGGACCTGTTTGATATTGAAATCAACTTCGAAAATGTAGATGTCGTGCCACAAGATAATATATAAGACGTCTTCTGTAGCCAACAAAGAGCAAATCTTTGAAACCATCTGATTTGTCTTTGGAGTGTGCATTAATGTTAAGGAGCTTTAATATTTAGGTGGACCGTGGAAGTCATTGTTATGTTAATTATCACGAAGATGTATAAAGAAACCAACTATGATAGTTACATAGTTTTTCTGATGGTATAGTATGACACGAAGGGATGACTCAGGTTTCAAGCTTCGAGTTTTTTAATGATTTTATTATGTTCTACTATAACGTTCCCAAATGTGATCCAGCACATAATTTTATCGTTAAATTATATAATTTTATCCAACAGTTCAAACATTGATTTAACTAACACAATTACTGTGTCATATCAGATCCAATTTAATTTCAAAATGATATCTAAAACAATGAAATTAACATTTAATCTCTCATCCATCACAAAACAATAAAATTTGCAATGATTTTAAAGCTTTAACGCGAACTGTTACACCAACAATAGAAAAAAAAACACATAAAAGCTCATTAAAACAAACGACATCTCAATTTTTATGATCAACCATATAATATTTGATCCCAAAAGTCTCACAATTCTAATGTTTTCAATTTAAACGGAAAAACAAAAAATCCGAAAAAGCACCATCAACCCAACAACAACAACACCAAAAAAATAAAATCGTCAAAGCTTTCCATCTATACGATATATATACACTGTGTATATTATATTTGAGTACACATTCAATCTTAAATAAAAAAATATAAAAATCTCATCTCTCGTCCTTATGTACGGATGCCCTTGCTACACATTTCTATGTGCCATAATCCTTAATTTATGTGCAATTCAAATTCAATAAAACAAAAAAATGTTCGAGTGTGTGGGTGTACGAAAAGCGGTATTTACCATGTATATATATACGTGTTGTTCTTGTTGTGATTTTACTTTATTTTCTTATAGTATAGTAAAGCTTCAAAAAAGCTTAAAAAGTTATCAAAAATAAAATACAATAAAAGCCAAATGATGAAAGTTTCGTTGGTTTTTTTTTGTTCAGTGTTTGTTGGGTATACGTACAAAAATTTTATATCTGCTAACAAAACTTGTGTAAATGTGTGTGTGTGTGTGTGTGTGTGTGTGTGTGTGTATTTATATGTGTGTGTAAGTGTATATTGGTTAGTACTGTATGGTGAAAAACAAACATTTATGGGTGAAAGCTTTTCTTACTTTACATCAGTACGATCGAATGGAATAATATATGGTACGTAAGTCGATTTTTGGAGAACTATTTTTAGAAATGTTTTCCAGTACTTTGTATATTATTGAGTTCTTTAGTTTATTTTGTCTTAAGACCAAAAAAAAAAAAAACAAAAAAAAACAAGAAAACAAAAAACAAGAAGTTGGGATTTACAAATCTTATGAATTATGCGTAATCTACCTGTTAGAAATTTTAACCATTATTTTCCTTTTTTTTTTTTTGTTGCTGCTACCTGTTTTGTTTTATTCTTGTGGTTGTCGATGAAATTATTCATGATGCTGAAAATAAAGAAAACAGCCAAGAAAATGAAATATAATGAAGGTGTGATTTAATTCGGGCAATCGTGGCATATTTAAAGAGGACATTTTATTAAAGATGACCGACAATGCTATATAATTGGTTTGATTACGGTTGCAATTTATATTTTTGGTGTTGTGAACATTTTTTTTTGCTGTTGAGTAGGATTAAACAAATATATTAAATGTGACAGGATCAGGTCAACAGGATTTATGGAGTTTAAGGACAGATTGTTTTTTGATAAATTTGTTTAAATGTAAGATAGACTAAGAAAAATAAGTTTTTAAACAGGCAAAAAGTACACCCAATTAAAATGTTGGTTGATCTCGCCACCGTCTGATTCAAATTTGATTCGAATTGTCTGAAAAATAACACAAACACCGGTTTCAAATTTAGTATAACTTTAATCTCCTTGAAAGTAAATATGCAGCCTTCGACTGTGCTCTTCTTGGAGAATTTCACTGTTCGGTGGCAAACTTTATAAGGAAAACGATTTTGTCTGTTATCCTGTAATTTTTTGAAATGGATTTAGATAAGGATTTAGATTTAGAGAAGATTTAGATATGGTTTCAGTTATTTGCTCTCCTTAAATTCCCAAAATTTATTTCTGATTTTAGACTAGATGCTAGAGGGTAGAATTTCCATTCGATACCTCGTTCTGTTGGTAAGTTAATAACTTCTGCATTGTTTGCATACAGCTCTGCACCTATGAAATTTTTCTCGTTGTTACATAATACAGTGAATGACAGGTCTCTCCTTCTGACAAATGGCTTCAAAGAGGTTAAAAAAGCATGAGTTAAAATTCTGACCGGGAGGCTGAAATAGTTTACCTTGCAATCAACATGCATACAGATACAAGTATTTATGCTTTGATGAATCTGGCTTCTCTACCTACTTTTTGTAGCAATTTCAGTTGGCCCTGCCAAGTCAATATCTCTCGATTGGTAAATTCCCCAAAATTTAGTTGATATGATAAGAATCAAGCTTACGACAAATAAAAGTAAATCTAGTATTTGGGTTGTTCGATTTGAGATATTAACCTTCCATCCCGATTGATGTTTGGATAGCCAATGCAGAATTATCTCTGAATCTGTCCACGAATATACTGGAGCAGAATGCAGGTGAATGAACTCAATGATAGTTTTGGTTAATAAAGCTAGTAGCAAGGCTCCGCATAGCTCGAATCGTGAAAATAAAAATCGTCTTGGTTGGTGCTTTACTCTGGTATTTGTGGCAATATATGTGCATTCATAAATCCATCTTTTGTTCTGTAATATAGTAAAGTATCATAAATAATAGAATTTGCATCAACGAATCCATAAAGCTCACAATTTTGTTTCATCGATATATAATCGAAGCTTTCTAGTCGTTTAGCATCTTTAGAAAAGGGAAGTCTAAACCGACACGAAGAATCCTTGGTATGAGTAGTAAGTAACCATTTTTCGCAAGATTCATGCTCAGGAGTTAATATTGGTCTGGATGGTAGTTCTATCAGCTCTCAAAACTTGTGTACAGTTTTTTCGAAGTTGAACTCAATTCGTAATATTGACCGCTGCTTGAATTGTGCTTCACCTCCAGTATTAATCCCTTTAAATGCAGTGTTCTGTGCAATAAAGCCTTTTGGACCTGTGAGATTCCCGTGTTGAAAAATTTTAAAGAATTGATTTGCTCTCAACATACTTTCTAAAGGATACGTTTCTAAAGAAGTTGGAAATAATGAGTTTCTTGCCATTAGTGTGGTGTGCATAGTTGGCACTAGGGGTTGACTTTCAGCTTAGCTTTTCACTTCTGCGAGTTCAGTTTCTTGCAAAGTTTCTTTTTCGTCGGGTTTTCATGATTGACCGTTTCTCGATCTATGATCTGGAAAAGAGCAGTAAAAACAAGACCACCGGTAGCTTTTATTTTGTTTATATATAAAGTAAATTGAAGTCATTAGGCTCACATTACTCCAAAGGAGCACTACAATAACCACATTGGACGTTTCAAATATTCTACGCAACCACTTTGCACATTCTGTGGTAACTATTTTTTGACTCATGAACTGCTCTTGTAGTGATGTTACCACTGAAATTTGATGGTCAAAACAGCATTGTTCTTGCATTTGACACGTGAATTGCCTTTCGCAAAGCAATTTTTACTGTTGTATATTATTGCTCAAGTGTATCAATCTTGCAAAAACGAGTCAGCAAGTGAAATAATGTCCTCGTCAACTTGTTTAAATTCTATATAAACGTTTTCGAGTAGCTCTTGTAGCTCTTGTTAATACCCACAAAACTGTATTTAAAATAAGCATTTTTGGCCATTTTTTAAACTTCTTCCATCAATGTAAAGAAATACAATTTGTGAAATAGATTAAAAAAATGTACATGTTATATATCCTATCAAGTGACCGATTTCGCGTTTGCCAATAATTAAAGCTTATCTTGACTGAATTAAGGTAAATTAATTGACATTTGTCCGTTTTTTAATGCTTTGTTGATCCCAAGATCTATGCCTTCCCACTAACACTATAGTTTCAATTAAACTGCAGCTCTACAAAGCACTGGCTGATTATTTGGTTTCATATTCAATGTCTGCTGTTTGGTTGTCATCCAATTGGGATGATTGATATAATGGTCCAAATCACTCAAAACAGGTACAAAACACACACCAAAAAGTTCAAACATTAAAAAAAAAAAAAAAAAAAAAAAAAATATTTTGCAGCAATATCTCGGAGACCTCTAGTAGCCAAAAAATGGAGCCGATAATGACCATATGATTTCAACATCACTTGCAAATAACCATAGATTTCGGTTAATTGTGATTTTGTTATTGGAATAACGGTAAGGTAATATTTTAAAATAACTCCATTTATGGGGTTTGAAATACACGTTGTTAGTGGTTTCATTTGGAATTCAGATTTCTATTAAATGTCCCAAATTGTCTCAAAATGCCCTCTATTCTTTGGAAATCTTTGGTTCATGCCATGTATAACTGACTAATCGCATTTAGACAATGATTTTTCTAGCTCTAGGAATTAGTTCTAAATCAGAAAGCTGTTCCCTTATATTCTTGTACGATATGTCTCTGCCATCTTTCGTCCCAACCAAATCCGTTCAATTACATATTTTAAAGAAGTATCATTGGGCATATTGATGCTGGCGCATACCAGCCTAATGGGCCATACACCTGTTACTTATGAAATCACCTTTTTGGTAATCGTTTCATCAGATGTAGCAAATTTAGTCTTAATTCCAAAATACAATGTTTGTGGCTCGCAATAAACTTCTAGGGTTTGACCATACAATTTTTACAGCCTTCAATTTGAATTGCTTACAGACTTATGTTATCCACTTATATCCATTCTGAAACTTTTAACGCATTTGAAGAACAATTTTTAACGGGAATTTTTCTGATTGAAACTGTAAGCGTAGTTGATTTTCTATGGTTAAAAGAAGCTTTAACCGTTTCGTTTCTGCTCCTGATAGTCAATCAACTATATAAAATCATTTAATGCTATCTCTTATGCTTTATAGGAAAGTAATGCTTTGCATTTTTAGCCACCTATTCCATTACCTTAACTGCCATATAAATAGCCGATTTTGTTCCATAGGTGACTTGTATGAAGCGGTACAAATGTTGATCTTTTAGGCTTATTAATATTTGCCTGTACATTTTTTCGACGTCCGCCGTAAACGCATATTTAAGCTTACGCCACTAAGCATATTACTTACCATGATGTGGTAAATCATGGAAATGTCTGAAAATTAGAATATTATAAAATTGATCAAATTTCCGTTTGGTTCCTATAAAGGGAGAGCCATTTTAGCTATACTAAAATAGCAGGTAATCCCCTTTTAGGTAGTAAAACGACTCAACGTTGACAGGAATGCATTGGTTGTAAGATCGCTAACTAATTCCAAGTAACTGGCTTTTTTCGCCAAATAAATATACAAATGTATGATCCCATACATTTTGCTCCTCTTCCTTTCTTGGAACTCATAGCTACTTGACCAGCGTAATCAACACCAATATTAAGAAAGGCTCATATGAGCACGACTCTCGGCTTGGGTAAGTTTCCTTTTGATTGATCCAGGTAGGTTATTCTCAAACGTATATACACTTCTGATATTGGCTGAACATGCGTCTTGTTGTATTGGAATGGTGATTTCATGATGTATCTCCCATATTTTTTATGAACTAATATAAATTTGACCAAATATGTTTTAAACTTTTCTGAATATCTTAATTATAATAAACTGAAAAGCTCTGCAGTTTACCTCCACTTTGATTAGAATCAAACTAAATAAATAATGTAATATGGTTCAAAGTTATAGCGAACTTATACAAACTTAAAAGCTTAATGAATTAACCATAAAGAAATTTTTAAAAATCACATATAATGCGCAATTAAGAAACGGAAATGAGTTTCAATGTTTAGTTCTTACATTCGTGTATTTCCATCTTTTCCAGTTTCACAAGAAAAAATAAAGTTTCAGTTTTCAAAAAAATAAAATAGCTATCTAAGCTCTACTTTTATAAAACAATAACAATTAAAACTAGCTTAAAATTAGAAATTTATAAATAATTAATTTTGGTTAGGAATAAAAGCTAAGTGATACATTTTGGTGATATGTACAAAGTTAAAGCATAAATAATAAAAAGCTTTTAGTAGTTGTTGTAATACAACAAATAAAGTTAAATGTAAAAAATAAGTTACTTCAAGTTTCGTAAAAGCTTCTTTCACATTCAGATTTAATTGAGCTTTTTAAAAGATCAACTCTAAATATAAAGTACATATATAAAGTACACATAATTTTTTTATATTCAAGATTATAAAGCTTAAAAACGAAAATTTTGTTTTTTTTTTAAACGTCGAGCTTTCCAAATTTAAAAATGTATTAATAAAACAAAAGCTTTTTCAATTAAAAACACTTGTCACATTTTAATTACTTCAAACTTTGGTAAAACCAAATGGTTAATATTTTATAATGAAAAAACCTTCAACGAAAGCTTGTCATTTTAAAATACTTGGCTTCGTTAATCAATATTAGATTCAAGGGTCAAGATTTAAAACATTTCAAGTTTAAAACATTTATAGCTCGCGATGCCATACATTAGAGCTAAGCTTTTCAGAAGATCTTGCTTATAAATAATAAACTTAAAAGCTTTGATGTATACCTAAGTCAACAGTTTACATTCCTTTTGGATGCAAGCAAGCCAATAATGATGAAAAATTTGGTTCACATTTATAACAAAATGATATACACACACAAACACACACACACACACACACTTAAAAGCTCATAATATTTAAACCCTCTAAAATTTCAGATCTAAGATAATTAAATCTAAAGTTTAAAACGTTTATAGCTTGCGATAGCTTACACTAAAACTAAGCTTTGTTTGAATTTTTTATTTTATGTTTATTAAGTTAAAACTTTCTACAGTTCACTTAAGTCTACATTTACCCTCACTTTAGAAGCAAATAAAACAAACATACTATAAAATTAGTTTCACAGATATAATGGACAAATATAAACACCAACTTAAAAGCACACTATGAATAAAGCTTACAGAAAGTTTCAAACATCAAGAATATTTGTTTAACTTTAGTTAAGTCTTGAGTAGTAGTTCGAGTGTTTTCAGCTTTTTAAAGTTTGAACTAAAAAAATACTGTTTATATTTTAATTAATCATAAGACAGCCATAAAAGCTCCACATTTTAGGGTAATAATAATTTATTCTGGCTTTTAATATAAATTTAACAAATTAAACTTAAAAAAGTAATTAATTATGTTTGAGAATAAAAGCTCAGTGATATGTACAAAGTTAAAGCATAAATAGCTCATTGTGGGAAAAAATAAGCTAAACCGCTTATCTTTAATTATTGCAAGCATAAACAAGTTATACATATTTTTTTTGTTTTGAACCATTCAATCTTGATTTGGAGCTGAAGCTTTCTACACTCTTTTGCGGTTAATTGTTAACGACCTACCTTACGTCGTCACCAGCCAAATCAAGGTCGCACGAATACAGGATCACTTTTGAATCCTTCTGCATATTGCATTGCTCTAACCAGCGTATACTAGTAATACAAGGAAGATGGTTCGGCTCATGGATTCTGCACTCCAACAGGTGGTCATAATTGTATTCATCGTCATCACCGATTGAAATTAAATTATTAAAAATCTCTTTTTCAACCCACCCCTATTGAGATTTGAATCCAGTACTTCCCGACATAAACATCGCAGCCTTAATTACTGTGTCAATTGCTCGGTAAACATAGTTTTGATGTATATAAAGTATTGAAAAAAATAAACACAATTATAACGGACAATATTCAAAGCCTACACAATAAGCTTCTCTCAAAAAGGTTGAAGTTCAAACTAATTAAATTAAAAGCATGGTTTGCAATTTGTTGTGGCTAAGTACTAATCTTATTTTTGAAGATATTTTTTGTTAAATTTCTGACCATCATCTTATTGAAAAACTATTGAAGGGTCCTGAAGTTTCACTTATACTTTTCAAGTTTCCATTTAGTTGTACTAAAAAGCTCAATATGGAAATATAATTGCATATTGTTGAGACTGAGGATTGTTGGACTGAGAATGTTCTTAACATTCGCGATCCATCTCTTGCACTTGACTAATTTCTTAGCAATTTATACTTATAGTATGGTAAAAAACAAACGTTTACAACCTTAAATTTTACTAATTTTGCCAGGCGCATTAACCAAAGAAACAAATTGTGCAACAATTTGAAAAATCACCCAAATGATTCACTACTTCGGGAAACTTATGATCTCTAACATAAGTTTCCCGAAGTAGTAAATCATTTGGGAGATTTTTCAACTTGTTGCAAAATTTGTTTTTTTGACATTAAAAAATAAAAAAAAACAACTTTAATTAAAAATATTCTCACTGACAACGGTGAACATTTTACAGGTGATGTCGATATTTTCAATGAGTTCCACTGTTATTTTACGAACATTGCTGAAAAATTAAGTAATACATTTGCTTCATTTTTTTATTATTCAAGTGTCCACAAATTCCGTTGATAAAGATGGCCTCAGTAATTATACTTTGAACGCAATTTTTAGACTTGTTAGACCTGTTCTTGTGCACATTTTTAATTTATCTTTTGAGCAAGAATTGGTTCCTGATAAACTTAAGGCCGCAACGATTATCTCTTTGTTTAAAAAAGGTAAACGTAATGATAAATGCATTTATAGACCATTAAATTTAAAAATCCTTAAAAAGGCTGTGGAAACCAGAGTCACTTTATTTATGAACAAGTTTAATATTCTAAGTATTTGCTTTCGGTAACGCATGCGTATTGAATCGGTTCCTAGAATGTTTGGACTCCATTTATAGCGATTTGAATAAAAGCAAAGTTTACGCTGATTTATTTATTGACGCTTCTAAAGCATTCGATATGGGTAATCAAGATGTACCGCGGCAGGCTGCCACTCTAAATGTTTTAATTTTGAATTAGTTCAACATGTTTAAATATTTAGGAATTCATTGCGATATTTAACTTAATTTGAAATCTCATGTCTTCTCTTTTAAAATTTATCTATCTTCCACTTCTTAGATATTTTTTCTTTTACGTTAGTATTGTACTGTGTCCATGCTAAAAGCTATGTGCCATGCACTAGTTAAGGCCAAATTATGGTTTATCATGTTAATGCTGTTATGCTACTACTTGAATGCCTTTATGTATTCAGCAGAAAATTATTTTGAAAATATTATTGAAAAAGCAAAGAAACGATCCATCTTGACCTTTGTTTACAGCTAATGGTTATATTACCGTTACAGCATTTTTGTGTTTATAAGGTTCTAAGATGGTTCTTTAGGCGTAATGGGCAACACAGTTTTAGAAGTCATGTGGATCACAAATCGTAAAACACTTTTATTCCAGCAAAAGAAAACAAGTCAAATTGTTAAGCTTTTCAAAAATAAATTATTCAAGTATGAAATAAAATAAGAAAGCTTTACATTTTACGTTTACATTTAACAAGTTTTGTTTTAAGAAAATAAAACTCAAATCGTCGCATTTTTAAAAAAAGGTACTCACTTAAGTTCAATTCATCAAAAGTTTATAGTTTTCAAAAGCTTGAAATAAGTTAAATTTGAAATCTATTTGAAAAGGTATTCATAGTTTTAATTTATGATACTAGAAACATAAAAGCTCTTTATCTTTAAATTAGAAGCAATTGTTTCAGTTATAAAATTTAAATTACAAGTTGACTTAAACTTCCATTAAAGCTGAAAAATTATTAAATAATGAAAGTATAAATTTCACAAGCAAAGCTTATACAAAATAAACCTCAATGTTTCTCTGAAAGGCTTTTTTAAATCGAGGCACTTTTTTTAAATTTTCACTAATCGTTGAAGAAAGCCCTAAGTAAATTTTTAGTATAGAATTTTTATTAAACTTTTAAGCTTCCAAAGTAAAATAATATTTTTTTTTTAAATTGTTAAGTCATTTCCCCGAGCTTAATACATTACAAAATAAGAACTAAAAAAAAACTTTGCTTAGTATGCTACATTGATGTAAGCTTTGGAATTAATTTTTATCTGAAGATTTTGTGAAATTTTTAATTGATAATTTCCACTAGGGTGGATTAAGAAAACAAAAAATCCAAAAGCTTAACACTATTGATTTGATTTTTATACGTTAGATACAATAAGGTCCAAAACTGTATCTATCATAATATTTGTTTAAATTTCAAAGAATTTTCAGAATGTTTTATCGATAAAATATTTTTTAAAAATTAAGTTCAAAAGTTTGTGCTTTTGAACATTTTTCTAACAATCATCATTCATTCTAAAAACATTTCGGTAGAAATCAATTTGAGTTTGGAATTTTATTTGTCAACCGTTATGCATGACCCACTTAGAAAAAATTCCATTCAAAATTCGAATGAATTCTTGAATTACAAAAATATTCTTTTACTTAAGAAGAGACATATTTTGAGTTTGAACAAGTCGCAGGAATTTTGCTTAATGGGGAATTATTTTGATGAAAGATTTTTTACCCATAATATCTTGAGTTTTTTTGTACAGAAGGTAAAAGTAATTGTTTTTGCAACGGTCAAAGAGTTCGAAGACAAGATGATTGTTGAAAATTTAGTTTTTCCATTTCTTATCATCTTATTTGTGTTTGGCTAAATCGCGAATAAAGATATTATTTTGAGTTAAATGGATAAATACTCAACAAAAAATAATTAATAAAACATGGAGTTATTACAGGCCATGGCTGGTCCGTGCCCCATCAACGATTTCGATTCTGAGCTTGCATTTTATTTTGTTCTAGACAACCAGGAGAAAAAAATCAGCAGCCATACTCTGCTTTTTTTTTTTAAATTAAAATTTGTATAAAGTGGAAAAGAGATCAATATTTTTCGTATTTGCAGCGATCTCCTTTTTTAAGGATAGGTCATAATGTAACTATATTCCAAGCAAGGAAAATATCTTCTTTTTACCAGACTAATCGAATAACAATACCAAGATAGCTAAACAAAGTATCTCATCCTAATATATCAATAATTAAGCAGGATCTCCCGGAGTTGGCCGGGCCCACTGCAAACAAGTTTTTTTTCATATACTTGGAAGGTTATGGAAGGAAACTAGTTAAATTATTGGAATCGACCCGGTTCCAGACATATTGGTGGCCAATAGGTTTTTGGGGAAGGGAAATGAAAGGTATATCAGTAATGACCAGGATTGGTCCGGTTTCCCGGTAGTTAATATTGAAACTACTGTTAGCATAAGACAATCACAATGATAATGAACTGCTCTACATTCTGTAAAAATCTAACTTATATACATTTTATTTGACACAAAACTTTAAAATTAATTTAAATTAGATTTTTAAAAAATTGAAGACATCGAGTTAGTTGAGACCGTCATCATCTCGGTCATAAAGACGCGATTTGGTTGAGCTTTATATTTCAATAAATTTACGTAGAGAACCATTTCAACATCATAACAGCGTCACTATTAAGAACCCAAAATCTCAGCACATTAAACTATCATTCAAAAAAAAATCACTGTACTAATTTTCCCATCATCAAAATCTCAGCTCATCTTAATATTCATGCTATACTCACCCTGTAATATGTTAGTCTCACAAATGGCAAAGATATAGGTTTTTCATATATGAAAATATTTACAAAAAAAAAAAAATCAAAACATAAAATAACATTTTCCTTATTTTTTTTTTATTTTATTTCATTTTCAGTAAAACAAAATTTTGGGGAAAATGTTTTTCTTTTTTTTGTGATTTTGATTTTTTAATAATAAATGTAAATTTTCTTGTATATATGAAAATTTTATTTTATTCTTTTACAAATAAACAAAAACCACAAAAGCCATATTACTTAGTACTGTTGAATAAATAATTTTCTTTCGTCTTCGACTTCTTCGTTTTCTTCATTTTTTTTTTTTGGTATTGTTGTTGTGCCGTTGTTGTGTCTTAAAGCAAAAATTGAAAATTCGTTTTTCTTATATTAAGGGCAAAATCTGATTTTATATTTGAAATATTTATAAGGTTTCGTTTTTATTTGTATTTTTGGTGATTTTGGATTACACACACACACACACACATAAGTATAGAATCCAGACATCATAATAGATATATAGGTTTAGACTCTTGTATCTATTTCAGCAAAATCTTTTCTTTTACTTAAAAAGTTTTTCAAAATTATTTTATTTTGGATAAAAATGTTACATAATCTTGGTGTTGTTGTGTTATGAATCCCGATGGGATGGAAAATACAGGATGAAACGAGGATATATTGATAATATAAAAATTCAGATACCACAGTAAAAAAAACAATGACCGAGATAAGAAACTAAAAAATGCTCTTTTATAGTTTTTAAGATCTAACAAGTTTTTGTTTGATTTTCTAATCCTTGTAGCTGAAGGAATTGTATTTATATTTAAACCAATGTCGATGCATTGACTTTAAAATGAACTTCACGAGTATTTATCTTATATCTATACCAAAGGATATCTATACAATGTCGGATATTTTGTATTTGTTGCTTTAAAAAGTTTTTTCATTTCAAAATTATTGCTTGGTTTTTGTTGCTGCCCTGCATTCTTTGGTTTTGAGCACTCTCCAAAGATTGCGGTATTTTCTAAAAGTTTTTTTTTGTAATATTCTGGGTTGGATTAGAAAAATTGAATGTCTTTATGAAACAAGCGACGCTCAAATGTTTTGACTGTTAGCAAAAAATATACAAAATACGGTAATCTTAGAAAATGTGTAGTTCTAGCAAAATAATAAGTTAAATATTAGATATTAAAATAAAGCTCCTTTGGGTAAAATATTTTCTTTTGGGAAAAATATGTTAAACCAGTATTTACACTGATGCTAAAAGCTTTTAATCGAGGTAGCAGACATTAAAATCGGGCTACTGTTACGAGAGCAATTGACAATTCATTTATTTTCATAAAAACCGTTTTGTGCTTCCTTCGGAATATAGGGCCTTTTTTACCAATCAATACTTCGCCATGTTGTTTCTTTGAATTTTCGTATCTAGCAGTATGGAATATTGGGGGTTCCTGATTTTCTTTTGGCCTAGACAATGTGTCTACGACCAGATTACTAAACTCGTGCTTGATTACACAATAAATTGCATAAAACTCTCGATCGAAACCGGAATACCTACGTTCTGATGGTGCAAACTTACGAGAAAAAAAGGTGATACGAACGTCTACGCCACGATTATATGGTCTCAACACAGTGCCAATTTTGGGTTGCATTCCTAAAACCGAAATGCATTCAGATAAACCCAAAAAGTCTGTATGGTACTGTAACTATAGTTTTGTATATGTTACTGTCGCATTTTGGAGCGAGGTGCAATTTCCGAAACAGGGTCTTCTTATGCAAGAAACCGGATTATGTCTTTCGGTAATGATGGTGATGAACAATATTATGTTTTGGAAATTGTCGGAAAAGCCAACATACTTTACGTCGATAGAAATGTTCGATTGCAAACTGTCCCAATGTTAGAACGACTACGCCACTGTTTATCCGAATCTGATGCTGAGGATGATAAAATTACCGGATTATCATGATCTCTGGTTGTCTAATTTCGTGATACTTTGTAATTGTTTTATTTGCTTGCTAACGATAGCGATTTAATTTTTATTAGAGTATTTTTATGAGCCCATATTTCAGATCAGGACTGAGAGATGGCTCATTTGGGATGGAAGGAATTATGACCGGATTTTACCATAATTATTCGAAAATCATAGTCGTTTACCACCTTACACTGAAAGGTATCGTAATTAGCAGGTTGCCACACTAGATAAAAGAAAAAACAACTGGACGCTTCAGTGATAGGAAACAGTTTGCTGGGCAACATTGACTTACCATACATGCTGGAAATAATTTCCTTACACATTCCAACAAAGATTTCATGCCATATAAGTTTAATTAAACCGGACTAATCGAACTGAGTATGGTAAGAAAAAACAAATCAACCGAATGGCCAAAAATGAAATGAGCCTATCAAAACTGTGAAATTTATGCCAATAATCAGAAATATCCCAAATCAGGTAAATGAATGATGGTTACCCCGTCAAAACTGAGAAATATCTGCCACAATTCGAAAATGCCCCATACTGGATACCAAAAAATTATGAGCATTGACCTCGGAGCCACATATAATGTCGACGGTTGTTTCTTTAGGTACTACATAGATCCATTGATTGGAAGCGCGAAGCTTAATCCAATGATTCGTTGAGTTTATTGTCTTGGTTTTGTATATTGCGTCAAGCTTCATTTTTCGCAGCAGGATTGCTATCTCGCATTGCTCGTTGGTCGTCATTGCAATAAAGACTGGGGATATCTCACATAGAAATTGTGATGATTGCAATCTTTAGCAATGGTTTACCTCTTCTGTTGTTAGTAACAAAACGTGTTCTCGGTGAATGTCCACTGGTAAGTATTCTGCTGATGTAATGATGTATGATTATGTAATATCTCGTGATGTGCAAAATAGACATCGTCAAGTAGATCTTGTTGTGTGTCTTCAAGGTTTTTTAATATTAGAGTTAACTCAATCGTACTCATAATTATGGTATGAATTCTTTCCTCGTATGCTTGAACATCGTTTAACTATATCATCTCTTTGCTCAATCGCTCTTGTTCCCTAATGTGGTTGTTTAATGATGGCATTGTGAGGTTCGAGTTGTGTTTTACCACTTTGATAGTTTTGTGTATTATCGACGTTGGATTTTCATTAAGTCCACTAGAGGATTCTCATTTTAGTTAATACTCTCAAACTGAGATTCATACTGATTTGCTTCGCGCTGTGTGAGGATGTCTTCTACAACAACACCTGTCGAATCTCCCATACCTCGTTTAGTCGAGGTCTTTTTTTATTGATTGATATAACAGTTCATTGTCTGCTATTAGGTTGCTAAATTGCCACTCAAAAATATATCGCCGCTTAAATCAAATATCCGAGTTTGCCTAGATCTTCAAAATATATGACTGTCGTGTTTGGTTATTCTTGTAACCATTTTGGGTTGTAGCTGTGATAGATAATCCGTATGCCATTTTTCAGGTTGAGTCGTTGATATAATGGTTCATCCTATCAGGAAGTGTGCCGTACTTCAATACCCATCATCATCTGAGTCATTTGAGAGAAAAGCTAATGGCCTAGAGTTTAAGCATGCCTCTATTTGACTCAGAATTGTTGAAAGCTTTTCAAAGGTTAATGTATGGGTTCCTATTACTTTGCGGAGGTATTGTTTTGTTGACTTGACCCCGGGTTTCTATACTCCTCGCCCTAAAATGAAGACATTCCGGTGGTATAAAATCCCAATCAGTTCCCAATTGCGCTGTTTTACCCTTAATTATCGCTTCTTGTTACTTTGTCTGCCTTTGGAGTTGTTTGTCTGCTCAAACGAAATTTGTGCCGCAATCACTAAATATTTTTAGACAGATACCTATTAAGGTTAAGGTGTCCTGTAAGGTGGAACCTATACATGCATAATTTCATTTAATGATATCCCTGTTGTTGTTTTGCAGGAAGCATCAAACACTATACCCTCATATACCCTCAATCTCGTAGTTGTGCTCTTCTTTAATAACAGAATGGTGTGGTATGTAGTAAACACGAAAATCACCTGTCAAACAATCATCTTTAATGAGTTGTATATGGTTTAATTGTATGCATTCTTTAATGAATTTTTGATATTGATTCTTAAAGTCTTCATCCTTCTTAAATCTTTTTACCATCTGAAGCAATCTAGCTGTCACTTTGCCTTTGGATTCTCTGCTGTAAAATGATATCCAAACCTCAAATCTTCCATTTTCTAAACGCTGGTGTATTTCTTCATAGTACTGTTTACATTCGATCTCTCCCACAGTTAGGCTTCGCTTAGAATGCTGTTGTTCAGATTCCCAAAATCGTTTTAACTGCTTGTTTATGTCAACTAACGTGACGTAGCATCTATTAAAAGAGCAATAGGTCCGGGGATATCAAAGGTAGGGTCGGCTAGGATTATTTAAATTGGAAATTGGCTTTCTAAACCCATTAAGCTCTAGTCTGGGAGTGGCTTAGTGATAGTCCTCAGAACTAAATAAAGCATTAATTTGTGTCTTAAAAATTAATGGAAAACTTAAACTTTTGAACCAAAGAAATCTTGGAAATCTTCGACGTATTCCACTGGTGGAATATCAAAAGTCTCATAGTCAAACCGTAAAGAAGGGTTTATCTATTGATTTCAGCTTTGCAATAAATTTCATCAATTTTTGTATGGGTGGCATTTCGATCATTTTTCCGAACTTACTACCCATAAGACTCAAGTATAAGCACACATCAAATAAAGGTACTGCAGATACTTTTTCTAGACTACCATATGCGCTGATAAACATAATGAAAAGAGGGAAAGTCTTATAATCTAAGAGTTAGTGTTTAACTTTATGATCATTTAGATGAGAACGAAGATCATTTAAAGTTGGTCTAAAACCCAAACAAAATACTGACATCGAAGCAAATATTCATTCGTTTTCAACGCCTGTGTCATCTTGACCTTGTTGGAGAATAACCCTAGGTATTTTTGCAGTGTTCTCAACTCGACATCGTGTTGAGGTCGATAAATTGTATCCTACAATATGGGCCACAGCCAAAATATTTTCGAGCATGCGTACTGCCCAGAGCATAAACCACTTCTTTTATCTAATAGCAAGCCTTTCTTACGAAGTTTCTTCACCAATTTATCTAGGGTTTACGGGCTGTCAAAATTTCAATAATCATAAGTCTGTTGCTTGTTTTTTTCAAAAGAATATTAAATGATAAATTAAACTGATACATTTAAGATGAAATCTTAACAATATAGGAGTGGTAATGTTTAGCTAAAGAAATTTTGAGAATTCTTTATTTTTTTAATTCGGCAAACACAAAATAAGATCGCTAGATAACAATTTTATTAATATATTGTAACCATCAAGTTCGTCTGAGACAGGTATAAATTTAAGCTGTCCTGTACACGCACAAGGCCATCGCTTATCGTATATAGCAATATATAGGATAGCATGCCTTAAAGAAATGCGACACATTTATTTATTCACCATAAAAATATAAATCTTTAAAACAAACTTATCTTGTCTCAAAAAAATATAAATTTTCTTCTTATAAGATCGCAAAGTGTTTATTTTATTTTTACCATCATCCATCGTCGTCGTCGTCTTATGTATATATTTCTTATAAAATGGGTGATCCAACCAATATTGTGGATGTTAAATGCACTTATTTGACATTAGATGCATCTGAACTACAAATCCTTATCGTTTATTGAACAACCACCATCGACCGATGAGGAGGCAATAAAATTTTTTTTCCAAAAAATTGTGACGCTTGGATCACCCTTTTTACATACATATTAGTGAATATGTATATGATGATGTGTACAAAATATGATTGTGTAACGAATAAAAATTACATTTTCATTTTTCACTAACAACAACAACAACATTAGTAACATCAACAAAATGATACAAAAAAAAAAAGTATGAAATCAATTTATCATCATTTAATTTTGAATCAAAATTTAACAAGGAAGCATCAGCAGCATCACAAATTTACAGTACACAATATACATAAAGAAGATGGAAAATCTAAATTACATTTTGAAAATTTATTTTTATTATTATTGTTATTTTTATCTTTTTTTTTTTTTTAAATGTGTATAAATTCATAAATTTTTAATGCATTTTCCAAAAAAAATAAAAATTATATAAAATTTTCATCGTTCTTAGATGAAGTTATCTTATTTCGTGGAAAATTTTTTTTGTTTTGTTTCGACAGTGTACGAATATAAACGTTTTTGTGTGCACTAAAAAATTAAATACTTTAGTCGAGTTCGCTTTTAGGGCGAAATCAATTGTTATGTCATGAATGTTGATAATATAAAGGGTGGCAGATTTGTTGGGTGTGAAAAAGTTTAAACCGTTTCCAGGTTCTCCTGCAACCCTGAATACATGGTACTTCCAATGGAATGAGAAAAAGACCGATACCAGTAGGCTTCCCACCCGTCTTCCTTTGTGGACGGCAGTCCTCCTTTCGTAAGAAATGGCTTCCACGAACATAAAAATGTCCTCCACCAGAAAAATTAATATCATATTTTGTAGAGTGTGACCCTGGAACGTAAATAACAAAGAGAAGGAGTAAAACGACAATTCCGTGGTGAACGTGAACGAGTTAAGATGGTCGAATGGTTATGTTAAAACAAAACTAATAGAACCGTGAATTATTTCACCGTTTTAGATTTTTCATCTGGATGTTACCAGGAGTCTAGAATACTAGACCAGGAGTCTAGAATACTTCAGATTCAATCCCCATAATCTATTTTGCTACTGCTGATGGACATTAGAAGTTTCTAAGGATGTAATTTGGGCAGGCCAATCTCCAGTTTTTTTCCAGAAAATTATGGATTGAATAGTTGACGAGATTAATGAGGAAATGGTGGTATATCTAGATGAAATGGGAACATTAGAGCGGTTGTTAAATGTAATAAAGTGCCATAGTCTGTTTCTAAATCTGAAAAATAGCCATTTTTTCAAACGGAAGGTAGAATTTCTAGAACATAAAGTTTCAGGATAGCGAGTGTAAATTTTTGACAGCCGAAGAACAGAACTGAGATATGACACAGGTTTTGGGGTTGGCGGGATTTTTTCGAAAGTTTATGAAAAACTTTAATATTGTTGCAAAACTTTGGAAGTGTGGTACCGCGTTTTTATAATTTAGAACATGAAGTGGTTACCACGATGCTTGATTGATGCTAATTGATTGTGATACCATTGACTGTATGCTAAAAGTAAAAATGAAACTCATTTCAATTCAATACTAAAATCTGCGTATTCGACTAGAGGAAATGGTTTTGAAACTATAATCTGGTTTGTAAAAAAAATCAGCATGAGTCATTCTTGTCCTTCCATTCCATTGTATTTTGTAAAAAGCAAAGTTAAACAAGTAGTTCAAAAGTGTGTCGTCTAAGCGGAAGATATATAAGGTCAATTTCTGTATCAAAATACTGTATCAAAATACTGGGGTTTACTTCACTGCGGATCCATCCCTCTGGCAAACAAACAAGGAATCGAAGCTAATTTGCCATATTTATACTTTTAGTCACGAAGGGCATTCATGCAGATGTAGTGACAAGTTGCAGTACTAATAGTTTTAAAGCAATAATAAAATTTATTTTAACTGCTCTTCATGTATCCAAAATTTGGGAATCACCAGCAAAGTCAATCATATTGCTTTAGGCAACGTAAGTCACAAGTGGTGGATAGTTTAAAGCCTACTGATAGTTGGATCAAATAAACCATCACCAACCGTATCAGTACTTCTATGAAGATCTCAGATAATTGAGGTTTGGTTAGCTTTTCTTCAACAAATGCTGATTGCCAATGATATTTAATTTGGAATGGTGAACAAATGGCAGTAAACTAATTGCCCATTGATGCGGATTCTGCCTATTGTGGCTAAATTAGTATACAATTTAAACAGAAATCTAGAAAAAACGAAGTGGTTCCTATTAGTTTAGGCCCTTCATGTGAATAGGTATATGAGGACGAGAGTCATAAACGGGAGTATAAACGGGTCGCATGTTAAATGAGGTAGTACGTCCATAAACAGGTGTCCATGTGAGTTATATAGGAGTGTTGGATGAAAACGGATCCCTTTAAACGGGTCTCTGGTAAATGAAAAGGATTCTGTCATTTTGGCACTCCATGGTGTTTGATGTAAAAATACTGCATACATGTAGAAAAGAAAATTATTGATGCATTCAATTCAGTGAATCAACCATGCTCGGTTTACGTGCTGTGGGACGGATACCCAGAACAATAAGGATAACTTTATGATGCAGGGAGTTGAATCCCTATTACTGGTGACAGGAGTGCGCAAGTAGACTCTACACCATCATTAACCAACAACCGTGATGCTTTAGGGATTGAACCACTCGGTCGATGATGCAGGTCATACGACAATTTAATAAAGATCAGTCTTCCTTTCTGGACCAAGAGATAGGTCCAAACCATATTGCCCTTAATCGCATTGCAAGTTTGAGATATGAGAAAGATAACGGTTTTTTGAAGTGTCATTAAATAATCAAAGGCATTAAAACAGCGGCCAACCGCTGAAAGGACATCCTGGGAGAGAAAGGACGAAAAGGTGGCAAAACGCATAAGACAGGGTACTCTGCAGCTGAAACCTACTCGACCTACTCAATCATCTACCAAAAGAGATTTGACTGCTAATTCTGTCCTTGCCAATGAAACAGAGATAGAGGCAGGGGGAGGGTGAGGGGACACATGGTTTACCAACGTGAGAGTTTGTTATGAATAAATGGGTTACTAACTTTTTGGTGGGAACTAAAAATGGTTAGCGATCCAGAAAAAACGAAAGAGAAAGAGAAGTAGTCGTCCAAGGAGTTGGATGAACAATTTTGCATTTATCATTAAACCTGCACCTCAAAAACTTATGTGGAGGATTTAAGTATCATTTGCAGCGGAGTTTTTCGGAAAACTCGGAGACGGAGATCCAACACATAAGGAAAACAGCCAGATAGAAGAATTTTCCTTGAGTTAAATCATTGCAGGGCTCCTTTTAAGATCCAGGAGAGTTTACGAGCAGCGAGTGGCAAAAATGGTAAAGTAAGGGGACTAACAGGTCAAAAAATTACAAATCCTCTATCAAGAGTGTCTCATGACAGAGAACGAGATCCAAGCGGCAATCAACAGGATCGTTCAATTATGAGAGACTCATAATTGGTTGGGTCTCTAGCCGAGTCAGAGCTCGACAGCCTCTCGATACAATAAATGCCTGGAGTAAGGCCACACCAGGGCAAGATGTATGGGCCCTGGACGTAGCCTACCTTTGTTGGGGATGCGGTCAGGTAGGACAAACAGCTACAAAAGGTTCATCGCAGCCGAAATCTACTTTATGTAAACAGCTAGTAGGTGCTAGAAAACTGGCTAAAGCCGAAAAACAGATCTCTGTGAAGTTTTCCAAAGGTTCTTCTGGCTAAGAAGAGAAGCAGTATAGAACTATTTATGTTTCTTCAGGGAAACAGCAGTACCGGGAAAATATTTTCTTGATATGGTTCTCCGACCGAAAAGGCTTACTGGTAAACTAATAAATTTGACTAACTTAGGAAGAAAGTCTTGAGACTACGATAAGTGGCGCAGCGAATAATAAAAGCCGACGAGCAAAACAAGTGCTTGGTGCTGGGGAAATAAGCTTAGTATCTCCAAGCTTGACCACATGACTGTGTGTGCAAGATGCATGCAAAAATTGTTAAACGCCGTGGCATCTAGGAGCATCAAAAAAGTACCGAGTTCTGATGGCATTCCTGTGGAACCGCTGAACATGGTAAGCCACATCTGTTGCTAAACACAAACAGTATGTGTACGGCAGTAGTAGTGCCATCTTGACTTTGGAAGATGGCTCAGGTTGTGAATGCTCGTTCGATGGGAAAACTTTTAAAGAAGACGTTTTAGCCAAGGTTGTTTTTCCCAGTTGGGTTGTTGACGATTTGTCTCTTTAAAACGACAGGATTTCCGGAATTGTCATTCGGCCATAAATGCCTTTAAGGAATAGATGTGGTTGAGGGAGCAGACAAGGCTTGCCGTTCGGCAAGGCCGATAGGTTTTCTGGTTTAGTCGTATGATCTAGTCATTCTGTTTAAATTTGTCTTAAAACCATTTTAAGGACAGTTGGAGCGGTAAAAGGGTCGGGTCTTAGACCTAATCTATGGAACTTCCTTTTTGACAGTCTATTTCAGCTTAAAATGCCGGAAGAAGTATTTTTTAGAAATTCCGAGTTGGCTCAACTCAAACTTAACCAAGTTATGAAGAGAATCAAATTTGGAAGATTGAAAACAAGTAGCAATTGGCAATTGCAAAAACGGATCGACAATGGTGCACCCAATCCTGCTCTACGGAGCAAAGATATTTGCTGAAGCTATGAAGATATAAAAGCACTGAACGCGTATGGTATTTATTCATGGTCATGGTAAATTAAGGGTGGCTTGTGCTTACAGGACATTATCTGAAGATGCAGCCTTTGTTGTTGATGAAAAAATTAAAATTGTTCTGATTTTGTTGGAGCGCTGAAAGAGCAGATGTGGAACGAAAGAAGCAATAGCCATATTTCAATAGACAGTTAGATTGATAAGTGAGGTGCGGGATGGTTTACTGTATCAGTTTTTGACAGGGCAGGCTATTTAGGAACCTTCAAAGTAGGTCAGGTTTCGCCTGACATCATTGTAGTTCTAATGCCTATGTTAGTAGAAGCATGACAAGTTGTTGCACGCTTTATGGAAGCTTTACTGTAGCGGAAGAAGGAAAATGGGTGTGATCTGTAGTCCTGAAAATGGTTGCATTATTGAGAGGCAACCTATTTACTAATAGCTCTGATCAGACTGAAGTAATGCGAAAGCGGTTCCAGTTTAACCTACACCCAGAAGGTAACATTTTGGTAAAATTGAAACCCAAAAAAGATTGATTTGGTTAGGAGTGCTTTCTTGCTGTCGAATTATAGAATTCAAAATGCTTTGCAGACATCTAAAAGATATCCACATGTACCAGAAGCACATACAAGATATTAGAGCATACTTTGAATGTATTTATCTAGTAGTTTTATCCAGAGTGGGTGTTATTGAGGAAATGATCAACAAACCTTAGTAACTTAATAAAGTGCTTACACAAGGGAAAAATTTTGAAGAGTAATCTTTAAGAGCAATTAGAGATGTCACAACTGAAAAGATATTGGTTTCTACTAATAAAACTCAAATTCGGTAAAACTCAAATAGAAAGAATTAGTCGAAGAAAACACCAACAGAACTAACCTTAGAATAATTGGCGATAACACCTTGAGTAACGAGATAAATGATAAAAAAAGAGCTTAAAATTTAAAAATTTGAAAAATTTGAATTCGTTCTGTGCTATTTTACCTAAAATTTCAGGCTTATATTAAAGATGTGTCTCATACATTTAGCAAAATTAACTTTGAGTCGATGTCAACATAAAGATCATCATTTCGATTGCAACAACTGTCTAAATTAATTTTCCCAGAAAAAATTTTTTCCTAAAACTCATTTAAATTTTTCATTGATCTCGTATATAGGCACGAACAAAATTTTCCAAAAAAGCACAAAATGCAAAGAGCAGAAACAAGTAATTTAAAACCAATATACAATAATACAGGCAAAAAAAAATGTAATTTTAAAATTTTTACCTTTTCGAAAAACGAGAAAATTAGTTTTTCCAGTAAAACAAAAAAATTTAACAAACACAATAACAAAATTGTTTGTAATTTGTAAAGTATCATCATTAATTTTAAACTCAATTGAAATTTATTACTACAAGCACAGAGACATACATCGTCGGTTTATATATATATATATATATATATATATATATATATATATATATATATATATATATATATATATATATATATACATATATATATATATATATATATATATATATATATATATATATATATATATATATATATATATACTCAACCATCGAGGCACTTCACATAACATTTCAAACCAACAACATCAAAACGTAAGAGTTCAAGTAAAATAATCAATCTTGATCCAAAAATATTTGTTGTCTGTCCATCCATATGCACGGCCACTGTGCGGCGAGGAATGGAATGAAATTTTATTTTATTTTATTGGTTGTGCGGATGGAAAATGGATGTTCATTCAGATAGTAATTGCTATATGTAGTTTGTGTATAATTCAATTTTACTACTCGAAATGTATATTGCATAATAATGGTACAACCAACAAAATTATCTAGGAAAATTACAAAAACAAAAGACTACTACGACTATTCCGGCTGGAGGGTACTCAGGACATAAAAAAATAATAATAATTTAAAATTAATTACTTGAAGGAAAGGTAGGAAAGGTAAACGTAAACATGTCAACTCAAACATATATCTATGTATATAGGTAAAAATATATCGTTGAGATGAAAATTGTACATAACATGTACTTGCTTTTTGGGGACTATGCTAGGTTTCGATACACAAAACTATTTGTAATAGTTATTTCAGAATTATAATAGAGAATTAAACAAAAAAAATTAATTAAAGTGGTTCCAGATCGGATAATAAAGACAAGTCTTCTGTATGTCTGCATGTATGAGTTGTTTCTATGTCTCGTAAACAAATTTGGTTATTGGTTGAGTAGTTTTTTGCCCATTATTCTTCAAATTCGATTAAAAATTGATTTTTTGTGTATTCCATAGGGTGATTTAATCGGAGGATTCTATTGAAATCTGGATCTATAATGGAAAGCCAGTTTTTAGAAAATAATCATTAAAAGAAGCAAAGGGTTTTTTTGGTTGACACTTGGTAAATTTAATTTAAGGACGAATTTCTTGAATTCGTTGAATTTTTGCCCACCGCAATTACCAACCAATACCTTTGGCATTCGTTGAGATTTTCCAAGAATTTAAAACTTTTGATACTTTTAAAGATTTTAAAGATTTTAAAGATTTTAAAGATTTTAAAGATTTTAAAGATTTTAAAGATTTTAAAGATTTTAAAGATTTTAAAGATTTTAAAGATTTTAAAGATTTTAAAGATTTTAAAGATTTTAAAGATTTTAAAGATTTTAAAGATTTTAAAGATTTTAAAGATTTTAAAGATTTTAAAGATTTTAAAGATTTTAAAGATTTTAAAGATTTTAAAGATTTTAAAGATTTTAAAGATTTTAAAGATTTTAAAGATTTTAAAGATTTTAAAGATTTTAAAGATTTTAAAGATTTTAAAGATTTTAAAGATTTTAAAGATTTTAAAGATTTTAAAGATTTTAAAGATATTAAAGATTTTAAAGCTTTTAAAGATTTTAAAGATTTTAAAGATTTTAAAGATTTTAAAGATTTTAAAGATTTTAAATATTTTAAAGATTTTAAAGATTTTAAAGATTTTAATGATTTTAATGATTTTAAAGATTTTAAAGGTTTTAAAGATTTTAAAGATTTTAAAGATTTTAAAGATTTTAAAGATTTTAAAGATTTTAAAGATTTTAAAGATTTTAAAGATTTTAAAGATTTTAAAGATTTTAAAGATTTTAAAGATTTTAAAGATTTTAAAGATTTTAAAGATTTTAAAGATTTTAAAGATTTTAAAGATTTTAAAGATTTTAAAGATTTTAAAGATTTTAAAGATTTTAAAGATTTTAAATATTTTAAAGATTTTAAAGATTTTAAAGATTTTAATGATTTTAATGATTTTAAAGATTTTAAAGATTTTAAAGATTTTAAAGATTTTAAAGATTTTAAAGATTTTAAAGATTTTAAAGATTTTAAAGATTTTAAAGATTTTAAAGATTTTAAAGATTTTAAAGAGTTTAAAGATTTTAAAGATTTTAAAGATTTTAAAGATTTTAAAGACTTTAAAGATTTTAAAGATTTTAAAGATTTCAAAGATTTTAAAGATTTTAAAGATTTTAAAGATTTTAAAGATTTTAAAGATTTTAAAGATTTTAAAGATTTTAAAGATTTTAAAGATTTTAAAGATTTTAAAGATTTTAAAGATTTTAAATATATTAAGATTTTAAAGATTTTAAAGATTTTAAAGATATTAAGATTTTAAAGATTTTAAAGATTCTAAAGATTTTAAAGATTTTAAAGATTTTAAAGATTTTAAAGATTTTAAAGATTTGAAGGATTTTAAAGATTTTGAAGATTTTAAAAATATTAAAGATTTTAAAGATTTTTAAGATTTTAAAGATTTTAAAGATTTTAAAGATTTTAAAGATTTTAAAGATTTTAAAGATTTTAAAGATTTTAAAGATTTTAAAGATTTTAAAGATTTTAAAGATTTTAAAGATTTTAAAGATTTTAAAGATTTTAAAGACTAAAGATTTTAAAGATTTTAAAGATTTTAAAGATTTAAAAGATTTTAAAGATTTTAAAAATTTTAAAGATTTTAAAGATTTTAAAGATTTTAAAGATTTTAAAGATTTTAAAGATTTTAAAGATTTTAAAGATTTTAAAGATTTTAAAGATTTTAAAGATTTTAAAGATTTTAAAGATTTTAAAGATTTTAAAGATTTTAAAGATTTTAAAGATTTTAAAGATTTTAAAGATTTTAAAGATTTTAAAGATTTTAAAGATTTTAAAGATTTTAAAGATTTTAAAGATTTTAAAGATTTTAAAGATTTTAAAGATTTTAAAGATTTTAAAGATTTTAAAGATTTTAAAGATTTTAAAGATTTTAAAGATTTTAAAGATTTTAAAGATTTTAAAGATTTTAAACATTTTAAACATTCTAAAGATTTTAAAGATTTTAAACATTTTAAACATTTTAAACATTTTAAACATTTTAAACATTTTAAACATTTTAAACATTTTAAACATTTTAAACATTTTAAAGATTTTAAACATTTTAAACATTTTAAACATTTTAAAGATTTTAAAGATTTTAAACATTTTAAAGATTTTAAAGATTTTAAAGATTTTAAACATTTTAAAGATTTTAAAGATTTTAAAGATTTTAAAGATTTTAAAGATTTTAAAGATTTTAAAGATTTTAAAGATTTTAAAGATTTTAAAGATTTTAAAGATTTTAAAGATTTTAAAGATTTTAAAGATTTTAAAGATTTTAAAGATTTTAAAGATTTTAAAGATTTTAAAGATTTTAAAGATTTTAAAGATTTTAAAGATTTTAAAGATTTTAAAGATTTTAAAGATTTTAAAGATTTTAAAGATTTTAAAGATTTTAAAGATTTTAAAGATTTTAAAGATTTTAAAGATTTTAAAGATTTTAAAGATTTTAAAGATTTTAAAGATTTTAAAGATTTTAAAGATTTTAAAGATTTTAAAGATTTTAAAGATTTTAAAGATTTTAAAGATTTTAAAGATTTTAAAGATTTTAAAGATTTTAAAGATTTTAAAGATTTTAAAGATTTTAAAGATTTTAAAGATTTTAAAGATTTTAAAGATTTTAAAGATTTTAAAGATTTTAAAGATTTTAAAGATTTTAAAGATTTTAAAGATTTTAAAGATTTTAAAGATTTTAATGATTTTAAAGATTTTAAAGATTTTAAAGATTTTAAAGATTTTAAAGATTTTAAAGATTTTAAAGATTTTAAAGATTTTAAAGATTTTAAAGATTTTAAAGATTTTAAAGATTTTAAAGATTTTAAAGATTTTAAAGATTTTAAAGATTTTAAAGATTTTAAAGATTTTAAAGATTTTAAAGATTTTAAAGATTTTAAAGATTTTAAAGATTTTAAAGATTTTAAAGATTTTAAAGATTTTAAAGATTTTAAAGATTTTAAAGATTTTAAAGATTTTAAAGATTTTAAAGATTTTAAAGATTTTAAAGATTTTAAAGATTTTAAAGATTTTAAAGATTTTAAAGATTTTAAAGATTTTAAAGATTTTAAAGATTTTAAAGATTTTAAAGATTTTAAAGATTTTAAAGATTTTAAAGATTTTAAAGATTTTAAAGATTTTAAAGATTTTAAAGATTTTAAAGATTTTAAAGATTTTAAAGATTTTAAAGATTTTAAAGATTTTAAAGATTTTAAAGATTTTAAAGATTTTAAAGATTTTAAAGATTTTAAAGATTTTAAAGATTTTAAAGATTTTAAAGATTTTAAAGATTTTAAAGATTTTAAAGATTTTAAAGATTTTAAAGATTTTAAAGATTTTAAAGATTTTAAAGATTTTAAAGATTTTAAAGATTTTAAAGATTTTAGAGATTTTAAAGATTTTAAAGATTTTAAAGATTTTAAAGATTTTAAAGATTTTAAAGATTTTAAAGATTTTAAAGATTTTAAAGATTTTAAAGATTTTAAAAATTTTAAAGATTTTAAAAATTTTAAATATTTTAAACATTTTAAAGATTTTAAAGATTTTAAAGATTTTAAAAATTTTTAAATGTTACCGATATGTGTCTCAAGTGATTTTTTCTTTGATAGTTCACCTTAAAACCTTGCAATTGGAACATACCAATATGTACTTCATAAGTTATTATTTATTTTAAGTGGATCCATACCAAATTAATTAACATCATGCCCATGCAAAGATTTTTCCTTGTACTTTCTATAGCTGCATTTTTTTACTCCTTTCTTAAAAATGTAGACATAACGAGCAAACGATTCCGAATTGAGATGAAATCGATTATATTTCGTTTATCTAAAAAAGATATACAATTTTGTACCCAAAATATATAAAGGTGTGTACCTTGTGTCAAAGTTCATAAAAATTCTAAGTAGGTGGGTTTTTATCCTACACCTCCTTACTTTTTTCATGTCATAAAAAAAATTGTGTTTAAGACAACAAAAATGTCTCCTTCATTTTCATGTACCTTTTCAAATTTTCATAAGATGTGTAGAGTACAAACAAATTTTCTTTCATTTCTATTAAATTATAAAATTAAAGTTTGTCTCTATGTTTTTCGGTTCATGTTCTTGTGGGTGGTAAAATTTTACATAAAAAAAGGATAAAACAAAATTTCCTAACCTAAATTTACATTTCGAATTTTACTTATGTTAACTGTATCTTTTTTGTATATTTTCAGGTTCACCCACTGTGATGGCTCGCAATGCAACACCAGTTGCGTATCCAGGATCACCGCTACATTTGTCGGTCGAATTTTGTGCCAATCCACCAGCATTCGCAGCTCGATGGTTGCATGGAGATCGGGTGTATACGCCGGGTAATCAATATGGTATTGATGTCCTGGCATACGGTGTAATTGTAAGTAGACATTAAACTTTATTAAGTGTTACTTTTTGAAAATAAATCATCTAAATGTCGATTAAATATTTTGCATAATATATATAATAACATAAATTTTAAATATTAAATAAATAAATTTAGGATCTGCCAACACCATTCTGCAAAGAAGCACGTCTCACCTACGTGCATATGCACGAAAGAGTTCCTCGTACATTTTATTTTGTAGTCTCGTCGCCGGGTGGCGTTGCCGAAGCAATATTTCGCGTCAATTTCACCCATAAACATAAAACAATGTCAAATTCAATTGATGAAGAAGAAGAGCTGAGCGAACCGGAAGAAATTCATTTTCCCGTTTTTGGCAATTCTTCGTCATGTGCTAAATGTATATGTAATTTTATAATTATTATGTTAGCAATATGTCTTAATATTTATATTATAACCTAAAAACCAAAAAAATAAAATATAATTATATACTAATTAAATAATATATTATTATTATATTTATATATAAATAAATATATATTTTGTAACGAAACTAAATAAAAAAAAATTAATAATTAAAATCGCGATGTAATTCGCGATCTAAAAAAAAGCAAAAAAAAAAAATAAATAATAATACTCGTAATTGTTATATATTTTTATTCGTATTTTTTAATTTATAAATAAACAAAAAAAAAACAAAAAAAAATAAAAATTATAAACATAAATCAAAATGAAAAAAGAAAAAAGAAAAAAACGGAAGCCATTTTGTTCATATATAAAATAATAAACAAAAATACGACGCCATTTTGTGTATAATATAGAAAAACGAAAAAATGGCGCACAAAAAACTCATGTGATAAGCATTTTAGCTATATATTTTGAAACTTTCGTACTCCTCTCACAACACTTATCTACCATAATATTTATATAATATCATGTATTTACTATATATAGCAAGTCTCAAGCAAAACTATTTTCTGCTCTATCGCTTCATTATTGGCTATATCTATATTTAATATTATTCTAGAGAGCATGCTTTTCAGAACGTGTAGTGTTACCATATTAAAAATAAATAAAATAAAATGAAAAAAATCCCCCTACTTCCTAAAATGTGTATCACATCACCATCATCATCACTATAAATCATCTATTTATATTCACTGTACATTTTCTAGTGGTTTTTCCTTATAACTAAATATATATATATATGTGTGTGTGTAAATATATATTCTATTCCGTCTTCAAGTAAATCGACGATTTTCTTATGTTTTGAAGGACTTGAGGATATATTATTTTGTGTATTATTTGAGTTAATTTTTTTTTTTTAGTTTTGTTTAAGTTTAGTTAAAGGATATATATAGTGAACTCTAAACACAAATACGATATTTGCTTTTGTGTCACAAGAACAACAATAACGAAAGAACGGGAACAAACGAATATAGGATAATAATACTCGTATAAAAAAAAAAAATTCTTAGATGATGTGAAAATTGAAAGATTTTTCCTCTTCAGAAATAAAACTGGGTATTTTTTCCATTTTTGGTCTTCTAATTCAACACTTGAAGTACCTACATAGTACTTTACGACTTTTCTAATATCTTACGCTATGTGTGTATAGTGTACAGTGTTTATGAGATGTTGTTGCTAGAAGTATATGAACCGATTTTGTGGGACCGACATATTACTATTAGTTTTTCTTTCTTGGTATTGTATAGTTGGGTTTTCAATGGGTGCATTTGACATTTTCACTTTTTTTTCGTTTCGTTTTTCCAGGTTTTCAGAAAGGGGATAATACAGAATGTTTGTATTATGTTGATATGTTTAAACATATTATAATAAATAAAAATGAAATGATAAAGGTGTTGCGGGAAATTTAATTAAAATGTTTAACCTTCTGTGCGGATGTACGGAGTTAAGTGGTGGAAAATTGCGTTGTTATTATATCGAGCATATGAGGGTTTCCTGTATAAATATAAAGAGGCAACAAAATATATTGCAAAGTAGGAATATTTAATGTTGACTTTATATATATATATATATATATATATATATATATATATATATATATATATATATATATATATATATATATATATATATATATATATATATATATATATATATATTATATATATATATATATATATATATATATATATATATATATATATATATATATATATATATATATATATATATATATATATATATAATAATCTCAGTTTTTGTCAGGCTTATGTTCATATTTTCAATCATTAATTTAAAACTAAACTAGGTTTAGTACCAGAGAGACTCAAATTTGCAATAATTATTCCCATGTTTGAAAAGAGTGACAGAAATGATAAAGAAATCTATAGACTAATTGAGCTTTAACCAGTTATTTGACAGTTCTTGAAAAAGTAGTTTAAAAAAACGAATATCTTTATTTTTTAAGCAACTTTAATTTGCTTAGTTATTTTGCTGTGGTATGGCTCGCAATGGTTTATTTATCGATGATACAAAGGCCTTTGATATAGTTGACCATAAGATTCTGCTTAATAATTTGTACGATATTGGTTTAAAGGGTTTCTCAAACAAGTGGTTTGTTTCCTACCTAGACAACAGAACGAATAAAGTAAAAGTTAATGAAACTTTCGTTAACCGTGGTACTTTTGAAGTTGGTGTTTCACAAAGTTCAGTTTTTTGGCCGTTTACTGTTTCTTATTTATACAAATTCTATTTTTGTTTATGGGTTTGCAGATTTGGTATCTGTGAAGTTTACGCCAACGCTTGCTATTGGTTTGTTTGTTTTACTTTAAAATTCTCTGCATACTGTGTGTTGCGCTTGTCTCTTAAATTTTGTCTCTTTTCGATGTACATTTTTGCGAATCTTCTTCTATTGCTTCCTTTATCTTCACATCTTTTAGCCATTTCCACCTGTCATTCCTTCAGTTATTGTTAAAGTAATGACTTGCTATGGTACGCAATTTCCCTAAAATTTATTCAAACTCAAGGCATATCTACGTTTAGAAGTGATAAATTTTAGATTTTTAAATATGGCTTCTGCATCTCTAACTTTTGAAATAAGCAGCTACGGTTAGTTCCACAGTCATTAATTATCAAACTTAAATACCGTAGGCCATTATTGAATAAAGGCCTCATCTTAAAATTTGCCATTTGCACCTTTTTTTCCATCGAAAAAATCAATTTGCATGACCTGAGGCCCAACCACCGAAGCGTGGGTCCTGCTTCTGTGCAGCATGTACCCGACTCTAAATGGTGTCTCCAATTATCATCACATATGAAGCTCTGCTCAAAGTGTTTACATCACTTATGTAATTTTCTAGATGGGTATCCTCAGATTTCATGCATCAAAGAGACTCTTTATTTCGGTTTGCTAACTTAAGCTTCAACACTAATTATTTTTGACTAAAGTTTTTGTGAGCTAATACCCCTCGATGCGATATATGTAGGATTTTTTGACGTTGGAACATAATATCATTGTCCCCGGGGTACTATCTCTAATATTTGCGACTTGTGATACCCCACAAATGTTGTCCATCATCTTGGATATACTGATAACCATGCCAGAACCATTTTAGAATCTATCCATGCATTAAGATGAACTTGACGAGTTTTACAGAAATGCAAGCTACACTTAACGCCATTTCTGACGCATCGCAGAAAACATGAATTTGCAGATTTTTGTTGTAGATGGTATAGAAATATGCCGAAAAACTTAGATAACTTCAAGCATTCACAAATTTAATTTAATGGCATCCCGGGTTTGACTGAAATCAATTGGCATTTCGTCATCCCAAGCAACCTTTCGTATTCACAGTTTCTGGAACAAAATTATCATGGAAATTGTTGATGGAGAGGCCCATCCCAAAGGATAAAAAATTCTAGAAATTTCTTTGAGCAAATTTCGTTTGTGAGGTATTTGCAGGTATGTTGATTACAAATGAACACATGTCTTGAACTGGATTCCATAGTTTTCCGAGAGTTTTGATTGTTGTGGGATCATCCTAAAACGTAAACATGGACGGATCCTTCATATCGTTTGAAATTTTTAACAATAGCTCCGATGAGTTGGATTTCCATTTTATCAAATGAAACCCTGCTCCCAGAACTTGTCAAAGATCTTCAAAGTGATTGCAGTAAAATCTCTTTTAATGATTTTTGCGATGGGTTGATGCTTCATTATCTTCGATTTTTTGAAAGGGTTCGAACTGCCAAAAAAAGGTTTTGAGCCGATACATCTTGATTTCTTTGCTGATGTTATTTTTTAGACTATTCGTTGAAAATCTAAACCAGGTGACGCCACTAGCACCTGTCTATAAATGTTTGTGGTGAACTACGTGAGTCAACTGAGTGGAAAATCAGGAATCGTGGCAGGTTATGCGCGTTAATTGGCATGTTGTCGGACGTTGAGCATCTTGATGAATAGTTGATGCGCACTTGACTCTTGGTCATATAGTGGCATGAGAGTTACAGCGAACGATGAGTAAGTGCGACCGAGTTGAAGACGCTGAACTAACTGTTCGGTCACAAAGGTACACTGCGATCCATGGTCGAGGAATGCATTTGCGAAATGTTTCGTTCCATTGATGTCACGAATGAGTACCAGCGCGGTTGGTTATAACGCGAGTTGCGGACTGGACATAATGCGTAAAATGTTTGTTAACGACGAATTAACTTTTATAGGTGCTAAACTTTGTACGTGCGGTGTGTTTAGATTTTGATTGGGTTGGCTCTTATTAATGTAGCAAGGTATGATTACACTTTTTACACACTTGACAATTAATGGCATCTGGACACTGGTCAATTCCATGGCCCAGGCGAAGACAATTATAACAGATGTTAGTATGACTGACTAAATTCCTGCGCAGTTACATTGTAACTGCGGAATTTCATGCATCGAAACAGCAAATGACTTGAATTACAACACGGACACAAAGAAACATTTATTGGGGCCTGAGAATGCCTGGAGGTTGACCGATCCTTCGTTATAATTTCATTGACACCACCATTGAGTCCGTCACACCTGGTGTTTATAAAATTAAAGAATTTCGACAGAGTAGAATATTCCTTGTTAACGATTTTCCTTGACCACATCTGTTTTGTGTCACCGTCTAATTTGCATAATAAAATTTGAATTAACCATACGTCCCGATATTCAGCTTGATCCCTCATAGTTCGAATTACAAATTATGATTTCATCAGCCTTATCAGCAAGAGTTCCAATGTCGGATGCTCCACCACTCATGGCTGGTGGTTGATCAAGAAATTAGTGATGATGTCAATATTTTCCTTTTTTTATCGAATCGCAATTTTAATTTGTCCCAGGCTTCTGTATAATTTGAATCCATTTTGTTTAAATGTTTAATCAATGCTGCTGGATTTTCAGTTAAAAAGCTTTTATATAATTTTAATTTATTAACATCTGATAACGATTGAGGACACAAATGAATTTTAAAACGTTGGCCAGTTTTTGTATTTCCCATTGAATTTATCAATAGTGATCCTTGGCAATTTGAGGTGGTTGTGGGCATGAACGTCCCATCAGCTAGTTAAATGGTTGCTGTATTCAATCCCACAAAATATCAATTGTTATATACAAATTTCAAAGTTAACAGTTAACTACTAATACTAATTATAATTTCAACGGTTGGCACTTTACTTTGATTGTTGATTTTGTTGCGGCGCAACCACATTGATTCGCTCGATTCAGTTGTTGCTTTGCGATTTAGAATGAGAAATTTTAAATTTAAACTGGAGCTTTTCAATAGTATTAAATCCAACCCCAAAACATTTCATAGATTTAAGTTGGTTGTTCATACAAACATTTCATCCTTCTTCGAATAGAATTTTCCTATAAATTTGTAAGTTATAAGCTATTTGACTCTTTAAAGTTGTATTTTGAAATAAAAGTTTAATGGACATTTCTTATTTTAAATTTAATATTGAGCTTTTCCAATAAAATTACTGATATTTACTTTAATTTTTTGAGCAATTAAATAAGATCAGGGCTTTTAGAAAAAAGTTTTCGTAACAGTAAGGATCTTACTTAAAACATGTAAAATAAAAGTTTGTACCTTAAAAATCAGGAAGTTTAAGCATATTTTCCAGTTTTAGCTTTAAAGCTTTTCGGATGTAAGGTTTTTGTTAACCTTTCAATTAGTAGAAATGTTCAACGATTATGTTATTTTGAAATATTATAATATAATATTATTACATGAAATCAACTAATATAAGGACTAATGAGCTTTCATGATTTTGATTTTATTCAGAGAGCTTTGATCTCATTTTATGTATACCAAAGTATATTTTATTTACACAAAGAATTACAATTACGCTTGAAAAATTATAACCATTCAAAAGTTAAAAAAAAAATTATAATTTTCCACCGCACATTGCTAAAAAGGAAAAGCCACCCTCATCACTAGACATACCCACACTTTAGAATACGTTTCATTTCAATTACGTACGTATTGACCATATAATCCATTTCAATTATATTTCGAATATAAAATCTTATTATTTATATTTATTTAGAAAATTCAATTTTCTATTTCTTTATATTTAAAAATAATTTTAATTTTTTTTTTTATAAAAATAAATATAAGAAATCATAATAATGCGGACATTATTAACTTTTCATATTATTATTGTACATTGTTGCATATTTTTATTTTTTCTTCTAAAAAACATAAT